>OY776670.1:6000000-6600000 GCA_963675795.1 Crossocerus cetratus | reverse complement strand
TCGCAAGCGAGAGCAGTGGAGTGGAGGTCCGATAAAAAGGCACGTTTTCTCGCGCGCACGCGAGATTGGCCAACGGAGAGATAAGCGTGGGGCGATTTGCTGGCGTGGAAGCGGTTTCTTGTTGGTGGCCGATGCTAGTTTACGATTCCGCGGGTTGTCAGAGGTCGTGAAAGCGGCCGACGCTCGTCATTACGTAACCTGTATTAGACTATTGAAATCAGGAGTCATCGGTGCACTTCTCGTTTCCAACGGTTTCGATTTCCCGATTGGTCTGCACGCGACCGTGTCTACGCGTATAGGTATGAGTTCACCGTGTGGGTTGCAATTGGAGAATATCGGGGACGAGCTCAAACAAGCGATCATCAAGCATCATCGTTGCACCGTGAATTTCCATGGAAGTGTACTTCCCGCTTATTTTCCCCGACGATTTATCGGAGGAGGTCCGTTGTCACAGAGGCCACCGGCTGTACACACCGGCTTATTCCACTGGTGAGTCAGCCGAACAACAATCTCGAGTTACATAATTAATCCGGCAACTCGAGAAATGCACGTCAGGACGTCGAGCTGTATTGTTCCGCGAAGGGGGATGACTGAAGAGGGTTTAATTGTGCCTTGGTAATGAACCCTCCGGCAAGCGGGGTAGTTTAGGCCTGGCGAGCAGTCGTCGAGGTTAATAATGACTTCCTTGAAAAATCCCCAGTATTCATGGGGGAAAGAAAAAAAAAATCAGTCCAGCGCACTTCCTTATCGAGGGAAAAGGCAAAGTAAGCCGCGTCACGTATAGCCGGGGCATAGCAATAAAAGGCTTAAAGGGAAACGTGGAATTCAGAAGGCTGGGAAAGTGGAGTGGCAGCTTCTTCCGGACTCGTACAGCTTTCAATAGAAAAGAAGCAAACCTCCACCAGTGGCATTGAGAGCGATAGAGTTTAGCGGTGCGATGTGTGTTGCCGGCGTTAAAGCTGCCAGTGGCGGACGAGTATATGTATGGAGCTTCTCGAAATACACATGACGCGCTTCTATCTCTCGGCCACTTGGTGTATGTACCTCTAGCGCGGCCGTTGACCCGAGGAGGAGGAGGTTCGCTAGGGGTACATAGAGGAGAATTTCAGGTCAGCCCGTTCATACGCCGGCGAGAGTTTCCTCGGCGCGCCGGGCGAATCGGCCTCGCTGCACTTTCCGCCACCCTTTTCCGGCTCTCGCGGCCCTCCGTCACACTCTGACGTGGCGCTGCTTTCACATAGCCACCGCCGCGCCGCCGCCTGTGGGAGCAGCGCGTGTCATCGCGAATAGACAATGGCCTGGAAGTCAGCCAAGAGAGCTCAACCCATAAGTCTCTCGTCGTCGAAGGAGAACTTATCGACGGCATCCTCCCTTGCTGCCGTCGTCATCTCGAGGCATCGGCGGCGGCGGCTCGGGCTTTTTTTAAACCGGCCGAGCTCGCTGCGATTACACTTGGCACATCGCTCGCTATGGGATCAAGTTCAATTTATCCCCCGAGAGAGAGAGAGGGAGAGAGTCGCTCGGACGTTAAAGCTACGTTTTATTGGCCCGTGGGCCGCGCGTGCTCCCATCGACCATGGCGTTCTATTTGCGACGCATTTCACTGGCTCGGATTTTTATGAGTCCGCTGAGTTATACCGGGGAATAGAGAGACCTATTTTCTCGGGGTTTTTCCGTCGCTCTGGAAACTATGCCCGGCGTACTTCGATTAATCACTGTTTACTACCTCGCGCTTATCACATATTTCCAATTAGTCGACCGCCGCTCAGTATGAAACAAGTTCATTAGCAGCTCCTATTAAGTGTAGGAGGCTAATTAGCGGTTTGGAGTTTCGACGACAAATTGGCCTGTGGACTAGTTGTCGGTTGGTTTCGCGGTGGTTGTTAATACAGACACGAAGATTTCGAGATCGGCGCCCCTCCAAAGACACGCGCTGTCATATGCGGCGACAGTGCTCGTCGATCTTCTAGAGAAGCTCGTGCCAATTCGAGCGTATCACTGCATTCCCAGAGAGACAGCGCCTCTGACTTTCCCTCCGCCGTCTTTGCATCGTCGCTTCGCTTCTTCGCCGCGTCTCGGCCGCAGTCGAGGAGCAACGTGCCGCTGTCCATCTGTCTATCTACCTTTCTCTGCCGATCGGGAGCACAGCCAGCCGCGCTTCCGACTTCCCTTTCGTTAGGCAGCGAGAGCCGGAAACGTGCATGCATCTACAGGGTGTTGCATTTCCCTTGATATTAGCGTTCAGTCCAATTGGATTGAGATATTGCATATAATAAATAAAAGCGCGGGATTTAATGAGTTTGGATTTTACACGTCGCAAAATGTCAAGGTCTGATTGTTGTGTTTACTCGGAGTGTCCACATCAGTGGAATCATTCGAGATTCGTTATTCTCTTACGTAAACAATAACAGGAAATAGAAGACACTATTATATGTATTATTATTATTATTATATATTATTATTACATATATATTATTACTTTCTTTGTACTTGGCCCGAGACAAGACCTTGTCTCTTGATTATTACATATATTATATATTATTATTTATATTATATATAATCAATACGATTTAAACTATATTTCCCCCGAAAACTGGAACTTGGATAAGAATACTTGTCAATGTCCGTGGGAAAGGCACCACCCTGTACACACGTGCCAGCAAAGATCACGTAGACACGTGCTAGGCCGGGCTACGTGCGCACGTAGCGTTCGCTCGCGAAACACTTTCTACGAGTGGCGCATTCTTCTCAATTGCGGCCGCTAGAAATTGGCACGGGCGGCTCTCGCATGTGTGCCGATCGTCATGCGAGATACTCGCACGATCATTGCCCGCCGCCAGATGCTCGCTCGGCCTGTCATCGTGGAGGAGGATGCGGGCGAAAGCGCGCCGACATTAAGAAAAGAGACGCCGATCCGATCTTTCCGCTTTATCTCGCCGGCTCGATCGATCCGCGGCGACGCCGGAGCTTTTTCCTCGTGCGCCGCTGCGGAGCCCCCGACGACACACTCGGTGTTCACTCCGCTTAACCCCATGTGCAGTTCTCATCATGGGATCTTGTTGAGTGTTTTATGAAAAGATTGAAATCCTCGGATAACTAGGGTTTAGTAACTTTAACTAGAGAGAACTTTCCAAGCTTTCTATATGAGTAGAATTTTATTACTTTTTCACTCAAGCAACAGCGTTTACCAATTTATCTGTGATTTAAATAATTTAATATCAATAAAGGACGAAAAGGCGTCAGAGAATTTCCTTTTGACTTGACCGATCTCCAATTTGTTTGACCGATTTTGGAATATCGTACATGATTTGCAAAAGGCACCGAAAGGGAGTGGCGTTCAACAAAAAATGTTATTCTCCTTTTTCGCCGGTGGGTCGATGCTGAGGCACGCTAGGTATCTGCAGAGGCACCTTGTATACGAGCCAATACAGTTCACAGGCGTCGGTTTACTTTCATCAGTCCCATCCGGATCCCCGTTGGGACAGGCCAGCCCGTTCGCTTTCTAGCGTCAATAATGTATCTATTATCAGTGGCATCGAGCGGCTCGTTTCGCCAAGTCACACAGTCATCCCGAAAAGAGAAGCCAGTGAAACCCAGATCCGCCGGAGCACACACATCGCCGCGGCCTCGATTGCGGGCGGAAATCGAGTGAGAGTTTACGTTCGGGTAATCCATGATCAATTACGCCGATATATTGCATCGGCCGGCATTAATGGGAATCGTGAAATATGATATAGGGATTGCATAACCGGCGGCGGCCTCTAATTGAAAGCTACGAGTGCGAACTACGCTCTCCCGGCATATCGTTTTCTGCAGATTTGGAATTGGCTGGAATAATTCTCGCCGAAAGAGAGAGAAAGACAAACAGATTCTCATTCGCGGGAGAAAGTCGATTGCGTGAGAGGGGCGGCTAGTTGATCGGGAGACGCGAAGTTATTGGGTTAATGTAGCAAAGCTTACGGCGATAAAACTCGGCCAAGGATAGGGTTATTAGATTTTACGGGACGCTGCGGATAGCACTCGCTTATCGGGCGCCTCCGGCCGAAGAAGTGCACTGCGGCGAACTAAATCGAGTTCCCGCACAGCCACCCTTGCCGATCCGATCGATCTAATCGTACCTGGTAATTAACCTCCGCCGTCGCTACTCGTCGCGCGATTAAAATAAGGTTCGCGCCGCGTGTAAATGCCGCCGATATAAAACTGATTACAAAGTGGGTAGGCGGAAAAGCATTTGATGCGATGGAAATAGTGGTTTTTAAATTATCATCGCGGTAGAATGGTAGATGTTTGTTAGCGATGGTTATGATGATTGGAAGTGGTCAATGATCTGACAAGGGAATACTTGAAAAGTTCCATTGAAAAAAGTTGCTCGCATCTATGACTCGTAGCGACGAATGTAATTAATGTCGACACACTTTTTTCACACGCCAGTTGAAGTGTTCGACGTCATAGACGTCTTATGTAACAGAATTTGCATGTGTAAACGGCGGGAGAGTAAACCTGGTAAACAAGTATACTTGGAACGTGGTTAGAATGAATATCAATATTCCCTTATTCGTTGATAGAGCGCGGACTAATATTAGACGGAATATTAATAAAAGTATCCCTTGTCTCTAGTGGGAACGATCAATTAACTTGTCGGGCTCGCTACATGCGTCAGTGTCCTATGCGCCGGGAGCAATTAGCTGCGGGTTAATTGGAACTTCAGAAGCTCCGCCCGTCGCCGACGAACCTTTCCTTACTTGGTGAAATTTTAGCTCGAGCTTCACACAACGGACGAGGCGCGATCCTACCAGCCGAGAAGTAGGCCACTGACTAATTTCTAGGGCGGTGTTTTTCGCAAGAAGCTTCATGCCCACCCACTGCTCCATTTTCGGTTATACCAGCGCTACCGTGAAAGAAGTCGCGCAGAAAAGAAGTGGGTTTCCGTGTAATGTCCCGAAAGTTACATCATCGCAGCGCACTTGGGTTGGCTGCATTCTTAGAATGAGAGCTTCTTCCATTGTACATTTGAATGCGGATGTACCTTCTTCCGGCAGTTCCTTCTTCGAGTTGCTTCACAATGCTCGGGAGAAAAATGCATCTCGGTAAATTGTGGCATCCAGTGAATCATTTATTTCGGGATTTCCCACGAGTATCTGTGGTTCGTTGCCGTCATGGGAAATAGTTGGTAGAGTCAGATGATTATAGTCTCTGGAAGAATTCTAGTTGACCATCTTTGAGTTCTAAGAATTCCAATTTGCGGAAAATTCGAAAATCCAATAATTTTGCAGGTTCTATATTTTTACATGGAAATAGATATGAAAATGAAATTCTTATAGTTAGAGAAATTCTCTGAACAAGCTTACAATGTAACTGCAGCTGTATTGATCGAAGACAGCGTGATATAATGTGCATAGCGCAGCGTCGGTTAAATTCACTAGCGAAATCGACGTGTTGGAATCGCGCGAACACCGCACGATGAAGGCGGAAAATGACGGAAGGCTCGCTTAAATTCCATAGCGGCCTTATCGAATTCCGCTGACAGGGAACGAATCGCCGGCATATACCACTTGCAATGATCGGCTGCGATTGATTTCACCTTTCGATTGCTTCAACGCGCTCGTTACAGTTCCGTCAATTTTCTTCGACGCTTCCGTGTGCGCTGCTGCATGCAACGTCTCATTATTTGCACGCGAATATCATCCAGTAACGGATACTTGGGTGGGAAATTTCATGTCCAATCTTTCATATTGAAATCCGAGCAAATAGAATAATAATTCCATTCATTAAGATCGAATAGTTTATTAATTGATCGATTAATCAAATGTTGATATTCCCTCATAAATAATATCAATCAACGCACAAGAGCAACTTAATGCACTGCGATTTAATGTAAATCAGCCTTCAACCCGGTGATTGATTCCATCCTCGAAACAAGTTTCAAAGAGGAATACATACATCTTTCTCGATAACTGTCGCAAGCGGCTTCGATGGCAGTTCCTTTAACCGCGCGGTGGAATCTCGAAGTTTCAAGTATGCATGTCAGTTTTGCCTCGGTGCAATTCCTCAGGCATCGTCGGCACACAGAGAGAGCGCTCGTTAAAGTTTCCCAATCGCCGGCACTATGGACTTTGCCGTTCACGAGTAACAGGTAAATTGCTAATAACCGCTTGGACAAGTACAAGGTAAAATTCCTGCCGGTCGGCCAGTATTGCCTTTCCACGCTCGAAACCGGCGTAACGAGCCGGCCGGGGATCGATCTCGCCTTGTATTTCCAAGCGGCGCGCCTACGTGAAGTTAATGGACTTGAAAGAGCGCCGGCGTTTGAAAACTTTATCTCGCATTCCCTGCACTGTGTATAATTTCTTTGTGCACATCTCGACGAGCGCGCGCGGCGAACGCTAGAGCGAGCTCTCGCCAAGTTTGCGGCCCGTTTGCATGGAGGATCAGCGCGGCCGCGCGCTCCTGCGCCCGGAGTATCTCGGGTGTACTTAACTAAGCCGGAGAGTGCACACGTTTCGCTGGCTGCGAGGGCGCAAAACACGAGATAAACACAGGTTTCCCGCATCTATTCTGACACTGAGTTACAGGGACTTCAAAGTCCCGCGGGCTTTTGCTAGATCGCGCGCGCGCGCGCGCCGCGCAGCCTCGTTTTCCGTCGAGACCCGAGTAACCGGTTCTCCGGGTGAGCCTAGCACAAAACCAGCCGAGTGTACAGGAAATTACTGTTGAGGATCAGTGATACGTACTGAAATAATAGCCTCGATTTTAATGAACCTCCGACGATTAAGCGAAATCGCGACTTGTTAACCAACCCTTCAACTACCGGCTTCAAAAACCGAATAAAAAGACCTAAATATCATCATCTTACCTATAAATATCATCATCTCATGACCTAAATATCATAATCATAATAAATCTTAAACTACTGTGCGCCAGTTGAATTGGCCGAGTTGGAGCTCACCTTAACTGGACAAGAGTAGATTATCATTAAATCTCTATAATCAGGTGCGAAGTAGCCAATTTGCTCCTAGAATGCTCTCCCTCCCTTCGGTTAGGCGACTGGCGTGCTCGAGGAGAAGAGGGCGCGAGCGGCGCGTGCGTGCTGGACTGCATGCGGAATTGATCCCGAGGGTCGCGCGAGTGGGGTAATTCTTAGGCGGCGCGGCGGCGTATCCTTGATCCTGGCGCCGAAGGAACGAGGCCAGCGCAGCGAGAGGAAGGAGCTTCCAACTCCAACCGAGAGGAAAGCAGGCCGCCCGAGCGTAGTAGCTAGCGTGGACGTGGACGAGTGCATCCATGCATACGTGTCCCGTACGATTGGTCGACGGGCATCGGCCGACACTCGCCAGACACGGCGACGCCCTCGATTTACGCTTCGCTCTTACATAACCGCGCGCCTCCCTCATAATCCTGCCCGCGCGCACGTGTTTCCTCGGCTTTTGCCTCTTCTTCCCACTGTCATTACCGAGCGCTCGCCCTTACGCGCGCGAACCGCTCGACATGCCAGTGCGACCGAGAGCTACGCCCCAAGCCACGCGAACTCGGGCAGATGCTGCGCGAACAAGGTCGCCCAGAGGACACGATCGACTGGGATCTTTCAGACAGCTTTTTTAGGAGCAACGATATATTCGACCGTTTTTTAATCTTGAGATTGTAATTGATACAGACATTCCTCGGTTCACTCTGCAGATGAGCTTTTTAAACGGGCTGTTTCTTTTTTAGGTGAAGAGTTGGCTGGTCGGGTAATTAGGCGGAGTAAATATTGATCGGGTTTACTGGGAAGACGCGTTCGTTAATGTTGAGAAGAATGGTGGAGGCGTTTGCATGATTATCTGGAGTGTGTAGTTAGGAAGTGGGAGTGTGTAAAGCTTTCGAGGAGAAATTCTTCCATCGGCTTAATAGAATGTAGTGGAAGGAAGGTAGTCCTTCGGCGTCCCCAATCTCAAATTTAAATGAGCGCCGAGAAGCGAACTGCTGGCCTCATTGTTCCGCCGCCGCGCCGCTTCGTAATGACTTTCAAAATCGCATTAACCAGATCAGAGTTTAACGGTATCCTGCTCGCCGTGATTATCCGCCAGAGGGAATATAGATCTCCTGTTTAATACTGAGTGATTAAATACACAAGCGCGAGAAGAGCTCTGTCAATTTCATCCGGCGCCGCGCTCCTCCAATCAATGCAATCCATTAATTTCTTCCCGCCGGAGAAACAACGAGAATCAAATCAATTACATCATTAAAAATAAATTCCATCTCTAGATTTTCATTTGAAAAGATATTTAAACTCATTTGGCAAAACAAAGCAGTTTCTCTTGAACCACGAATTGGCAATAATTTGAAAGTGCGTGGAATAAAATGCGTGAAACGACAGGGGCGCATTTCGCCGAGATAAACTGTCAATGAAATGATGTGTTGGCGCAGCGTTCTCTCTATAAACTCGACGGTGTTTATTGTACCAGTATTTATTCGTTCGTCCTTCGTGTTGGACGGAGCTTGATGCTCGCGCGCAGCGGGCGCAATAAAACGGAGTGCGCCGAATTGAAATCCCAAGGAGGTAGCGAGCAGATTGTTTCGAAATCTCCAAAGGTACTTAGGATTAAGCCTCGGTGGCAGCGGAGAAAATGGGTCAAGCTCTTCTCGCGCGTTAGAGGCATCGGTGCCAGGCGGACGGTATTATTTTCGTGTGTCGATACTCGTTAAGTTCTCGAATCCGCACGCTCCTCTTCTTTCTCGAGCGGCTACGTGCTAAGCAGACTTGCGTGCGTGCGAGCGTGCGGATCGCCCGAACGAGAACAACAATTTTAGATTCAGCGCTACTTTTCGTAAGCGCTTATCTCGTTGCACAATGCGCTTGCATCATCGGCCACCACCCGGCCCGGTGTCACTCGACTGTCCTCTAGCTGACCTTCCTCTCGCACGCATGCTGACCTTACATCAGCCTGGGATGCTTAATAGAAAGGATCGATCTTGCAACTTTAACAGTCACTTTACTCCTAGTTCAATATGGGATCGTATTTTATCATTCTATTCGCAAACCAAACCACTAATTAAATCTTAATAGAATATCGTTTAAATGAACACGTTCAGAGTCCGATCTTTCAAAATAAGTTGTGAAGATTTTCAGACTGAGATTGGCATCGACGTACAATTATTCAGGACTTGAATAATTAATTGAAATATCATTATTGGAATTTTAAGATTCTCAGGAAAGTAAATACCTCTTGGATAACATCGAAGTTACACAGACGTAACTGTCTCCTTGATTAAGTGTTAAGACGATGGAGGACCAATTTGGAAGTCTGTCGACGAAGCGGTTCTTCTCCATCTATGGATATTAATAAATCAACGTAACTTTCGCCGCATTGAACACTTAGGACTGGCCGCATCTGCCTTCCCAGAAAGGAAAGGGTTAAGGCGGCAGATGCAGCGGGCGACACCAAGACCTTTCAGAAAGCGGCGAGCTGCTGTGCAATGCCATAGTTCTGCCAGCGAATCAGCGGCAAGGTCGCACGCTTGATCTTTCTACCTTCAATGATTTCGCGTAAGCTTTACGGAACATGATTGCCAGCATACATGTGTGCATACGTCAGCCTGCCTGTATCCCGGGTCACGAGAAACGACTCTTTATCGACGAGGTCAAAGAGATCCTTTATTTCAAATTGGCTATTGTTAGCCGAATGATTTCGAGCGAGTTCGATGATACGCGGAGAAATCGAATTAATTCATTAATCTTCCTACGTTATTGGATTCGATTTAAAAATATTGTCGCGATTCTACTGGACTAATGTGTCGTCTGTCGTTCGTGTTAGTCGAGTTGGTTGAATTCAAGCGGAACTCGAAGGCCCTTCACTGAATCTTGCAGTATCATCACGAGTTTCATTGAAGCTTCGAGTGAAGTGGCTGGTTGAAGTTTTCCCTTGACTTGAAGAGAACTCGAAGAGCGTGGACTAAGTGGGTTTTGCAGGCTCATACAACCACGAGCTGGTATTTCTAAATCTATGATTCACCCCTGTCTAACATGTCCCAGTCACTTACTCTGGCACAAATATGAACATAAACTTGAAATCGGGTTGTCTACATTTCTCCGCCGCGAAGTCAACTAACTCACTCAATAACAACTCGCGGAAGACACGCCGAGTGAAAATTCCTTTGGCATGTTTCCTCCTTGTTAGCGTAAACTGCCGCATAGTTACAATGTGCGGCGCGGCCGCATATGTCTCCCCTCGTTTCACAAATGTCACGGACGCTGCAGAGCGCAGCGGCGAAGTTATAGAAAGCTTCTAAAAACACGCTCGCTATCTTAGTCGAGCGGGATCGCAGCATTGTGCGTTCTATCGGTCGCACGCAGCTTCTCATTGGGTCTCGAAGTAATCCACAAATAGCGAGTGCTTACACCCGGAGTGAAGGCGTCGGGCGCAAGTGCGGGGCGAGCGGAAAGCTTTCGGGAGGCACGAACGTCGTAGGTACCTGGTTTGGAGGGGTAATTGGATCCGCTTGTTGCCGGGAGTTCGTGATTTCGCGTTGCCTTCACGCACGCCGTGTTTACACGGCGAGCGCGCGGTGGTTAACCGTGTGCGCGGTGCACCAGTGCGATTTATGCCTCTCGATCGGCCTTGCGCCAAGTGGACCCGCGGCAGCGCCGGGCATTATCGCCACTCCGAAAACGCTCCGTGGCGATTGGAATATTTCCACTATCGCGCTCTCGGGCTCCGATAGTCATTGGCATCGCTGCGGTAAGCACGCTTGTCACGTGGCAGTCAACAATCTCTCGCAAGTATGCACTGGCAAGTCGAGGATTGTTGGTAGAGACGCTGGCGAGCCAATGCAACCGATTCCAAGGAATTTCTCTTTTGAAACCATAACCCGATCTAATCAATTGATTCAAAGTATCTTTTTTTCGTTAAAAGTGTAAGGTAAAGCAAAATCAGGGAAAATTTATAAAAATTGAAAGGTAAACGAGTAAGCTTGACGCCAGTTTGTTTGCGTTTAATAGAAACGAAGTTTACCATCAAATCCCTTTTAATGCTAACCGCACTGATAGCCACAGTCAGAGAGCTCGCCATGACTGAACACTAATTAACAAGGTGAATACGTGAGTGCGGTTATTTTCCTCACAAGCTGACTATAGTGCGAGTTAGTGATATTCTGTTGGTTGCTCGATGCGGCTGCGGCTCGCACGTGCCGGCGCATACTAAGTTTAACAACACAAAGAGAGAAGTATCATCTTGAATATGTCCGTGAACGAGTATCTAGTAATGCCACGGATTACCGACCAATCCAGATCAGCTTGTTTTAAGCCATTCAAACCGCATTTACTTCACGTCTATCGATGTCGCAGCCATTTATTGTCGCCGTTCGCATCACTCAAGCACAACGAGAATCAAGTGGATTTTCCCCATGTTGTTTTCCTAGCGAATCATTCACCTACTTAAATGAGAATCCCATATCTATTGTCCAATCTTCAATGAGCATTGCGCGCGATTTGTTGTTTATCGACGCACGCTCGTGTTCTCCGGCGAAATTTATTCGTAATTGAGCTTCGACGTACATACTTGAGATATCGAGTTCGGTACTAGAATAATTAGCGAGGGAGAGCGCGCGTTGTCCAGTTTAATCGAATGAGCTTTTGTAAGAGCACTTGTTTGCAAGGCCGATATCGATTTCCGTGTTCCTAAAAAAGCATTGCAGGCAAATCTGTCGACTGAGAAGTAAGCCGAACGCTCGCGCCGTTATCGCGCGACGAGAAAGAGATAAAGCGATAGGGCCGTTATCCGGCCGATTTTTCCCCCGACGATCTTCTCTCCATCACATGCGAGTACCTCGCTACCTCGACGGCAATTAAACCCAATGTTTCTGCATCCGGCGCACTCGCGTTGTTTTACTTTAACGACCGGTTGCATCAGCCATATGCAGGCCCCCAAACGAGCACTACACCGCCAGAGACACCGGTTCCCATGAAATCTCGCTCAATTCATACCTTTTTGTTTGCATTATTCAATCCTTTGATGTTACCAGCGGATCTCATTTCAATTGTACCGCGCCGCTGGTTGATTATTCGTATTATCAGTGCCAATGATAATAAACTGCTAGTCTCGCATTAATCGATGCACGACGACTAAACAAGCAAGATTACCACTCCATTACTAAACCAAGAGAAAACCTTGTACCAAGGAACCCCTGAGAGTGCATTCCACCGATACGGCAACGCTCGGCTCGGATCAGAAAGCGCATTGCGAGCATTAAGTCTTATCAGCTGCATTAGACAGCTGTCGCTCGAGTGGAATAAAATCGGCGCAGTGAGACATTGGAGCGCGAATCGCGCAAGCAAATTCCCGCTCGCCTCGACTGACTATCAGACTGATTTATCAGCGTATCGGCGAGAATCAGTGTGCGGGTATGCAAAGGCTGGTGGTACGCAATGATAGCTGTTGACGATATCACCGGGCGAGATGTAACAGGCAGAGCGGAGATTCGGGGGCGACGGACTTTTTCCACGGTGATCTAATCGAGGGAATTATCGGATGACGATAGAGGCCGGACCGAAATATTCATTGGCGATGATGATTGGAGAGGGGAGCGCGTGATTGATCGGGGCCGATCAGTCATCGTCGGTTATCGCGCTCGGCGAGGGTCCGCCTGTTTGTCAGACAGACTGGCAGCGCGAGCGGAGCCAGCTCTCATTCCTGTGCATTCTTGCGAGAAAAGATTCGCCTTACGTAACAACGAGCTGTGATGCAGCATGCGAGATCGAGCATCCTCCGATCTGTCTAGTACATGTGCAGCATCTCGAGTCTGCTGGCTTATCGTCTCGTGCACTGCGGCCTTTCTTCCGACCCCAGCAGTCTCGCCAGCTGTTCACGTGGCCGAGCGATATCCAAAGAAATGCAAATGCGAATTTAGTCTTGAAATATCCGTCCAACGGTTTTTTCCTTCCTTTTTTTAGTTTGGTGGTAGAAGGACGAGGTGGACGCGAGTGTCACATTCCCATTTTCCTACCAGACGCAATCCGATTAAGTATTTTCAGGGTACACTTATTTCTGTAAGTGGATCACCCACGATCCGAAAGCGGCGGACCTGGGATACCCGTATAAATCCTCGATAAAGCCTGGTTATTGTTTTCGGAATTGGTCCCGGGATAAGCGGAAATCGCGGGATCACTGATTTTATCTGCGTGCATAAAAGTCCGAGCCACCGGCCAACCTAAGATTTATGCATGTCCCGATAATAAACGGAATACTACCAACGCTGCGCCGGCGCGTCATACACGCGGTATTTTAAACAGGACGCTAGTGATTTGCGTCGTCTCCTAAGTTTTACGGTCGTCGGGTTGTTACATGTGCATCGTGCTAGTGCCCAGTTGCAAGAGCTTGACAAAGTAGAGTCGTAATGGTTGTCGATCTGGTCAGGGAGAGATGCTTAATATTAGATTTACTCTCAAAGTTCATAACTTACGTCACCTACGCGAGCATTTCTGCTATTACTTAGATACTTGGAATATTCAATTTGGCATTAGAATTGAAAACGTTGAATTGAAACTAATAAATTAATGATAATGCTATTCATCGCGTTGACACATGGTTTCTTTCACAAGGTAGCAGATGAAATGGTAATGCAACATTTTCTAAACGAATCCTCGAAGGTCTCATTCCCAGACAGAATGTTAAAAGGCAGGATTCAATAATGTAAATTCACTGATAAAAATTGTAAATGAAGTGTTGCGTTAACACTGGGAGATAATGGGTTGCATGAAAAATGAAGACTAAACTTACTAGTTGATTCATCATCAATTTCACCGGCAGAAAGTTGAATTTTATCATAGAAATTAGTGATTTTATGAAGCATTACCAGACGATTACTCATATTTTCGCAGTATCATTTTCTGTCGAGTACTGTGCAATGGACTCTGCTTAATGAATTAAACGCGACTTGCAGAGCCAAGTCCCAAGTCATGAACGATGAGCGTCCCTAACACTCGCAGCCGCGTTCCCCGGCATGCAACGTTAATTGGAGCTAAGTCCATTCGTCACGGAACTCGGGAATTGGCGTTTATATTGTTACGCGTGCTCTCCAATTTAAACGAGCGTAGCGCAGCGTCTCCATCCATGCAGCTCCAGTATCTCCTTCTCCAGCGACCCGTGAACACAAGCCCCGGGTCGAACCAACAGACACAACTACTCCCAGCGAAAACAGTTGCCTTCCAAGCGAAATGTTTTCACTCCAAACACGCTGACTACATCTTGGAGTCTTGGACCGAAGCACTTTTCCCTCCATTTTTTCTCTCCCCCAGTGAATTCGGTTTGTTTTCTTGAAAAGTCTGTGGAAGTGCTGGGGATGGGAGTGAAAATTTTCAATGGGAATCCGAACGCCTCTCCTCTGGTCAAGGACTCGAAGCACTAGAAGTGTGCTCGCGCACTTCTCCGATAGATAGATTACGTGAACGGCAAAGCTCGCCATACATCTTCGGGCGAAAATAGTTTTGGTTAAATGTACCTCTCGGACGGAAATATCTAGCCTCAAAAATAGTGGGCCCGTTGAAAAGCTCCCACCGTTATTTATGTAATTGCCCGCCAGCCGCGCGGCTCGTACTTCATTGCGATTCGTTAGATTTGTCGCTGTTTACTTAGTTCGTACACGGATTTTGCAAACTTTTATTTACATTCTCGATTAACGTTTTTTCAATTGGCCTGTGCAACTATTGAATATTTCATGATTTGTAGACTCGAATTGGGATGATACAGCAGGATATAATTCACTTTTGGCAGAGCGAATATTTTTGCAAAAAAATCCAAAGTGATTCTAATTATTTTAGATCCGTTGGATTTCTAGAGCCGGTGGTACAGTTTAAGGATAACGATGGCTCGCAAGGGGTTCAAGAGCAGGGAATTAATGGGAAAGTTCAGGCTTTGCCACGGGCAGTGCTTGGCGTGGATTACGCTCATGCACCCGGAATAACTCTTTGATCCTCATTCATTAATCAGATGGCTGCGGGAACTCTCTCGTGTCGGGGGAAAGTGCAATTGATCAGTCGGTTCAATTAACTATCCTGGAATTGCAGTGCCGGGTTAAATGTGCGCCCGAGATTAGACCGGAATGAAGTGCACACTTAGTGCCTTCCAATTTCAATGGGATTCGGTGTGCGGTTTCTTAATGAGTCGACGCGTTCCTCATAAATAAGAGTGAAATCATGTTGCCCGGCCTTTATGCATTTTTCATGAGACTTACTTATCAAGACTATCTTGATACTTTTAATTAAACCGGTCTATTACTGCGCATTTTGGAATAATATCCTTCCGAGGCTGAAGTTTTCAAGTTCTATTGTCACTCACGTTCAATAGAATCTCTGACGCAGTAACGAACTTGTGCAGAGTGCGAATATTGAAGTTCCATTTCCTAGAATATTAATGTCTCTATCAATAAAGCTATAAATTCTAAAATAACTGAATTTAGCACAGGGTTATTTTCTACATGCTTATCGCTGCGCTGCACTCACAATACTCCAGCACAATAATAAAGAAACTGCCCTCATCTAAGTAGCAAGCTGCAATAATGAGGCGCGTGATTAAGCGCTCAACCGTCGCCCATTAATCATAGCTGCAAAGTTGACCCGTCGACATATTAACCGATTAGGTGTCCATTAGCAACTAAAGGTGCTTTGTTGCTTATCGGCTCGCCTTGTTAATAACTCTGGCGCGAGTGACTCGGAACTCGAGTCTTTATCTGCCTCGCGCGTACAGTGTCAACCGCGACCAATGACCTTTTTCGTGATAAGTTCAGAGCAAGTGGCGACGGACTCTAATCATTTTCCTTTTTATTAACTTCAGCCATCAAAAATGCAATATTAGCCAAACAGTACTTTTTTCGAAAAGCAATCCAATCTGCAAAACCCTGCGAACCAGTCGGATAGTAGAGCAATCAGCTCAACTTTGCGAATATTGACATAACACAGTTGATATTTGAGTTGTATCAGCCTCGAACACTCATAAGTTCCAGGACGACAAATGGAGCAATGATTGCAGGAAAGAGCAACGCAGTAGGTAACGGCTTCGCACGGTTTCCTCACGTGAAACCAGCTGCGAATCCCGGCTGATATTACATCAACGCAAATACAATGCCGCAGATGTGTGCGCGTGACGGAGCGGCTAGCACGTAGCCACCATTAATCCTGCGGATTGAATGCCGATGCGCGTCCGTTCCTAGATAGAGTTGGGATCAAACGATCCGCAGGCGAATTCGAATTCCATTGACGTGCGACTCGGATGCACTCGAAGGCTTAAGATCCTTGCAAGCTTTACAGACGTGTTTGTAATTAATACCTGACGAATTGTTGAAGTATTTCTTGTTTAATAACTCGGTTGAATTTTTATTGAAAAATACTATTTATTCGGTCGTGGCTTGAGCTCGCAGATACACGTCGCGAGGTTTAGTAAGCATAAAAGAAGCTCCGCAATTCCTGCTGCCATTTCGAGTAAACGCATTACGTTGCTCGGAAAGCAAATGGTCTCGAAGTGCAGGAAGTTAAGCCCACTCGGGACGAGTATCGAGCGGGTCGGTGGTCGCGGAAGTAGTTTAGTCGGAAATTGAGGAAGATTCAGGAGCACGTAATCAAGTTTGATGGCATCGGTACTGGTTAGAGGTTGCGGTGAGGCAAAGGTATCGGCGAAGAGCGCGCCGCTCGGCTACCACGGCGTTGCAGTTGCTTTTCGGCCTTGACATTGTGCCGAGTTACTTCACACTTTACGTAATCCCCGCTGCCAATGGACCTGCCACGTGTTAATGCGGCACACGCCTAATGCTCGGCAGCGCTCGATCGCCTGGACACACACAACCGGACACTTGTTTTCCACCGGCCCGTGCCCGCCACTCCTACATCCGCGCAAGCCGCGCGCATCGTCTTACAGGAGAGATATATGTATGCTGCCTGTCCTACCCAACTTCCTATACGTATGACAAATCGTTCCGGACTCGCGGCCGAGCGTCGGTTCAATCATGTCTTGGACGATGATAAAGGAAATGGCGAAGGAGAACCGACGCGCTCGACAGCTCCTCTTGAGTCCACTACTTTGCTCTAATCAACCTTATCATTATTTGGATGAGAGAAACACTGGCCAAGGAAACCTTGAGTGTACCCGATTTTTATAACGAAAGTTCATTCATCGGTGTTTTTCATTATAAAGCAATATCAATAAAAAATGAGTGAACTTTTGTGAGAATTCTCGTATTCCCCCAGGTTACCGGGATATATTAACCGGTCTTTTGAGAGGATGATGTCATGCATCGACGAGCTATTGCAGCGGGCCGAAATCAGTGACACGGATATCTCTGACGGCAGTGAGCCTGGCCGAGCTTTTGATCGGTTCGATTGACTGGGCCCCTCGAGCCACGGTATACGCGTCAAGTGAACCTGCAGGAGACATCTCAACAACACCTCAATGGCCGTTCACCCTCAAACACTTTGCTCGGGCGTCCTTTCTTCTCCGAAAAGCTCTGACATTTACAATTAGCACGCTTTCTTACAAAAAATCCTACCTTATAAAGTACAATTTCGTTCGACGAAACCACGACAAATTTTCTTAACTTTCTATCTAAAAGATTGGACTTTCTAAAAATTAAGATTTCATTATCCTGCTCTTCAAGAAAACAGGTTGATTCATGATTGGAATGGATTCGATCGAAATACGCGCTCTATTTTAAGAGAACTCTCGCCGCTATTGCAAAGTTGCATTGGTCTGGCAACTCTGGCATAGCGTAATCCATTATATGCGGCCAAGTGCGAATCGGTATCGGGTCATCCTCACTCATACGTCAGTGCTCCGGGGGTTAAATGATCCGAGGAAGTAGCACTGATTTAATCGTTGAGCCGCCTCGCTCTTTATCGCTCGCCGTATGGGCGCCTTCGTCAGTTAACAGCTATTGCTGCATGGAAGCTCGCATGCATGCTCTCGTTTCTCTATTCTCCGTTCGCTCTTCCCGCCCGGCTTATTATCGATTTCGGAAACCGCACATGCCCCGGCAAATTCTTGTTTGTTGCTTGATACTTGGAAACATTGGCTCCTCTGCATTTCGTATTAACATCCACCGAGCAGTTATTTATTCAGGATTTCGATTATTCATTCGGTGAAATGTTATTTTATTTCAACTATTAAAAAATAAACGTTGCTTAACTTCGATATTCCTTTGACAAGTATCAATGAATGTCGAATGCATTATTAGTTATGTGACTTAACTCTTCCTTGCGGGATTAGAAACTATCTTCTTCTAGCATTGAATATTGCAAGCCTGCCTTGTAATCGAGTAAAATTAAAATGAACTTTATCCTGTTTGTATTAAATGGGAGAGGTGCACGGTGACCTGAAGCTCGCAGGGAATAATGTCACCGGCGCGGCGGGAGCACTGAGAATCTAAGAAACAGCCGGAGAGTGGCGGTAAGTGCGCGTACACACTTGAATGAACAAAGAAAAACTATTTTCGGCCAGCGTTTCGTGGAAGTGACCCCGCGCAGCATCCAGTATAGAGGCGCTCCCCTTCGTATTTAGGTCGTAAGCTCTGCACAGCTCACTCACCCACTCCTCCCCGAGCTTTCTGCTCGAGCGCATGTCGCTGGATATGAGCTTCGTGCCAAATTTAGTATCCACACTCGGCTCTCTCTCCTTACCTTTCTCCTAAAAGGCTTTCACGCACCCTTGCCGCTCGACCGAGGTTTGGGTTTCGCCTTTCCACGCTCGTCATGGTTTCTTCAATGTTTCTTTAATAACCCTGCGCTTCTCACCGCAATTCTAATTGTCTGAGTCATTTGAATTCGCAGTTGATTGACTGATGTAATTTGGTATATATGAAGAGAATTCTTTTTTATCAATTTACGGAAACCAAGAAAATTTGCGGACCGTTTTGTTTATGCGAATTAAGAATTTTGGTAGGAGTGGACGGTGGAATGGGGATACTAAATGATTACAAGTGCGGATAATCAGTGAGGTTTTATCATTCGAGTGCACCAGTTCTCCGGTCGTGTGTCCTCGTACAATCGGATGGAAGCGGTTCTAGTGTGATAAACTTTTCTGAGAATAAGTTTCGGTAGAGTTGGCCAGTAGATTCGCCAGAAATTTAAATGAAGTGCGTTCCTCACTCGTATTACAGGCTGACCTACTTAAAAGTAAATTTTTCTATTTAAAGAGAAAAAAACGAGGGCCACGTGAGTTTCGCATCTGGATTTCTCATTCTGGCCGGCGGCCAAGGAATCAGTTATCGAACGGCCAAAGCCAGGCAAACTTGTTTCCGTCCCCGCAGACATTCGAGTCCGTTCTCGCTTCGTTTGCAAGAGAAGCTTTTGCAAGGTTTTTTTTCGCGAATCGCGGGAAAGGCGAGTCTTTGTCGGCGATCAAACAGTCGGTGTCGCTTTGACGATAAAAGCTTCCGGTAAGAGAGTGTTTCGGTATCCCCGATTGCACTCGCCCGGACGAGTGAAAGTGCGTCATCCATTATTATAGCGAAGTGCAACTCAAGTCCAAAGTCTGGACTGTTGAAGTGATTTGAATTCAATGCGATGATTTTAAATCTATGCGATTTGAATTTAAGTAAATTCAAAAGGACAAACATTCCCCACTACTTCCCTTGGAGCTTGACAATAACCACACAACAGTGAACAAGCACTTTCGAATACCTCGCTTTTCAGTAAATCAACTAATGCGATCGACGTGTTAGTTCTGCGCGGGACGGATCCGACGAGTCTAACTATTGGTTCGTCGGCGGAATTTGCTTTGCGTTACCAGCACAATGTGGGACGCTGGTAATACGCGTCCCCCAAAGCGCAAACGTACTCGACCTACGTCAACCTCGTCGCCGGATTCTCGAGGTTCTCGCACCGCAACTCTCGGTGGCTTGAGACGCTGAGATATGTAGGTCGATTAATCCGCTGTCTCGGTGCTCGCGCGAAGGTCAGGTGCAGACGTAGCGCAGGCGGCGGTGTACACCGGTGCTATACACCCACTGGCGACCCACACTGTTTGCATAATTTCAATTGTGCCAGGCCGTTTTGCGAACTTTGATGGACCAAGGACGACCACTTCGCCTTATTGCTTTCAGAGAAAGCGGCCGGGCCTTGCAACTACACCCAACTAGCTATCAATCTTTCTTTTTCATTCGATTCTAATTCATTCGCTCTACACTAAGTCCAGCGCTCGCCCTCATTTTATTATAAACTCATACAATTGAGGTTAACTTTGTCTTATATTCTAATTGAATCGAAATACTCAGGTTTATTTTTA
Source organism: Crossocerus cetratus (assembly GCA_963675795.1). Taxonomy (NCBI): domain Eukaryota; kingdom Metazoa; phylum Arthropoda; class Insecta; order Hymenoptera; family Crabronidae; genus Crossocerus; species Crossocerus cetratus. Next base: position 6,579,760 of record OY776670.1, on the reverse strand, counting down.
ATTAAATCCTACAGAATCGTACATGAGAATCTCAAGTCTATAATACTCAAACTCACACAATTCTTTGACTATCGAAATCGCGATCGCTCGTGCGGGCAAAGTGGTAACTGAGGGCAGGGGGGTGGTGGACTACGTGGGATTTATCGGCGCATGCATCGCACTGGGAAGGAAACTTATGACTCGATCGGATCGTATATTCCACGATTAAGCGAAATCTAAATTGCCTATCTCCCGATTAGACTGAGAAAGCATGGCCCAGAGCTCTACTCTAGTCATTCCTTCCTGGTTGCCAAGGCGAACGGCAGCACTCGCTACCCAATTCTCTCCAGTCTCATTCGAAATCCCTAACTACAAAAAGGACTTCCTGAAACTCGACACCGTCCACTCAATTTGTCTCGCAGTCAATTGGCAGGGCTCGGCGGGAATGTTGGGTGGAATTGGCGAGAGAGGTACGTGTCTAGGCGGGGACCAGTTTCGAAGGTTCGGCGATGGGGGGGGGGGGGGGAGGCACGTCGAAAGAACAGCGGGTCAGCTGGATCCCAATAAGCACAATAGGTCGCCGGGCGAGAGTTGGGTCTGAAAACTGGGTCGTGTTCGCTCGATTAGCCTCGACCGAGCGTCTAACATCATCCACCGCACGCGGACTATGGACTTGTGATTCTCTTTTCAGCCCTGCACCTTCCCAGCTCGCTTTAGCGAGCACTGGTCGCGCGACGCGCTCCCTTCGCTTATCGGATTTCGATCGCGACGGGATTCGCGCGTGCAAAGCGCCCAAATGAGCGGCCACGCAAGAATTATAAATAGAGACTGTTCAGACTGGAGAAAAAAACAATGGCTCTCGGTGTGTTGTTCGGTTCGAACTCGAAGATCCCCGTGGTCGCTTGGCGAAAAAAGGCCAAGTCCTTATAGCTTATATACTCAGGCGTCGCCAGCGGGTAAAAATAAGCAGGCTTTTTCGCGGCGGCATCCATCCAGTGGTAGCCTGAATTCGACGAATACTGCGTGCGCACACGGAATTGGAGCTGGAATTCTATTGCGGATCGGTGGGATGGCTTGCTGGAACGTGGATGCGTTGGGACGCGCTTGCGAAGAGCTATAGCTATGCTATTGCGTCCTGGTATGCGACGCAGCTCGTTCTTTCAATGGAGTTTCCCTGCCGACACATGGAATTAATCGAGCTTTCAACCCACCACGGTCTCGCAGCCGCTCAATAATTAACACGAGTAAACCCACCGTTTTCCCCGGGAGAAAAGATGAAAGCGTCGAAAGCTGGGAAAGACGCCTGGCCCATTGGGAGACGAGGATCGCGCGAATCAAACTAACTAACCTCCATGAAGTGCTCGGATTTCTTCCTCATTCCTCGCTCTCCTGCCAATCGCTCGGGCGTGTGATTGTCCGCGGCGAAAAGGAGCTGCTTCAAGCGGAGAGCAGTGCGCTTTAACGATTTTCCTGCTGTTTACGCGGCTTTCATGCTCCCTGAGTTCTTTTCCGAGAAAAACGCCGTCTTATATTTAGCGGCGCGGCGGCCATTAGCACGTGGTTGTATCAGTCCGTACGCCGAGCTACTTAACCGGCGAAAAGCTTATTTCTGCCCGGGCGGAATAAAAGTCGGCCGGCTATTGTATTCGCGCGCACTTGGCAGCGAGACTTTATCACGGACTTTATACGCCCCGGTGTTTTGGCGGTGGCGGACGATTTAAGAAACGCCGAGCAGAGAGAACATGCGGTAACATCAATATTTTTCACGAGTGTACCCCGGGCGCCACCGTCGGGAAAAATAACCCCGCGTGATTTAGATCGCGAGCGATCTGCCAGTCTGATCGGTAGACATAGACATACACACACGGTTATCTGAACCGAAGTAGTGTTCTTCTCTAGTCCAAGTGGCGGAGAAACTCTCTTCAAATCATAGTGTAACTAAGAAACATTGAAAAAAGCAGGGACAAATAGAATTAATTTTTCGGAAAATTAATATTAATTTGTATTAAGTTTTAATCTCCATGCATTTTATGACATCTAATTATACGAGATGCAGAAAGAGGTGTAGAACTGTTGGGTAGGTTCCTAAGAGTTGCGAGGAAAATAACTGAGGCTTATGGGACGAGCATTACATCAAATGAATTGTGACGCATAATATTAGAGGGAAATATGGCCTCTCCTTTCGAGTGGGTGAAAGATCGATGCTGGCATACGTGTCCCTTGGTACGGGGAGTCCCGTAACTTCTTCGAGTTTCCGCGGCCTGCGTAATCCCATTACGGTGCATCCAATTGTCTTATTGGATCAATGCCGAAGTATCGACTCAAGAGAGCGCAAACGTAAAACCAATTAGCGGCGGGCTTTCGCCCCGTGGCAGCTTTCACGATCAAGATAAGACGGAAGTTCAAGTCGCATCATGAATTTAACATCCGAGCTCGGTGCTTTGGCTTCCTGGATAAATCTACTGCCCGTAATTCGCCGGGATAACAAAAACGATTACATCGGCCCACTTTGCACAATTCCACGTAAAACTAAAGCATGAAAATTTCTTAGAAAATGTCGCAGCTCCCGATGCAACATAAAGCATTATTTAATAGCATCATATCGGATAATGCGACGCGTGGTTTTGCCGAGACACGAAGGTACTAACTGGAGTTGGCGGGCGAGGAGCTGGGAATTCCAAGCGACAGTAGCAAAACCCGTCGACTGGTGATGCTCGAACAGTTAGAGCGCGTCCCGCGTCGTCGTGGCCGCGTGCGCGCAATTAAAGACTAATTGGAAAGCGGCATGCCAGTAATTTACCGTTTATCGCCGTGCTGGCCGGGAGATGCGTCGGCCATCCGTTTCTTCATCTCCGCTTCCTGGAGGCCGACACCGGTCTGGAGCACTCCGCTCGCCGGTAATAGAGGACTGGACATGTCGCGCGCGATCGCTCTCTGCAGATGGTAGTAGAGCACTCGGCGGGACGCGCGAATAGCTGCCGGTCCGGCGGGGTCAGACGGTCGTTCGGCCAGCAGTCCTTACGTATTTAGGTCGGACTACGCACGGGGACATACTACTGCAGTCCTACGCGCCCTGGCATCCTCTACGCGCATCGCTGCTGAAGCTTGCTGGACTACTTTCCTCTTGCGCAATCAGAAATCCTTACGTTCTTCAGTATTGAAGCGAGTACGTCGGGTATTAGTTATTACATCAGTTGATATTAATGATTTTCCACGAAAAATATTTCAGATATTTCTAGGAAAGTTATCTCTAGTCTATTTTCTACTTTAATTTCATTCAATGCAAGATACTTTCATTGTTTATTACTAACACGTGGCGAGTACTGGATAATGTTGTGAAAAACTTCCGACGGGCCGACATATGGATTCCCATAAAAATCCGTCCCGTGTTCGAGGCGGGCAGTGACAAACGATTTCTAAACAGTTTTGACAGATTGCAAGGCACTCGTGGACAATCGGAGATGCATGTTTTGACAGACGTATTTGCACGGGAACGAGACGCGCGACACCCGGTTTGCATATGACATAACGGGCCAGCCTGTGGGAATCTCGGATTTGACTCGCGCGAATTCGAGAGGGAAATCGCTTGCATCAGAGAGCCCGCTATTAATCGAGGGTAATAAAAAGCGGCGGTGGATTTTTTGCCCCACTTAATTTAATTCGGCCTTTCGATCCGATAGATTGTTACATACGATTCTCGAGTGTCGTATTCGCCAAGTGGCACGTGAGTATCGTGCGCGGAGCAAAAAACCCAAGGCTCCTTTGCGAGCGCGACGCGACGCGACTCTGTTTGCTTGGCTCTACACGCGCGCTGCTGGGCTACCAAAGAGCTCTTAAACATATTTGGCACTCCTTTCAATGGCCATTTCTTCGCTCGAGCATGAAACCCGGCAAAAAAGCCCCTCTAGAAAAACAGGCAGCTGGTCGCATAGCGGTCGCAGCCGGCAGTGAACGCCTACCCACCAGTCACCGCGCCGGTGATCGTACGTGACACAATTATTCGAGATTTTTGAATAAGTGCAAACCGAGCGTTAATAATGCCTGCGGGCTAGAGAAAGTGTCGGTGCGGACTGTGGATAACTCTACTGGGTGACTCGACAGTGTACTGTCATTTGGTATCTGTAGCATATGTAAAGTCGGTTTAATAATCTCTGTGTTGAATTCATTGAAAAGCATAGAAGATTGAGTATCACATTTTTATGGAACTTATGATGGATATTTGCGAGAGCGTTTCTACCGAATTTACCTTGAAATTGTTAAAACAGACCACAATTGGCTTACAAGGACAATCCCCAAGGTATTATTGTACAATGAAAGCATGTCTGAGTATGCTTTATACTCGTCAGGCTACATTTTTGAGACACCCTGTAGACACGAGCATATATGCAAACCTACGCGGCTCGTTGTAATGAGGTTACACACAGTCCTGTGCTGTGTGTCTTTCGATTTAGCCCCAAGCCGAACTACGTAGGCTACGTGTATACCTGTTCGCGCCGACAGTCATCATCCGCGAAAAAGGATAGCAATTCCCCCCGTGTTGTGGGAAAATGTCGGCGAGTGACGAGCGTGAAGACACCTGATATTTTATAACGCCGAGAGGCCGCGTTATATCTCGGATTACCCGGGTTACGAAACATTGTTGTATCACTGGCGAAAATAAAGTTTCACCACGGACTCTAGCTGTTGTCGCGTTTTAAGTAATAAACCCTCGGTAGTAAAAATTGTAATCGTCCGCGGGGTACAACGTTCTCCGGTTTCAATTGTCAACGTTTAACATTTCTGCGCCAACATTCTGTCGATACTAAATAAGCTTGTGTCAAGTGTACATACAATTATTTTGTCGCTTTGTCGATTTTAATAAATCGTTTTGGGTTTCAAGATGTATGTACGTGTACAGTGTTTAGAGATTTTGCTCGTTAGTTTGAAGAGGAGGAGTGAAACTGAGGAAAGAGTTCTTGGCTTGACTAGAAGTATTATGAGGAGCCCCATGGCTATTGTTTATGAGTATATGAGACGGCAGGGACGTGAATCGTGAGAGATTAGAGAATGCTTGTACCTTTGCTCTTAGTTGGCGGGTGGCGGGCGTACTTGACATTAAGATTGGCATGCAACCGCTATAATCCATCGGAATCACTCGGAGGGAGTTGGTAATAGTAGAGAAACTCTAGGGGTACCTGTCGCATCGAGCGTTCACGCTGTCGTGACTGGCCTGCTCACGGATAGATTTACTACTTCGGTGAAGCGCTCGGATATAAATTACCCAATATCTCCCGGCCGGAGCTGTAATGTCTGCTCGGCGTATTCTCCTGATTGTCGGAGTGTGCCGTGTGCCATGTTGCAAGTGGCATAGACCGCTCACCGCGTTATACGCTCGATTGTGTAACGCCGCCACTTGTGCTCTGCTCGGCCTTTTCGCTTCCTTTTGCGGATGAATTAAACGCAATCTTCCTAGTCCCTGACATAACCTCCAGATTTACATCTCTAGATCTATCCTTCATTTAACTATTCGAGATCAATTAAAAACCCCTCGTCCCATCTTTAATCTAGTAAATTAACTGTGTCAACGATGAAATGCACGTGAAATTAGAAATTTCGAATCAGAACTGATCGATTTCAGTTTGACGTCATGTGCAATTGACAGATTGGTGTGAAGAGCTCTTTAGACCAGACATAAACGATTAACAATATCTCGGAGATAGAGTTGCAGCTGTTATCGCTGAGATCATTGCCAGGTTTAAATGGAGTTTATCCGCCTCCAACGACACCTGCCCACTCCAACCACACGTGATTCCAGACGTCTATATCGGATACAGATTTATTTTTCTATCCCGATTTATACCTCTATTTCGTCATCTCACATTTTCATTGAGAGTCTACACCCTCCTGCATATTCTGCTTCCTCAAAGCAAACATACATCTCGGTTCTCTAAGCTCTCGGCGTAAAAACGACTACATAAGCAGCTCTAGCCGTACGTTGAAATACACGGCTGAGGAGCCGAGGACCTGTAAAAATTCCCAGGGACGCCTTGAGACTCGAGACCATCAAGATCATCGAGACCAATAGCCTCCAGTTAATAAAAGTCGCATTTTTACGATACATTAACTTACTCCGGATGAGCTGGACCCGGCTGCAAATATCGTTGCCGTTTCTTTCCCCCGAGCGGGAAACGAAGATAGCTGGTCGGTAGGAAGAGGCGCGCGGCGAATAAACATTTTCCGCTTTCCGGTAAAACGGCCCGGCGACGCCAGCTGGAAATAGCAGCGGAAACGGCTCGGGCCTCACTTTATGCCGGATACATACTTGGTCGCCTCGACATCTCCGAATAGATCCGCACTCTTCGCAGAATTCCGTCTCTCCTCCTCTCGAGTTTGCCCCTTCTGCCGACGTGGCGGCTTCTTCTCTTCGCTCTACCAAGCGCAAGCACGCTGGCCTTTTCTTCAATGAACTTCTGGCATCTACTGTGCCCGCGACCTTCGGATCTTCACGTGCTCGCGATAAGTAATCTTGTTAGATGCTGAGAAGATCGGCTTACGGCTGTGTACCTGCATATAGGCTGATGGGGATTTCAGCTAATGACGGAGTGAAAGACTGCGACTTTTCATTCATGCACTTTGTCGATATATTGACGGGTGCATTGAATAACAGTTGTAGTATTTGTATTTGCCAGTTTCAGAATCAATATAATTGAAACACATTTATATGTATTTCGTGAAATAAAACTAGTATTATTAATTTTACAAGGATTCTCGGAAATTGAAAAATTGTAATTACTTTTGTTTCTATATTAATTTTCTCCTTTAAGTAAAGACAAAGCATGAGGCAAAGCCAGCCTGAAAAGGGCACCGGCAGGTTCCCGAGGTCTCGCCGCACTCGACATCGATTTTCCTCGAGTGCTCAGTAAAACGCATTTCCCCCGGCGGCTCTGTGCGCGTGTGCTTATGTCCTTCTTGGTTTTCTGTTTCAGTGGTGTATTGCGACTATACCGCCTCCGGAAGGTCGCTGCAATTTCTCGAGGAGTATATCGCGAAAGAGGTACTTCCATGTTTGGGCGACACTCGGGCGTCCACGTCTATTTGCAGCCTGCAGTCCTCTCTCTTCAGGTGAGTCTTGTGGGGGGAAAAATGCTCTTTCTCTCTGCTCTCGCTCTCCGGCGAGCGCTTTTGCTCCACTCGCTTTCTCGCGCTGCCACTTGAGCGCAAAGTGCAGGGACGACCGCCGGAGCTTCTTCATCCTCGCTCGCGTGATTTAAGGCAGAGCTCGCGCCCTCGCGCCCTCGCGACAGCCGAGTCATTAAAAGCTGCGGGACAAGTAGCGCGCACTCTTTGACGAAGGCTCTCGGGGCCGAGAGAGCAGGAAGGACGCTTTTATAATATGATATACGCGGACACGTAAGAGGAGAAAGGCCGCGCGCGCTCGGGCTCTGTGTGTAGATTCGTGACGAGGCTCGCATTGAGATGGACCATCGAGTGACGGCGATAACGATCGAGGTCGCCAACACACGCGCATTTCTCTGGACGCAGCCCTCTCCTGCATAGTTATCGAGCGCTAACGACATGTATACCAGCCGCGTGCTGCTTCCTGGAACGCGCTGACGTCCAAGGATTGCTTAAATGTCCGGCGCAATTGGACTAGTCTACGCGAACCATTCTAGATATTGCGCCCTCGGCCCGAAAGCCTCTCTCGAGACTCGGCTCGCGCCAATTTGCATAATTGTATGTCTAGAGCGAATGCAGCCCTCGCGGCCTATCGAGCCCGATAGCTCAATCATTCCTGCCTTTTTAATCGCTCGCCTCTTAGCAACGCTCCACATATCGCGGTAATTATTCCGGCAGATAAGCTGCATTTTATTGCACTCTCGGCGGGTCATTATTGATATATCGCGCTCGAGAGACTCGATGACGATGGATAAGTGGAGTCGATGTTGCAGTTCTGTTAAAGGACAATTCGTGGAAACTTGTGTCAATATTGCTATCGCAACGTCTGATATACACTGGACTGAGCATATGTGGAGAGTTTTACGGGAGTTTGAATAATCCGATTTATTGCCGGCACTCCGGCGCGATGATTTGTCGGGAGAGTTCGCTCCGGATGATGCAGGTTTTCGCGAGCGAACGAGATTGCCGATCGTAAATCTCGGGCGGGTCGAGTGCAGGGCTGGTGGTTCCTCCGGTCGTCCCGCTTTCTGGCGCTGATGTCCCAAATCAATATCAACCCTCGAGCCGCCCCGAGTCTATCTGCTTACCCGCGGCTCGACCCACCGACAAAGACAAAACCACTGACGTACGTGACGCTATCACGCGACTTTTCAAACGTCACCGCTTTACGTCCACACGCTATAAACACACTCGCCACTGTCCTGTGTATTAGCCCTGGTGAATGCCGGCCGATTCCGGGTGGAGTCCGGATAATGATTTTCACGCCCGACATGGCGCTTTAAACGTTTCCTGGTGAGAACACTCGGCATTTCTGCATTTCCCCTATATAACAGTAATATTCCTCTATACTCGTATTTGGTTCGCTGGGAAACTCATGGCTGACACAACTTTCTATAATTAGTAATTTTAGAATCCTGCAACTTGCCATTTCACTCATTCACGCAGTCCACCATTTGAGAATCGAATATGCGAACGCGAAGTGTAATTAGTACCTAAAATGGCCGACGAAAGTAGAATTCCCAGCGGACATGTTCTCCCCGAGGGTTATACATTTGAAAAGCCAGTCGGGAGTGGACATGATCGGAAATGACACGTTAATTGAAGAGGCTCCACCTGTTACACGTCTACGTGTAGACGCGTGCCCAGTTGGATCGAGGTCCCGTTATGTACTTTAGGTAATTAATGGAGGGCGGATGGAGCCAGATCGATACAAGGGGTGGAATGTTGCAGGCATGAAGCCAGAGACATTGTCCGGCACGCAGTGGGAGCTGGAGAGCAGGATGCGGTCTTGTTCACGGGTCAAGGCACGGCCGGTGCCCTTCGCACACTTTTGCGACATCTCGATCTCTCCAAGTCGACGGTGGTGTTCGTCGGCCCGTTCGAGCATCACGCCAACCTGCGTCCTTGGCGCGAGTACGGCGTCAGGGTAAGGAATCCGAACGTATAAATTATAACGGAAGTATTTTCGGTACGGCGACGCCTCTCCTTGGAGGCGCGCGCTCCTCTCACCGGGAATAGCTTGCCAATGTTAATTTAGGGTGCAAGTGGAAACACTGAATCCGCTTGACGTCCACGCTCGCGATGAGTTATGCTCGAGTTAACTTCCTGCTAAACGATTGGACACCCTGCCAGTCCTTATATTAGTTGTACACCTGTTTGATTCCGTCGATGAATGTTGCCTGTCCAAATGGTGGGGACTTTCATTCCGGGTATATTATTCATGTCAATATGTTGCTGTACACGCGGAGGCGCTTGCCAAGGCAGATTTTCTGGAATATCGCCACCTGTCGTTTGTCTTTATCTCTTGATTATTTGTTTCTGTCGAAACCAAGCGAAGAATTCGTCTTGTTTTAGTGTTTGTTGAGGTCGATTTTTTATTATTTAAAGATACACGGGCCCAGAGGTTTGTATTGACAGCGGAGTGTAATTTGCAGATAGTACGCGTGTCCGAGACCCGGGAGGGGTTTCTGGACCTGAATGACCTCGAGCGAGGTCTGATAAAAATGCGAGGGGAAGGTGCCGCGCAAATGATCGGATGCTTCAGCGCCGCCAGTTGCATAACCGGGGTTTTGGCGGACGACGTCGCGACGACCCTCCTCCTCCACCAATACGGTGCCCTGAGCATCTGGGATTACACGACGACAGGTAAGAATCCCCGCGATCGTTCCTGGAACACGATAGGTGTCCGGGCAATATACAATATCTCTATCAGATTCACGCAATGCTTGTGCCCCTTTAGTACAAAAGTATACGTATCGAGTGATCCCCCAAGGTAACCCGAGTAGTCGCGCCAGAATTCGACCTGTGTCTTCACGTAGTCGCGAATGATTTCATTGGCTGACGATCCAGCATCTCTCTAATGAAATCGATTGTGCTCCTCCCCAGCGCCGTACACGCAAGTCGACATGAATCCTCATCTGCCCGGCGTCGGAGAGACCGCGGTCCACAAGGATGCGATCATTTTCGCCGGACACAAATTCATCGGAGGCGTTCAATCGCCGAGCGTACTCGTCACCAAGCGATCCCTCCTCAAGGATAAGATAGGCACGGAGGACATGAGGGACTCGCATCGCTATCACAGGGACCCTGAACTCCGCGAGGAAAGCGGCACCGCCGGGGTTGTCGAAAGCATCCGATGCGGCCTGGCTGTCCAGCTGAAGGAAAACGTGACGCCGCGCGCCATCGTCGCACGACAGGATAAGATTTCAAGGTGAGAAACTGCGACTCTTCCTTCGGCAGGTCGTCCTGCAATGCAATTGAATGACATGAGAAAATTGTAATGCGTTAATTGCCCGAATTCTCACTGAAATATGAAAGCAAGCATCGAAGGAACTGGGTATAGAGAAATGAGGGATTTCTTTAATTTCGATTGTAGAGGTGATTGTTTTAGTGGCCTTTTGGTGAGACGTTCATTCCTTTTGCAGACAAGTGCTGGCACACGTGCGCACGATTCCGGAACTAATCCTACTTGGCAGTGGCTCGCAGAATGTTAAGAGGCTTCCGATCTTTTCCTTCATGGTGCGTCACCCACGCGGCACGTTTCTCCACCACAACTTCGTCTGCGCAGTGCTCAACGACGTATTCGGCATACAAGCGCGCGGAGGGTGTGCGTGCGCCGGGCGCTATGCCCACGATTTGATGGGGATCGATCAGGAACTTGCCAAGGAGTATCAAAACGTCCTCGTCGAAGGGTAAGGAGTTTTTCTCCCCTCGAACTTTCTCCCCGCGACCTAGTTCCCCACTCGTCCTACTTCCGGCTTGTTTACCTCGTAGTTTTATGATCGGGGAAAATCGAGTGAAACGAGACACTTCCTTTCTATTGCAGAGAGCGAAACTCCGACAATGAAGAGACGAACGCCGAGGGTCTCAGGCCGGGATTCGCCAAACTCTCTTTCCCGTACTTCATGTCGGAGGCGGAAGTCGCATTTGTCCTGGAGGCTTTGAAAATGGTAGCGACCGAGGGATGGAAACTACTGCCACAATACGTCCTCAACCCAGACACCGGGGAGTGGCGTCATCACACGAACAGTGTCTTCAAAGAGCGCAAATGGCTCGGTTCGATCAGATACACCGACGGCAAAATGATCTCTTCAGAAAGGAGGGTCTCCGGCTCGGGGACTTTCCCGCAGAACTACGGCGATTGCCTTCACACAGCCAGGAACATTTTCAATCGGGCTCGAAAGATGGCTCAGCGATACCCCCTCAAGATCGACCGGAGCTTCAACTTCGTGTCGGAGCGAATGGAGGCTCTGCGATGGTTCATGCTGCCGAGCGAGGCGCAGGACCTCCTCCTCGGCAATTCCCAGAACGTCAAGCAGGAAGTGCCCTTTAATCCACTACTCGCTTGGAACCGATTCGGCCATCACACGCCGACGACGACCCATGACAGTCTGGTCAACTCGATGGTCCTCGCGAACAGCATCCGACGGCTGAACAGCGACATTCCGCGAACAGGGAATGTCCCGATCTCCCCCAACTCCCCGCGGCATCGCAGTCTGCCTGTTCTAAGCACAGCGAAGAAGATCCTCCTGAGCACCGTCGAGTCGAGGATGTCCAGTCCGAACATGATGAACTGCATGGAGGAGAACGAGCAGAAGGTGGGAGGAGACGAGAGAGACTGCTCGGCAGGTTACAGGTCCCCGGCTACGTGTCCAAGTTCGCCGATGCCGGTGAGGTTCGCCGTGGGAGAGGCGGTCACTCCCTCGGCGCTCGGCACGATATCTCAGGTTGGCAGTCGGCTGGTGAAAGAGCAGAGGAACCTCATGGAGGCGGCCAACTCCGGACGAGTCAGGTGCAATTCTCTCGGCAGTACCACCGCCGGCGGTAATGCTACGGGGAATCGCACCGTGGCCTCGTCCTCCTCGTCGCCGGTCCCACCGCTTCCCCTCAGTCCTCAGACTCTCACGAGTTTGGGACTGAGCGGAACGAACGGCCCATCCACGAGGCACAGGCGGCTCCACTGCAGCTGCAGCAGCCAGACCGAGCTCAATTCGCTCGAGCTAGAGTCCGCCAGTCCCAATCACTCGATCCTATCATTGAACTGTCATCACCCGGCCTCCCCGCCATCCTCATTCTCATCCATCGGCGACTGCAACGAGAGGTTCGCCGCCGGACGATCCTCGCCGGTATCGGCGCACCCTGGCCACAGATCGGAGGACAACCTGAGCGCCTATGTCAAGGAGGTCACCAAGGAACTCGCGACGGAGATCAAGTCCGAGATACGCGAAGTCATCTCGAAGGTCGACGACGCTCTCTCGGAGAGCAACACGTCGGAGAACACTCCGCAGCATCACTCGCGGAATTACAGTGCCATTAGCCAATTACCAATCGAGGATAAGCAGTCGAGGCACGATTCATTCACGGCCAGTGACATAGCCGAGTATTTGATGGAATTCTCCAAGGAAATGGCTAGCGAGGTCAAGTCGGAGATCAGATGCATGGTGAACGCCGTCGACGGCCTGCACCGACACTCTCCGGACGCCTCGGCGTCCGACGTCTCCTCCAACGGATGCGGATCGCCCGACAGAGGGAGGGTCCTCCAGTCCTCGTCGTCCCCGAGGTTCTCGAGCACCAGGCGAAGTGGACCCATTGAAATAACCGGAAAAGCCGGCGAGTTGTCTCAGCAGGAAAGCAAGATGTCCAGCGAATGTTCGTCCGATGAGACTGTCATCTACGTGGTTAAACCCTGCGAGAATGGTCAGCTGGTTCCCGATCAGAAGACCGAGGACGAGGAAGTCGTCAACGATTTGGACGACTTGGACGAGGACACCCACGAGCGCGGGGGACTCGAGATCGGCGACGCCAGAAAGATCCTCCCGAAAATCTACTCTGCCGTCAACTCTGTCAGCTCTCAAGACAGCGGCATCAATTTATCCTTCCACGAGAGCGACAAATCTCTCGACTCGGTCGACTTGAAGCGCAGCAGCAGCGCGGAATCCAATTCGACCAACACCTTCGGCCGGAAAGCCCGAGCCTCTTCAATGAGCGCGCTCACGACCAAGGCGAACTGCAAATACGTTCGCCAGAGGGACGACCTCTCCGAGGACGAGGAGTGCTCGAGCGATCTCAAGGAGGAGGAGGACGGCGAGCAGGACGCCGCGTTCGACGGCAAGTCTGAATTCCCACGAATCCAGTGGCACTGCCCGCCCAAGACCATTTGGAAGCCGACGGTGGAAGCCATGCAGGAATTCGATATGATTCGCGACAACGACAGAGTATTAGTCTGCCTCTCGGGGAGCGGTAAGGATTCGGTCTCCCTCTTGCACGCGCTGCATCAGTACAAATTTTACGCGAGGTCGAAGGGCATCGATTTCGAGATCGCCGCCGCGACGATCGACGTCACCGGTCAGGACCCGATCGATCTGATGAGCTACTTGAAAGCCCTCGACGTGCCCTACTTCTACGAGGAGCAGGTCGCCGACACGAGCGTCGTTGCTGTCGAGAGTCAGCCGGACGAGGCGTCGGCCGGCAGCTGCTGCAGTTTTTGCAATCGCAATGTCCGAGCGCAATTGTACTCGATCGCGAAGCGCGAGGGTTACAACGTGCTGGCCCTCGGCCAACACTTGGACGACCTCACTGAGGCTTTTCTCGACTCGGTCTTCCACGGTGGGAAACTGCGCACGATGAAGGCGCACTACTACATCCGCCGGCAGGACCTCAGGGTCGTCCGACCGTTCGTCTACGTGCGGGAGAAGGCGCTCAAGCAGTTCGCCGAGAGTAAAAAGATTCTGGCCGCTCGCGAGAGGAGGTCCAGCGACCCACCCAAGGTAAAGTCCGCACTCTGCGACGCTTCAACCCGAGCCATTTCCCCATTGCCCTTTTTCCCCGCCCAGCTGATTCTCTACCTCTCGCACTATCGTTCGAGGATCACACGCAACCTCCTCTCACGGGAATGACTCTTTGCAGAAGGAGACGCAGAGCAGAGGATTGATACTACAACGAGAGCGTTCCTACCCGAGATTGTACTGGTCGGTGCGCACGGCCCTCTGGCCGCTGATAAACGCCCACGGCCAGCTCTCCGACTACGACCTCTCCTGCAGCAGCAGCAGCAGCAACAACATCGGCACCAGCCCGAGCAGCAGCACCAGCAGCAACATCAGCACCAGCAGCGGCAACTCCTCGGGAGCCAGCGGCTCGAGCGGCTCCCAGCCCAAGAGGCACCGTCGCCCCAAGGCGAACTCGTTCTCGTCGACGCCGGCGATCCACTGCGGCTCCCAGGAGCTCGAGGCCAACGAGGAGACCGACGAGGAGCCGGTCCTCTGAGAAGGAGCCGTCGCGAGATGGGAACTCAGGCGCCCTTTACTCTCATCCTCGCACTTACGCCGGAAACACACACCCTCGGCGTACTCCGTTCTGAGGCGGAGGCGGCACTTCCTCGGCACTGTCGCCGGCACCGGCAGCGTCGCCCACGCGTTCAAGCCCTAGGGCGCGAAATGACCTGCTTCCTTGTGACTGGCGAACCCTTGAAGAGTGGAGGACGCGCGCCTTCTAGGGCGAGAGAAGTCGTCGTGGAGGATCTAGTGAACTTGTATCGCTGGGGTTCGACGCGACTGCTTTGGCTCTTTGCTCCGGTTATTCTTGTTGATTGTGACAATTGCAGTGTAGGCTTGTCAGTCGCAGGGAAGCGGGAACTGCTTGACTGGGAAGCCAGTGCAAGCGAATTGGTATATGGAAGGATGAGATGAAACGGCCATGTCGAATTGGCAGTGGCTTAGGTCGAAGGTTTTAGCTTTTGAACTACTTAAAGGAGAATGTGCGCGGTGCAATGTTACTTACTCGAAGACACTCGATTCTTATAGACGCGAAATGCCAAGCACGTAATTAGCCTTTCTCGTGCTTGGGGTATACGAATCCTGTTTAAGAATCCAGTCGAGTGTCTTCGGAGTTATGGGGATCCTCGGACAGTGGGGTTCCTTGAACGATTATTACTGTTGTGCGTCGTTTGATCCGGTTTCCAAGACGCGCGAGGACTTTAGGAGTCGACAGTCGTTGTGCGGCGGAAAGCAATCCGCGTCCTCGATGAGGGACAGGCAGCTGCTTCTCGCAGACACTTTAGTTCAAGTGCATGAAATTACGTAAAACAGAGTACACAGCTCAAACGAAACACTAATCGGAGGTATGCGTGTAGAAGAGCCGGCGGCTCGGGATTGCGAAGCGGCGGACTCAAAGTCGGGAAGAACCGAAGCTCGAAGGACTCGGCGCGAAGGACTTCCTTTTTTACGTGACGGTGATTTGATAAATTATTTCGCTATGCGACTCCGGTATAATTAGACATTAGGTGTATAAGGGACGAAATTTTCTATTCGCGAGTCGCAGTCCTGCGAGCTCTGCTTCGCGGCGGAATCATTGGCAATCGAGGCTATCGACGAGACACTGTGTCGAGCAGGATGAGACAAACACAAAATATGTAGGAAAATCTACTACATTAGAATCCGATAGGACGTTCATTTTTACGCGGTCAGGAATGTCGTCCTTGATGATTCGCCAACAGGTCTCAAGGATTAAATTGCTAGCACCGGAAATGGCAAAAACCCACTAAAAGATCGGTCACGCGAACAGTTTGGATTGGTCCAAACGACATTCGCGAGGGCCCTCGAGGAATAGATGGACAAAACTGTAGAGAAGTAGCTTTGGAAGATTCTCGATCCTACGTACTTCAATCTGACACACGCGCACACACACATACACACATACACACACTCTCGTAAATATGTATATATGCTTTCGATAAGTAAGCTGAAGAAGCATGATACATAACTAAACGAAAGCTTCCTACTATTCACTGAAACTGCCCCCATCGATCAACACTTGAAATCGACGTTAATTCCGTCAAATCATTAGGGTGCCTCGGCATCTTTACGAGCTCCCCGAATAATCTTTAAGACGACTGAAACCAGTGGCGAATGTGATAAACGTGTAATTCGAGCGCATTCTTTAGTAGTATATTCTCAGTGTTAGAGTCGCCACCGGTTTCCCTAGGTGTACGCGAAATTCTCGAGAGTCTGTTTATTTTTAAAATCTAGCAAAAGGGAACTCGTAAAGAGATGTCGCTTCGAGCCTGCCGAGGGAAGGCTTGACAAATCTCAAGATATCATGTAAAAGATGAGAAAAGATTCGATGATGTCCTTGGAGTAATTGGCCGAGAGAAAGAGAGATGCGCCGATTTAAATAAGGTGGGGCAGACCAGTTAAAAGTGGGGGCTGGATGGCATAGTGACCCTTATAAGCAGTAAGCCAAGTGGGTATTCAGACACACTAAGAGTCGCTGTAAGAGAGTCCGATAGTCAGGAGATACTTGAAGTTGACTCGCCAATACTTAAACGCAAGGAGAATCGCCGTCTTACGTTTGGTCTTTTTTTTATGTTCGGCAATTGTGTACGCTCGCTACATACTACCCTAGAATAATTAAGGAGACTCGTACCTACCTTAGGTCGCATGTAACAAACCGACACAAACAACCACACACAAACATACACGTGCAGAAGCATACACAGAACCACACACATACACACACACACATAAGTGTAGATTCCCTCTCCCCGTGCGCCCCAAGCCCACCCCTTTTGTGTCGTACTGATTTTTGTAAAGTGAAGAGACTCGTCTGTCAAGTGTGAGAGCAAGTGTTGACAGCCTGTGATGGGTGAAGAGCAGCGTGCGTCGGTGGTGGCAGGGAGGTCTTGATCTATACGAACTTTCGCGAATAGATATTGCCATATTTTCCGAGAGTTACATGAGGACGTTGTTACTGTAAAGATATGTAAGTTTATTTATCGCTAATAAAACCGAACGTTTACGAAAATTGGTGGTTCTGCAGTGCAGTGGGAGACCCGTCGAATGACAGATCATTTTCTGAAAATAAAGTAGGACCCGCCGAAGATGAAGGGAGATTCTTATGGGATATGAAGATGGTAAGATAGTTAGTTGACTTCGGAATTTTAAAGTGTATATTTATTATTATAATACAATTATACATTCAAATTTCGAATTGTAGGGGATCGAACGATTAATAGTGAGAAGATTTGTGAAGGAATGGGGGGAATAATACATAATTGAGCTTTTCCATTGATTTATTAGATCACTTGAAATATTTGAAATAGCGTGCAGCTTTTGTTATTGGCGTAACAGTGAGATATCGTTTAAGGTACACAGTACGAGGCTCGAAGAGAGCAAAAGCGACCAAGATCAATGTTTGAAATCCTCTTGAAATCCTTGTTTAGAAGCCCGGACTCTCGCTCCTCGGGCGCTCGCAGGGCGAAAGGTCTGGCTTTTGAATTGAACGCTATTATCAGCGTCGAGCCCTTATCTCTCGCAGTCACTAGAGGCCAGCATTGGCCGAACTTTCGCCCTTTATTTCAAGGTACATTTACAACCGGCTTTCTCCCCCTCCCCCTCCTACTCTCACTCTCTCACTCTCTCTTTCTCCTACTCTCTCCACGCTCGCCGGTCAATTGTGAGGTCGTTAATAATAGAAACCGCCGAACTTTCAGTGCTTGTCCCCTTAAAGTTACTTGACAGTGGTGGTCGAAAGAGTGGCCGCAGGCAGAACATTACCAGATTGCATTTTCTCACTTTGTTTCATCATAGTGTGTAAAACATCATCTGAACTCTGTTTAAAACAGGTAATTATCCTAATACATTTCTACATCCGTGGATTCGAACGGAACCAAATGGAGCATAGTGACTCAGCCGCTTCAGGATTGTAAAACTTGCTAATTGATTAATCGAAAAGTTAAAGACCTCTCTTTTATTTCTCGTACCTGAGCCGCTAACTATTCGTGGGTCTCGCTAATTCCTGGTGGAAATCGAATTCCCAGGACCACCCTTTCGACCATCAGTGCGCGCGCGGTGTAGTACAGTGACCTAGTAAACGAGGAGAATAAAATGGAGAAGTACTCACGACACGAAGTCTGACAGCGATCGGATCGCTCTTACATCGAAAGTCTCGCGCGCCGTGCACCATCGGATCCGATGCGAAGGGACGGGCATCGAGCGAGCGAGCTCGGATAGCACGTGCGTGCGCGAATCCCAACTATCTCGTTCGATCTCGCATCCGGCAATCGAACTTTATTAAGCGATCGAATTACGCGCTCGGCGCGCCAGAGATCAAGGGGGGAGTAGAATCGGTTTACGTGTAAAAGAGACACGCCGGCCAACACTCCCTTCCGCCCTTCCACCCTTGCGCACCGTCGATCGCTTCCCTCTTCGCCCGGTCGTGGTGCAGAGCGCGAACCGCCAGAGAGAATCATTTAAGAAAGTTAATTATATCCATTATCCATAGAGAAAGTGTAGCACAATTAGTGAGAAAATTAGACGCCTAGCTTGTCGAGTTTCTGTGTACGGTTAGGGCGGAGAGATCTCTTGGGCTCAAGTATCAGTGTCGTGTGTGTGTGAGGTTTCTGTGTTGTGTGGCTCTCAGTATCCAGAGACGATTTCGAATACATTTCCCTCTCCCAAGATCATCGCTGCTGACTGCGTAGCGCGCTTCCTCGGAGCTGCAGCCAGCACGCGTGGTGAAAAACGTGAGCGAATAGAGTTAGTAATCGCCGGCCGGCAATGCTACGCGTCGAGACGAGCATCCCCCTTTTCCCGGTAATCCTCTTCAGCGATAACGTCGCCCAAATGTATTTATTGCAGCGTATACCCGAGGTGAATCGCTTTCGAACGCGCCTTGCTAAATGCGAGAATGCCGCGGGCTTTTACACCCTTAGCTCTCGCGTGCCCTTGAGGCGCTAAGGAATTATGGGAAACAATGGTCGTACGTAACGCATCGGCAGGGTGAACGATTTTAGATCGATTAGCAGATGAACGTTACAATTACAACATAATAGAATAGCTAGGATTTCTCAAAAATTCCAACTAGTGTTTTTCGATCCATAACTTTTTCAATCGGCGCCTGAATTTATAAACATTTATATTTGTGTATCAAACTTTCGTTCTAATTGATAATTCGTTTAGAGAAAATAGAATCCGATGTAAACGGACGTAGAAGAAAGTTTGGTAAATACAATTTTTTGGTATGCGATTTCAGTAGCCGAAAGTTATTTTTTTACCGCGCGCTTCGAGTTTTTATTGGAGGAACCTCGAGATGAGGATGTCATGGACACGAGCGTGCATTGCCGATGGCACATTGTTAATTCGTTCTATCTACGAAAGAATGAGAATAGGTAAGATCCTAGTAGCCCGGAGATTGCACGTCGTCTTCCTCGTCCTCCTCGTCATCGTCGATGCCTGGCTCGCCGAGAGCATGAACGAATTCTGTAACACAACAATTTCATTTTATTGTACCATTTACAGTTGATTGACTTTCCCAACATCTCGGAAATGAGCTTCGTTACCGCACATTGAGCGATTTACCATTTATAAAGAAGAGGTGAAAGAGCGTCTCAATAACAAAAGCAATTAAAGAACAAAATGTGCGTGGCACGAGCTCAAGAAGAAATGCCAAATTCATCACCTTTGTATTACTTTAGAGGGGAAGCGCGAAGCAAAGTGTATCAGACTCGCTTTTACTCTTGAGTCTTTTCTTTCCTAACGAAGCAGCAGCCGCGTGAATGCGGCAATACAAGAAAAGGGTAAGCGAAGCTTTTCCTCGCAAAAGCCGGTTTTAAGGCGAAAGAAGGGAAAGTGATGGAGAAAGAGGCCGAGGAACGCGGTGAACGGGCGAACAAGTGTTGAGGTTTATCGCTCTTTTATCAAAGCTGTACATCCTCGAGCGAGGGAAAATGGAACTCGGGGGGGAGAAAAAGGAGAGGCGGCATTCGGCGGGCGGAGAATGCCAAGGCTTTTTTGTCGTGCACTCCCTCCTTTTCAGGGTGCGTCTTGCAGAGTGTAGGTTGGTTGTAGTGATAGCGAGGCCCGAGGAACAAGTGGTTCACCTCTCTTTCCGCTCTTCATCACGGAAATTCACCCTTCGACCGGACCAGGCCCCGAAACGCTTTCGCATTCTCCGCCAGAGTTACATGCTCTCTTCTTTCCAATTTCAGTGGACCCCTGCGTTGCGCCTGACACGCAGGAAAGGATAGAAAAGTTGGACTGAAGCGGAAAGTCGACAGGTTCGACCCTTCCTCGGGTAACGGCTTGACTCTTTTTTTCCCCGAAAGTTTTTCACTCCTAGACTCCTAGTACGCCGGTTATTGACCATGGCTAAAAGCCTCCGGGTAACTAGAGACGCCAAACCGAAAGTAGTCGCGAGCTGAGCTGCATTTCGAGCGTGGAATTAATTATCTCTTACCGTAGAAATCGATTCGGCCGTCTCCGTCCACGTCGACTTCCTTGATCATGTCCTCGACTGCAACAAAATAGGAGAAGCTCATTCAGAAACTCGCGGGATCTCTGTCACTCATTCTGGAACACTCAAATCTGCCTACCGTCGACTTGCCACGCGGTTCAAGCGAACTCTCGACCTTTTTTTATCCCCGCCAATACGCAAGTCGAGTGAACTTTCAAAGCCAATCGAATACGGACGTCCTATCACGCAGCGCACCATCCTTTTTTCACCTGGCCTATGACTTTATTGAGAACCAGAGGAAGCAGGGAATTGCGTTTCAGAGTTAACAGCATCGATTGCTCTTGAAATCACCAAGTGAAATACATCTGGTTTTTCAAACAACAGAGTGAAGCTCGCTAACTCGGCCGGGAGAATTAAATTCCACTACATGCGGTCATTGGTTTTTTATAGTTTACAGTTTTCATTACAACGACAGTGCCAGAGACATCGACTCGCGCGACGGCAACCTGGAAATTTGATTGCGCACTTGTACGGGAGATTGGCAGAGGATGGAAATTAATCCGGCCTTTATCATATCATTCTCCTCCCGCGCGCGCTCGGAACAGCTGCGGGTGCAAGAGAAATAGATAGAGCGCGAGCAGCGTGACGAGCATCGTATTTCGACTAATTAAAATCACCCATGAACGATCCCCCGGTAATTGACATGACGGGCGCGGCGATTTCATTTTTAATCGCGCACCAACGGGCCACTGCGAATCCGACGCTGACTTCCCGTAATTCGTTTGCCGTGATGATTCGCCAGGGACACAGAGGGGCTCGATATTAATTCCCTGTATTATTGAAACTTCGGCGCAGCCGCTAATTACAATCATCCGCCGGTTTTTTGCCCTGCCACTTAATTTCGTTAACCCGAAACCAATCAGATCGATTACCCTCTTTTGTACGGTTTTAATCATTATTGGCTGTTATTCGACGCTGTCCACTGCATATAACGACTTGTTATAGATTTGAGCGAATCTCCGTTTCCTCAATAAATCATCGCCATTTGCGGATGTGTGTCTACCTCGGCACTTGCATGTCGCTGATTAATTAGACAAGAGTGTAGAGTGAGCGCGGCTATAATTTCGAGAGTTTATAATGACAATTCGAGAAGTAACGAAACGCGTAAATGGGATTCCGGGTAATTGAACAGGTTTCAGAGGTTTCAGAGGGCTACTGTGTTCGTTAATACCGTCAAACAGAAAAGCAGTGTCGTGTCGCGGGCAAATTGATTCCAGTTAATTAGTACCTGTGATGCTACCACCGATGCCTGGGTCTACTACATCGGCCACCATAAATTCCAATGCCGTAAACGACACTCATAATCACGCGAACAAGGCATTCCCGATCGGAATGACATCTTAATTGGCCTGTCACTGCGAAATTCGATTCGATCCGCGCCGATATATCGATTGGCAATGGGACTGAATAGTCGGCTGATGCACTTTAAGTTCTTTCGTTTATAATTAATCCCGAATCCATTCAAGATCTTCCAAATTAAATGTTTAACGTCAATATATCGCGGCGGGCTTAATACGAAATTAGTAATTAATAACTTAGACATTGGTAGTAACAGGCGGGCGGTGTAAATTGTGTATGATGGTGTGATATCAAGTTAATAATATCGTTTTACAATTCTCGCCGAATCTAATAAGAGGCCATTCGATGCCGCTTGAAAGCTAATTCATTAAAATTAATATCAATTTTATCAGCAGCAGTTGCTCTTCGTTTACATTCGTGTATTTAAACAAGCAGCCAATAATGCAGTCGGACCGTTGGAATGGCCCGGCTCTTATCGCGGTACGGTAAATTAACAAACATGCATAACAAATTCTGTATAATGAATCAAACTCATATTTACGTTTATTCTAAATGAATACAAATATTTGAATGCAATCCGTAATTATATGTAGACACCCCCGAGTGCCCTTTCAAAAACCATCATACTAATATCAACGGTTTGATAACATTCAATGTGAAACTTCGGAAACTCGTTTCAGCGATACCATATCAATTCATAGAAAATCGGTCGCAACATCGTCAGCATCTTAACAGCAATTGCAATCAAAGCTTATCTCCGCCAGATTTCAAGAGCGATCATCTCCAGAACGAACTTGATAACGGCAGATCAAACAGACAGCAAGCGGCAGCTAATTCCTTAAGACAACAAAGTGGATGACAATTGTTGGAAGGAAAATATTTTCGCCGGCCACTCGTTGCGTTATGAGTAATAACAGGGACTATCGCGGTCCCTCATCAAAACATTTCGCCGAGCGCTCGCCCCGCTGCGATTTCACTACCCGACACACGTGCACATATGCACAGGAACCGGCCCCGCTATTTACTGTGCCGCTTGGCATAATATTTTTCGGAAAGTTCTGCGCGGAGGAGATCCGATCGCTCGGCGAATGCTGCGGCGTCGAAGTGTCTGGAAGAATTCGGGGGAAGAGACGCGGAGAGCGGGCGATGCCGACCGCCACGTGGCGGCCTGTGTGTTCGATGTAAATGAAGTTGCGGCCAAGTTTACGCGGCTTTTGCACATAAATATGCGGAATGCCTGGAGGCGGGGAATACCGCGACTGTGGCAACGAGAACGGCCCGAGGGGACCTGCGTCCTGGACCACCGGCACGAGGAGACACCGCCCCACTTGTGTTGCGTAAATCTCGTGGTTTTCTTGCCCCCGGAACTCACTCTGCCCCGAATTCCTCGACGAACTTTTGGCTAGAGATACTTGGGCAGCAGGCATTCCACGGCTAATTTTATAGTCGTGATCTAGTTATGGCATTGTTTAAGTATAACAGAATGATTCACTTGGATTGGGATCATTATAACTCTTTCGAGAGTTTCGGCAGAATTTTGAGAAATATAAACCGAACGACCCAATTGCGCGATGAAGTACATAAGAATGTTATATCTGTTTAAAGAATCGTCGACGTTGCATCTCTTTTCCGGTTATTCCATCGGTGAGTGGAAATTCAGCAGTCACAGATTGCGCTTTCGATTTAAACCGCACGGAGAAGTTTGTATCGTGACGAGCACGACAATGTCCTTCGAGAGAAAAGCTCTCTCTAAAGTTTCACGCGCTGGG
Organism: Crossocerus cetratus; assembly: GCA_963675795.1. Lineage (NCBI taxonomy): Eukaryota > Metazoa > Arthropoda > Insecta > Hymenoptera > Crabronidae > Crossocerus > Crossocerus cetratus. The sequence goes on along the minus strand of OY776670.1, from coordinate 6,556,271 downwards.
CCACTCATTTCTCTTTCCAATCGCTCCACTCCGTCCACCGTTATCTCTCAGGTTTGCAGCGCGAGTTTACGAAGGATGAATCAATTTTACGGTCTGTCCCGCATCGCGTCGCAAACCCTCAGTGCACTATTAGCTTTTGTGTTAGGCGGTAACAAGTAATTGAACTCGGGGAAAAAGTACCTAAACGAAACGGGGAGTCAGGTCAATACTTCCCGAGGGATAATAATAGGAACTATATATAGAGGTATAATTAAAAGCTGAAGCGCACGCGGAATGAAAATTTTAGCTTTTTGCGAAACCGTTCGTCGAAAATTTGGGATCATACGCTTTTTAATTTAGCAGCTGAAAACGGGAAATAATCGATATTCTCTTCTCCCCTGCCCGTGAATAATTTCCTGTACGCGCCGCTGAGTAGAAGTTGGAATGCGTACTACTACGGCGCCGCGAAATTGTAAGAGATTCGAATACTCACTCTCTTCTTCCGACAGGTCCTCCCCGAGACACTGGAGCACGGCCCTGAGGTCCGAGGCGGTGATATACCCGCGATTGTGCTTATCAAATACCTGCAATGAAAAAGACGCTAAATTAGTATCGCCGCATCAAGCATCTTTACTTTTAATCAAGAAAGATAATCCGAAAATGTCATTCTGCATATTCGATGATGAGTAAATCAACAGTTAGATTCGTGGAAGAGAATACGTCGAGAATTTGGTGTTCTTGGATTCGATCTACCTTCGATTCGATTTGCATAGTCTGCTTCTATTGCTATTGTCGTAGACGATCTAGTCCTCCTTGCAATACCACTCCGAGCACCGCACGAATTAATGACTGCGGTTATCCAGGCTACGAGGAACTGCCGAATAGACGTCGATCTATCCTCGCACGTATCAGTTTCGAATCACTTGCAACTCCGTCCGAGAGTTTACTCACTCGCTTTCTCGAAATTTCCCGTGGCATCTTCCTCCAGTCGGCCACCACGAGTCAGTTTGATTTACGATTTCGGATTATTCCTCCGGATCTCGGACCCGGTAAATGGTAGTCGTATTTTCGGCGCGCGTGCCAATATTGACCCTCGCGCACTCCCATCGTGTAGTGACTAGTGACACGCTTCTAGATGAAAGTTGTCAAATTCTCGAGCATTTTCGAATTCAGTGTAAGAACTGAATTAGAATATTATGGTTTTCGAAGTTTGCTTATTCGTGTTGATGGATTGACGAATAACGGTATTAAGAACTAAAACCTTCTGGAAATGATTATTTTTGTAGTTTTGCTATAGGTCTTACAAATCTTTTTTATTACAAATAAGCAAGCTATATTTGTCCATCTCGAGCGGAAACTGACAGTCGCTAGCCCGTGATAAGTTGCACTAAAGGGAATCTGTTGTATTCATGGGGGAAAGGTGCGTGGAAATTGTGCAAAGAATCATCACCCCGGAGATATTCTCCTAGCGATTCATTTGCGATCTGATGACTATATTGTTCCAAGTATGGGGAATCGTAATCGAGCACTCGTGGAAGTAATCGCGCGATAATCTAGCTCGCTAACTATTGCATTGTCTTAATTGAGCTGGTCCTCGTAACCATCGGTCTTGTCGACTTGACGTCGAGCGTGTCGTAATTGCCGGCATTGTCGCTCGTCTAATTGATAGAAGAGGTGCATTGCGCACTTGCCAGCTGATTGCAGCCAACTAAACAATCGACCTATTCCGTCACTGTTTTGGTGCACTTTGACTCGAGATAGAACCACCCGGGCGGGATTAGCTAATACATTTTCCACTTGCTAGTTACATACTAGCTGAAACTTTGACACACAGCTTTTAGCCGAAACTCAAATACAATCAAAAGAAATAGTAAAGAAAATCGATTTTCATTTCCCTTTCCTTCGATACAAAGAAAACAGTAATTGACTTTAAGAAAATCGTATATAAACTTTTTTCCAGGAAGGAGCATTTTAGAGAACCTTAGAGACGTGCGCTAATATTCGAAAATAGCTGTAACACAATATACCCATTAAAAGAACCCCCTTCCTTTCCCAGAAGACGAGTTGATAGGGCCGAAGGGTACATTAAGACCTCTTCAATTTGGCAGGGGTTTCACTTACTTTTTACGTTGGATCGAATCCGAGAGAGCTCACACTCTCATTCGATCCCTTTCTCGGGTTATGCACGAATAAATCACAACCTCTTAGGTTGCCATCGGTTTTTTCTTCTCCGGAGTATCGTGACGGGTGATAGGTGCTATAGTCGCCGGCGAGTAAAGGTTTCTCAAGCTTTGCCCTACCGCGTTATCGGCTGTACGTGAATTCCGCGCAAATCGCCCAAAGTTGCCGAGAATGGCTGCCTGTTAGACTATGGTTCCTGAGTACGACGTGGTTTCTCGCCGAAAGCGGTAAACCATAAGTAGATCTCTTATCGAAAGACCGAAAGTAGCACTGCTTCCAGAGCACCACGGCACTGAGCGTAGCTTCAAAAATAACATTACTGTTATATTGCTGGATTACAAGTTATGATTAAACGATTCCTAGGATGCTTTCGTGAAATTGCAGAATACATTTTCGTTCATTTTTTATTCAAATTTAATACGATCGACTGGATTAAATTTAATTTAATTGTAATTAGACATGCGTGGTTGACAGCATGTGAATTCGAAAAAATCAGTTATACTATATGTATGTATTTTTAGATTATAGAACTAATATTCAACTCAAATAACTTTCAATTATTAATTTTGAACTATAAACTTTTATTTGAATATCAGAGAGTGTGAACTGTTCAATGGCTGACACAAGAGTGAAAATTCGTATAAGTTAGATCAATATGTAGATAAGTGAAAAACGTTCCTCTGCTACTAAATTAGATATATCATATATCTGAAGTTTGCATAGTGAACATAGTAATTTCTTATTAATTATTTTTGTGAAATTCTAACATGTATATCGCGGAATATTTAAAGGCACAGAGAACCCTTCGCGGGAAAATTGGCTCGTTCCGAAAGCGAAACTGCTTAACTGTTAAGCCCATCTGTGGAAACTGCTGTAGTCATCAAGGAAAGCCGCGGGGCGATTTTCATTGTTGATCGACGCCCTAAGTACGTGTTCGCCCGCGGGGCAGCTGTAGGAAGCAGCGCACGTTCTACTCTGAACTTGCTTTCGTTTACACTTCTTCCTCTTGCTGTACCTCGTATGTACATTGTTTACGCTTGACTACCCTTGGGACTTGTTCCTCTAGCTTTTCAGAGTTGGCCCCACCCACTCATCTCCCACCAGTTACACCTGCCTCCCTTGGCAACCCTTGTATTTGCTGCCTCACCTATGCTCGACACTGTCACTTGTGGCTCTGCTTCCGAGCAAACATCAAGCATTTTTCAAGTGTGTGTGCGAAGGGAAATATTCGTTTGTAGCTCGAGGCTTTGTTTCATTATTTAATCTCGCTTTTAATTCGATTCTTAATGAGTTTTCCACTGATATTTCTAGATCATTGTTTTCAGTTTTTTAATTTCTCTTGGTGAAAACTAAACTCTTCTAGTCTTTAGTGATCCAAATAATTAGTGCATAATTGGAAAGGGTCTTAGCAACATTTCATGGTTTGGTTTTGTTATCCATCGCAGCGACAAGACAGCATCACCCGGTGTGACTCGAGCGCGAGAACTCAATAAAGGAATCGGGTTGGCGAGCGATTTTTCGCCATCCATTTAGAGGGAATTTCGCACTTAAAGACTTGAGCCGGCGCCGGCATTAGGGTCAGAGGGGACGCATTACAGTTACCAAGTCGATATTTTAATCTCCGCGACCTGGCCAGCCGGCAGCAGCGCCCACCAGCAGATTGCACTCGGATTCGAACGAGCGGGCGAACGAACGGATGGCGGAAAAAAGTGGTGCGGAAAACGTGGAAAAAAGGCGGAAAACAAACGAGCGACCTGCCGAGAGAGAAAGGGAGAAACCCTCTGAACACGAGGAGCGTGAAAGTAAACGGGGGCGAGGGAGAGAGTGGAGGAAAAGGTAAAGAAAGGCTGGGAAAGCTTCGGGAGGGCGGAACACATGCCGGGGAAAGAGATAACAGATGATAGTCAAGAATATTTATCGCTCGGGGCAAGTAAATGGGCAAACGAACGGGTGAAAGAGCACTAGAAATGTGCTCTAAAAACTACATACTTTCTTCTACGAGAATCAATACAATTTAAAGCTGCAATCCCGTCCAAGTCAAACACACTAGTCACTCGGTGAATTAAAATCTACGAACGCCTCTCTTTTCAAATATAACTCCGAATATAATATACCTTCTTGATTCCACTATCACTGAGACATTGCATTTGAATAGAAAGCCAGGCCCCTCCCTATAATTCCGCTTCCCACCTTTGCCAAGAACCAACATACAGTGCATGCAAATTAGAGAGCAATCTTCAATTCTTTCCAAGAGGTTCGCGCTTCCCTATTTACATTTCTAAAGACACACAGCTCACTTTCGAACCAAGTATTCGAGGAACGAAAGTTTGAATTAATTTGAATGAAATGCGATCGCTTTAATTGTCGCGGGCGAAACAGGTAGGACGAAAAAAATGCTTTGTGGCACAGTATGGTAATTCGCGATGCAGAAATTGTAAGGCTCGAAGAGAAGGTGCTCGGTGTGTAAGAGCAACGAATCAGAGCTCTATCACGGGGGCAGAGGTAGGTAGAGGTACATACCTAATGGTAGTAGGGAAAATAAGAGTGCCGGGAACGGCAGAAAGTTTATGATGGCGATGAGAACGAGTAGTACCAGCAGAATAAGGAACTCATTCCTTGGACTCTTTCGATTGAATTGCTCTCCGACGAACGATCAAGCCGATATGCCGGCGAGGATGACGGCGGCGAGCTAGCTCGTTGAATAGTAATTTATATAAATATTCACGTATTCACGATTTAGCCGCGCGGAAAATGGAGCCCGCCAGACGCCGCCGGAAATTGTAATGCGATTCCTACCGAAGAACGCTGATATATCTGGCGGGGGCGATCGAGCAGAAAATTCTACGCTGACGTGTGAAGTTTATTACTTGTCGTCGGAGTGCATTTACTATCCGATCATATCTGATGGCAATATTGTAGCTCGCACGCGGCTTCGATTCCTAAAGTAATTCACTCAGAAAATCCGTATGAATATCCTGACAAATCATTCGGCAGATAACACTTGCTAGTAATTGGTACTTTATACGCTGGTCGAATCATCGAGGGAATTATGCTGAATGTTGCCGCGCAATATGGGCCGAGCTTCCGCGTTTAATCGTCTGCATTAATTAAGCGCATTGCGATGATAATAGTCGCCCGAAGCAAGCCAATTCTGTGATCGATTTAAATAGCAGATTATTCACCCGCCCCTTAATTGTGGTAAATTTACCACAACCGATAGACTCCACTTTGCTATTAAACCATGTTCATCGATTTCCATCGGCAAGTTAACTTTGAAAGTCGAGGAAATGTCAAGGAGACCGAAGAGTAGGAACAGTTTAGAGTTGCGTGGGCGGCGAAAAAGGAGAGCGGAATAATTGAGTGCAAAGGGTTGGCATTTGAACGGAAAGGAGTTGACAATTAGGAGAAAATGGGGACTGAATCGCTTTTCCGAAAATCGGATGAGGTAATCGCGGAAGAGGAGAAAGATAGGCCGCGTGGTAGAATGATGCATGAGAAGCATCGACGGATGGTGGAAGCCTTACTCACGGAGCCCGGCGAGCTCCAGTCATTAGTATGTATTGTCATCCGACGGTTTCAACATGCTTCCTTTGCGGCACCATTATATCGTTCGCCGAGAATTCACCTCAGCGTTCTCGGCGCTGGCTTGCTTTTGCGCGACCGCGATCCCAGCCTCCGACGCATTGCGAACGAGCTTCGAGACGCTGCATTAATACCGACAATTCGATAACGGGGGAATCGAAGTGGAGTACCGGCTGATTAGCCGTAATATATCATCCTTGTAGTTCAACTAATGGTTTTGCATGTGGCTCGCTGAACTTAAAATTGCCTTAATTTCGAGGTACTAAATTTTTTGATTCAGATAAAATTAAATTTTGTTTTTGATCTTTAATGTGCTGTAAAGAATTGGAAATTAATTTTTAATACACGGTTTGAAGTATAAATGGAAATCCAACCAAAAAACGAAACTGAAAGATTTGGCTACAAAGGTAATTCATCAATATTACAATAAAGCGAGAAAAAAGCACACAACAACTGTGAGGACAAATAGAGAGCTTTATACAGGGACAATATTTAGTAAGAGATGGCTTTTATGGCGTCCTGTATTGACCGAAGTTCCCTTGACATGCTATGCCTGGGGGCAAGTAACCTCGTTCAAACGGACTAACTAATACATACGGTAGCCGTACAACTAGCGTGATGGTATCGTTGCGAGAATGAGAACAAATAGGCACGATCGCCTGTCGAAAGCATATATCGACTAACAGAACTCGCCCGCTCGGGATAACCATCTGGCAAGAGGGTAAGGATAGTTAGTTCTGCTCTTACTAGGTGTTGACCTCCTTGGGTGAACAGTATTCTCAGTGGGCGCCAAATTAACTGCCTCCTTGGGATAATAAATATATATTTCTCACGGAACATTCCTAGTCTCACGCAACTTCTAATTCCTAGCAGGGTGAGTAATTTCAGTATCTATAATTTAATAGTTGCATTTAACCCAGTCCATTACCGATTTCCCTGAATTCCAATGGACATACTTTTTGAAGGTTGAATCTTAATAGCATTAATTTTTAAGACTGCGTTTCGAACGAGAAATAGAACAGACGTTAGCTCTCTTTCTCAGTAGAGGTCAGTCGGGTCGGGGAGCAAGTAGAATAAGACGCGACGCGCACTCCAAGTCAGACCGCTTACCCGAGCGGCGCGGCGCGGCGTTTTTCCTTCCCGCAGCAATTCCGCCACTATTGAGCTTTAAACGAATTTCCTCGCAGTCCATAGTCACCAGAGATTCGTGTTCCGAATCTGCCGCGGGTAGCCGTCGGGTTGAGAGCGGCGAGAAAAAGCTGCCGGAGAGAGATAGCCGCGTCGGGAAAGTCAAAACGATACCTTGACACCAAGGCGTGCTTCGAATATTTATTGTAACGCCACTTCAGAGTTTTCTTCTCCGGCGCACGTACTAATGGAGGTACACTTGTATGTGATACTTGTATCGCTGCAGCTTAAAAGGTTACATTTTAACGGGCATGGAACTAGAAACACTTCGCCCTGTAGCCCATTTGAGTGGAAGCTCGACTTGCAGTGGTTCGGCCTTGACGAAAAAAGAATTTAATGGAATACGCAATTAAGCCAAATATTGTGATGTTCCGATTTATGAGTATGAACGGAGTAGGAATTTCGCACTCAATAAGAATAAGTTTGGAAAGTTTCGTTTCTATAGTCTCTTCGAGAGTAGGAAACTAGCTTGTTTAATCATCAGCTTTCACGCGCAAACGTATTGTCTAACGAAGTGATTAGTAGTATAATTAATCGTCACTTAATTGAAAAGCTGCATAAGCGCAGTAGCGCGTAGCAAACATTTAAAGGAGCCGCCTTTACTTACGGGAAGCTTCTCATTCGAGCGAGTATATTTGCCAGTGACTAATTAAAAGCAGTTTGATCGCAATGAATCATTCTACAATTAGCTGGGAAAGTTAAGTACAGTGTTTGCTCGTCAGCCTTATCAATTTCCTCGCGTAGTAAAAGATGGCCCGTGGGGCACTCCCATCAGCGAAAAACTTTCATTGAATTCTTGGGGCGAACTTCCCTCCGGGGCTACTTGCACAGATCACTCGCGAAAGATCTTGCTTCACTCTAATCGCGCACAATTATCCGGGGAATCTGAAAGTTTGCGGCTCTGCCCTCGCACTCCCGTGTTTTTCTTCGCGGTGTAGCTTGCCTTCCCCAAGCTAAAAAGACGCATCGGGCGCGTCAGGTTGAAGCGCCCTGTTTTACTTTCGGTTTACTATACTATACCAAATCTGTACTTTGGTATGACTTAGAAAATCACTTAAGAATTCTTTATAATGTGACTGTGTACAAGTTCTCGTGTCCCGTGTCAATTTAATTGCAATTGAAGAATAGTTTAAATTAAATGAGACTGCCTCGAAGCGTTGCACTTTGAAGTTACTGACACGAATTTAATAGAGTATGAGACTAAGGATCCCTCGAAAGTATGAACCCTCGTTTTATGAGGACGAGCTAATCGAAGATGACAGGCATCTCGGTAGAGAAGCACTAGCCCGAAAGAACTTGGAGAATCTGGAAACTCGACCCCAAACGACTTCTGACTAGCTTTTAGTGCTGGTCCCATAAGAGAGATTTGAACATCGTTCGAGTAAAAGGCATGGTTCTCCCAAGTGCCTCAGCTCCGCGGAGCATATCTCATTTAGCAAGGGATCGCGGGAGCCAGAACTATTCCGCATGACAGTCATGGAATTCCTCTGAGCACGAAAGAGGAATTTAAAAAGTTGAACGAGCACTGCATAGGACCCTGATTAAGATAGACTTCAATTCCCGTAAGCTGATAACATCTCTCCGTTAGGTTTTCATTAAGGGAAATCCAATAAAAATAACATATCTCAGATATAACAAAGGATTCCCACCCTTTTGGCATCACATGAAATCTCTCCCTTAAAACTAGATGCTTCCTTTTATGACGGTCTTCATTGAAAGAATCCTGAACCTTAAGGGATTCCGTTACTCGAATTGACGGTGCACTCGGCCTGAAAAGTGGTGCAGTAAGACGCACAGATCTATAAAGAGGCGCGGAGTAATCCCGAGTTCGGACCACGATCGCAGGCTAATCGAGATAAAGCGAAGCGCAGTAGAGGGCGGAAGAATGGTATTAAACGGGAGGAGGACTCGCAGAAAACTAGCGTAATCCCATCGGTTTGATCTGGCTTTGATTACGTCACGCGCGGGGCAACGCCAAACTTTCGCCGCTTCTTTGCCCCCTCCGGCCACCCCCTTTTTCAGCCCCTTGTCGCCACGCTCGACAAATACGCGGTGAACTTCACTGGCGAAAGTGGGCGCCAAGGGGAGAAGGGGTAACTACTGGAAGGATCTAAAGTAAATCTCGCATCAGCATCTTCGGGCCCGACACCCCCAAAAGACCAGTGGGTTGCGGGGGAACACTAGCCTCAATCAGGTTTTATCAGTGTTCGGGAAATGCATCTTTCCTCGGCTGGCAATCCAATGCGCTTGGCTTTGCGACCCTTGAGATCGTTTTCTCTATCTCAATCAAGTTTAAGGTTTTTTTCGTGGAAATTTGCGGTACAAAAAGCGCACGAACTTTATGGACGACCCTAATATGTTAATCTATTCTGGTCCATTTGAATCGTAACAGAGTTTAAGAGATTCCTTACAAATTCTTTCACTTTCGTTACTTCAAAGTTAAGCGTCTGATCTTCCGCGCCCTTCGTTTCGAACTTTAAAAAGTTGAAAGACTCCTGAGAGCTACTCCCGTCCTTTCCACTGTTGATCTTGAATTTTAATACCGAGGAGAGTCAGTAGGCCCGCCCTAATTATTTTAATCCCGGAAGAGCGCCGGCGAGTTGGAGGATAATCCTATTATGCCATATCGTTTAAGTCCTTCGTCGTAAGTTCCGGTAACGACAGGAAGTGTGATTAGAAAGTTGCGGGAGGTTTAGAGTGCGAAAAGGGCGAGTGGGCCCACCATTTTTGTAATGCGTCTTCCTCTCTGGTGAGCTCCAGTTTTGTAATCACAACAGGCCGGAATCCAGATTAATCGTAATGGATTAGGTGGACTTAGCTGAACATCAAATGGAATTTTTTCGACAATAAATGAGCAACGGGATTCACCTTGACTTTAAAAGGTGAAAAGATAATTAGTATGGTCGAACATCCCCAGCTTTCTGATTACACTCTGCTCATATTTCACCTGCAAACTTTCGACTCCTACACTTTCCTTTGCCTCAGAGTACAAATAGCTCGGAGATTGAAAATAGGAGGTCGAAGTAGCAGAGGTTACAAACGGAATTCGAAATCAGCCGAAGCCGCTTCGCGAAGTACTAGCACGAAGTCACATTATTATTAAATTTACCTTCATCAATCTGAAGATTCAACATGAGATTACATGTTTGTACGTCCGACATTGGGTATTAATTTATGAGAACGCAAATATCCCCAAAGAATTGGTATACCCGTGATATAAAAAAGAAAAATAGAACAATCTAAATGCACTTGATTTCGAACTCCAGCAATCTGGAAGGTAATTCTGAAAATCCAGCGCAATGGAGTAGCAATTAAGTGATACACCAAATCAAGGTCCAGTGGAATCAGCGAAGTGCAAACTACTGGTATGCGCTGGCAAAATAGCCGAGTATCCGGCTTACAGGATTAAAATTGATTCCTCGTGGAAAGGGTCGGCCAGCTGGAAAGCCGGGGGGCAGCAATCGCGGGAATACCTTGTTTCCGTGGATTTAGAAATTTCCTTTTTTCCGCGAACGGTATATATCCCCGCCAAATTGTATCCGATCGCACGAATCAACACGCACTGAATAGAGCGGGCCACGCGAAACGCGAAACACGAGTGTGTATTCGATGCGAGGCGTGTAATTCGAGTGGCAACATGTTAATTGAACTGGAAAATATAATTCCCGGCGCTTACCGGCGCTGAATCGTGAAAAAACTTTCCCAGAGGGAAAGCGCTTTTCTCCCTCGCTGAATGGCGATTGATCTCGAGCGATCGGGTGCATTTAACGAAGCCGCCTTGCAATCGGCCGATTTCCGAGCGAGCGGATGCATCCCTAAACGAGTGATAGAACGACGGCGAAATATAACGGGGAAATGAGGCGAAAAGTAAACGTACTCGAAACGCATCCCGTAGCTCTTGTTCCTCCTGGTCCTGGTCGTTATGGGCTGCTTCGCTCGCCCCTCCAATGTTGCTCACGATCTCGACGAACTCCTCGAAGCTAACATTGCCATCCCCTGGAAAATTAATTATTTAGTGCGCCAAATAGAATCATCAATTCCAGACATTACATCCAAACAGAGGGGTAACGAGCAATTCATATTTCCTCGAGCTTAACAGAGAGAATGGAAAATTAAAGAGAATAAAGTAACCGGAAACCATCTGGCCATCACCAAACCAAACCACTGGCTTTAAATTCTATTCTCCACTTCATGCTCCATTAATCAGTAAAGATTTATGCAGCAGTACTTGATTCGAAATCCTTGGAAATTCAATTGGACGCACGTCCCTTCATTAAAATGCATTAGCCGGCGCAGTAAATTCTCAATCTCTTAATTGAGAAAAACTCGACAGGAGTCATAACTGTAATGGACTCTACGTGCAGTTAGGCGATAAAACCCTCGCACGGCAAGGCGTTAAACTCGTTGAACAGGGTGGAAAAGTGTCGGGGCGCGCGGCCGGGAGGAAGAAAAGGGAGATCGTGAGGAGGGCGGCAGTAAATAGAGTCAAAACAAGATTGCGCCAGGCAAATTGGATGAAAAACTCTAGCTGCCGCCGAGAGTAGACGGCCGCGGGCTGTTTATACTCGTGTACGTTGTCATCGTAAAATCTTTCTCGCGTAAGCGGTTTTCATCCGTTTAGGCGGCCGAGCGTTTCCCTCTGACATTACACCGTGAGCGGGAAGTATGTGTCAACGTAAGGGGAGATACGGGCTTCTCCGTGCACAGACCAGTGGAATGGGTAAGGATGTTCAGACACAGGCTCCGTGCGTGCTTGCGACGTACTTGCCTGAGTGCACAAGGAGCGTCAAGGAAAAGAGAGCGCGCGTCATCGAAGGATTAGCGTACTTTGCGAGTTGGCTGCTGTGCAGCTCGTAATGTTCTTACTCGAAAGCTTCTTTCGGCTTCCTTGCGAGGAACTGCCTTGACATCCTTAAGACAGACGGCCCGGCCCGGCCCGATGCTTTTACTTGTGCACTTGTGTGCCGTAAAAGCCTGCGTCCCTTGACGGGCGAGTATCGCATTCTCGCATTAGTTATTCATATAATTGGGACGAATTTCGCTTCACTCGCCCTGGTATTCAGTGGGGGAGTTCCTCTTGGACTTAATGGCAAACAGAGTGATTTAACTTGAGCCTGATCATCGGGAAACGGTTTTAGCGTTTCCCTCGATTTAAGACTGTCAAAGTAGTACGTCTCTTCTATTGCTTTGTATTTAATTCTGGAAAAAACATTCAGACCGTCTTAAAGTTCGCGTGAAAATAAAATCGGACAGATATAAAAAGTTGCATTATTCAGGTGATAATTGGTTGAATATTCATCAGGCTGAAAATAATCCAATGAATTGAATATTAATCAAACCGCATAATAATTTATTCGAATTATACGGCCAGCAAGCAAACGCAAACGAAGCCCTTTCTAATCACGGACCCGAAAAAACGATGAAACATCGAACCACAGGAAATCCTCGGGTTTCATTACTACTGTTTCGCAGAGCTCATAGTTTTCCGAATAACGAGGCAATTTTGAAGCCAGTCCGGCGTATTATAGAAGCATTAGCGACGCGCGAGCCAACGAGAATGGCACAAAGTTGCAGATATTATCATTTCAATAATTAGAAGAAACCTCATTAAAGCGTGCGTGTGCGCCCGCTTCGCAAAACAATCAGCCCCTCCGTGAATGGAACGGCTAATCTCTCGGGCGCCATAAGCGGCGACTTTTCATTCTGTAAATATTCGCCCATTCACCTAAACAATGCGCCAAGACCCGCTTTTGTGGCGGGACACTTTTATGCCCAAGTGGAATCGGCAGAAACGCAAAGAGGGGAAAAAGTCACGTAGACGATACTTCTGACGTGCAAAGCTTCGATGAGAGTGGCTGCCGCTCTCTATAAAGCTCCGTTTTATTACGCCGATTGGAATGTACCCGCCGGATAATCCGTTTATAGTCTTTGTTTATTGTTTTTGTATCCGGCACGTTCGACCCGTTGCCACTCCGCATTTGACGAGCCCGGATAGGTGAAGGGTTATTTATTGCTATTCTCGGTTGACTGGCCGTGACGGACGGCAGTCAGGCATCATTAGACCGGGACCTTACGCGCTTCAATGCGATACTTGACAGGCAATCCTTCTTAATAAATTGGTTACTGCTAATTGTAGTGAGCAGATTCTTTCAAAGAGATTCCCGTCGTATTCTGCTTTGGCATAACAGTTTTAGAAACCTCTGCGCTTCTTAACGGCACACGTGAGCCTGAATAAATTAAGGGGTAATAATTAAGTCCCAATTAAGCTGAATGGTGAAACCTACAACTCTCGTAAATCAGTGAGCAAAAGGACATCGTAAGCATCAGGCAACAGCAATTTTCGGTTAAGCATTTAAGTATCCTTAATGATCGGTCGCTGTAATACGCGAACACGAGTCTAGTAATTCTCGCGGTCCAATAATTAGTTTAGTAATTCTAGTAGACTAGGAATCCACGTAACACTTACGCCGGCCGATAATCATGCACGCCTTCCAATCGATTTCCCCTCGGATCAGAGCAACTGACGGAAATCCCGAGGCTCATTTGCCGAGGCGTCTGTTGTCCCCGGCGACTCCCAACCTTTGACAGGCATTCCCCGAGGCCTAAACGGCTTTTATTCCGGATAAGCGCGCCGCCACTCGTAAGCCAGATTTGCCGCAATGCCGCCACGAAAATCCCGTGTCAACCCGTGAATTTAGAACGAGCCGCCGCCCGCCCCCTCGCTCCGCCCAAACTTACCCTCCCACTCGCACCTTTTGCGTATGCTGGTACACGTGTATGATACCGAGGACATTATCGCGCGGTGGCTTTCGGGTGTGATGCCGGGAATTCCTCGCTCGGATGTTTGGTTAAACGATGCGTATGATGTTTAGGTCTGGGAGAATGTTAGGGGAGAGAACTATTTAAATATGCGGTTTTTAGCACAGTGTTTATGACATAATTAAAATGGCCATTACCATTTTAATTATGTTATAAACACTGTGTTAAAAACCGCGTATTTAAATAGTTCTCTTCCCTAACATTCTCCCAAACCTAAACAACTGGGAAAACTAGGTTTTTATCGTCAAGTTTTGCCATGGGTGCTATCGTAACTTGAAATTTAATTTCTCTTGAACTTACAAGTTCAATATTGAGTTTAATGCACACGTAGGATTACCTGTTTTATTAATTAGCAGTCGACTCCGAATTAGCTCGAGACGAACGGCAGGCGGAAAATAGAACAGGGGGAAGGGGCGCTACACCGTGCGCTTAATTAACAGACGAATGTAACAGGTTGGCGAGGATTGCACTCGACGATTTAGAGAGATACGTAACAACGCTAACTCTTGCTCGCGGTTTCGAAGACAGTGTCGCGTGAACGTGCTGTATTGCAGCTTCCTGTTTCCTCTGTCCCCCTTTTCCTCTCGGTTAAGGACTATATCTCATGGGATGCGGCCAGCTCCCTTACAAATTGGATTTGTGCGCGTGAAGACAAGGAATTCCCGAAGTGGAATTCACCGAACGTAACTTCAGTCTGGAAGCCGCTGTAACTCTGACAAGCTCGTGAATCGTAATCGAGACGCCGGTTACGTTCACTAATACTTGCAGTTGGTATTTGGCGGTGGACTGGTACGTTCCTAGTTTCGGTCGTCTGGAGTCAATCATCAATATTGCTCAAAGTATATAAAAACTTGTTTATTTTTTTCTTAAGATTGGATGGATTAATGAATGATATGAAAGAAAAATTGATTTACTCCCCTATTGGAAATTTAATCACATTAACTCGGGTTTCACATTTTCCTCGGGTACAATCTATCATCCTTGAGAATTGAACTTCTTTATTACAATCTCGAATGTCCTCCTTTTCGTAGAGCATACAGTTCCAGGGTATATCGGCGAGGCTTCACATATTGTCCGCTACTGCCGATAATCCGTTATGGTTCGAGTTACAGCGGCATTCTAATCGCCATATTACGACAATATTTCCCTCTTTGGTTCCTTCCGCGCGCCGGACGACGGAACAGCGAGCGTTTGAAACGTTATCCGATCACTCGGCGAACGCGCTAAGAAAAGAGGGTTTGATGCGGGGGTGCATAAATTAAATAAATCGCTCGGGGCTCCCGATTTCACAGTCCCTGCATCATATTACGGGAATCAGCAGCGTGTACCGGGCATCGGAAACGGTCCAAGCCGGGAGCGAGGCTAACTAAAAGTGGGAGAATTTGTCGTAGGGTAGTAGCGAGCCCGTGAGAGAAACGAGGGAAGAATGAAGATAATAGGGGTCGTCCGGGCGCTACAACATCTCGTACATTCTCAGCCCCTCGTTCAATTCGCTTTAAACTGGCCTGCTGATGGCGATCGTATATCGATAACCCTCCGCCCGAAAAACTCGTATTTCCGAGAGCCAAGTCTCTCCGGTCTGTCGGCGGGCATAATATTAGTTTCACGTGCGAGCGGCTTCGCGTATATCATTCTCTAGTTAGGACAGATATCGTAGCGGCGTCGGTAATACGATAGTCCTGCCACTCGGTCCAGTTTCAACTGAGGAGCACTGCCCAAATAAGATCTAGTCGGTCTAGTATAAAACACCCACATTTTTAATAGGAATAAATAAAATTTATGATGAAAATGATATGGCCCTGTAAAAACCCGAAATTCTTTCGCGATTTAAAGATTTTGCTAAACAAACAAAAACGAAATTTGACCCATCGCTCAGACTTGTTAAGTAATAAATGTCTTACTTATCCTATGCAATTGTTAAGGTCACAATAAAATAAAAGTCAATTCTAAAACGTTTGTTTTAACGTGGCTTTTTCGAAAAGCAATCCAAGTTACTCGACGGTGTAATAGTAAAAGGTGTTCTCAGCATAGTTGTTCGATTGGCGATAGCCCGATTTCCAAAGAGCGAGAAGCCCAACCAATTACTGCTGGATTCCCCATTGTCCACCTTATCCGGTGACCAGAGTGAAAACCTCGTTGCCGGTAATGAGTTTGTCGTGGAACGCATCCAGTTTCTTTCGGACGCCGATGGTCCTTTGGCCTTTCGTAATTGGGCCAGTTCGGCCAAATCAACGGATAATCCAATTGCGGCCTCGTACACGGGCTTGACATTCGAGTAGAGGCGAGTGAGAGCTTGAATTACAATGCCAGGATGCATTGGTGACCGCCGCTCAGCTAATCGCCCAACAGACTATACCGTGTACATCAGCCAATGACGTGCTGCGTCTTCCGTAGTAACATAATCTCAAACTTCGCCCTTTGACCATAGATTTGACGCGAATTGCTTGATTAAGCAAATCTATTACACGAGCTCGTACATACCGAACTTTGTTTAGGATATAAACCGGTCTATGTTGCACCATAAACGTAACATCTGTGAAACCGGGTTAAGGGCCATCGTCTGTCTTAATTACAACTCACTTTATTCACTAATTATGTGCTCCACTCCTGCGTGTACTCGCTTAAGGCAGTAAAAGAATGTAAGAAAGGTACTCGAGTCGCTTCACATTTCTCCGCTGGCAAGCCAGTCCGGCAGCAAGGAGCTTTAATTCCACTGGATCGTACACGTGAAACGGAGAAAGCTTTATTGTCAGATTAGTCTTTATTTTCTTCTCTTTAAGTGTACATCCATGAACTAGAACTTGGTGAACACGCACTATAAAACTCCAACTAGCAACACAACGTGATTATAGTCTTCGCGAAAGCTCGATATTATAAACATCATTCACTCGTTAACCATGATCCGCGAAGATCTACATTTCAAAAGCGCCTGCTTATTCAAATGAAGCTGGCTCTCACAGAAAAGTAGAGCACCTGTCTTCCAGATTGTACTCCCTCGACAAGCCCTCGAAATCGCGTGTTTCTCGCGAGAAGAGAGGCGTGGAAGTTTAAAGTTTACGAGGAGGCATGGAACATGGTGCAAATCCGAAATTAAGTGTGCCGTAAAATCGAAAGGCGAGCCGAGGAGGGTGAGGATTCGACATAGTCTTCGAAACAGCCAGGGGGAGGGTGGGACGCGGCCCACTAGCCGCGAGGGATCTTCCGACAGGCTACAATCATTTGGTTTCGTCATTTCAGTGACTAGCGATGCGCCAGTGTATGCACTGCGTCGATCGCACACCCACGCCGGCCTCGCTAGCCATGAATAACGATCTCTCCTCGCCCAGTGCACTTTGGGGGGTGAAGTTATCAGGGTCGACTGCACAAAGCCCGCGTGGCATTCGGGCCGCTCGCTTCCGCCGCTGTGTGAGTAAGTGCTTGGCTGTGTGGGCAAAGCTCGGCTGAATTGACTTGCCCTCGTGCGGCGATGTAAGTCTATCCGGATGTCGTGTATAGTTAGGGGTAGGTTAGGTGGGGGCTGCTTGGCGTGGGCGAGATGGAAGCTCGGCTGGGGAAACCACCCCCCTCGCCATCCCCTGCCAATTGACACCCCTCCCAATGAGAACGCCCACACGCACACGAGTTCACGTGTGCAGCCGCGCCGCTTTTTTCTTTGCCGCATTCTTCTCGAGAGCGTGTGCCTGTGGGCGGCGTCGGTTATATATGAATCCAGCGCCAATTCCTTCTTGCCTCTGCAATCCCAATATGTCCGAGTTCTGCTAGGGAACTCTATCCAAAGCGCGTTCGAATATGCTTCGGTTCGGTGTACGAGCGTCAATTAAAAATGCAGGCTATTCACTCCGAGTTCTCGTAGTTGGTGTGCACTTGGTTCTAGCGTGGATGGTGATTGAAAGAATAATTCGTACTGCCTTTTAAGAGTTATCCTTTAAAAAAATTGTATTCGATTTCGGCAATTTCTTATGTGGTGTGTTATAAAAGCAAAATTGATTGGGATAAGTCCTGTTAACATGATCAATTGCAAAAAATGTACAGGATGATTCACTTGCCTTAGAATCGTCTAATGATGAATATAGGCCGTTGAAAATGTAATAATTATACGACGTTCAGTAATTTTAATATAAAGGATCCTTTACCGAGTCTTCTCCATACATTGAAATTCATTTCTAATATCAAATTGTACCAATAATGTAAATAATTGGAACTCGAGTGTGAAAGGTATGATTAAAAGGCAACTGACTCACCCTGTACATATATCTAAAGAAGCGGGAGCATAAGCGAGGGACTTCTCAGAGCATAACGTATGCTATTTCGAGCAGTTGATGACAAAGGGATAGAGTGTCCTAACTCGATAGATGCATCGCACGACCCCGGAAAGCTCTTTTCCCGGGGTTCGTATGCCGCGCGCGTACAAGGCACACGGATGCACGTACCTGTAATTACACGCTTACCACGTACGTATCCCCCCAATGCCGCGTTATCGAAATTCGAAGCAAGCCACGATGAAAGGACGAGTGGCTGCCGCCGACGAATATCCTCGACGTTATTAGCACGTGCCGAGATTGTTTATGCGGATATCCGGTTTTTGCGCCGCGCCGCGCGCAAAGATACACTTGAAAAGGATCGACTGGGACTTGGACTGAAAGCAGCTGTCAGTGCGCGCATAAATTATAAATTATAGTCGAAATTGGATGGTCCACCGTGAGGCACGTATGAAAGTTGAGGGGAACGGATACTTTATGGTCATTTGGAAAATTAGGGCTGTCGTTTGGGTGGATGCCTCAGAGCTCGTAAACTCAGCCTGATGAAAAGCAGATGGCTGGGTCACTGCGATAAATAAAATTTTACTATTTTTCGGACAGCCGCCTTAAAAGCTTCATAAAATGTCGTCCAACTCGTCCTTTAGTTGTGCAATCGTAAAAGTACACTTTTCGACCGATGTTTCGTCAATTTTCAGTTATTTGCAATGCTTAAACATTCAAGAACTGAGTATAAACTAAATTTACTCCATTTCATCTTTAGCAACTGGTACCTGCCTAGAAGAAGATTATTCTCAAGCATACACACTTGCCCTCGTTAATCGGCAAGTTGCGAAAGTTCGTATGGAGCTAAAGCGAAGACGGAAAACTGGAAGTTATTTACGAGTGAGGCAAGGAATGATAAGGTGCGGTGGTTTCCTAGCTGCGAAGAGAAGTGCAGCACGTATGCAAGTCCAATCTGAGCCGCCACAGGGGAGTCGAGCGGACGTCGTGGGAAAGAGAGATGAATGGTGCGTCCCCGAACAGGGCGTCGATTAAGCCGGCGACGCGGTGAAATAATGCTTGGCGAACCACCTAAGAAATTGCCCAGGGGAAATAGATAACAATAAAAGAATAGTTAAGAAGGGGAAGGGCCTGCGACGGGAGTATGAGGTTTCTTCGAGGCGATGGTGCTTCGACGATCATTCCTCTATTTGCACTTATACTTCCTGCTTTCATTCTAGCCCGCCGATAAGGAGTTCTTCCTTCTTAGTTATACTTAGTCCATTAGGAAAAGACCTAAGCGACTCTAATGAAACTCTCGAACCTTGGTGCACGCTGTGTTCCTTCACGTTTTGAGGGATGTTTTAATTGAAATGATTGTCGTAAATAAAGTCGTAAAAAGTCGTAAAAAAATGATTTCATAAATAAAGCTACATTTCACGATTAGAATATGGATTAGGAACACGTGCATATCATCAAGTCAGTTCAGACTAATCTGCGAGGTGAGAAATGGTGTAGGGAAGTAAGTTGTTGCGCGAAAGCAGCCGATGGAAACATTGGAATTCGGAGAACTCCGGAATATCTTAGTGCAATTTGCATTATATACACCAGGGACATTGCCTCACCTGCTAGCAGACTAAGTAACATACGGCTCGTTATGGGACTTGAGTTTCGGAATGGTTAACACCAATGCAAGCACGATATCTCTTGTTGTTGCTCTAGTTGCATGGTACTTCCGTCTTCCCCATGTAAATCTACTTATTTTAACAACAAATTAAATTGAGTTCCTTTGAATTTCATTATTTGAATAAACGAATCAAGTTGATGTTAATTGACTAATAATGTCGACTTAGACGACGAGGATTGTATTGGCCTATTAATTATCTCCAAACGATAAATTTCATAATTGCGAGATGCATCTTTCTCAACTAATCTCGCAGTGAGTTAATAGCTGTGAGGGGGAACCCAGCTTTCGCTTTGGATTGAAAGCTCGGAATTACGAGATTCAGGTAAAAATAGTACAATGTCGTTCGGGCGGAAATAGCGTGTGCACTCGCCGGGACAGAGTCTGTGGCTGCGGCGTTTCCTCCGAGCTCCGTGGACATTTCCGGTGTATAGAGACGGAAAATTTTACGCACTCGTACACACGACTTGCAATTGACGACGACAGGTCGACCGAGCGAGGCAAGGAGAGGGAAGAGGGAACTCGCACGTCAAACAGTCACACCCGGACTTCTGTTCTGCTCGTAGTACGTGTGCGCGAATGTAATTTCGAATATGTAACGCCGCCGGAAAATGTTGGTGCCTCTCGCGTCGCCGAACGAATCTAATGGAATCATAACGCCTTCCAAGTAAAAACTTGGAAACTACATGCAGTCGAAGAATTAAATGCATCTTATTTAACGATAGGTTTCGCCAAAATCTTAAGCTCTCGTCACACAAAGGTAATTACAATCACGGAAAATTTCTTATATTATTTGGCAAGGTCTTTTAACTTGGAAATGTTTCGGGTCTTCATGAGAAAGTTAGTTATCCGATAGCCAAGTGAAAATTTCGGTTAAGGATTTCCGGTTTAAGTTTTCGAGTCGGGCATCGAGATTAGCACGTACCAAGTTTCACGAGGTAATCTCCCGTGTTTAATTGAATATATTATCTGGTGGGATCAACCAATATCTCATAAGGTATCACGGGGTTTATAGGTCAAAGTAATACGGAAACTCGTATCACTCGACGGTGTGAAAAAGCTCAAGTTCTGTCATACACAGGACAATGTAAAATGTACTAAAAATCGAGAAGTGTACTAATATCCTTTGCAATAATAATAAGCCGGAAAATTCTGTTAGAGTATTAAATTTCTCCTCCTTTTACTGCTAGCAATAGCAACAGGTAGAAAGTTTTATGGATTCCAACTAGTGGAATCTAGAGAGCTTTTCCGGCGTTGCTCTTAGTATCTCTATTACGATTTCCTGAAACGGTTCCCAGCGCAAGAATCATATTTAACGCTATGTATGCCTACCGCAGTTAATTCCACTAACGTCGCAAATTATAAGAAACATTTTCAACCATAATGCAATTTCCCTTTAGTTCTTGGATCTGACATTAAACGCTGCTTTCTAAGATATTATTTTCTTAGCAGGTATTTCTTAAAATTCTTTTGTATCTCGGGAAAAAGTACAAGAATCTCTAGAATTCTTTTTCGCGTGTGTGTAAGACGATCCAGATTTCGACTTGAGTCGCCGGAACGCTTGGCATTCCGGCTCCAGACTTCTCGCAGCTCTCGAGACCGAAGGAACTAGAGTGCAAAAAGCAAGCGAAAAATCCTCTATCCGTAAGAGTAGGTGGGCGGAAGTTTCCTAGAGCGATACGAAGTGATCCATCCAGTAAATTCGTGTCATTCAAGCTTCGAACAATGGCGAGCACTGTAAAGGTGCAACAGTCTGCACGAGACTTTTCAGAGTGTCAAAAGTTCCGATTCCTGCCTCTAAGCACTCATTGTCGCACCAACTATTCTCCCCTATCGAAAATAACTAAACACTGCTCCATCGTAATCGCAGTTCAGGCTAAATGAAAAGTCTAGCGTTCGTCGGAAAAGCTCGCTATAATAAAAAGCCTCGGTACAATATAAAATCGTGGCCGAATACCACTTCGGAGAAAATGAAATCTCGCTGGAGAAATTTATTCCTCCATTTCGACTTTGATTTTCTCGGACGAGGAGAGAGGGAATCTGTGATCCTGCATTGGTTGGTCGCCGTCTCCCTCTCTCTCTTTCTCTCTACGCAATTCCAACCCCAAGAAGAAGGTCGCGACGGAGAAGAGACGGAAAGAGAGAGAGAGCTGCTCTCGCATCCTGAACGGTGCTTTGTAAAAATTAGACGCGTTACCCGCTCTCTTTTCCTCCTGAGGGAGGAGAGAAAACGTAGTTGGTTCTCGACGGCGGTGGCGAGAGTGGATCGGTCGGAGCCCCGACTTAATAAAGAGACTTGGCCCGCGAAGGACCTTCCCATTGTCAGGCGGGAGAACACTTTCGCGAAAATTACCCGCAATTAAGCCGATGCCGCCGGGCACAGAAGGGGTGTGGAAGTCGGGCGAGCTCGGTCAGATGTGTCCGGAGAAAAAGGGACGCGCAGGGCCAAATGGTAAACTCCCGCTAGCGAGTAATACCACCTGCCACGCCACCTTATTTCGTTAGGCCGCGAGGCTAACGTGCTTTCGGAATAATTACTTCCTTGGGACAATCAGCCTGTTACTCCCGAAAATATTACAAAACCGGAATACTCCCTTCGTTGCCGGGCCGATTAGACGCGAGCTTGATTATTTCGGAGGGTGAAACTTCATTTAACCAAACTTACCGTCGATATCGATCTCTTGGAGCATCGTTCGCAATTCCTCGGCCCTTGCGAATTGTCCAAGTGAACGCATCACCCTTCCGAGCTCCTCTTTCGTGATACTCCCGTCACCATCCTTGTCGAAGAGTCTGAATGCCTCGCGGAATTCTGAAGCAATCGGAGAAATCGTATCTTAATAAATCTCTTTTAACTACCACTAAATTGGACGGGAAATTTATAATTGGCGGCAGGTCCTATTCAACAGCACATTTAAATATTATATATGAGGCAATTCGCTTTTTTTTATTTCTAGAGAATTAAACGTATCTTGCGCACTTCCCCGTCTCTGTGCTCGTGAAATACATCGAAAATCGCCTATTTCCTTTTTGCACAAATAAAGATGAACGAGGAGCACGTTGTTCCCGCACGGCAGAGATTATACGATTTTTAATTAAAAAGTGTAGTTTTTAAGCGCAGCTTTTTCCCAATGCCGGAATATCACTTTTGTGCCGCGCGAAAAATCCCCAAAATATTTGCAGACGCGTGAAAGCTTTTTTACGGGTAAACTGGAATGGAATGTGCGGCAAAAGGGAGTTACGAAAACAGGTCGAAGTTTTTTCACAGTTCGCAACGCGTAAAAACCGTGTTCTGTGTGTCAATCAAAACCACTCGCACGTCATACGAAGTTCATTGATGGCAGATCTTGATTGGTTAATAATACATTAATTTCACAGCAAAATCTTGAAAAAAACAAATCACCTATAATATTTCTGTCCTAGGCTGAATAGAATTTTCATTCCATTGCTAGTTTACTTTGGTTATCAAAGGGAGCACAATAGGCAGCACAATAGAATCTCGCATTCCTCAGCAAAAGAGCCTTGTGCATGGCTCGTATAAGTATACATAGAAGAGTACAAAGGAGAATAATAAACGGATCGTTCAAACGCAAGCCTAGGAAATGTCACAATAAAAAATGAAAGGTTGAATGTAATGTTAATACCATCATAAATTCTAATTCTCTAATCAATTCTCAAGTTATTTAATAATGAAATCGAAGTTTCGATAATCATCGCGTGATCTTTTGTCTCCAGAAGAAATTCAGCGGAGAGAGAGAACGAGGGGGAGCGAAGGTAAGGGAACTTCGTACGGATCACCAATACTTGGTCGACCGCTTAATAGCTTCTGGTTTCACACCTCATTGATTTTGAGGATAGTAGACCTCGCAATTTTCTTGTCTACATCCATTCTCTGCCGATGTAACCACCCGTCACTGTGTCAGCAGCAAACCACAAGAGAATCTATAATTTTTCAACGGTCTAGAGTGACGAGAGACAGAATCTAGATCCGAGCCAATTGATTGCAGATAAGAGTTTAGTAGACTCCCACAAGGGTCGACTTACCCAAGTTGTAAAATGAAAATAAACATGGGGGAAATTGGTACTCGACTCAGGCACCGGGTATACGAGTGACCTGATCTTAGAGACCGCAGTCTGTTGGTGGCCTCCGCAGGATAAACATCGCGTGTCGTTTTTTTAAATTAACTCCCGATCGCTGCTCGGTGAATAAGTGACGTGTCTATGAAAAAGTTTTCGTGTGCAAACAAAAATTAAGTGACGTTACAAGTGTGACGTGATCAATTCGCTGTACAATTTCGAGTCACCGATTTGGCTTGCCAAGTCTTGCCATTTCCCCGCATTAATTTCGACGAGGAAAAAGTGGGAAGCCGTTGGTAGAGAAAACTTGCGTCATTTGTCCCGCGACGGAAGTCAGCCAAATAGTCCGCGTCTTCGGAGATAATGTATAGTTCTACAATGGTCGTTAATCAAACGGAATTCTCGTTACTGGCGCTTTTGGGGGAAACTATTTCACTTCATTAATTTCACTTACAACGCTTGCACGCTGCAATTTCCGTGCTACGTGTGTACTTAATGTATCCTGTTATTAACATCTCTTCCAGCCAAATTTACAAAGTTAAGTTAATAAACAAAGTGTGTGGTGCATTGAGAATTTAATAATTGGAGTTTCGTATTTTGTTTATGTCTGTAAATAGTGCATGTTGCGATTAAATTGATTGGTGGAAATTGAGTCGTTAATACACAGAGAGTCGGCATTTAACGGGCAAAGCAAACTCTTTAAATTTATCGCAAATCTGCCGTGAAAAGATGTACGACGGGGATTTCTTTGATTTAAATTCCGTTTGTCGGCAGGTCAACTGCTTACTTCCAACTGGCGACCGTATTTAAATCACCTTCGCCGGCGAGTTTAAAAGCTTCTCTACTTTCGAAGCCCGCGTTTTCCAGAGATTTTCGGGAAATCTTATAAATACTTAAAAGTTTTAAAACGTGCGAAAGTCGGTTACTCGAACTCAAGAGAGGAACGGAAACAGCTTAACCCTTTCCTAAACATTAAATAAATCTTTATTTTACATTCTCCAAGTGTAATTCCGTACAAAAATGCTAAAAAGATGTCCAGATGTCCTTTTTCTCATTGGGACTACAGACGGTCTAAATTCAATATCAAAAGAAAGCGAAAGTGACATAAAACTCAAAAAGAGTAAACTTGATCTGTTGAGTAGGACACCGATAGAAATATGACTAGCCAGGGTCTAAGGAATGCGGGACTCACCCTTCATCTGAGATTTGGATATAGTCGGCATTCTGCTGGAGGGGACGGCGGTGGCAGCTCGCTTGGGGGATGCTGGCAGAGAGAAGAGAACGTTGGTGGAGAGTCTGGCGGTTTGGGCCGAGGGCGACGGCAAGGGAGACGAGAACGAGAAGGAGGCCGACGTCGTCGAGGAAGCAGTGGCCTGTTGCTGTGCCTGTTGCCTCGGTCGGCGTCGTTTCTGTTGCAGTTCCGCGCTCGTTCCCGATGATATCGATGCTTCCGTTTCCTTGGAGGAGAATGGAAGTGGCGTCGACGTCACCGACGTGCTGCTGCCGGACATGACCGGCGACGAGGATGTGGTCGTCATCGTCATCGTTAACGTTGTCGCGGTCAGCCTCCTTGACGGACAGTCGCTCGCACTCTCTTGTTCCTCGCTCTGGCCGACTGTCCCGCTGCTTTGTCTCGTCTGCAAAGTGATTACAATTGCTTGATCGTAATTGTTCTCAAATTTCTCTATTGTCTATTTTATGCAAATTCGGAAATCGTTGGAATATACATTTTTCAGAGAGGGTCCCCAATTTGATAGCTTCGGAAAATATAAAAACAAAGTTGACAGTGCAGTTTCTGCGCACGATGCAGAAATTGCACTGTCAATGCAATTTTTGATCTGCGCGTTGTGCAAAGGCTGAAACGAATCTTGATAGATAGAAACTACACTCGGTCACCTTTGCGAGGGTAAACCGATCACAACGAAATTGCACTTTTCTTAAAACATGAACGCGATAGTACGATGGCTGCATTTCGCGAGTCAAGAATACGGTGGGAAATAAAAGCGGAAGATATCCTCGATTGCCGAACAATAAAACAAGATAGGCGATGGCGGATAGAATCCAAAACAAGTTAAATTTCGAATTTCATCTATTTTTCTATTCAGGCGACGTATCTATTCATATCCAGATGAACGGATCTTCGCCCAAGCGAAGTGCACGATGCTGCGGAAATAGTCTGCGATATCGAATTCAATATTTTTTTTACAACTAACTTTGTTTCCGAAAGAACAAAGTTATTACTATCGGGCTACTGTGTCTTGCGTCAGTTTTATAATGATTGCGGTGTCCAAATTTCCCCATCCCTCGGACACGGTGACGGAATCGGACGGGAATTCCCTAACGAGATAACTCGGGAATTTTCCGAGAATGCCGAAGTACCCGACGATAAACGTAGAAATTGCGAATTTCCCGTATTTCTATCTCGCTGGAACGGCCGGCGGCGCCGCGCGGCCTGGAGATCGGAGTCCAGTTCGATTTGAAAGCCACAGGTGGTAGAGGATGCCCGGAAGAACGAACGGGAAAAACAGGCGAGCAGTGGCGCGCCGACCAAGACACACGTAATTTAAGAGACACGGTAATTTAAAGTGGAAAACTAGCCGCTCTCGGATTTATCGTAATTTTACCGGCGCACTCTCGCCCTCGGCGATTTTTGTTGGGGAAACTAATTAGAGCCCTGCCGAGCATCTAAGTGCTTGTAAATATTGGGACTGCCTACATTTTTGCAAAGTTTAACGTTAGAATATATTACATTATAATAATAGTCTGCAATATGTTTCTAAGACAGTTGATTCTAAGACATTCTAAGACAGTTGACTTTTGCTGAACTTATCAACCACCAGTGTCCTTATACGAAAATATTACTTATTTTAATTATATCTAAGTACGCAATTAAACTCAGTAATCAATTTATTTCTTCAAGCAAAACAGTTAATCTCATTCCTAGAGCTGCTCGCCTCCACTTTCCCAAGTAAGGAAAGCCTCGAACAAAAACTCATTAAACCAAAGGTATCAAGCTTTCATTTGATTCGATTAATCATGCGAATTAGAAAATGCAAGATAGTTGTATTAAGTGCACGGGTATACGGCGAGCAGAAAGTATAAGAGAATTTCAATGGTTCCAGCCTGTTTATTCAAGACACAAGCCGGTGCTCCATCCAACTCCGATAACAGAGTCAGGTGCTTTCGATTAAAAGTTTATGAGAGTCAGAATAGTGCCCGATTGCGAAACTCTTTGATTATAATTATAACAGCTGACGCCTGTGCTGAGTGAATGATCACGCCGCTTGTAAAAAGGGGCGACTAAGAAATGGATAACTGTAAAAGAAAGTTGCGTGCTCAATCTGCCTGCAAGACTTATTTATAACTGTCGCTTGGATTAATAGTTTGCTGCACTGATTTATCCTGCTTAACTGAATTTCAACTAAAAAAGTATAGGTATTAGGCGTCGATTCGAATCGTGACCAGAATTTTCAGATTACGATATATATCTTGATAATCTTCCCTTGGAAGAAAACGGAGCATAAAACCGGTGCCGATCAGTATTTCGACTGTTCTATGCCGAGAACGCAGAAATATAAATCAAGCGGGATTGACTCGAGCTCCGAAAACTTTTTTCTATTCGCCTCGCGCACCTGTCGGGGTGATGATCCTTCTTGGAAGTTGGCAGGTTATCAAACAGCGATTCCGTGCCCTCTTCTCACGCAGAAAATGCGGGAAATCCCTAAAGAGCACAGCGTCCGCTTTAATCTCGGGGCGAAATCGGGCGCAGAGATAAGGCAAATCATAAATCCGTCTGCGGTGGCACGGAGACAAACGCGGCAATCGCATTATCGTACTTTCGCGCGAACCGTGAGATTGAGATCTCTTTTGGAAGATTGGCTCTAAATTTACCAAAAACCATCATTGAAAATGGAAGATACGGTTAAATTCTTAATCGCGAAAGAGTCGAGCCCATTATTTGAACTGGCTTTATTAATTAAAGTATCCCTCGACTCCAACGTAGCCCATATTAACCCATTAAAACGCAAGTCACGAGTGAAGATAAAACACTTGTATCTTTCCCGTGCGCCCTAGGGTGTAAAGTGCGGGGTGTCTGTCACGGGGAAGACAAAAGGGAAAAATAGGGTCAGTGTAATAAAAGAATCAGAAGAAAGAATAGAAAAGGAACACGGCCAGACACAGCTACATGAATTACTCTAACGATACTCGTGTAAGACCAGCAGGTTATTAAACAATTACCTAAAATAATAATCGTTGCTCTCCCGGAAAGTCGTCACAGTTCTAATCAACTTTATAGCTTCATCACTTTCAAAGTGCCTGCACAACCCAGCATATTTCACTCCCCATATTAGTGCCTGGCCTTAAGTGCGTTCTCGCTTTACTTTGAAGCACACACAGCTTCCGCCGAAAACTCGAGCTCCACCCTAAATGCAGAAATTTTACCCTCGGAGGGCGTGCAAGAATAATAGATGCGTGCGGGGCAAACGAGAATACGCGAGAGATACGACAGTGAGACGGTGAATGAGTCAGGCCGTGAAAAATGTGTGGTCTTCGGGGAGCGATAGCGATTTCGATATGCGGTTCATTAAATTTCGAGCTGTTTTTCTCTCCGAGGCATTGCCGTAGTGCTGAGCCTCCGGTTGACGGTAAAGTGAGCAGTTAAAAGCGCCCCGAGCGCGAAGGTGTTTTCTCAATAATGATTGAGTGTACGCCTCTTCCTATGCATTTTAATCGGCGATCTGGTCATGATCGATCGAGCCGGATAGTCCCCTGGAGAAGGCCATCTTACCAACATCCTTCCATAATACCTCACTCTCCACTATGTTTGCCATTGGCAAGTTGAAGTACTTTGACTTAGGATAGTAACAGTAGGGGCTGGTTTAACACGAAACAAACTTAGTGTGCGAAAGATAAAGGTATGCGAGAGGCTTAAGCTATTACGATAGACTTATTAGAGCTATCCCTAAGTATCTTATCGTGTAAATATTTGAAAACAATCTTTCATAGTGTCACCTATACATACAGTGTACCTACTATTCATAATATAAAATTGCCGTGTTATGTCAATTATTTACAAATCAAAAATGATTTCGATCTCATAATTTTCTTCAATTTTATGCATAAGTTAGCTTAACGTTAACCCTTTCCGATCGTTATATATTCATTACACGATCGATCCGAGCGTTTCAGTAAAGTGTCTTACAAATCCCGGGAAAAGTAACTGAAACAACGCATTCGACTCGGTATAATCCAGGCAATGTGCTTCCGTCGCGGAGAGTTTTAAGCGTGGCGTAGTTAAGCCGAGCTTAAAGGAGGAATTATGCGAGCGCCACTTGGTCGCGCGCGCGGCGAAAGTTTGGGATTTCGGGGCAAGCGAGAGAGAAAGTTTGGCGAATTCAATAATAAAGGGAGAGCAGGGTTGGGGACAGGGAGTGAGTGTAGAGAGCGAGTTCACCGAGGCAAAGTGCTCTTCCTTTCCAGCGTGCCAGTCGAAAAGCGGCCGTGCACCGAGCGCGAAATCGAATTCTCGTTAACCCGTCACGCTTTGCCGATCGGCGCTCCGACACTTTTGTCTTTCCTCGCGATCCTTTCCAATCGGCTGGCGATTTAAATTACATTACGATCCTGCCACGCCCAGACGTCGCCCTGCGCATCCACGCGGGAATCCTCCTCGATCTGGATTTCCGAACCTCCGCAATCGGCATCTTATCTTATAAAACCCCTTTAAAGTCACAGCGTCCCTTTAAGCGAGCACCACCCAATGAAATTACTCCCTGGGATTGTGAAGGTGATGCTCCTGGGTCCTTTACATTTCCAGGTGAACCTCATGTATTAACCATGTGCAGTCGGACGTAGAAATTAGATATTCCTGTTGTGGAGAATGAGAGTGCGAATAATCCCTCGCATTCTAGAATATCAAGGTATAGTCGCACCCTTGCAATTTCTTCCCGCTGCAGCGAAACAATCGCAGGTGCACAAAAAATCGCGAGTTTGCGCCCTCCCATGAGAAAAAGAAACAAAATGTATTTATGAAACTAAAAATTGCAAGTACGCGCCGTTGAAAGTTATGAATAACTATTGGCTCGTGGGGCGAATTGTAATATGATGGTAGATATCGGGAAAGCGTGTAAAATATTTTTAAATCCATCGGATTTTGTGTTAAACAAGTACAAGGGATTGAAGTCTGAGCCTGTTTGGCTCAAAAGCCTGTTTGACGATATCGTAGGCAGAGTTTAATAATCGCACGTCGGTCTAGCGGCCTTTCACTACATTCCTTGCATACTTTCCGTGGCTTCGAAATTCTTTAGATTCTCATATGTTCGTTAGGCGGGCAGAAGTGCTTTTTTGGGAAGTCTGGCCTAATTTCGAAATTTCGGACCAATGAAAAGGCAGCAACAAATCCTATTAGTGAAGTATCTTGAAACAGATCCTTACAAAAACAATTGTTAACTATATTATTACCACAACCGCAGACAAACTAGAATTTAATTGACAATCGCATATATCACTTTGCACATCTCAAGTATTTTATTAATATTTCCATGTACTTTTAATCATCGGAATTCCGTATTGAAGAAATGATATCAAAATCAATGGTTCGTCTAAAGATCGGTTTCAAGGGGCGATTTGACTTGTCGATCCGGTAATAATGAGTTAGACTTCCTTTATAACGTGTCTAATGATCCTCATTCTCATTGCACCGGCGATAAAACTCGCTCGTCATCCCCGAGGAATGTTTGACTGGGAAACTTTGGTCGTGCAATCGGGTGTCGGCGCGGCGCCGCGACGCCGGAATAGACGCGGGTGTGATATATTGGGCGTAATCCATATTTGCACGACCCCGCGCGTTTTAATTGCGAGAGTTTAATGCGAGCGGGAGAGATAGCGCGCGGAGGGCGGCCAATATTGCCGTTCGCCAGCTACCGGTCCAGGTAACCCGGTTATACCGGGATTTTTCTCCGCCAGGCGCGACTCCCGCCAGCCATCCCTCGTGCCTCTAACGAAATAAGCGATGTGATGCCAGTGGGCGTGAGCCCCCGGCAGAATTACGTTATCATTGATTTTCCGAAACATTGCCCGACACACTTTCGAATGAGCAGGCGGAGCGCAACGCGGCGAGGAATTCGATTGCTCCCGTGGGAAGTTCCTTCGTACAGAGGCGCATCGCTCCACCACGCTCGGGAACGAATCTACTTATTTCGTCAGGTACAATTAAGAATTCCTAAACAATCCACTCTAGTGTTTTTCGCATTTCTAAAGTCTTGGGGACGTCCAAAATTCAATTGTGAATTCTTAAGATGTGAGCGATGTTCCGCTCATTTATCAAGTTCCGAAGATTATTTATTTTTAAGTGAAACATTGTTTCATATTTTACTCAAAAGATCAGCAATCGTCATTCATTAGAGCAGATTATGAAACTTTTATCAGTTAAAAGCGTATGCTTCTTAACTAGTCGGTAATCGCGACCCTTTTAATTTCTTTCGGCCTACACATCTTCCCGCCGGCGAAGGGAAAGTTCGTTAGTCGACCAACGCCGACACTAATTGCTTCGCTTGATACTCGTTAACCGGTGGGCCAGGTGGGGCCACGAAGCGCTGTCATCGAGGTACCGCGACATCAAAATCAGAGCGATTACTGTCGAGTTTAATGTCCTGTTCATGGCTTTTACTCGAAAGCTCCGGAAAACTCCGTGTGGAGTTAAGCTGAACAGGCAACAGACAGATTAAAATTAGATCCACCGTCCGAGGAATAATTAATTACTAATGTACATCCTTTCAGAGCTGACTTATGCATAAAAGTAGAGATTCCTGTGAAATTTCAAACAGCTGTGTCTTTGAAAAATTAAAACAATTATCCAATAAGGCAACTGAAATTATATTGCGGAAGGTTTTCCAAATGATATTAGTCTAACATATTCATACGTCGTTATCGAATTACACTCATCATCGTAATTGCAAATTGGTAATTTGATATCGTAGAAATTTCAATGGCGATGGTGAAACATGAGAAACACTACATACGCCCTTTGTACACATAAGCGCGATTAGAGAACGCATTGAGAGACTTATTCGCTTAAAGCATATTCATTAATAATTATAATTTAAATTTTATTGATTTCCCACATATGTATATCCTGCCATTAAAATATGGTCAAGCGTAGATTGTAACTTTCCTATATAGTCCATCATACATTTCCATCTCAGACATTCACTGGCTATTCGAACATGCATATTTCAACATGATTATATGTAGCTTCCTCGACACATCCGCGTGGACAAAGATACGAACTCGTCGGAAATAGTAGAGGAGCCTGCGATAATTACACCGGCGTCCAACTTTCCCTGAGTTCGCTCGCGTAATTCACCAGTTCTTCGAGGTCGACTACATTCTCCCTGCGTCCGCTGTGTTCCATATTTAATAATTTAATTACTCGATTCGTCGCCACTGAAAATTAGCCAACTCCGAATAATACACAGAAAGCTGCAGGATGCTGGTAATCAGGTTGCCTTGTTAGCGAAGACACTCGGCACTGTCGAGGATAATCAGGCGGGAGGACTCCAAGTGGAGCGTGAAAACGTGTCGGTGCGTCAAAAGAGCAACTTAAGAATTAGTAAATTATTTTTCCGGAGAAAACGATGCTCGAGCGATGCTCGAGTGCCGCCGTGAAAATAAAAGATTTCCCTTATCAAGTGGCTGGCCGGATCGAATATATAATTATCTGTAAATCCATATTGGCCAAAGGAAAAAGCAAACGCACATAAAATTTGGAAATGGGATGAAGAATTAATTCATTAATACATCAAACAATACACATATCGACAGAATACGGAATTCAATCCGCGAGGGATCATTAAATTTCCCCATTAACAACGGGAAATAATTGTGACGGCTAGAGACGCCGAACCGATACCGCAATTAGTGAACACGATTCATCAGGCTCGTGCCGCCGCCCCACCTTGATATGTAAATGCGGGGGCGGTTCTTGGTGAAACGACACACCGCCGTTACAAATTAAATCAATCAAGCTATTACGGGACAACAAACAGCATCCAAGAATTAGTCTCTCGCAGTGGTGAAATAACGTCATACTATAGCGATAAAAAGTTTAGAAAAGAATATGGCGAATCTCCGCTGTCCAATATACTGCTATTATTGCGCTTTTCCTCGGGGTAAAGGGATTCTTCCGTGAAACACGCTTTAAAAGTTTTCAAACATACGTGCCGCGTCCTACCCCATGCATGCGTGCGTTGAGGTGCACGGCGAACGCACGCACGAGCGCGGGCGAATGTAGCATGACGATATATCGAGAAAAGGAAAGAAAGCGGAGGCGAGAAAAAGGAGATTTACGAGCGTCAGGCAGAGCCACGATAAGGCCCGACACTCGATCACCCTGTCTAGCATTTTGATTGAATGGGAAGTGGGAAACGTCGATTCCTCACTGATGATACCTCTAATTTGGTTACGTGTCTATAAACATCACTAACCACACTAATCGACCTCCAATCAAAGCTCCACTTTCCTTTTAAAATTAATGCACGTTCAACCTCATTATTTTCCAATTTCTATTCTTCCACCAGGATTATTGATCTTACGGTAAATTTTCGAAATTCCAGCACGGCTTGGAAGGTTCAACGAGTTCGTAGGCGGCCATTTGGAATTGGGATTTTCGGGGGCAAAATTCGAGGGAGTTTACCTAAAAGAGGCTGCGAGGGTGATTTATGCGGGAGTTGTAGGTGGTAGAGGTAGACTATAGGTGCACGTTCAGCCGCGCCGTGATTCGATGCGCATACAACAAACAAGCAGAAGGCGAACTTACGCTTTGGATTGGCCGTGGTGGCAGGAGTAAAGAGCGTCGAAACCGGAGGTTCAATTTACGGGACGATGGGGCCGCATATATCCGCTCGAAATCCGGCCAACTTACACGGCCAATACCACGTGTTATTCTCGAAGCTTTTCTCCGATAGTCCGATAAGGCGCAACCGGCTCTATCAGTCTGGAAAGCGAGTGCAAAAACCACCCTCGCGTCGCATTCGGCAGGCTGGGCTCGCTGTTAACGGATGCGAAAACTGAAAAGGCTGACTCCGTCAGAGGAAGGAGGAAGCATCCTTCGTTAGAGTACTCGCACCTAACGAACAATCGGTTAAGCACTGGCGGTCGAGATAATTGGGAATCCTCGAAATTGCCAAGAATTAAGCGATTAATCAGCACGCTGACGAAAGGGAGAGCCACGGGGCTTGGGCCAGAACTCGTTAGTGGTGCGGTTAGCCGCTCGATTACGACCGATTTCACATGTGCCGCATTACGATGCCCGGCGACGATTCAGCCCCGGGAAAGCCGTCGCCGAGAAAGGAAATGGTTTCGTTGATGGCCACTCGATAGAAAATTATTACCCGCGCGGATAATCCATCACCGACCACGCGCCAGTGCCGCCGCTCCGCAACCTGCAGTTCGCCCCCTCGCGGAATATCATTCGGCTC
This sequence comes from Crossocerus cetratus, assembly GCA_963675795.1. Lineage (NCBI taxonomy): Eukaryota > Metazoa > Arthropoda > Insecta > Hymenoptera > Crabronidae > Crossocerus > Crossocerus cetratus. Next base: position 6,522,048 of record OY776670.1, on the reverse strand, counting down.
GATACTAAACGCGCGTATATGTAGTTCGCAAAATCGAATCCTGTGCTACGTGGAAATCGCCAAGTTCCGTGCTTTTTATACGAACTTTCTTGACGTATCGTTTAAAATAGCCGCTGACTCGCTTCGTGATTCTTGTTGTCCGGAAACAAACACGGACAGTAATTAAGCTCGAGTACGTTTTTTATCCGCGCGTCAGAGAGAATAACATCCAAAAGCACGAACTAAAAGCAGCGCATTCTTTCACGCTTTTAGCTTGTTCGCACCATTCACGTTACTCGAGTTTAAACGAAATTCAAGCCGAATTCAAGTGACTAGAGCAACGCGAACGCGATTAACTTCCGCCAAATTCACCGCAACCGCATAATCATTGTTTAATATAGCCAAGTGCTTTTCAGAGAATTCAATGGGTCATTTGACAGTAGTAAATGCGCGAATCGGCTCGCGAAAAGCAATAATTCCCCGACAAATACTATTTATCGAATTAATTATGTCGACGCGTCTCTAAACATTTGTGCATTTGACCAATGAAGCCCTCTAGTTCTGCTGGGTTGTATGCTAATTACAAATTCACGGAAAACCACCTCAATTATTGTCAACAATTGCTGACCATTGTCCTCGGCATGACATAGACTCAACCTGGCAGATCAATTATTCAGTGATTTGCGATAGTAATTTGGAAACAGGACATCGCATTTCATGGATTAAACAATAAAAGCATTGGATTCATTGGCCAGTATGATTATTCTCGGGAAAAAAGTAACGTCTTCATGGAAAGAATGCGTTTACCGCTCGTGGGCCAATGAGGTCGTACAATTACGTCTTAAATGGAGACGCAGGCTTACGCGTCAGTTGCGACAACGTATCTCAAGTATTCAGCGACCCTTCGCACGGAAACTTGCTACTCCTGCCCTGTTTACCGCGCGCCATTTCCTTTAACCGAATAGATCTTCCCTACATGGCAGCAACAAGCCTTCCAAACAAGCGCCGAGTGTGTCCGTGAGGAAACAAAGTAACTCGATTCCGCAATAATTCGCAATTCGCTCTCTCATTGTTCGAGTATTATATTTAATTACTCAGGAAACTGAACTATTACACTTCATCCTTGATTTAAGTGAACTAGCTTATTCTATTACAATTATAAACTAGAATTCTTTTCCCCTTGCGTCTAATTTCTTCCTTCAATTTCTAGAATGATTATACTTGCGCTGTAGTGGTATTCGAAAATTGGGGAATTCCTATTACTCACCGGGCACCCCCTAACATCAGCTGGACGTCCAGTCGAGATAGAAAACCTCGGAAGTAGAACCGAGTCGAAATGGCCCCGGATGACTTGCACTCATTCGCAAGAAGTAGATGCCTCGGAATATCGTGTCTGTGTGTGATCGATTAGTAGGGCACCGAGTCATCCGGGCGTTCGTGTTAATGGGCAGTCTCGCTCTCGGCTGCTAGGCCCATGGTAAATATCGGAGCGAAGCAACGCGGATATTTTTCATATTCATGTTGCTCGGCTGGACACGCGAGAAGACGATGAACTCTTATTTTAGCCTCGATTAGCATCATCGGTTATACGCCGGCCATGAAAAATTCATGAATAACGTAGTGGAAGTACAGCGGAAGTGTGGTTTAACGTGCAATTCCAGCTCACTTTAAAATTCTACTCGGAATTTCCCTTGCCAATTTCTGGAGCTTGCAAAATGATTTTCGGAGGGAAGTACGGTTATCGGAATCAACTATACTGTGCAATTTCACACTCTGTCTCAGTTAAAATACAGTCAAAAATTAGAAAGCGTAGTATTTTTAAAAATCACAGAATAGAATAAAGAAATTCCGACTCATTGGGATCAGAAAATCGAGAGGAATACAAAAAATGCACGAATATGAAAGAACCGGCAAATTGAGACTAGTGAAAAGAACTTCGAAAACGTCAGACATATCGATTTACATTGAAATCCATTTATGTGCAAAGAAACATGATCCCACTTAGAGCTCTGGCATCGCCAGTACTATATGAGGAGAGCCCTACTTCTCCTCTTCCAGCGTATTCAAAATTCCCAGAAATAGGTCAACCGCGCCACTAAAGAAGCACGGCCCATCAAATACTTAAAAACTGTGCGAAACCTGCATACACATTGGATCGCCGCCCGGAAAAATGAAGGGAATAACTTTGCACGTCGCCATAAAACGTTCACAGTAATCCAGTGCGACAGGACGATCTTACATACGGTGGCGGTGGGAAATTTGCTCGGAAAATTTGTGATGTCAGCGGGCTACATCTACTATAAATCTGGCGAAAACTCGTTACGCCGCGCAAATTGCCCGAAAAAGAGCGGAAATCGGAGACAATGCGTTAGGAACGCTGAAAGGGAACGAGAATTTCACGTACTTCGGCGTTAATTAGCCTCGATGCATAATCGTACTCGAGATTGATCGAAGATCGTCCGATTGTTTAATTATGCCGATTATTGGGGGGTTCGCGATTATGCGAGTGCATTCCGGGAGAAATGAATTCTCGCACGTCTGCGAGGTTAAATGAAAGAGGGCTCCACGATTACGGAGATATTTCGGTCCCAGGAGTACATAAATTACCGGGCGGCTACTGCGGGTCCATGAAATTAGAGCAACTGCAACTTATGCGCGACTTTGATTTATCTGGCCAACTCGAATCTTCCGACTATCCGCCACCCACGTTAAACACATACACGAAAACGCCTGATGGCAGATTTTTATCTATGTATCCCCTACACCCTCACCTACGCTAGCGAATAAAATCAAAATTTGGAAAAGGAATATTCGGAGAGTCTTTTTTAGTCATTTTCACGTGTAAGCTACATGTTCCACATTTCTTATGTCATAAAGAATCAGCCAATCCCGATGCCAGACAACAAAGGGAAAGTTGCAGTTATGAGTAAGCCAGTGAAATCGATTGGAGTGCGTGTCATACAGCCAATCGAAGCGCTGCTCAGTGTAAAAACAGAGATCGAAACACTTTGTAGCGTGTGTAGAAACACGAAAGCACCGAGGACGTATCGTGCGGCGCCGATATCGATATTTGCAATCGCTCTCCAGACTGGCACTCAGTCGCATATTTTCACGATTTCAATCAAACGACAAATGAAAAAATAGTCTCATTCTCTGTCACGCGTGCACGTGCCGCGTGAGTTACGTGAGGCAAACACGTTTTACCCATTTCATTTTAGTGCTTTGAAAATCATAAGACTTTATTCCAATTTTAGCAGTGGTTTGTTTTAATTATTCTTCCATTCAAGCAAGCCGGGATTACTAATCCGAGGAGGCTTTGTTTTCCCAGGTTCCATTATGTTTGCGTTGAAAGACAGCATAATTAAGGGTCCGTTCCTTTTTGCAAGGCGTGCACCAATATCGTCATTAAAAAAGCATAAAAATATGTAATGTTACAGATTAGCATAGAAATAGGAATCCATCCCTGAGGAATGGGGTGGCGCAGGTGGAAATAGGGCGGAGGTGTGACGCGAGCGAACGGTGTCAGGCCAGTCTACGTCCAGCACTCGAACAGTCAACATCACAACACTTTCATTGACATCATCTATCATTCATTTGTCCTTTAAACCCGTTTACTTCTCTTTTTATAGTTTCACCCATTCCTACGAATATTTTTAACCACTTGATAGCATTATACTCACACCCTCGCATTAATTCAGAGAGCTCGTTTTATCTCCTCGTTGGGTGAAAAAGTATTATTGGAAAATAAGCACTGAAATGTCCCGTATTGACGCATATTTTCAACTGAACTGCAGTCATTTCTTGTCAAATGCACGCTTCAATTCAACCTGCAATATCTATGTATTCTTCTCCATGCTGTGCTTGAATTAATATATACGACAAATGCATGCATGCAATGGATATCCGCTTTTAAGCTTCCATTTCGTTTACATTCCATTAATATCGTCAGCCATAAACTCGGCAAATTTAAATGGGGATTCGAAAATGCACTCGCCCCAATCCAAACGGCTATAATGTAACTCCGAGGAAATACACTTTGAGGATGTAAACTATTATTTCATCTCTCTATATTTTCGTAGTAAACCGAATTTAAGATATAGTAAAATCGAAAATATATATTCGCAAAAAACTTGTATAACTAATTTGTCCATAACTCAAGTGAATTCAGAATCTCAAATGCCTAGGATTAACAATTACTTAATAATAAAGTACCGAATATTCAACTGAGTATTTATTCCAGTTTCATATTTAAAAATCACGTCAGCGGGCGATTGAGTACAAGTCAAGTGCTCACGAAAATATTAATCTCAAGGACCTAACACCAAAAATATAGATTCGGTATATTCCGAAGTGTATATTAGTGACTCGTCTAAGAACCTCACTTGATGTTTACGTGAAACCACCTTTTTTAAAGGCGCTATACGAGCGCCGTTATTAAACGCCCTCAATTTCTTCAGGCTCTCCAGCCTCGAGTCGCGCAAACGGGCCCGAGTGGCTTTTTTTTCTAAAATACCTCGTCGTTTGCCGAGTATTTCCGAGTCCTATTCGTCGGGGGCTGGCGTGTGTAGCCGCATAGCAACGCGCTTGAAAATAGAGCCAAACGCATCCGCGCACAGTGTGCCAGGGGGACGACAGAAAACCGTAAGGAAGGAACTAGAGGATTACGAGAATTCGCCCGCACTCAGCGTGCGAAAGTTGATTTAAACGCGAGCTCGTCGAGTTAATGCACTGCATATAATTCGTTGAGCCAGCTCGGTTAAGCGATACCACATGGAAATGCACATTTTCACGGATTCCCATGTGGCGTGCAGTGACGCTGAGCTCCGCCGAATCCCTTTTTCGTCCGCTTTAACCAGAGACGAGTCACTCGAGATTTATTGGCGGGAAAGATCAGAGCAGCGTGGCCGCTTTAATGAAATCGGCAAACGGCGATGTACAGTCAGTGTTTACATAGTTCTCGGAATTGGACTAAAAGTCTATAGGCACCGCGAGATGTAAAGGCAGATTTAAATATTCATTTATCTGCTTCTCTTGCTCAAATTTGTGCTGCTCGGTAGTTTTTCGTTCGTGTTTCTTTAGCTAGAATATAAAATTTTTTAAAGTAGCATTGCAGACCTTGTTTCAATTGCGAATGAGTCCAATTTTAACTGAAAGTAATAGACGACGGTGGGTGAATATTTGTTTCTTTTACGCTTCTATCCGTCGGCAAACTCGTACAATATTGAGTTGAGGCGTGTCTGGTATGTGCGTGTGTATGTTGCGGTGGTAATCCCGCATTTGCTAGGTGAAGAACAAAGTCGAGCTTTCCCCTATATATCGGTCGTGTGTGTACACGAGATATAGTCCGAATGCCTAGAAGGAGGCACGCGTGCCGTGAGACGCGCGTGAGCTTGTCGGGATCGGCGTGTACCGATATAAATTATAGTATGTTAGTCGGTAAATCCCGAGGATTATGGTGAAAGAAGATCCTCGCAAACAAAAGCAGCGTATCCCATATAGGAAAGTACAATGGGCCCAGTATCGGTTTGTTATTGGCTGCCCAACATGCAGTACTGGCGTGTACGGGCCACCAGTACTGGCCCAGTAAGTGGAAACTGCTGGGATGATAACTTCGGCCCAGTACTTGCAATCTGTACTGGGCCCATTGAGGGCAAATAGTACTGGGCCAGTATTGGGAATTACATCGTGCCGCTCGTGAACCCTTCATGGATTTTAATTGCGTAATTTGGGGAATAAAAATCTAAGGGAAAAGATCCGAAAACTGTTGTGACTGTAACGAATAAGGATAAGTTAAATATATATTATTATTAAATTATTCAAAACATAACATTTGATTAATATATATATATAAATGTAATAGGTAATGTAATAAAATATATATATAAATGTTGAACTTAAAATTAAACTGGCTCTGGATCTACGATTGCATTGGTCCTCTGCTTTCTTCCACCGTCACGATCCCGGGCTCCGGAAAGCCAACGGCCAACTTTGCCTGGTAAACCTTTTAAGTCAGGATGATTGGCAAATCTGTCAAGCAATGCGTCTGCAAAAAAAGGTAAAAAATAGTTCATGTAGTAATTTTTAATAAGTAAAAAATAAGCACAGGAAGTTTGATATTGTTTAATACATACTTTCTAAACAGTGAAACGTTTGCGTATCGCTGAAGTTTCGCTTAGGGTGACCCTTCGTGGGCTTTCCTGTGCCAGAATATTCTAACTGAACAATTTTTCCTATTACAGCTGACATTATTTTGTTTATGCAGGTTTTCACATCTCTCTCGCTTACAATTTTTGTCCTGAACAAAGTCATCTGAAAAAATAATAAACATTAATGAGATAACGAGATAATACGGTTAAGGTTGCTCCACAAAAACTACCAGTGACAATTACCAATGCTTCCTTTTTCTCTTCTTGAGTTTTTATATCCTCTTCCAAACTAAGAAATTCCTGCAGCGTATTAAGCGGAAACATTTGAAAGTTCTTTTCAATTTCATGCATCATATTGCCAGCTTCTTTTGCTCCAGCAGTATTGATGACAATGGACGCCTGCAGTTGTTCCATTTTTTTTTCTATATCATATAGTATACTGCGCTTGGCTGCAGTAATCTCCTTTTTTATCTCCTTTAGTGCATCGTCCAGCTTCTTGTCAAAATGTAGACACAACTCTGTAGCTGAAAATATAATTGTCATACGTAACTATTCATTCCTGGCTATGCTTTCAGTAAAATTTAATTTTGATTTTTAATATGATTAATTACATACTAATATCAGGGGCACTAAGAAGAGAAGGTGATTGAGTCCTAATAGAACCTGTGCTTCCTATTAACATTCAAATAATTAGAAAGGAAACAATTGAAATGAATCAGTGTCATATATGTATAGTTCATAAATTTATGATTACCTAATTTATCCTTCATCGAACTGAGGGTTGTTGTTGCTTTCTGTTTTGAAGAGCATTCTGAAAATAACAGTTATTATTAGTAATGATTCAGTAAATCAGATACATTCATGCGAAAATTTATTTATTCATTTTGATTTTACCTGAGGTTGTCATTGGACGCATATTATATAATTCCCGTTCTAGAACTGTCTGGTTTTTAATTACTGGATTCAATTTACATTTTCGTCCTCGTGCCTCAGATTCTACATCATCAGATAATGTCATTGCCCTATTCAGTCTACGCCTTCCTTGATTTAAACTCTCTGTAAAAGATACAGCATTAATAATTATTAACTGAAGTAGAATTTAACAAATTTCACAACAAGCTTGTACTTACTGGCATATGAAATCACTTCTACTACATATAATTCCCAATGTGATTCTGGTTCCTTTAATTGAGCCAACCAGTCGTTCAAATGACAGTATTCATTTGGGTCGGGGTAAGAACAAAAAAATGTATTTTTCTTTTCCTGCAGCCAAGAGGCTGAGACAAGATCTACTACGGCTCCAGATTCTTCGGGGAAACGGACAATAGTATAGCGCTGTTTGTCAGTAGTCATCTAAAACGATATTTTTGAAATAAACAGGACAGTTCTGTCGTTACATTATCGATAGCCATGCCGTTGAGAAAATGTGCATGGTGCGCGTCAAAGGGCATTTAGCGACTATCCCTGCTGGAATTTTTGCCTATGCAGTTAGTTTTCCGTTAGCACGTACTTCCTCTATCGCACTCTTCTTTTTGTGACACATTTGGGTTCTTCTAATGCGCACATGTTCTTAACGACCAGACTATATACAAATTCATTACTTACGATGTCTGTTAATCACAAGAACAGCGTAGAGAAGCGTGGGCAGCGTAGGCAGCATAGACAATATCCGGTCCTCTGGAAATTTTTCACGTCGACACGTTTGAAGCACTCACAGTGAAGCACGTTTGAAGCACGACTGCCGTCCGTGGCGTCCAAGCGTCCGAAAGAAAGAGGTCGCGAGCCACATCGCGCTCAAACAAAGAAACAACGACCGGCGGACCTACTCGACCGTCCGCCCGATGCCAATCGAAGGGGCCGTCAAATTGCCGCAACAATGTAGCAACAATGTAGTGGCGGGCCACGGCCAAAGATACCGAACGCACAGCACGACCCGTGTGCGAGGCCCCACACATGCATTTAGAGTTTTCGGGACACGCGGCTATTAAATTTGTGTTCTAAATATATATACATTCGCGATTTTCATTCATACTAATTACATTAGACTTATAATATGTATAACAGCGGTACAGAAACTGTATATTACAAACTAATAATGATTTAAATAATGAGACGAATGTTTTAAAAATGTTACATTATGAATGCAGCAACGTAATAGCTTGAAACTGATTATTTAAATTAAATAAAATACATTTACGGTTAATCAGTCGAGAATTATATAAAAGGGGTGTCTCTTCGAATCTATTTCCGCGTACCATACCGATATCCACCGAAGCCACCGGATAGTCAAACAAATTATCCATATCCAATAATTTGCGCCCTAATATATAAATGCTTTCTGGTGTCACTTGCTTGTCATGTATTGGTTTTGCTAAAATTTTATCGATATAAATTACAGATCGATCTAACAGCTGGACTACATTGTCAGGAGGAATTGATTTAAGCGTCGCATTTTGTATCGTTACTCGAGATATACAATAATAGTCTTCTGTTAAATGTTCATACATATCGCGGTTCAACACACAATTAGACAAAAAAGATATTTTTCTCATTTCTTGGCTTTTCTGCGATTCTATTTCAGTGATTCGGTTCACAATTTGGGTTAGCGGTTTATTAGGAGATTTAACCAATTTTTTAAAAATCCCTATATAATTTTCTCCCCAAAAAGCCGAGATATCGCTCAGGGGCATGTTAAAATTCTCAGTGTCATCTGCTATATGTAATAAGTTGTGCATACTTAATACCTGACATTGCGGTCCATAAAACGTGGGTAGTAATTTGAAGAATTTTTCAAGTAATGATCTGGCATAAGTGTTATGTTGATTTATATATTCCTTAGCATGAAGTATTCTACATGCTACGAATAAAAGTAGGAAGTGTGTGTAGGTATTCTTTGGCAAAATATCTTTTAAAACAACTGGAGCGCAGTATAACAATACAAATCTAAATTGCGTAGCTTTCCATCGCGATACTACATTAACGTCATACAATTTTCTTTGGAACTCACACGGTATACATGGTTTTATCTCGATCATTATAGTACGTAATTGGCGGATCGCTGATCGCTTTAGGCGTGCTACGCTCTTTGCCACTGTCCAATGCTCAAGCAAATATTTCATTACACCTAAATATAGCAGATGCATTGAATCAAGAACTACATGTTCTACCGGATTAAAATTTGGAAGTTTTAAGAGTTCTGAATCCAGACCTTCTTTGTGATGCTGCATCTGTGACTTTCTTTTAAATGTTTTTTTTGTCCGTTTTGTGCATGTCATCTCTGGGTAAATACGTTTTTTTTTTAATCTCTCACCCACCGTCTCCCCTTTTGTTGTACATCGTTCACACGCATAATACGCGCCCGGCGATTTACAACATTTTAAAAAAGAACGGGCAGGGGAATCGGCTATTACTGCAAGAACTTTAAAGTTATATTTTTTCTTTCCTACATTGACACCGTCTTTGATTAATTGTGAGGCCTCAGTCACAAAGTCTACCAAATATTCAGAGGCATTCTCTGGTTTTGCATCCCCAGAGTAGATTGCAACTACAAATGGCTTGGATGTGTAAGCCTCATGAGAAACCTTTAATATTATAGGCCAAACTTGTATATTAGAATTATGAAAGAGTTGCATGCCATCAATATGGACTAACACACGAATTTCGTCTTCATTGTAAATTTCTGGGGCAATAATGTTTCTCAATCCGCGGTGAATACCTAAATATATGAATTCCCCATTGGAACCACGTGAGCTTTTCATGCACTGCAGAATACGACGGTGCTCTGTATTAAGCAGAGTTTGTGCGCATTTGGGCAAGCTTGGGTGACCTGCTTCTCTTAGAATAAGAAGCAATTCACTCACCACTGACAACTGTAAAGAGTCCAAATGCTTTAGTGTCCAGTTGCGTATTTTCGAGTTTATGTTGGCCGGCTCACAGTCAGAGTTATTTTCCTCGATTCCGTCACTAACACTGTCACATACTTTGGAAGGAGATGCAGTATTGCCATCCGCACTGACCCTTTCACTCACATTGCTTTCATAATTTTCTTCGATACCACTCATTAGACACTCCGCAACTGAGTTGTCCGCCTGAGAATCAGGTATTTCAGAAACCATTTCATGCTGGTCAAGAGTGTTCTCCAAAACAGACACAGGCTTATGCAGCGCTTTTTGAATACGCGATTTACTAAGTTGGCGGTGTTTTTTGACACGATAATAGTTCCCCGACATAATTGATATTATGCTGATTCTTAAGAGCGCCCGATGAAAACTACAGTAATCTGTCTCCTCGGAGGGAAGCTAAGGACTGTGCAAAGAGAGGCACTCCCTGAGGCATCACGAACGGCATTTGAGATCGCGAGCGGCACTTGTTTTATGCTTCTCCGTGTATGCGCCGAAGGAGCCAAGTGGTAACTCGGGAATGACTGAATCCCAGTCCGAGAACTGATTACATAGTTCTGAAACATTTGGTTTGCCGACTTGCCGAGAAAGTCTAAATGATGGTCTGTCAGAGTAGCGTGTGCAAGCTTTCGATATAAAAGAGGTAAAGAACAGGAATCCGATAAAGTATTCCTTATTTGCGTATACAACAAGAGAGTGCAACACAAAGCCGTTATGATTATGAAGTGGAGGCGCACAGTACAGTGCCCACTATGATCCAGTATAGATCGCCCACTATGCAGCAACTACGGGCTTCCCTACATGTGCCCATTCTGGAGTGCGGGCCCGCAGTACAGTGCGCATTATGACCCAGTACAGATTACCCACTGTGGGGCAACTACGGGCTTTCCTGCATGTGCCCATTGTGGAGTGCGGGCCCGCAGTACAGTGCGCATTATGGCCCAGTACAGAACGCCCACTGTGGGGCAACTACGGGTTCCCGTTCGTGGCCCTACTGCGGGGCCCGTTGCAACTGTGGGCCTTTCCTATATGGGATCGTCGCACGTAAAATGTCTAATCATTTATTTCCGAAAGAAAGACAAGCGTAATATACAAGTAAAGTGAGTTGCGAATGTTTAAAATTTTAATTTGGAGCAAATTTTAATTTACAAGTTTAACTACGAGGAGGTTTTCCACCGTCCGATCTTGCTGGCGCGATCGAAACGCAGATATTAATACGATCGGGGCGATTATCATGCACGAGGCTGCCGAAGAAGCGCATATCTCCGATGAACACGAACGTCAGAATTCTACGCGAAAGAATGCGTTCGGAAATGTCGAGCAAAAAGTCCGAACGCCGCCCTGCCGACCGACTAGTCCGACTTTCGTAATTAACGTGCCAATTACCCTGCAGTAATTTATACGCCGTCGTTCACTCTGTACTGCATCCATTCGTGCAGGCAGACATCGTGGGAAACCTTTGTTGCTGGACTCGTTTCGCAATTTAAGATCACCTTAAAACCTGCGTTGACAAAGAGAAGGGTTGTATAAAGGTAATTCGCATTGTCAGTTGAGAAAACGATGCGCCCTGAGAAGACGCTGAAAATTGGCAATTCTCGAAGCTCCCGCATTCACCGAGTGTGTCGCCTCGCGTTACGATCACTCGACTACTTCGGCGCCGCACTTGGTGGCATTGTGGCCAAGGAAAGGGCGCATCAAGGGACGCACCGGCTATTTTTCTTCGGCCGAGCTGAGTGAAATTAAGAAGCAACTTTACGCGAGCGTTCGCCGAGCAAAGAGAAGGCGCACGTCGAATAAACGCGGAGAAGTCGGTGCCGCGTTCCGCTCAAATATTTGTACGCCACGTAGAGAGCTGCGCGTCCGCCTTGCAAGACAAATGCGCGCCAAGAGTATGCATTGTTCACTGTCCTTCTCGTGCGGACCCCGAAACTTTAGGATGAACTCGGAGATAAAGAGATGCCGGCTGGTCCTCCGGTTTCTCGCTTCCCTCATACTTTCCCTCTGACTGCTCGAAGGGATCGGGAGAACCAATTAGTCGGTTGCCATTAGAAAAAACGGGGGGCAAGATCGCAATGGGACTAAGTAATTCCATGGGCCGCGCGCGGCGGAATCATTCTCATTGGCTGGAAGAGGCAGGGAGAAAAATGTCGGGAAACCCGCGGGAGGAGGCTCTCGTCCTAGTCCTTGCATAAAATGGGCCGCGATAATTAGATGGAGGGCTTGCGCCCGTTTCCCACGTAGCCGGCTAAAGTACGGCCCGGCGAAAGCTTGTTAGAATGCTGTAAGGCTCGTACTGCGGTTTCCTACCGGCGAAAGCTAACAGATTGGATTATTAGTACCATGATTGTTAGTACCATTGCAATATAGCGGGTCCAAATGATCGCTACATTAATTGTTTGCTTCGTGAAAATTGACAAAAGTCATAACTACTAATTCTCTCCAAGAATAAACTCATTAAAGCTTGTTAGTTTAGGAGGACCTTAATCAGTAAAGGTGCATTTTTTAAACAGACTTGATTATAATTATACATGATTAAGTTAGATTTACTGTAATTCGTTCCTCTTTTTACCCATTTTGTAAAATAATTATTAGTTTGGGTGACCGAAAAATTAAATGAAGTATTCATTCTATCAATGTTCAGAACAATCGATCCATTCATTGACGCAATCAGTAGAATTTGGAAGAATGACTCGGTTCTTCGTTAATAGCCTTTATTATAACTGTATGGCACGCGTCGGCCGTTTTTGCATATTGCATGCACTCTCCATATGTATACGCACGCAGTTTATTTCGGGTGTATGCATGAATTTACGACATTTTCATGCATACTGATGAACGTGACTTCGCTGCGCGAGAATTTTTCCATCCGAAATCGTCGCAGGTGTTATATGTCGTGCGATTCGATGAGTATTCGCACGAAGTCATCGTCCTTCCAAAATAGGACTTGCGATCTGGTACTTCGACTATTGACACAGGAAATTGATAAAAGTCGAGTCAACATAATAGGAACTGGAGCATCCAGTCTTGCTAGTGATTTCAATGCATGGGAAAATACTAGCAAGTGTGGAGGCCAAACTTTGGATAAGGAGAGACTCGAGCGATTTCTCATAGCAAAACTTTGTGTAATCAGCCCTTTCTCCAATGAATACTCACTCGGAATGAAATCTCTAGCGATAAGAACCATAATTAAGTCATATCTGATTGACTGGTTTAGAATCATACTAAAAAACTAATATACAGAAGAATATTAATTAAAATTCCCTCACATAAAAGCTAATAAATTTGTCAACAGCTACTATATGAAGTCTTCAAAATTCGGAAATTTGTAAACGAACATGCAGAACTTGGTGTTATTTGAAAGATGCCTGATAAATTGGGTGGGGGTTAGTCGACTTCGAAAGTGTCTCGTTGCGGAATAGACGCGCGTTTAACAAACGGCACACCATTAGCCATTAGCCCGATATCAGCGTGCTCTGCTCACGTTCCGTTCGTAGCAAAATGATGCTCGGCCCTTGACGCGAAGCACTGTATCATGGTGCGATCTCGCTATTTGTCTCGCAACATGACAGGCAGGTCAGCCAGGGCATTTCTAGTTTTCGCCTGTCCGTGATAAAGGCGCACACACGCTGAGAATGTCGAGTGAACAGGGAGCAGGCCCGCGAGACAGCCGATCACCCCTCTGGAGATTCTGGGAGCCGCGTTCCCGGAAGACAATGCCCACACAAACGAACCCACCCGATTCTAGGTATTACGCATCGGGCATCGCATTTTGCATTATTCAAGAGCATCGCTGCCCAATTCCCGATCGCAATGCGGGGAAACATTGTTTGCGCTCTTTTAATCATTAATTCTGATCTTTCTTTTGTCACCCTCGCCTTTGTACGTGCGGGCGTGCCATGATAAATTCATGACAATCGATTCGAATTAAAGAATGCATTAGCGATGTAATGCGATTGACGAACAATATCCTGCAAATCTGTGCGTCTCGTTTTCGGGAAACACAAGTATTGCAGTATTCGCTCCGTGTTTATTAATTGTCGATTCGTGTATTTACGCTATCGTTCGTTTTTAATCGCCAATTTATATGCTTGCGGTAACATCCCGCTTTTTACCAGCGTTTCATATACATATTTGCGTACACGTCCATCGATGTTTGGCGATCGGCGCAGCGCACTCGTTTCTGGAACAACGATAAACAAACGAAGTTGCGCTGGCTCGATTTATAGTGCAGGCGGATTTGCACGATTCTCCCGGTTAGAGACGAGTCTCAAAGGGGTGGTGCGAGAACGTGATCCGTTCGAAAAGGGACGAGGCTGGTGTGCGAGCCGGGCGGAAGTGGGATGCGAAACTAGAAGTGTTATCTTGGCAGTTGGTGAGCGTCGGAAGCGTCGTATATTACATCGTTTATGCGGAATAGCATTCAAAGCGCTGCACGTAGCACGAGCCAATACACATTTCTCTATTCATTCGCACATTATGGATCATGGCTTCAAGGCCTGAAGCGTGCACGCGCTTCTAGAAAGAATGTAAAGTAGAAAAAGCACGGTCTTTTTTTCTCCCCTGTTTATTCGATTATTTATAAAATGTTTCATTCGGCCAAAGAATATTCAGGGAATTTTATTTTAAATTAATTGGGTCATTGCTCACAAGGACTTGGGACTGAGCTTTTTGATCCCGTGAACAGGACCAATCCTTCTAACTAAAGAAATCTTTAAATTCTTTAAATAGCTTTGCGCTCGCAAAGAATGTCCAATCGCATCCTCATTGGTAAGCGAATCTCGCTGTACCTGCGGTTAAGTAATGTCAGATTGCAATCTGCAACGAGTGACCGTTTCGCATTGCGTATATCTCCGCGATATACGTGTTTCGTGATAAAGTGACCATCTGAACGAGCAGCTCTTCATTTGCCTAATCGAAACTATGCTGGTGACTGCGAAACTGTAATAGAGGTGGCTTTCGGATCGCTTCGATTATTAGCTCGATTGTTAAGTCAGCTGGACCGGCGAGTGCGACAGAATTCCAGGGCGGCTCTTCAGCAAAATGAAACATTGCTGGTCGAAGCAGCGGCTAATAAGTTGAATAGCTCTCTCTCTCTCTCTCTCTCTCTCTCTCTCTCTCTCCGTCGCGCGCGCCGAGCAACAAGTTAGGCAAAGCGAGCAGCAGCAGCGCGCTCCAAATCGATGTCTCGATTTTCCGGGAACAATGAACACAGCAAATACTACTAGCCTCGTGCTTCCGCGAACAAGCGCAGCGAGCTCTCCTGCCGATTTCACCGCGGGCCTATTGTACCTCTAGTTTCGATGAACACGGAAAGAGTCGTTTCAGAGTGGAAAAGTATTGCCGGCGCAGTACTACACGTAATTCCCTATTAATTAGCTAATCTAGCCTGTGGTAATGCAGTGTAAGAGAATATCGGAATTCGCGCGGCAATTTGTTAATCGGTACAAGTCCGATGAAAATGTTCCTGCAATTCAGTGCTTTTATATATTAATAATAATTTTTATATTATTTAATTATATAAATTAATAACGGAAATATACTGTTCGAACATATATATTGGAACAGAAAACTGTTTATTATAAATTAAAACAGAGTGGATTTCATTAGCAACCCTACGTATGTTACGTGATAAAACTTCATTTTGGAAACTCAAGAACTACGGAATCGACTAACAATGTTTTACCCCATGCGATCCGTGTAACATGAGAATGGACCAAGGATTTACCCGCAACATACTCGGCTTCCGAAACACGACACATCCCAAGAGCAATATGCAACAGAGCAGTCGACGCATAACAGGTGTACCGCTGGGCTCTGAGCGTCGATGCCAAGAGGGGTGGCGTTTAACGATGAGTTCTGCACACTCATTCCCCGTGCTTAGCGAGCTCTCTCGCGGATGCACAAATGTGCACTTCTTGCCCGACGACGGCTCTGCCATTGGGAAGCATCTCATTGGCGAAGGGAGAGCGAGGGAGAGAAGCTCCCATATCTGTCCATCAATGCATCGCCACTCGTACAGTGGCATGTTCAATTCAAGAGTGCACACTCCTGGCGCACAGCCAAAACACACTCCCTGGCCACTCCGAAATTACTTTTCCCTCGCGAGCCCCGTCGACGCTACTCGAGAGCGGCAAAGCCAATAAGAGAGAGAGGGAGAGAATGCCATGTGGAAATTGTGGCTCGATAGTCCTCCGGCGATACTTCCATAAACGATAGATAGCCCGCCCGGCTATACGGTATTCTCTTGCCGATATCACTGGCGGGGGTGAATATTAATGCGGGCCGCCACCCACCGCAGCCAAAGTACTCTCCCCGAGAGAGAGAGAGGTCCACTCGAATAACATATGCCATATCGCCGCGATGACTTTGACCGAGATCCGGGGCGACCGGTCACTCGGAATGTTCGAAAGTAGCAAAAACTACCCCCGGAATTCTCGATCCTCCACTACCAACGTCTGTGTGTCTGTGGACGGATATAGGACTCTGAGTTTGACGCGCGAGTGGTCCTGGTATAATGGAGTGCAAACAAGTTCAGTAATAGTGTGTAATTAAAGACGAGGAAGCCGTGGAAGGGGCGAGCGCGAAATCTAGGCGTTTCACTCTTGTCGCCGGAGACTAGTAGTCCTCGCGGGGGAGGAAGCGCCGGGGAAGTCGCTCGCTCGCCGGAAGTGGCGTATAACCGTGAAGCTTTTCTGTTTTCCGGACGAAATAACAATGAGGGATGTAACGAGCGGTGCGCGGCCATCATCGCACCGCTTACAGGCTCTTCCGGCGAGTTTAGCTTCGCTCACGGAACCCACGTACTTCCAGGCTCGTCCGAGACTTTCCGTCCTCTCCTGGAGATGCATAATCGAGCTGCGAGTATGCAAATGCAGCTTTGAGGGTAGGCCAGCTCACGCGTCGGGCAGTTCTTAAAACTAGAACCGCGGCAGAGGGAAGGAAGGAAATTCGACTATTAGATTCGGCCGAAATATGGTGGAGAGCCGCTTTTGTTCGGGCGTCTCGGCGAGAAGAGAGGCCGGCTCGCATTTGCACAGCGAATTTCCTTAGCCGCTTGGACCCTCGGCCCATTTAAAGTGACCCTGCGCTTCCACGATGCCGAGCCTCGCGACGTGTGAGTAATTTAAACCGGCGATTCTTTGGCCCGAGCTAAGTACTCGTGGCAAAGGATTTTGCTTGGGGAGCGTACGCTTGTTAGGTCAAAAGGGGAGGAAAATGCATGTACAATCAAAGAGCTTGTGATTCGTGTGAATGTTGACTGGTGTCTTTGGAATGCAAGCCCGATTTCCCATTAGTTTTGTGTGCGACAGAAATTTAATTATTATTCAAACACTGCAATGATTGGATTATCCTCGTTACTATTATTTAGAAGAAGAATATTGAACTAACGAAGAGAATAATTTCATTTCATAAACCTTCCTCAAAGACCATTTAAATTAATAACATGTGAAACTCTCCACCTTGCACTCTGTGCTCGACAAAATCTACTCCGCCGATCTGCCAAGCAGGCGGACATGCCATTCAGTTACTCGAAGCGCTAACTTCACCACACTATCGAGTGTCAGGAACATTTTAAGCAGTCATTTACGACTAGAGCAGAGCTTACACTCGCCGAGCGTAAGCCTACAAATTACACCGACAACTTGGCACCGCATACGCGAAACATTTCGAGAGATAAAACTAGTGAGAGAAGAGCGTGCGAGAGTCAAGGGAATGAAGGGCATGTTGCAGGACTCACCATCAGTAGTTTGACCTTGTTAACCAAAGGGGATGTCGTAAGGAACTTGTTGACGGCCGTCAATATTTTGCCTTCCAACGTGACAGCGCTTCCGGCGTCTGGTCCTTGCGAGCATCCGGGCCCGATCTCCGCTTCTCCGGGGCTGGACAACAACCCCCGGCTGTCTCGCGGGAAATCCCTCTTCTTCAGTCTCCTCTACGCGGGACCTCGTGGCTCTCTCCTGTCCTGCTCGCTCGCCTGTCTCGATCAGTGCCTCTGCTTGCCCTTTTTCCAAGCTCTCCAGCCGCTTCCCTTTAATTCGATTCACGGGCACCGATTCCTTTATTCCTGCTGGGGGGCTGCGCGTCTGGCAGGTTGCACGCGTGCTTGCATCGGATGCCAAACTTTCCCTCACGATCAGTCGGCTCTCGAGTCCTGTGGGAGAAGGTCGTGCGTTGCGGCTCTTCCACGGGCACCGGCTGACAGATTGATTCCGATCGCGAGCGCGGAACCTCTTGTTTCTTCTCTCGCGAGTAGAAGTAAGTGGAAGTAGACACCGGCGTGCGTGGTCAGACAGGGCGAAAAGTAGAGTTGGCTGAACGGGCTGATTTAGAGAGGCTGTCGATTTGGAAAGTGGCTGGTGCCCCGCTCGAGAATCCAATAGATCGATCGACGTGAAATTCGTTTGAATTAATCGGAACGCGATCGAGCGCGTCGATTGGACGTGGAAGCGCGACGTGAGAGTGGTCCAGGTGATCCCGGGGTCCTCAGGGTCCCGGCGGTGGCGCGGTAGCGACATGAACTGAAGTCCGGAGCGGGCCGATGGATGCTGCGAGTTGCTCCAGAGGCAGAAGAACGCGCGCGCGAGAGGAACGCCGCGCGTGTGAACGAGAGAAGGAGAGCGCAGGGGTGTGTGTGTGTGTGTGTGTTTGTGGGTGTGTGCGTTCGCCAGAAAGAGAGAGGAGAAAGAGAAGGCCGGTAGGGAGAGATAGGGGATTTCTGCGAGAGGACGGCTCACGGAATGCGAGGGTGTGAGAGAGAGAGGGGGGGGGGGTAGGCGGGAGGAGAGGGGTAGGAAGGTACTGGGACAGGGGTGGATACGTGCTTATCCAGGGAAGAAAGATCCCTCCAAGGTGGGAGTGAATGGAAGGCAAAGGCAGAGGCTTCCTCACTCTTCGAGGGTGCGTTTCGACGAACGCCACTAGTTGCTGTAACCCTTGCGCATTTCCATGCACACCACACGTACTTACCTTCGATTTGTCGGCATTCAACGCCCCGCTTGAGTTCCTCCTTAGTTAAGGACATCATCGCATGTGCCAATCAAACATCTATAAAATCCAAAAACATTTTTTTTTAAAAAAAGTTCGGAAAACCGCTCGTAGAAATTGTGTAAAAATCGAAGTGATTAGGTGACAGCCTTGCAATGCTATTGGTCACGAGACATACTATCTTATACATATGTATACACACCCGACACAGTCTCACTGTGACACACGGAGACCCGGTACTCCTCAGTAATTGTTTTTAGATTGTCGGATGCAGCCTGGGCACTCGGGATCGAATTTGATTGGTACATTTAATGCAAGAGGTCTCGTCGGCCTGCGATCGAGAATTGATTTAGATTTATAGCTGAGGTCAACCCGTGTATTACGTGGTCACAGGCGGACCAATTGCATTCTAAACTAAGGCCAGTGCACCCTCGCAGAAAGCTCCGCTAACTATTTCAAGTCCTTCTGGACGGCAGCATTTCAATTCTACGGCACCCTATTCTGCGGCGGCCAATTAAGCAATATTGCAATAAGTTGAGGCGAAATGTCACTGGATTTAATGAAGTAGCGTCGTCATGTCGTACCTAATTATTTCAGGTGGCCAAAAATTGAAACAGAGCCCTGGAATAGCTGTGTCGCCCATTATATCAGGCAGGGTGGCGTGATAAAATTTCCATGGCCGAAGCTGTAGTTCCTCGTCTGCGTCCGGGAAACGTATTATCCGGAATAATGCCAGCTCCGGCAATTAGAGTTGGAATGCTCTCTGTATTAATAAAGGGAAGGACGTTCGCTTGCAAGCGACCGGGCCCGACTTCCTCCAAGACGCGAACACGCAAAAGGATACGGTTGCGCGGGACACGTGTAAAGGTAGAGACTGCCTTGAGCAGTTTACTCGTGCGAATGTTAGCCCGGCGCTTATAACGAGCTAAATGTTCACTTCGACTTAATGACTATGGGAGGAGATATAAAGAGAGGGGCATTCGAGCAGCGACACCCGATGAAGGTTTTATCCTGCAGCAGAGTGCCGCCTTCGAACTCCCATTTCCGTATGGACGAAAGAACGAATCTTCCTTCATTTACAAGGACATTTGCCGAAAATCGTAATGGTGCCTTGCCTTTCATATCGCTCGACTCTTTTTTGGCCAGTGCAATTATGTTTTAACGCTTCGTAGAGGCGCGTGCTTCCCCCCTCTTTTTAACCGGAGTCGAATTAACGCGACCTCTCATTAAAGCTTTTAAAAGTTCCATCGTAAAAGCCACGAGAATTGTACCGGTGTGTAACTTGAACGAGATGACGCACTCGTATGAATTTAGTAAGGGTATGGACATAAAGTAATACTGGTAAGTTCGTAATTAGTTAGCTTCAATTGTAGGTAACAGTGGAAATGTCGTAAGGGTGGACATTATGAATCTAACTTGCTGCTGACAATGCCTACGCGAATGTATTCTAGAGTTTCTAACTCTATGAAATTAGTTCTTTGGTGTAATACAGTATTTCAACAACCCTGTGTACAAATTCAACGAATCCTTGCAATTCTTGAGTTCTCATTGGCATATTACTAATAAGACGTGTCATCTGTAATAATAAATTAATCCTTCAATTTTGGTTGATGGGTAGTCGACTTTCCTACAGTGCTCTGCTTTATCCAATCCACATGGATAAAACAGACCCCAAAGTCACTGCTGGACCATTACCGCCATCTGGGCCAGTATCTTTCAATACACTGTAACCCGACGGTTCGTAACTCGCTAAAGTAGAAGGGAGTAATCGACCGATGATTTTTATAAAAACAAGTTTAGTGAGTCACAAAACATCTCTTACAATACATTGTTTATGACACGGAGATAATACTATCCATCTATGTTGCATTAAGAAAATACACGTGATGTGATCTTGCATTAAAATTCAGAACGTCGCGATAACATAGACATTCTCATTCGCGATGGCGTGAAACATTGTATTCTTGAAAGTAGTGTAACGATCGATTGAAATTACTTCTACGGTATCACAGATATAGGTATTTAGGGTCATGCATCATGACGTGTCGTAACTAATCACGACGAGGAAATGAGTCGACCCATTCTACAATCTTAAACTTTATGCGGCGGGAACAAGTAAATTCAACAATCACACAGCACTCCTCACCCTCGTCTATACGAGTTCTCGTACTTCATTACCCGAAAACAGTCCTGCGTACGTGCGTGTAGCTTTGTGCATCTATCCTCGTACTGGCAAAGTGCATAGCTCTCTTAGAAATGTAGTAGAATTAAGCGTTTCGTTGGTATCTTGGTTTACAAATAAGTACTGTACTCTCCCTATGTACATTAATCATTGAGTCATGGTTGCGTGGTGTGGGAACCATTTGGTGCTGCATCATCATGGGCATGCACGCAATCAGTTCCACAATGCAATCTTCAATACTGCGTTACTCCAGTCCCCAGTAATAATTATTATTTGTTGTCCGAAGATCGGATCGCCAGTGCGAGAACCTGCTGTATTTGTATTCGCACGTCGAGCTTCTTCTCGTCGGGCACTTGCCGGATAATCGGTAATAAAGAGAGTAGGAACATCTTGTCGTAGTCGTCCTCGTCGTGGGTGACACGCTGACTGCTGTGTGACGACAAGATATCGTGAATCTCATTATCGAATGACGTGAACGACGTCTCGCAAAGCTGTTTTGGATAACGAGGGCAAATCTTGTAGGAGGCGCCTGGTTGCAAGTAATCCCTGGCTGTGGTTATGGACGGAGTCGCATGGGTCAAAGGAACGTCGTATTCTTCGATCACCGGATTGTCAATTTCACCCTCGCTCTCCTCCGACTTGCATTGGCTCACTGCAGCCGCCAAACTCCTGAAACGATTCATTAATGAGAACTCAATATTATTCTATTACTCATTTTCCTTCCTACTGAAGGGTGAAGTATGTACCCACCGTTTATTCTCCACGGTCGGCATTAAGAAGAGCAATTGGTCGAAGTACATGTACTTCTTCCGCTTACGCGCGCCGGGTCCGGATTTCTGACTCTTCTGGAGTTTTAGCTCCTTGATGAAGTAGTCACGTATGTTTCTCCACTTGCCGCGCAAATTCTTTTCTGTAAACCAAACGGATTCGGACACTTTAGTAAAAAGAAGGTCATGACACTCGTCGTAAGAATCGTCAACAATACAAAGGGGATACAAGCTAGAACGTGAAGACAGAATGTAGCGTTCTTCTTCGAAAGTTTTTCCCTTCAATGAAATAATCTCGCGTGGACTTTTACAAGATAGTTGTAAAGTTTCTTAAAATCGAATCTAAGCGGGTGCAGTTAGCGCGCTCGGATTGCTTCGCGGTGAATGGTGCCAAGTTCGACTAGGTGCAAGTGGAGGAATCCGGATCGATCGATCGCACGGGCCTGTATACCTTCCACGTTTCTCTCCTCGTCCGTCAAGCGCACCCAATTCGGTACCATCACCTGGCAAACCTCGTCCCACGCGGTCATCTTGGCGTTACGGTCGTTGTACTCGCTACGATTCACATCGTAGATGGCCGGCCGCTTCTCGATCTCCTCAATGAATTTCTCGGTGTCGAACATGGGGAAAGCACGGTGTTTCCGGCGCGTCTCGCGTCGAGTCCTATTCTCCCGCTCTCGGCCTTTTTAAAAGGAGCAGCCACGCGCCGCAGTGGAGCCGCCCGAAATACACGAGGGAGAAGAGAGAGACTCGATCGACCACTGGACGGCAGGCTCTCGCAGCAAATGCGACTGAAGGGCCAAACGGAAATATTTTCGGAGTGCCGACTACGCGCCGTAGAGCAGGGATTAGTCTCACTTTATCAGCAGGGCCAAAATAACGACTCGTATGCTGGCTGCGACCGCCACATGCGTGTACGCCGGCTTGAGAAAAAGACGATAATAGGGGATCGATCAGAAAATCGTAAGAGCAATCGGACGGAAGGTGTCCAGCAAGCGAGTGTGCATGCTACGTCGTCGGCGGCAGCTTGCGCGGCACTGCGGAGGAACCGTTGCACGGCCAGCTTGGTTTAGCATCATGGCGCCAGGCAGGCATGCGGTTGCGGTTGCGGAGCGGAATCCATGCCGCAGCGTTGCCAAATGTGCTCGCCAGCAGACAACGGTGAGCGAGAGGGAGAGCGAGAGGGCCGGGCGGTGGAAAGAGCTGAAAGAACGTCGAAACCCGCACGACCACCGCGCGTACCCGCCGTCACGCCGCCTCGTCTCCCGCTGGCCTCGCCGAGCCCATATTATACATGAGTACGCCGAACCGGTGCCGCCGCGTTTTCAGCAGCGACGCTACCCGACGAGACGGCAACAGCCGCCAGCCGCCGCGCCGTCGCTGCCGCCGCCGCCGCCACCGCCGCCGCCTTGCACCAGCCTTGTGTTAATAATCGCGGAACACCAGCGGACAGACGCGCGCGCTCCAAACCGGTTGTAGAAAAGGTCCAGATATACCCATTGCGGAGGAACTCAGCGAGCTAGAACCGCCGCAGATAAGAGCTCTTGCGATCCTAATAGATTCCGCCCCCTCCTCATTATGATGACTGCTCCTTCTCTCAATGGTAGAGAAATGTATTCGGCCGAATGCACTGGCGGGCAGAAGTCGCCGGTTTCGGCGAAAGTGTAATCGCGTGGCCTTGGGACGAGTTAGGGAGCCGCCCGTCCGCATTCCCGGACGATGTTTAGGTTTCGCCAGATTATAATCCGGAAGGCAAATACGCCGTCTGATAGCGATTAGTCACATCAGGGTGTAGGTAATTCAAGGCCTGGCGACTGGGAATGCAATGCACGCCACTTGCGAGATAACTACCGCAACCTCGTGATTGCGGAATTCGCAACGGCTCAGCACTACCGAATGGCGCAGCGCGAGCTTTAGCTCTACGTACCGAGGAGGTGTGCTTGCATAGAAACTGCGTACGTATCCACGGTGCAGCTGTGTGCGGACGTCGGATGCGGCCGCGGCCACGTCGTCGCGTTTCCACCACTCCATTATCGACCATCCGACTTTGCCAAACGCAGCGAGATCGACGCCATCTGCTAGAGCCAAACCGTTCCGGCGATGATTATTACTTTCGCGAAGCGTTAGACCTAACACTAGGTAATGTCCCTCTCCAGTAATTTGTCGAGAAAAAACAAATACTATAATGCATCTTGAGAGATGTTCATAAATAGCTTTGAATAATGTTTGTCGAAACAGCTTGAATGAACATCAGTGACGGCTGAACGATGCAGCTGAATAGCTCCTGAATATTCAGTGAAGTTCAGATTACGCAATGCGATACAGTCGGGTTTGTCGACCACGTAATTATTAGCATGAAAATCACAAGGCGACGGTATTCGTTACAACGGAAGAGAAGGTTGTATTCACATATTCATCCAAGTTCACAGTGGATCAATGAGTAACAAGTTTCAATCTAAAGTTTTTTATCAGTTTTAATACTACGGCTGCGGTAATTGCGGGATACTCTCCATGTATTGCGGATTGCAAAATTCTAACTGGCACATGCACGATGGTGTTGCAGGCGTGTGGAGTGAGAGGAAACGAATATAAGGGACCAACGGTGTTGCGCAGAATTACGTGCCGCCCAATAAGAAACGAGCATTGGTGTGGCCTGATGGACGTTGCCCGCGCATGTCAGAGCGTTCTTTTATATCATCTTCGTTCTCGAATTAACAGAAATTAACACGTGCGAAATGGCGACTCGCAATACATGAAACCTGACGAAATATCCGGCTGGATACTCTAGCCATGCAAACCACTACATAGTTCCAAAACCGAAATCTCCGCAATGAAATAATACACTCGATTGAATAACCAGAGGCATACTTTACACGAAACGTCAGCGGCGTACGAGCGGCGAGATATCAATTTCAACTGACATCGATGACAATATAATCTGAAGGGTCTCATTGATACTCGGCCGGCGGCGCACCGGAAATTCGCGCGGCAATTTGTCGCGTCTCTCGCTCTTGCGGTCCGGCATTAAAGGGAGCAGAGAGTGTAATTGGGCGGTAGGTAACGAGTGTCGCGCGTAATCGAAAGGGCAGTGTCATGAGAAAGAGGATCGCAGTGAGAAAGCGACGGAAGCGAGCGAGCAAGAGCGTAAACCACGACAGCGTATAATCAAATGGAAGAAGAGGGAGTGATACAAAGTCCACGTAGGCATAAGAGAACACCGAGACGGTACTTAGCAGATGTGAAGTCTCGACGAGGGGAGAGCATGCGGTGCCTCGAACACATAGGAAGAAAGGGCGGGAGGTTGGTGGGGGATTTCCGAATAGAAGCCGAAAGCGGGAGGGGGAGAGAGAGAAAGCGAAAGAGACAGCGGCGATCGTGGTACGCATGGAAAATCTTGGGGGAATGGCGGAGAGCCGACGAGGAAAAGAGTCTCTTCAAAGTGAAGAAGAAGCGGCATGAGGCCGACGTAGACCAATTGAGACTGCGGACAGCGGGGAGCTTGCGAATAGGAAATATAAAAGGCAGAAGTAGCAGAAGAGCCGATTGGAGCGAAAGAGGAAAGACGAACCGCGGGTGCGTTGAGGGGTTGAGGGGTCGAGGGGTGGCAGGCGGCAGTCGGAGCGCGAGAAGAGAGCCGGCAGGGAGGGAAGAACAGAGAGAGAGAGAGTCAGAGTTCAGCGCAGAGTGTGCAGGCGGTATTGTACCTTTAACGTTCCTAGTCCTCCTGGATCCTGTTCAGTCGAAAGCCGGCGACACGACAGTGCATATCGCATCCACGTCTTCTACCATTCGCATTCTGTTCTGCCCTTCCGTATCTTCGTCTTCCCGACGCGGAATCTCCTCGCCATCGTCCTTTCGGGACTCACGTGCTCCAACAGCAGACAGCATTCCAATCGATCGACATGCCGGCTGAACAGTTCCTTGGCAAGAAGTACAAGCTCTCCAGCAGCGAGAACTTCGAAGAATTTATGAAGGCTCTCGGTACGTAAAACGACTCTCGTCAACTCACAATCTTCTCCTTATCTCCGCTGATTTCCTTCGCACATTTGCCAAATCTGATATGCCGTGTTTCACTTCTTTCTCTCTCAAGGGCGTAGCAACACACCTGCGGGAACAAACGACAGTCCATGTAGACATTGTAGACTGTAGACTGTGGACTTACTCTTTGACGTGGTACACGAGTCTCATTTCACCTACCGTCATTTCTCTCGTTTAATTAGCGTGCTTATCGCCGCGCGGCAAATAAACTTTCGCTCGCTCGTCATCGAGAAGGCGGCCGGCGTCCAATATTTATCGCATGATAATCCGATGGATTTTAGTACGGGAATTGTCCTGGAAGTGCTGCGCAATGTTCTGACCTCAATACTGTAGACAATGTTTATGCGGTAAAGCGGTTGCCAGGTAATCCATATTCAATTGCGAAAGAGAGACACGCGGATAGATTTATCACGTCAATCTCTGATGACACGGAATGCTCTTGCACGCTGACGGCGAGGAGTAACATTATCTGCAGACGGGGCAGAATTAGTAATACCCATGCATCCTCCAAAAGAGATATTAAATGATATTTTGAACTTCGCACCTTACCTCGTTATCATACCAGTTAACTTACAATCTATGTTTATCGGCTTAACTGACTGAGAAAAGACCGATATAGACCATCGGAATATACATCAGGATTATGTCAGGCTGCACTCTGGACGGATTACCCACTCGACTAAGACGGACCGTATCAATTTCGCCGGTACTTCAAATCCGCCGGATTTAATTGATGCCGGACGTTAACGGTATTACGTGTACGGGCGGGCGCACGAGGAGAGGAGCATTGTAATGACGAATAAGGATAATCAATTTTAATATGTTAAAGTGTGCTCCCGTGACCGTGCAACGACCTGACCTCAAGCTTTAATTCCCGCCATGCGCCACAGACAGTCCGATTGTACTCCAATTTAGCACTTGAATTAATTTACCAACAAGATTAATAAATCCCAATTGTCCGTCGAATCGAATTAATTCTGTAGACTCGGCTAGCCACCCTCCCCCCACCCATCCACTCCTCTAATGCAACAACCAACCTCATCGCGACTAGGAAATATTGATCTCGCGGTTTAATTCAAATTATAAACCATAAACAATGTTTCGGTTAATAATAAATTAATGGGAGCGGGAGAAAGTTCAATTGACGAGAGAGTAATACTACACTTGCTCAACCATGAGGAGACTGCGGCCGGTAATCTCGCAGAATTGTTAGCAGGAAATTAAATAATCGGACAGGTTCACTCGGATGCGCACGGGTGCATTCAATATGTTCATGCAGAACTGTCGCAGCTCATAAGCACGAAAGCATCATAATGCGACTCTTCGTGGAATCGCGGGCAAAGATAAAAATGAAATCGATAAACCGCATATGAGAGTATCGCGTGTACTGAATGCGCGGTTCAATTGCGAAACGAGTTTTCCGTCAACTGCAACCGGCTCTTTGCCTTACTAGCCGCTTACCGAAGGAAGTAATTAATTAGTTGAAATAGTTCCTTTAAACATTTACTCAGAGAAAATCAACGAAAATTTAATTTTCAATATCAACAGATCACAGTTCAAGGCACTGGTATGTATGAAGGAGAACAGACCTTGTAACACTCGGGGCCTATAAACCATGATCGTCGAATGTAAATAGACTTTCGAATCCTCAATGACTAATGTTTGTATTTATTAGCACCGTTTTTGTGAGTGCGTCATAGTGTTCATTTCATAACAGGCGCCTGTCGGCTTCAATAAATCGCTCAATGTGCACATTTTCAACTTCTAACTTGGAATAGGTAGAACTGGCCTCGTCCGAGCGATAGGAAATCCAGTTACAGTGCAGCGCGATGCACGTAACTTGAAACAAGAGAGTGGGATGCGTATTATTTTCCTTGTCAGCACGTCCTGCCTCCTGCCGTTGCCCACGTATTAATTTCCCTGTTGCAGACTATAGGCTACCTCTTATCACTGAAACGACAATAATAGTTACAATGTCTCTAATACTACGACTTAATTATACGACGCAGTATGAGCTCACCAAGAGTAACAGACAATCGGGTACTTCACCTTCGAGGGACGAACTTGAACTGCCCCAGAAGATACTCGTCGGATCACTGTTAAGGACGATGGGAAAGGGGGAAACACTATTTTCACGGTGGCTAGATAAATGGGATGTGGCTTGCTCTTATGACCATATGATTCATGGCTAATAAACTAATATTATCATATCATAAATAGCATACTCAAAAGACTAGAAAACATCCCTGCTCTGGAGTCCAGAAGGGAAAGAGGCATTGTACCTAGCATTAGTTCTACAAAGGCTTTCGTACCAACGAAATGACCAGTCAGAGGCTGGCAGCTGTAATATTTTAATGGGATGACAAGTTCTTAAAGGACACTTCCTCTTCTTGCAGGCGTGGGCATGGTCACGCGCAAAATGGGAGCGAGCGTAAGTCCGGTTGTCGAATTAACGGAGAGTAATGGTCTGTACACGCTCAAGACCACCAGCACATTCAAGAATACAGAAATCAAGTTCAAGCTGGGCGAGGAATTCGACGAGGAGACACCGGACGGTAGACAAGTAAAGAGTGTCTGCACGTTCGACGGAGACAAGCTCGTCCAAATCCAGAAGGGCGAGCACGACACCAGTATCGAGCGGGAATTCTCGGACACGGAAATGAAAGCCGTAAGAAGAATTGAACCTCATTTTTTGTATACTTTGCACGCGCAATCCTATCCGGTTCAATAAACAATTGATAATAATGCTATTCATCGCGCCCGATCACGGTGGCAGAGAAAAAAAAGCTAGTTGCGTGTTTGGATGTTCAATTATAATCGTGGGTACTCAATAAAAAGTTAAATGAGTTAAGTGGCGGCGCGCACGAGGAAAATTGAATTATGCCGATTGCGTGATAATCGTGAATTAACTTATTAAGTTCGGCATATTTATCATCCAATGGGCGTACTCGCTTAATCAGCGGACAACAGCCACGAAATCTTTCCGGCCGTCACACGATATAAAAAGAACAAGCATAAAATATGAAGCATATAATTAGAAAGTTCTTTGCTCTCAAACTAACATCCCATTGCAGTATAGTATATTGTCTGGTCTATCGTGTAAGTGTAACGTGAGTTACGCTAACTTGAATAGCACAGCTGGAGATAATGGAAGCATCCGACGATAATAGTAGTAATGTCTTAGTCATCGGTCAAAGACTTCAACAATTACTGCATATCTACCGCGTAGAGTATAGCAATAAAATGGGTGAACGTATTAATAACTAACCGACCCTTTTAATTAGTTCTAGTGGACCACATATCTCGTATATCGCAATTAATAATTAAATACAATTAGGCAATTACTATACCATTGATATATCTTTATACATCTCCACCTTTATGTTGCAGATCATGAAAGTCGACGATATTGTCTGCACCCGAGTGTACAAAATACAAGAATAAAGGCGTCGTCCGTGGGAACATGCATGAACGAAAACTATTCTCTGATATTAATAATCTGAGTATCATTTTTGCCGTTAGCCGAAGCAGAAATATTATATGCAAACACTGAAAGTGTTGAACGTCACGCACAATATGCGCACATTATCGCAGTAATGACCAATTATACGAGTGTGATCGTACACAGGTGTGATCTCCAGTCTATCTGGAATACACGTATGCCAATTGCATTTATGCACGTAGTGCATAGTGTTCTTGAGACTTTCGGCCGTTTATACGTATATATATATTTCCTATCTTTCCTATACGCACGGTGCGCTCACAGTTTTCGCTATGGAGTTAATGTTTTTTTGTATTGAATAAAAGTTATTTAAACAAACCCAATGCAGTTTATTTACCGTCTACAAGTAAGACATACAGAGTATCAATAGAAAAGAAGTAGGCAAGTAGAACACATTTCTCTAACGCGAGCTTAATTATCTGGATCTATCACGGGAGAAACCTGAAATAATTGGACTGCATTGAATTAAAGTCTTAAAAGGTTACGGCTGAAAATAGTGATAAACCAGATCCTTACATAATATTCAATATAACAGGTATGTCCCTCTTCTGTTTTCGCCATATACTGAAAGACTAGCAGTCCACACCTATCTGTTCTTAGGGAAACTTTATTGGCATGAGACAGAGCCTTCACAGCTGGTTTGATGTGGTTCAGTTTGTAGCCAGTAGTAGCTGTGACTGTACAGTCGAAAGTATCAATGAGTTCCCCATCATGCTGTATATCAATATGACAAACACCAGCTAAACCTTCGGTACTGATTCTGAAGTAAGGTGCAGTGGGTGATAGCACCAGCTAAAAAATGTGGTTACACATGTACATTCATATTCTGGGCTTCTCATTCTGAAACAACATATTCTCGCACACCTGAATTATATCACTTGTTGTGTCAAGATCACTCAAGACATCCTTCAATAATTCTGTATGCAAAACTACTTTATTCACTACGTTTTCTGCTTCAAGATGAAAGTCCAACAGTTCTGTGGGATCTCTGTCTTTCAAGTGGCACTCGGTGATAATGCCATCTTCCTCTATGATTATAGTAACAGGACTACCCTTACTCTATCATTGGACATAGTTGGCATTTAATTATGATAAGGTATAAAAGTATCCTTTGCAAAGAAAGTATTTCATTTACTTTGTAGAGAAGCTGAAAGGTAACCACCGAATTGCTTCCAGCACTTTTGCTAGCCCAAGACATAGAGAGACATTCTACCAGTACTGTTAAATTTATTTTGAAGATCACATCTTCCTTCAGCGTGAACTCTTCAAACACGTGAGATGGAATATAGGTACTGGCCTGCATACACTTCTCATCTTCGACTGTTACTTTCAGGCCATTCTCAGATACAAAACATGTGGCAAACTGTGTTACAATATGAAGCTTATAAAAGTCTGAACTTAATTGAAAATAGGCTCCTCTAACTATGTTCTATTGTATATTGTAATACCTCTCTGAAATTGATAGCTTTCAATAGCTGAATAATGGTTTTAACACTCCCCAACTTGATGACCAATTGGTAGTCCTGGCGCATCATGTTTGAGAAACACTTGATAAAGTATTAGACTTTGGAAACTCTCCTGAGATAAATAATGGATCAGCACTTTACTCTTATCAAGAGATGCTAACCAAGCAGCCAGCACGTGTTTACAAGTAATCTTAGATTTCTCATTTAACACACGAATACTGTAAGTTTCATATATTAATGTATGAGAAAATATGGGCTTGAAATCAGTAATGGATCCGAAGCTATTTTAACCATACCTGAAGTACGGACAAGTACAATAATTTATATCAGGGAAAAGTATATACAATTCGCCAGAATGTCCTTTAATCTCTATCAAGTATCGCGCAATGCTATCCTGAGGAGGTTCGGAATTGGCCGGTGCATTTGAAGCGACGATAAGTGTCACACGCTGTTCTTCAAAGAGATCGAGAGCTCGCTCGAAGATTCCGCCGAAAACGTGATAGAGTCGCATTAAACAATTATCCGAAACTATAAACACGGGGTTCAACTTTAGCGTGTTTTGTGCGTCGATGCCCCAAAGAGCACGTATGGAAAACTATTATAAAACCCGAATTGAACAAGACTAGTACATTTTAATTAAAGATTAATCAAATATCAAGTACGTACGCTTCTGCGATTCTTTAAACTCGTCCTCACATTCTTTCAAAGTCCGCTCGACCACACGCCTGAATCTTTCGTAAACTGCATCCACAGGCAAACTACTTGTTGCCGCTTGCTCGTCAGAATTCATCGGATTCATTCATAGCATCAATACGCGATGCTCTCCTATTCCACTACTGACCTGGCGCTTTTTCAAATATCACAACGTTTTGACTCGACTCCCAAATAGACAAATAACGTACTAGGCATGTCTATTAGATCTGACACGCGAACTGACACCGGCGCAAGCACGCAAATCAACAGAACGGTTCCCGCCACCGGTTACAGCACAGCTGATGTTGTTATTACCTACAACGGGCAACGCACTATAAAAGGAACGTCGAATCACCGAGACGCCACCAGAGTGCGCCACTTGAAAAAGTCAAAACCAACAATGATCGCGATGCCAAACACCCAAGAATATTATAATAATACAGTTACATGCCACTTTGCGTTAAAGTGAATCTATGCGATAGGGAATTCGCCGATAAATTCCATTTGCCAAATAACTCAACCACAGCTACTCCACAACAAAAACAAATCCCTGCAAGTTGAATAAATCAGCATTAAGATGTTTGTCATAAATTAAATCTCGGTTAGTTGTTGAATAGCCGAGAGCTGCATTACCGTACGCTCGGGGTTTATGCTAATTCCGCAATTTGCATAGAGACGCGATTATATGTTGAGCATATAGCCGGCGTGAGTGGCAGAAAGTTTATAGCGTGTGTGTTAAATCCGGCCGCGCCGGTTGGACGATTGAGTATAACAATTCGGGCGGAAAAGTGTGGAAAGGCGACTCGAGTCGAGTGGAGTCGAGTCCAGTTATACGATTATCAGTTAGAAAAGTTATTCCTGTCATGGACGGGTGTTATCGAGGCACGTTTCAAGGCGCGCGCCTGGCGGTATACTGTTATTCCCAGCGGGCAGTGGATGCACGAGCACACCACATCCCCAAGATTTCCTTACCGTCTCTACACTTCGGCTAGTACAAAATGGTCGACGTGCCTTGACTGTATGATACAGATTGGTGGTACAACACTTAGTTCCCGAATGAAGGAGTCAGGCGCGAGCGAGTGCGTCTGATACCCATGGACTTGTAGGATTAATCGGAAATTAGGTGCGTATCATCAGGAAGCAGCGGCTGCTGCCCGATTATCCGAATAATCCACTCGAGCGTTCACCTGTCAATACGGCTTCCTCTCGCGGCCGAGTGTATACGTCGCCCCGATCGTCCTCGCCAACACTCAGCACTGCTCTGCACCCCAACAATTCACTCCGGCTACCAACTCTCTCTGGCGCGCGCGAGACTTGGCCCTGGCACTCGGTTCCTTTAAATGCCAACGAGTAACTTTTGTCGCGCGACTCCTCCCTGCTCGCCGCGATTTCCCCGATTTCCAAACATCAGCCGATTATCTCCGATCGTCCAAGCGGTCCTCCTCCGCTCGAGCGCAATCCTACCTGTGTGATATTTCGAAATGTTACAGCTTGCAATTTCGAAAAAGGAACGAGCACTCTCGCTCACGCCCGCCCCCGGCCAAGTCTGAACAATGGCAAAGCGGCAGGAAGTGCTAGCTCCGTTTTCTTCTGGTAAGTCGCTATCTCATTTGAGGGATATTCATACGATACGAGAACACCGACCACCTATTCTCGACCTCTCGACTCTGCCTGTCTAGAATCGAGCATTTCCTCGCGAAACTCTATCATGTACCCCTTTGCGTGTATATCTGTACTGTCACCCTTTCTCTATAAATGAAATATATATTGATCTTACTACCTGTTTAAGCCCATCACCTTCCCACCGCATCTATATCCCCACCTGCTTTCTTATAACGTGACAAGAACCCGGCCTGTCCAACCACCGTTTAGCTCCACTGAAACTTTAATGCTCAATACTAATCGCTTAGGACATAATCTGTAAACTCCACTTGTTGCTCGCAGTGTTTGGTACTTATGGAAGGAAAGTCGTGTAGCATTAAGCACATTGTAATGCTTCTGTTGAGTTTACCATCGTGTTGGATTACTCTTATACTGTTGGCTTTGTAGACGAGAAATTGTTACTGAGTCTACACTTTGTTATTGATTACTCTAATTGTAAGACAAGCACAGTGGCGTTTTATACGCATAGTAATGTAATGGAATATTGTTTGAGATTGATAGATACATTTGCGTATAAATTGCTTGGTAGAAATGTTGATCGGCGGGTTCTGGTTTATAAGATAAGTATGTCTGATCTACTGTACTACTCTTATTCTCTATTTCGCTTGCACACCTTTACACCAATTGTACGCCACCTGCAATTGTTTACTACGAGCACTAACCCTCCAGTTCTGTCTGTAATTTGATAATAGAATAAATATTACGTCACCGACAAGTAGTTTTCTTTTCAACACACGGATGCGTATTAACATATCGCCGAACGTCTAACAGGATCGCGCTGTTACGCTGGCACTGGCGTAGTCTCTCGAGCTTCACTGACCATTTCCGCCTACAAATCTAATTCTTACATTATCCCAATCCAAAGCCCGCAGCTGCCGTTCCCATTTTCCAGCATGTTTCGACGACGTTGATCATCAACGAGACTCTCTCTCTCTCGGGACGAAACGAAAATTATTCGGGCGCAGTCTGACGTAAGTTGCTCTTGGTCCCTGTGTGCGCATACTACTCATATTCTCGGCTGGCTCTGAATTTAACTGAGGAACATTGTGCATTACAGAGGAATTCTAAAGAACAATGAAAAATGCAAATATGGATCGTGGCATTCGGCATACATATAGCACTCGGTCTAAATACCGGCGGGTTGCAAGAACGCACGCAACAGATCGAGAAGGGAACTTTGCGGATTACTAAGTCGCTTGATAGAATTAGCAGTGGAACGGTGTGGGTTAGCTAGAGGAAGGCGGCGGCCTGTCGATCGGCCTATTATACTATGTACGCCGTGGCTCTGCGTCGGTGTGCGGGGAGCGGAGAGGCAGGAAGTCGACAGGTGCGGAAGTAAGGGATGAATTCGATGTGGTCGTCTATGCTCGGAGTCTCGAAGATCGAGGCTTAAAATACATTCCCAATATGTTCTACCAAAGGCAACCTCGACACTGGCTGCTCTTGCGCTCGGAAATTAATTAAGCCTCGAAACAGGTTGTCCCATTATAAATACTCGAGAGCACACGTCTCTTTGACGTCCGAACTGAGAAACCTAATTTCAAGCCAGGCCGCAACGCACACGTACCCCGTCCACCAGCTACAAGCGCGCCAATTGAACTTCTCGAGCGCGAGCAGTTACTTGGAGGTGCAAATCTCCGCTGCCCAAAAGCCGCGCGCTCGCCTGCTCTTTGTCGAGCGGGTTTAATCTCTCGATAAGATTCTAAGCTTATCGCCGGAGAAATCCACCGGCCGCAGGAATCGGCCAGTTCTGTACCAACAAAACGTGAGATTAACTCTCTAAGACAATAAAACCAGCCGTCGAAGCCGCGCTACGGGAATCCCGTCGATTTACTCTTTGGCATCTAGTACGCGAGAAATAATAATGAAATTCATCGCTCCGGCCGGGTGGAGGGAGGAATTTCCTACTCGGCTGTCGATACACGATCCATCCGACAATAATTCCACTTCCTCGCGCATTGCGAGCAGGCAGGATCACCGCGGCTCGAGATGCGAAACGTTTCGTGACAATTACGCTCTTTAATAGAGCCAGTGTGCACACACGCGTTCGACAAAGTGGAGGGAAATTAAACGCTCGGCGAATAGGATAGCCAAGTGAATTCGCGTGGCCAGCGAGTTAATCCGTGTTTGACAATGCTTTGATCCGAATTTAATAGTTGCTCGCGAGGGTGGGGGGGAGAGGGGGGTGTGTGAGAGAGAGGGATGGATTGTATAACGTAGGCGTTTAAACGAGGAGAGAGGAGAGAGCGGCGAAAGAAAGAGAGACGAATTTACCCGGCACGAGGTGGTAGGAAAGGTATCGGGTTGAAGGTTGGAGGTCGGTTAAGGATCGGGGGGTGGAGGGTGGCGAGAGGTGACGCGCGCGGACCAGCGGATCAATTCGCGCTCGGGAGCTACAGAGAAAAGCAACAGTCTGCCTACCCCCTGCCTCCTGGCACAGTGTTCCGCACTCTGTACAAACGCGTTTAGTTATTATTCGCACGAAGATGACAATAACGATTGCGCCGAGAGAACGTGTAGGTGTGAGCAAAACTATCGCGTGGTGGCCAGTGGTGTCCTTTTCTTTAACCGGTCGCCGCCTCCGGGGTGGCGGCGCATTGATATTCGCTCTAATCGCTCTCAAGACGGGGTTGCTCGAGTGTCCTTTTCCGCTGCGGGTGCTGCTCTGCGCCAATTGGATTGGATTGAACGATTGAACCTGTCGCGGACGGGGCGCGTACGATTTGGTGCGGGGAGTACGCCAATACGCGGTAATCCTGGCGCGTTGCGTTGCGTATCGCTTAGCCTTAGCCTGATTACGGGGAGATTTCGGGCGGCTCTCGAGGGCTCTCGCGGAAACGACCTTGGCTTATCCCTGACCGATATTAGTCCAACTGGGCGGGAAGGGCATACTGGCGTCGGGGCGTTTGGGGCGTCGGGGCGTCGGGGTGGTGGGCCCTTTTCCTAGTTTCGGCAAGGAAAAGGAAAAAATCCGTCTCAGTGTATCGATCAGCCAGTGTAAGAGGGCCGTGCATACGCAAGACATACTGATAGGATATGTCACGGGTGAATTTGACCTGATTTCTATTGAGTATGCCTTTATATGCAATCCATGAGACGAGACCGGGAGACTGAAGCGATTGTCGGGAGTAGGTCCTATTTGTTCTCTCCTCAGTCAATAGGCGCGAGGACGTTTCAGTATCGGTTTTCTCATATCGTGATGCAGTTCCTGAAATGCTGGGTTTCACGCTCCGGCACAGTCTCCGGGCGAGCGCGGAACAGTATAAGAGAGCATTTCTCCAATTACGTGCGACGTACTCCACTCACTGGACGGATGGGAGCGTATTAGTTAAATGGTGCATTAATTAATTTGCAGACGAATGCCCAAACAGCGGCGAGGATAGCGAGGAGGATGTAATTACCGATTATCTTGGTTCGTCGCACTCTGATTGCGATCGTATGCCTATAATTAATGGGGATCTTGGCGGCCTGAGTCTACGCGGGAATATCGTCACCGAGGCCGGCTACACCAAAGACAATACAGAGAAAACGACTATCACGATGTCTGAAGGAAGCGACGATCGGCAACAGCAGCATCCGCTGCTGACAATTGGCACTAATATCCAAACTCAGCCTAATCCTTTGGTGCCCATCATCAGCGTCACGCCCCACTCGCCTGGTCTCGCTAAGAACTATTCTGTCCTGGGTAACTGATTCTCACTTAATTTGCAGTACCATTCTCATCTCGAGTCCAATAGTCCAGTTAACATTAGGCAACATTGCTCGCTTCTGTGGCTAACAATCGGTTCACCCCGTTGCAGAGGACAACTTGCAACAGCTGCATGAAATCCATGATAGCATTCAGCGTATGCGAGATCAGACGCTGATCAACTGGGGATATAGTCATCGCACGTCCCACAATGACGTACCACACAGGCTAACTTCATCGTGCCCTTCCCTGTGCCCTTTAATCTCACTCGAAGTTGCACCACGCTCCAACAATAATGACACCGGCTCCGATCCAGACCTCCTTGCTAATTGTTCGACCAACAGCTCCCCGACGCATTTCCCCTCGGTAGGCCACCGTTCGCAGAACGCACAGGGTATCGATAGGAGACGCAGTTGGACCGACCTTGAAGATACCCGACGTGGACGACGCCGATATTCCGGGCAGAATCACCTGCAGGCCCAAAACATGGTTAATATCATGTGATACCTTTATTATCAGTCGCACTCTTCACTGTATATCGGTGGCATGGATATGAGATTGCTTCGTGGCTTCTTTCGTTTCGCTTTGCCAGAGCTTCTACAAGAGCCCCCGTCCCCCAATTCTAACACTGAACGTTGACTCGTTAAAATTTCAGCGGCAACGCAGCATTAGTTTAAGTAGCCTAGACAGCGAAATGGAACTAGAGTTAGATGGAAAACCTTGCACCGGAGCCGTAGGCGTTGGCAATCGAGCGTGCAGATCGCAAGCAAGTACTCACTCTTTGAACGAAGCCGATCTCGTCCAGGTAATGTAAATGGCCGGAACATTGGCCCTATCCCGACCGAATCCATCCCAATGCAATACAGAACGAATTTTACTTCAACAGAGTGCATATCAGAAGATAGTTACAAAGAGAGGTAGTCAAAGATTAGCAGAAAGTAGCGGCTTGATGCCTGGTCTATCCGGCTCCCGTTTACCTCTACAGAAATCCATCTCAACGCCTTCGATTGTTACGCCCCCCGTTCATACCCATTTAGCGGAAACTGGAACCCGGGCAACACCATCGCTTACAGCGTAAGTGGATTGCTCGCATTAGACGGTCGCAAGGCTAGAACATTAAAGATCTTATACACAATCGACACACATTATGAAATGTTACACGCTACACTCTTTATGATTTTCTCTCTCGCACACTACTTGCATCGATCTAGCCAGGGGATTTATCTGCTATACGATAATGATACAAATAGTACAAGAAAGAGGGTGCCGCATATGACTTTTTACATGTACATATTCCTCACAATTTCAAACGTACACGTCAACTTTTCAGTGTGAATTTTTACTAGTTTCTATCGAAACAATGCATGAACGAATCAATTGTATAAAGGCTTTTACGAGTTTTACTGCTTGCTTTTTTGCATTACGCAAACGCGCGTTTGGGAGCATGTTTACGCATTTATCACTTTACTTCAGTTTCTGTCGACTTCGAATATCGAATTCTCGAACCACCATTTTTTGCAACGATCAATCTTTCCAATCAGCTATGTAGTTTTATACAATCAATTATCTACATTGCTAGTAATACACACTATGGTACAATTCCAGTGTAGTTATCTACTACTTCCTAGGTTTTTCTCTAACATCAAATTCTGCGCCCGTTCGTATTTATCAGGGTAGTACGTCTCTAATAAGGATATCTTATATAGACTATCTTTTACACAATAGTTGCATACTTTGTGTTTGTACTTGAAAATTTCCTACCATCCTGCATGGTACAGCCGACATGAAAGAAATGAGAAGGGTAGCGGAAGTGAGACTGAAACCGAAGATCTTCACACACCACACAGCCATGAGTTCCATGAGGATCGAGAAGGCACACCAAATACCCAGATATCACTTGACGAATTATTGACTGAGTGAGTATGACTCCTCCTCGAGTGTAATGTATAAAATCGAGAACACTGTTCACATGACACACGGATACTCATACGGTTTGTACAGCTTGCTCTACGTAGTTGATAAGTAATATTACTGTAATTACTTCTTCGATACACGCACCACAATCTCTACACTTTATCGAAAGCTTATTAATCTATATGTTCAATTACACTATACATACTTCAGTCATACCTCCATCGTTTACTGTGAATATGTAACTGTAACGCTTGTAGAGCTTTGCTATCTGTTTTACACGAAAGACTTGGATACACGAAAGCACTACGATTCTGTAAAGATTCTTACATGCATTCTCCACTTTCAGTGGTGCAGTTTACGATGATCATCATTCGGAGAAAACTCGAAGAAAGCGGGGCTCGATCTTCTTTCGTAAGAAAAAGGTACTAGCAAATCCAGATATTCTCTGCATTGACACTTGAATAAACTGACCGCAGTAAATGTTTCTGCTAGGATAAGAGTGGCAAAAAGACTAGTCAACAACAACATCTATGGGTGACAATAATGGCAGGATCTCAGGGAAGTTTAGTTTGCGATGCTTGTATGAAACAATCGTCAAATAAACCACTACTGCACTGCGAACGTAAGAGAATCTCGTCCAATTGATACATTTATGTAGATAAAGGAAATGTGTAGAACTGAGAGACCTTTACATCTTCATATGCTAGAATGTGGGGCATCTGTGCATCAAAGTCAAGCGTGCAAGGATCAACTAGTACTGGAGTGCATAAAATCGAAGCATCATCCTGGGAAAGGCTCCACGAAATCTACATCAAGCATGACGATGGTGGGAATCACAAGTAGCAGTAACGTCAAGCGGGGATCTACAGCGTCTCTACCCCTGCCAGCCTCATCGGGAAGTGGCAGGTAAATAAAGCTTCCTCTTGGACTGACACACTTTCTGCATTGGATCTGCGTAACTGTGGTTCAAAGATTCGCACGCAATTGGCATGGCTAGGCCCAAACTCGGAGTTTTTCATGAACTCCATTTACGCTGCAACACGCGTTATTCTGTAAGTTAGAAGGTGCGTTCTCATGTTTGCTAAACGGAAATTTGAACATCTTGTTTTTTTGCTTGTCACACCTTCCGCGAAGAAAGTGTATACATACACACATATACTCGTAATTTAATAGAGCGAACAAGACTTGATGTAACATTCATCATTACCTTATCACCAGCGATGCGGTCTAGATGTAAATGATAATGTAGCGCACAACTAATTGGGTACACAGAACAAGGAGACATGTCTTCCGAGATTCGTTACGTCTGAATCTGCGCGAGATACACAATGGCGCACAGACTAGATGAGGACTTTACCTCCGCTTATTACTCCGAGGCTTTGGCTGGCTCAGAAGCTTATTATTTCTGATTGATTTCGCAATTTAGCCAATAGTATATCAAGCTTTAGCCCGTTTATCCTCGCGACTCTAACATCTTAACAAATGATACCGACTACATATTCATACCGATACCGTAGAAACTATCACACCCAGTCTTCTTCAAGCATTCAATTACACTATTCAAACGGGAAGTAGTTATGGCCACATTTTCGACGGGAAGTGATAGCTCTTGTCAGGCAAAGAAATTGGTTGAAAGATTCTGCGGATGAACATATACGTTTTTAATGAGGCCCGGTTGCTACCTGAGTGCCGTACAATCAGCTGCGCAGCCTTTCGCAATGTGCAATGATTTGTAGCTGGCAAAAACGTAGTAGAATAAGGGAAATGAAGGAGGAGGGGAAAGATAAGGCAAAATGAAGTTGCCCTAATGCAGTGTGTGCTTTTTCCTTCCCCCGTGCATTCCCCCTCGTGCAACCACAACAATCCGATCGATTGTTCGACGATTAAAGGGATATTAACAACAAGAAAGCCGTGACAAGCTACAGCCCTTGGCGGCGAGTTGCTACTAAGCTCGGAGTCAAGTAAGTTCCAGATATCTGATGTGTTCTTCCTATTCTGTCGAAGCGTTCGTACGTTTCTGTTCGTGTACTAATCCTACGTCCATAGTAGGATGGCCCGCGTCTGTCGTTCCTCGATTCTTTTCTCGCACACATTGTCAAAAAGGCAATTGGATTGCCCCTTCGTGTTGTACTGGAAGAGACATCACCTTACCCTGCCTATGCTTCAGATCAGCTTGCTTCTATGATTTATGTTCATTCGATGATATCTTTTATACTAAACCTTCGCTGTCGTAACTCTATCGCCAATTATAGTCTATAAGTTTACAGTTAGTCTGTAACG
Organism: Crossocerus cetratus; assembly: GCA_963675795.1. Taxonomy (NCBI): domain Eukaryota; kingdom Metazoa; phylum Arthropoda; class Insecta; order Hymenoptera; family Crabronidae; genus Crossocerus; species Crossocerus cetratus. The sequence goes on along the minus strand of OY776670.1, from coordinate 6,480,847 downwards.
CAGTTTCTCTTCTTCGTTTAATATCAAGAATGAACATCTTGCCCGATAATCCCACTCTCTCAGCAACACGGATCTCTCTGCCGCCCTTCTTTAACTCTCTTATCTTCTCAGTAAAACTACCTTTTTTACAATTTTTCGCTGTTTCTAACTGTGTATCAAGTTTCGCTCATAAGATCGTTCATTTACATGACACCCTATTACGTCACAACATTACGTCGAAATTTTGGGCCGGGTAGGGATATTCGTTATTTCATCGACGTTCCATTAGAAACGTCCCAAGTTTGTTAGGCTTCACGATTCTCCCCTATTCTACTATCGTCGCTGAACACTAGAATGGCTGCCGAGAAATGGTAGGATGGCTTACCCGGCCCGAATTGTTGAAACTCCGACACTCTTCAATCATGGCTCTACCAATTATCATAATCTACTTTGCTGTTTATACTACAGAACTGTATATTTCATGATGTTGCTTGCGATACTGGGCACTTTTGAACGTCATACCGAATACTTGTAAAGTAAACCCTATGATGTACAATCTTAGTAGTGACATATTCTAGATTACGCATCGGCTAAACAATGTACTATATAAACCATACACATGTACTGACCTTATTTATGCACACATACACACATGCTGACACACTAAACGAGAACATACATGCAGTTTTGTGCAAGAGCAAGTGGATGTACGAGGTAATATTGTCAGATATTGAATTGAATAGAAGACAAAAAAAGAACACTCTAAATTGCACTAATTCCTTTCAGCTGAGGGTAACGTTTATGTACAAGAAATATTTCCTAATACTGTGGTACTTGTGTGGTACAAAATATGATTTTTTCTTTCAGTCAAACAATAAACGAGGAGAAAGATGGGGATCAACATCGTGACATATCCAGGTGAGTCTCCTGCAATAAATAATACTTTCAAGCCGACATCGTAAGCTTTTGGTGCCATTAATTCTGTTTTTAAAACCATGAACTCACATATTTTTATTATGCGCCAGCGGGTGGGAAGAGTTTGATTTCGGTGACGATGCTCACCAGTTTACCGTGGGAGATCTGGAGGGTCTCGATCCTGAGCTCGGACTAGCTAAGGAGGAACCTGATTCCTGGAGTGCAGCTATAGGACGAAACGTTGCACTGAAACTGGTTGATCACTGTGAGCGGGAAGTGAAAAGACAAGAGCACATTTATGAATTTGTGCTTACCGAAAAACACCACTGTCTCGTACTTTTGGCGATGGAGAGGATCTTTGCAGAGGGTTTACGGCGTCATTTCCGCCTGGGTCAACCGGACCTGGAGCGCATGTTTCCTAGACTTCGCGATCTGATTGACATCCACTTGCGATTTTTGCAGAAGCTACGCAAACGTCAAAATGCCAATCCTGTAGTTCCTACAATCGCTGACATACTCATAGATCAGTTCTCAAACGATAACGCTCAACGAATGAAAAGCGCGTATGGGGAATTCTGCAGCCGACACAGAGACGCCGTCGAAGCGTACAAATACTACCTGCGTCACGATCCTAGATTTGCACGATTCGTGCGTCAATGCCAGGTAAGTTTGTATAATTGAGTCATACATGCATTAGTAAAGCTGGAGATGACTAAATTTAAATACTGTTCTGAATTGCAGTTAAACCCTTTACTGAAGAAGAAGGGTATACCTGAGTGCATTCTCTTCGTGACACAGCGCTTGACTAAATATCCATTGTTAGTCGAGCCTTTGATCAAAACAGGCAATGCGCAAGACGAAGCTGAGGAATTGCGTAAAGCCTTGGTCCTCGTGAAGGAAATTTTGGCGGATGTTGATGCTTGCGTAGCTGATAAAGAGAGGGAAGACAGAAAACTCGAAATCTATAACAAGTGAGAGACTGTTAACTACTGTTAATAATAGCCAATAGAAACTTATACTCAAATTTAATATTGAATGTTGCTTTATAGAATCGACGCTAAGTCTTTCGCAAATTACCGCGGTGCCAAATTCAAGAAATCAGACATTATGGCATTTAATAGAATACTGAAATTCGAAGGAACAGCATATTTAATGCAAGGACGTGGAAAAATGACTGCCATTGTAGTAGTTGTGCTATCAGACATTTTATTCTTCTTGGTCGAGAGAGATCAGAAATATGCGTTCTTTGCGCCTGACAATAAAGCTGGAATAGTGTCATTACAGAAGTTGCTCGTACGCGAAAAGGCTGGGCAGGAATCTAGGGGGATTTATCTAATAAGTAGTAACCCAGCCGAACCGGAAATGTTCGAACTAAAAATACAAAAGCCCAAAGACAAACAGTTCTGGATTCAGGCAATTAGGTCAGCCGTGGAAGCTTGTCCACAAGACTCTGAAAATGAGACTGATACTTTGGCTGAGAATAGTAGCAATGAACTCCGAGACACACGATCTGCTTCTATATCACTGCTGTCTGTAGAAGAAAGACAGCGTATAGTCAAAGCGAAGGAAGCACATATACTTAAAATAGTCGGTACGCATCACAGGAGTCAGGTTTATGCCAACCTTGACTCTAATCGTCTAGAATAATACTGGTAATCTTCACGACAATTTTACTTCGCTTTGTTCCAATTAGGTGACTTGCGAAAGAAGGATACGGAGCAAGCAATACTGCTCGAAGAGAAGATCAATTTGCAGGTGCAACTTTTACATGCAGCTAACATTTGGAATGGCACTGAAAGTGATAATGATAAGATAGAGAAGTTCGAAAAAGAAATACCAAATTACACGCGTTTGGCACAAAATGAGGGGACGGATACTACACAGCTGTGGCAGGAGGTTTGCAATACTTTACTACTAGATTGATTAAAAAACGCCATTATTTCAGCAGCACAAGTTATGAGAATGTTTTTATCGCTGTAGGTTGTCGTAGCAGTTCAGGAAGCAACTAGACTTACGAGCTCACTATCTTTTAACGCTGGCGGTGGGACGCTTTCACGAAGTTTAAGCTCTGCTGGCGAACGACACAGCGAAGCTTACATACCACCTGCACTTTGCGTTCCCCGGAGAGCCGAAACGTTTGCCGGTTTCGATCACAATAAAGTATGTCTCGTACATACTCGTATGAACTCGAAAATGCCGGATGTTAACCATGCAATCTATTTTCAGGAAAAATATCCGATTCGGGATTCCGCCGCTGTTCACACTGTTATTTCGTTGCCAAAAGTCGGTGATATCACTAAGGAGAGTCCGGAAGAAAAAGATAACTCGGACCCTGAATCGACTAAAGATCAACAGTGGGCGGCTATTCGCTTGTCCCACCATGTTTATACTTTATTGTGTATAATAAGTAATCAGATGACTACTATTGATAGTCTCCAGGCACAATTAGTCGCTTGCAAGGAAGGTAGCATCGGCAAATCTAACAGTAGGCCCAACCCGAATCGTCAGCTGGAAGAACTAAGAAATTTACAAGATCAACTTAGCAGAGAGAAAGCTGCGTTCCGCGCTGCTTCGCAGCAAGAGCGAAGTCAGTTAGATGAAGAACGGACGGAATTGGCTCGACAAAAAGAACAGCTGGCTGCAGAGCAACGAGATGTTACTCAACAGCGCGATCAATTATATCGAAGACTCGAAGCACTGGAGCGGCAAGGAGTGACTCTAGTATCAGGCTCTACAACAACTTCGACTACTATTCATTTGAGCCACTTGACACAAGGATCTGATACAGTACAACAGCGAAAGCCGCAACAAGATACTAAGCGAATACCGCTCAATTTAATCAGTGCTACAAATCAACAAAAAGTGCAAAGCAATCTTCCTGTTAAGCAACAGCTGCCACTCAAACTTGCTAGTGGAAGCAATAATAATTCAAGGTAACGTAGCACACCAAATACAACCGCCACGTTCATAACTGATTGCATGTTTAAAAAATCTTGTTTCGTTACATTCAACTTACAAATAGGAGTGGAAGTACAGCCAGCAACAACAGCCCTGACCGACACTCGAGAACAGGCAGCAGTCCAGCAATTGTGACTGGCTCGGTGTTTTCTTCGCCTGAATTAGGGAATAATCATGCCAGCTCAAGTCAGACTCATTCGTCGAATCGATCACTGCGAATCACGCGATCACCCCCGGAACCATACACACACCAGCAGCACCAGCGTACGGAACAGCAGCAACCACTGGAGGAGGAGGTGATCTTTTTCTGACGACTCTTTCGCTTCGGTCGAAAGCATTCTCGATCTTCTCGCCCTACGGCTGGCGAGGCAACCCCGACGTCCACACCGACACCAACCCGCAGTCAAACCAGAGACTCGCAACCGAGGAGCCGCGTCAAGTCATTTTGACTTTCAACGTTTTCGCGGTAACCAAGCTGAGTTCTCTACGTAACTGTTTCGCCCTATGTTACTATCATTTTACCTTCCTTAATCTTGTGGGTCTGGTTCTTTCTCTCTTGTGTTCCCAACGTTATTCTCACACCCTCTAATACTCTCATCGACTGCCCCGGTTGGAATCTGACCTGAGACTAAACTGAGAACATGAGAACCGACTGGTTCGTGGCGACTCTTCGCCCCGCTGGTCCATAAAACTTGAATGTTTTCGATGGTAGGGTGCAGACGGTCGGACAATGTCCATGATGAGTTACTGAAGGGTATATTTATGTTGCAATGTCTTCGAAAGGCAACAATATGATTTCAATGCCAAATTTCGCAAAATTCACACTGACGAAATTCCACGGAATTAGAATTTGCGAGCAGATGAAAGAGAAATTATCGAGGTGTGCTCAGATAATATGTTGACAGAGAAAAAGTATTAAGAAACGGCCGGCTTAGTGAGATAAATCAGCCGATCTTGTTGACTCCTTGCTCGTTATGTTATTAAGCCGACTGACAGTTTTAGGGACACGATTTTAGACGAATCTTTTAAGCAACACTGTTGCTGCCTGCAGGAAAATGCACGGCAGAAAAGTACATATATTATGGTTACATATACATGGATGTGTATATATACTTTTTCATAAGCATATGTATGACGTTACGTGTACGTATGCCTGAAAGTATGCGGGAATCTGTTTGCGCGTGTGAGTGGAAAATTGCTGAATGCACGTATACGAGTTCAACTTCCTGCAAAAAGTACGTACGCGTATGTATCTGCAGTGCATACACGTGTATGCACTGCACGTATCCGTGGTAGCTATTCTTACACTATGAAGTATTTTAATACGTGCTAAAACGATGGGTAAGATCTATTATTAACAATAAGAAACCGCTATTACGTGTGCCAAGTCACAGATCGACATAATTAATTTTCCATTTTCGTTAACGAATCATTCCCTCGGAGAAAGACAAGACAGTGAACCGCACTGTTCTGGAAATCGTGATTTGTAGCGAAACTAGTAATCTATGCATTTCATATTTGGCATTTTATTTCGACATCCTTCACTGCCATTATTACTATTCCACGACTTTGTTTTTATATTATTCGCACTGTGTATTATTTATTGCGTTGTGTAAGATCAATGATAATTCTCATTAGACCGGGATATTTTATTTATATGACTCTTTTATCAACGAAGAAAGTGAATAATGTTTTATGAAAAAAAAAGTAAATGCTGTTTAAGAGAAAGTACTTTGCAGAAGGTGATCATACTGCACGTTCGAGATATCAATCATTCGCTGACACTGTTTGCCAGTCGTGAAAACGTAACAAGTTACCGAAATTAATACGAAAGAGCATATAGTTGGCGCGCCGAGATGTACCGGACTTATGCGTACATCGGTTCGTATCGTATCGAATACGTTGAAATGTGTAATTGAATGTATTATGAAAATTCTACACTAGAAATTCTCGTTAATATTAACGATAGCTATTTTGAGCGAATCATATTTTACAGTTCGTGTAGGATTGCCTCGCGGTATGCTGTAGCGTGCAATATGATCAAATAAAACACAGCGTCGTCGAGGCACGATCACACACGCGACTAATTAATATAAGGAAACATAAGTAATGGTAACAGCTCGTCTCAATCAATCGTGGTGACAATAGATCTTAAAAACTACTTCCGTAAGATTTCAAGTGTGGAAAAACAAACATAAATAACCAGTTCTTACAAGTCTATTACTACAAGATGGAGCATTTACCAGCTCAACTGGTGTAACTGATATTGTATTAAGCTGTTAGTATCCTTTATGGATGAGTGTTCGACTTCATTTCAATGGAGCGCTCAAGGCGACTGCGATCGCTCTTGTTACTATATGCTCACTCTCAGTATGTTAAAGATGGAAGCGATTGCGGAATAATGACTAAGGGTAAACAAAAAAAGAAAAAAGAAGAAGCGATTGCAGAAAAATATTTTCCAGTAGGTACTTCAACCCAGTCTAATCATATAATGCTAAAATGTCATAAGATGTGTTTCCGTACAGCAGCAGTAGCTACGTACTGTCAATGATCGTTGTTGAAATATGTTATTTGCACAATGAAGTCGCACACCATCTCCAGGGTAACGAGAAGAATCAAATCGGGTGTAACAGCTAACAAGTAGTGCGACGGCCTATGTGTGTCTGTTGACATCCAGGCGGTTTGATGTCATCCGATGACACAAGTTTGAGAAAGGATATATAAAGAGAAAAATTTATTAGCGACGCGGTTTTCCACGTTTTAGTGAATCTTTACGTCCCTACTGCTCATGGGAAGTATTTTTGTACGTTTACTCTGTACCTACTATTTCACTCTAAAGCTATATCTACTGTTATCATTGTGATACTCGCTACTGCGATCGTCTTTGGAAACGTTAATGTAAAATTAATAATACGTAACATGTGGCGCGTACTTGTTTTACTATGCGCTCACTTCATAAACTAGCATTAACTCTCTTAGACTTGAACAATTTTAAACTAAGAAATGATGTATCGGTTATACGCTAATATTAATTGTTATCATTGAATTATTTGCTCGATTCCACCACAAAGATTACCAATTCCTTGTACCACGATGTACAAGTCTGCCCCGCAAATGCACGTCGTACTACATTCCTCTACGTCCATATACATCCAATTAGCATGACCGGATGGGGAGAATATTATTTCTTGCGAGACGATCTAACGAAACCGAATTCATTCGTTCGTTGTTTAACAGAAGTGACACGGAAACGTTTGCTATAATGTTTTTCTTCTTCTTTCAATTCCAGTATACACAATGATATGTGATTTACATTCCTTAGCGTTTATACACACACGCGTGCTACATTTTTTGATTGGTATATGAATCGCCGTTAAATAATTAGCCGCATAAAGAAATAATATCTATTTATTATAAATGTACATACAACTGTTATTGTAATAAAGAAGAACGTGAAGGAAATGCATAATCCTCCTCTACGTCTTTTTCATCTTTCGTTATATTTAATTTAAAAAAGGGCTCCGATACTTACAAATGTCCACGCCGTCGCGAGGTTTTAGTAGGGTTTAGGTCTGTGCTGCCGTTCCCGGCCTTTGCCGTTGCTCATTTTAGACATCGATTTGTGTTCTGCATTTTGCGAAACGGCTAATGATTCTCCCTGCCGCCAGATATTTATAAGACCGCTCTCCCCCACTGTTACCAAGCAACCGCTCTGGAAACGATATCAAATGAATATTTATTTCAGAAATCGGGAAGCCACTTTGCTCACTTTCTGTACTTTCAAACTCCAAAAATATCTATTCTCAATGATAAATTTACCTTATCGTGCAACCAACTGTCTCGTACGAGCTGCTTATTTCCTACCATGTTGTAACACATTTCCAGTCGGTCGTTTTCAATGCTCAAGCACCTCAAATGCTCTCTGCAAAATTATGGTATTGAATAATGCGTAATTAATAAACACGGCGGAATGCAATTTATTGCGAAGACTAATGAAAACGAAAATATCTACCCTTTAACATTACTCGAGCCTGCGAGCAGGAAAGATTGATCAAGCACCTTCGAAGTATGGTACTTCACTGTATAACAATTATCCGGGTCATCATTCTAGAGAAATCATCAACACATGTTGGTTAATATACTGCTACTCGCAAAGAATCCCAACATTGGAAGCTGAACTACCTGTGAAATCGCCAAGTTACCGCGTTCGAAATTGGCGTATGGTGTTGCATCCTCACAAGCCCAAAGCTGCAGTGAATGCATATGTGTTGTGCACCAAAGGTTGTCATCCTGGAGCCAGCCGAGCCTGTCCTTTCATATTTAAACAGAATATTTGATCAGCTTAATTGTCTTAATCTTCGGCCTATACTGATCAAATGCACACTTACCACTGATGATTCAGTATTTAGCGAATTCGTTAATGCAGCATCTTCCGTTGTCTCAACGAGGTCAAAAACATTGATTAATCCATCTGTACTACCAGATGCCAAAATGTCTTTCTTGCTAGGATGAAATGATAAGCAAGTCACATCTTCCGTATGCGATTGCCAGTATCCACCAAGGAAATTTTTCTTGTCACTCCCCTTTATATTACTTTGTCTTATGTCCCAGAATAAAATAAATGTATCACCACCAATGTGTTCTGTCCCACCTGCTAATATTTTTTCATCGCAGCTTATGTCAAAGCTAGAAATGGCTTTTAGCTTTCCATCCTCAGTACCATCTATAAGAATTATTCAAAGATATTATCGTCAAGGATCTATCAACATTGAACTTCTGTAACAATGCACCAAAATATACCTTTAAACTCAGCAACAACTTTCCCTTTTGCCCTGAGGTCGCACGCTGTAATTATACCAGTACTGGTTGCGGTGTACACAACATTCTTTGAACTTGAACTAAATTTAATTCCTACGATGGGTGCATGATTATGGGTCAATGATGCTGTCCTGCTTAAGCTCTCGCCAACTGTATAAATCACACAGGTATGGTCTGATAAGGCTGTGCCGAGTCTGAAGTCTGTATCGCTGTATAAAAAGTTGTGCGTGTGTTATAAGTGTTTGAATGTGCAACAGCAATAGATTCAATCACGTCAAATATAAGATGCACGATCAGCGAATAAATCAATTCAAACGGAGCTCATGGGTATATACTTTTTCTATTACTATCAAGTTATTTTCTATCGATCTCGAAACATATATCGATTGCGATGAATAAACAAACATGAAACCTCGTGCATCGTTTAGACTTGACGGGACATGCGTTGATAATCGTAAATTGAGATTTGCCTCTGAGTTCCACAAACACCGAGGACGTAATGCTCGAGGGACGCAGCCTCTTCTATTGATGATATTAATTCCTTCTTAGATTTCATTTTCCGACTGTCGTGCTTTTGCGCGGCAGTTTCAACGCTGAGCTTCTTTAAGGATTCTGCTATCCTCGCCATGCTGCTCGATAACGTGTTTCGGAGTAGCGGCGGATAGCATGAGATAAAGGTTAGTACCACACGCGGAGAACTGGCTTTTAATGGGAAAATCGAGCTAACATCGAACAGTCCCTGGTCTCGTAACGCGGAGATCAAGTAACACTATGATTTAACACTTTCAATTGATATTACGCATGATATTGGAGTTTCGCGGTACTCGTAACCATAATGCGCAAGGTAGTGTGATTCTGTCCTGTATCTCAACACACTGCGTTTCAAATCGCCAGTATTCCAAGTCCAATCTTACCCTACTACAAGCGCATAGAATTCCTCCTTACCAGCTGTATCAGCTGCCGCTCAAAGACGTAAAACAGCTTCCTATATTTTTCTATACTTTATAATATTTATTTTGTGCTGTTATAAACATACGTCGGTGATCTTAAATTGAAAAATAATGAAATGGAAATAATGAATGCAACTAATCTTCGTGAGAAATGTATGCAGGTACATAAGAATATACGTAACTTCAGTCTTTTATTTATAAAATATATTAAAGTTATTATTTCAACACTGATCTAAGGTGGTCTTTTCATAAAAGTGTGGTGCTAACTCTAATAACCATTCCGGCTTGATAACCAACAAGTCTTTCATGTACGTCTTGTTTGTCTGGATTATTTCGCAAAACAGCACCCTGAAAGTAAAGTGCAATGAAGCACATTTTAATGTAGTTAGGTTATTACAATTACTCGAGTACCACAAAGCTATACTTACCACTGAGGTTGCTGCAGGGTATAAAGGCAACTGTTTGGATGAATATACAAGTCTCGATTACCGCGTACCGTTTTGTACACCCCGCTATAATGTAAGTAGGCTGCTTTCGCAAATAAGCCTGCGGTTAAGCATTTCATAACTTGCTCTACGTTTCCTGAAAGTATAAGAGAATTATAAGAAAGCTGAAAAGTTAGCATTTCGCAGCCAAAGTTAAAAAAATTTACCTTTGCATGAAACTAGTGGTATATCGAGCCTTTTCATCATGCGAGTTATTTGCAATCGTATTTCCGTGGCCCTACGGAGGGCTTTATGATTGAGAAATTGCTTGTGACACCAGATGCCCATCGTATTTCGTTCGTACGCGGAATAGACATTAAGAAGAGTCACAAGGTCACCCTCCTCGACCTCAAATTTTCTATGTGCTACCCGGGCCTTTAAAGAAGCCTGGCCACCTGCTGGTCGTATGAGCACGTTCTGCACTTGAAGCATAGCGAGTATCGTCGCTAACTCTTCGGAACATCCCATCTCACCTATATTCAAAGAAATTCGTTATTCTTTGCAATGCAAGTGTGTATACAGAATTGTGCAAGATTTTCCTGGGTATTACCGGATACTATAAGTGACTTCGCAAAGACGGGTTCAACAGGCATCTCTGCCATGGTCATTCCCAATGGTGTCGTTAATTCGCCGTTACCATCAATGGCACCTAAAGCATACAATAGTTCTAGTCCTGTTAGCAAATTTTTGCTGGGTGGAGCAGAAGGAAAATTGAATCTCAATACGTTATCAATGCCTAGCGCCTTCAATTGCAGGATTGCGGGCGCCAAATCCGAACGCTGCATTTCGGGGGGTGTAGCATCGAACAACTCGTTATAGGCTTCCTCAGTGTACAATCTGCAACAGGCACAGGAATTGTGTTACGTTGATTAATATCCTGCTATTGTCATAAAATTTACTTGTTTCATTACCTATAAGATTTCCCTGTACGTACTCGGCCGGCTCTTCCAGCCCGTTGGTCCGCAGAAGCTTTCGAGACCGGCACGATTACAAGATTGTTCGTTTGAGTCTCCGCCTCGAACCAAGGTAGCTTCACGAAACCGCAGTCGATTACTAGAAACATAGCCTTCATTATATCTTTGCTTCAATTCACCGTACAATATATATCCCACGAGTAATCAATTTAATCAGTTTACCGTATACGATATTTGGAATAGTAATAGATGTTTCCGCTATATTTGTTGCAATGACTACTTTCCTTGTGTCCTTGCCAGCGGTCCAAAATACCTTTAATTGTTCTGCATTGGGAAGAGAGCCGTACATCGCGAGCGGTAGCAATTTCACTAAAATAATAGGAAGGACGTTTCAGGGCATCGAAAGATTCTATATTCCAGAAGCGAAATTCATCTTTGACGTTCTACTGCCCACACACTAATTGGCAATGTACTCACGTTTGCCCTCTTTTATAAGTTTCGCGTGTTCGGACAGAAGCGATACCACTTGATCGACTTCGTCCAGACCAGTAAGGAATGCGAGTACGTCACCTGGTTCTTCTCTCTCGTGAATCTTCAGAACCGTATCTACTACGCTCGTAACATAATTTGCTACCGGATCTACAAACAAGTCCAGAAAAATTAGTGGATTTAACTGCTATAAAATATTATGAAATACTCTGTTAAAGAGACGGTCATACCTTTCACATAAAATGTATCCACAGGATAAAGACGACCCTCTACCGTCATTATGACGGCACTGTCTTTCGATGAATCCTTTGTTGTATTCGTATTAAAAAAGTCGCGCAACTGTTCTGCATCCACTGTCGCCGAGGACACAACGATCTTCAAACTTCTTCGTTTCTAGAAACAAGTTTTGTTGCTTAACAGGAACTATTCACCCACTGTTACAATTTGGAGACAGAGAAGGTTTAAACAATTACCCTGACTATTTTCTTTAAAAGCCCCATGATAATATCCGTAAGAAGCGTCCTCTCGTGCACCTCGTCTAAGACGATGACCGAGTATCTTGTTAGAAGAGGGTCGCTCATTAATTCACGTAGCAGGATTCCCTCGGTCATATACTGTAAGTTTAAGTAGACTTGTTAAGCTGCTAATAACGGCACGACATCTCCAGTTTTTAAGATTTTGCGTCGGAGACCATCACAAGATTTCGAATGTCTCCCTTTTGACTCATACTATACATTTATATACCAATCGGATATGCTACTGTAAATAGGGATATCCGGTTATAAAAAATAAAAGGAATTCGTGTTATAATAAAAAGTAGAGCATCCTGTATTAGAACTTTCAGCGCTTTCAAATTGAGCAGTATAAATAAGCGAATAGGAAGCTGCAGACATATATCATGTCGAAATGACGTGTGGCCAGCCTTGTTTATCTTATCTCTACCCGAAACACCGCAAGCAAAGATATACAATAACGTCCTGTCGTTTAGTGTAGTAGACGTTGCAGACGAATACGTCTACTTCGCAGTATAGTCATGCGGTTCATATAAAACCGCATTCATGCATCCAGCATAGTTTTTGCTCTCTTGTCATTTGAATAGGCGGTATACCTTGATCCTAGTGCTTTCGTCCGTGCAATCATCGAATCGAATGCAATATCCGACTTGGGTGCCGAGTATACAATTGCGTTCGTCAGCTACTCGATTGGCTAAAGATGTGGCTGCGACTCTCCTCGGCTCTGTGATACCGATCATCTTCCCATCGGCGCACCATCCCGCTTCAAGGAGATACTGCAAGGAATATTCCAAATCTAAAAGGTTCTTGCCGCCTTTTGTAAGCAGAGAATAACTCAACTGCCACCAACTGAACGTGTGGATGTGTGAATGATATACTTGGTGTTTGACACTGGAAAAGAGTACAAGCAATAATTCAGCCTGTGCTTATTAGTGTATTCCATTTTATTAAGACGATATATCGCGCGTCGCCGTTGTAAAACGGGGACTTGGGTTCACGTAATAAATTAGGGCAAGGCCAAGTGAAGCGACACAGTATCAGGTAAGGAAAATTGTATTTCACACAAACTTGATTAGTACATTAGTTAATCCAGTTATCGCTTTTCAAGTTCAATGCGAAGCTCTATATGCTCAAATTCACGCTGCCACCTTTAATCTTGGCGCAGTATGACCCGCTGGGGGCAATTACGCGTATTACGCCTTTAGGATTTAGTGTCATATTTATAGCGTGTCGTATTGAAAGCTCTTTGCATCGCGTTACGTAACGTGATTCAAAGTCTACCATCACGCCATGGTAAACTTAGAACTGGTGCACTTCGGGCGATCCGTGTGTACCCGGCGAGACACACCGATGAGACACGCAACAAAAGTCGTGAGGTCATTAACTTCGCCAGTGATAATGAGTAAGGAATTACTCAATGACCTCGATTCTGGTAACAATTAACACGCAACTTATACATACACACTGCGATATGGCCACTGCTCTTTCCCTAAATGCTACAATACTGAAATTCACTCGAAAATCATTGGCAAGATGATGGATTTGATTTGTATAGCGCGACCCTTTGGTAAGACTTGTGAACAGTATAATAAACTATGTGCGTGGCAAATCGCCGATAAATAATTAAATTCAATTACGAACTTTGCCACGGGTTAACTATGCTCCTTCTTAAAAATGGAATCATCAACAATATATAAATCGGAACCTTTAACTATACTCATACACGCGTTTAAAAAAAAAACAAAAAGAATCACCCGAAACCTAGGAAAAGAATGGTTCCTGTCACCAGTGAACCTTTCAAGCTCTCATATCTTGAGAAATACAATGCATAAGAAAATAAAACAACATTTCTTGTTGGTTCTGCTATTTACAGAGGACAGTAGCTTCAATGAATGTCGAGTCGTTTTGACTCAAATTCCGATCACAAAACCGCCGAGGACATAAATGATATGTTTCATAAAGTCTAATACATCTGCCGCAGTATCGCGAAGCAATAATAATACCAAATCCCGCATCAAGACTTTCAAAATGTATGCGAATAATAAACTTTTACGATGGGTCAGAATGACCCGACAATCATACGCTGCGTCCGCGGGTTATTAACTTGGCGGACTAGCAGGAAAACTTGAAGACAAACGCTCGAAGACTTGAAAGGGTTAGAAATATTTCTTTGTACGACAGCCGGACCCTTATATGCAAAAAATACAAAATAAACACAACATGTTTGTAGAACGGGAATCTTCTTATAACTAAGTAACCTTGTGGATTGCAGGTTACAAGGGTTTTTTGGTCATGAGGTATCACCGTTGCCAAGGGAATGTACTAAGACTGCTCTTTAGAGGACACACATATCGTCATCCCTGTTCAAAGACATCCGAGGAGGATATCTGTTCGTCAATGAATGTGGGTATACCCTGTACGTAAGTATAGGCCCTGAGTACATGGAATTCAGTAACGTAAACAAGCAACAAGATCATCACATAAAAAGCCCACCGCACAAGCCTCATGTACTCTCGCACACGGTCGAAAAATATTGCCAGTAGGAGGTAATCTATGATGGCATGGAAATTGGTGAACTTCCAACAAAGGGTAATTATCCAAAATGATAAACTCCTGATGATAACAGTCTGCCTGTTGTACAGGTGTTCCTTGCTAATCGACGGAGCCCTATAATCAGTCTCGAGGAGGTCCTGATACAAAGATATATAACGATTCCAGGACGCGCTCGTCAGGAATAAATGGACGGCTATAAGCAGCACGTTCCGCAGTGCCGCATTCGAACTTTTGGAGGAGACGCTCGTCGTTTCGAGCATCGAGGAAGCCGGTAATTGGGACAGTTTGTCGTAGCCCCCGCGTCTACCTGGATTGCGGGCAAGGAAGTGATATAGGCCGATTATCAAGGCGATGCAGCCCAACGCATCGCAAATCCCGTCGACCATATACCCGGTGGAGCCGACCTCTGATCTTTCTCCCTGAATGTTCGCTCGCTTCCTGGCAACGTGCCCGTCGAGATCGTCGAGCCACGTTCTCGCTTGGAAGAGAATCACTCCGAGGCGCCTGTGAGAGAGCGAATCACTTGATACGCACTTGGCCGATGCAATCGCTACTAACACATGGAAGTAGCTGATCATATTCGGCGTGACCCACGTCCAGGACTTGCTTATATGCAGGAGATCATCCATGATCGCTGCTAGTGGGCTCAGTAAATAGTGATTCGGATGATCAAGCATTAATCCTTTCACTGTTATCGTACATAATGGATTGAAGTCACAGGGTACTAGCGGGACGTAGCGTGTACCATTGGACACCGGGCGGACATCGTAATTCTGCAGTCTTGAGTAAAGTAACAAGTCCATTCCTAGGAAGTAGACGGTCATTGATACCAGGACCGTCAGGAAGGACTTGCTCATAAGTGTCGTCGGAATAAACATCTTGTCCGCGGATCCGTATCACGGTGGCCTTCAATGCGTTCCGCCACCGAGTCTTCTTTCACATGCCGTATTCACCTAATTCATATATGCACTGGGAACGTATCTGGTTTGGCGGCCTGTCCGCGGGGTTTACGGCGGACGCTTTATTCAGGTGCGCCTTATATTGTTTATCGGCGAGGGGCTGATAACTGTCGGCGCAATGAATGCCTCTTCGTTTTCACCACTTCAATCTTCGGCGATCCCGTGCATTGTAAAGAATCGAGTTCCCCGCCCGATATGGCCA
The DNA here is from genome assembly GCA_963675795.1 of Crossocerus cetratus. Taxonomy (NCBI): domain Eukaryota; kingdom Metazoa; phylum Arthropoda; class Insecta; order Hymenoptera; family Crabronidae; genus Crossocerus; species Crossocerus cetratus. Next base: position 6,465,113 of record OY776670.1, on the reverse strand, counting down.
TGCATACGAACCAGCCGAAAGCAAGGGGATGATGATATCACATAGCCACGCGTGGAATGCGGCAAACTGCGTACCCCTGCGTCAAAGTTTCGAGCGGCGTATTCCCGGAACACGTTGGCAGGATTATTCACTGGACAGCAGACGATTGGTATTTCTCCGGCGGGGCGTTTATTCGTAGATCCTCAAGTTCAATGATGTTACCGTGACACTAAGCAGAATTCTCCGCAGTGTGCCGTGTTGCGACATGCGAAGATGCTGTAGCTGTGGGTGAGCGTGCGGACTGCTCGTATGGTTGAATACGATCTGTCTACCTTCGTGCCAACTCTGGCCTCTTCGCCGCCCGGATGAGTGCGCGCACTTGGGATGACGCCGCTGGTTTTTCAACACTTCGACTTGCATTTGTAAATATGAATGTGCAGATTACACCATTGTCACATAATCTCCTTTTCTAGCTGTCCGAGGACGAAGCGATCACCGGAGGAACGTCTCGATTTGCGGCACACCTCACCCAGAAACATGATTGCGAATTGGATTATCAATAACGCTATCGGCGAGATACGGTCATCGGCTTTTTTCCTTACTGCACCGGCACACTATCGTTAAACAACTAGTGCCGGAACATGTTAGCCCCTGGTAAGGATGGACGATGCATTCAACTGGCAAGACGGCGTGGAAGCGCGTGCGCGCTCAATGCGATCAGAAGGGAGGTCTTCGTGCATATTTCGATTATAATTTCCCGTTCACTTGTTTGTTGTCGAATGTATTGATTATTGCAATAAATAACTATTTACATCTCCCCACATTCATATTATATTTTATGGTTTTATTATGTTGTATTTCGCATTCCTACCAAAGAATTATTAGAGTAATTACTTGGGTCTTAGATTTTGTTTATTTAAGTACGATTTGTTTATTAAAGTAAATCACTGATTTCGGTGGCACGTATCGCAGAATGCTATATCTGTACAAAAATATCTTAGTACTTTGGCGAGATTCAACAAAACCATTGATATTTCCATCCGGAACAAAGTGGCATTGTGAATTTGAGCATATAGATATAGGCTGAATATTCATTTTAACCATGTTGATTTTGACACTTGCTCAAGAATACATCTTCTTCCAATGGCATGGATTATAGTCGAAATTTGCATACGGCTGAGTTACTGCTTGTTTTCTTTAATGCGAACTTAAACCTTTTGAAACGTACCTGAGGTAGCTGAGTGCTCTTTCCACAGCCTGTTTCTCCGACTAAAACTAGACTCTGATATTTCTCCAATAAATAAATGATATGACTCCTTGTTTTAAATATCGGCAACCTCTGCCTCTGCATGTCCAGGGCAAGAGAGTGGTTGGCATTGTAGACAAATTGTGTGGATGAGTGTGCATCTATGTCGGGCTTGTCCTCCTGCCACATACTGGCCCCTGCATGCCAAATATTTCGGTTTTCAAAATACAGCGCATTCTATATTTACTATGCTTCATTGCTTTTAGAAGGGGGATAATTTCGGTGGTTTGAACGATTCTATTAAAGCTGAGAGGTTAGCTGATTAATGGCATATTAGCATCACGTTTCGCAATGGAATTGCGATGGAAAACTAAATCTTGAATACAATGAGAATATCGATTGGTTGAGAGGATTGTAAGAAACCTATGAGAAAGGCGTGCTTTTTTGCAAAACTTCTTTTCAAAAGCAATTTCGAAGTAGGTAAACCTACCGGGTTTGGAGAATACCGGTCTAGCATCCATTTTGCAGGCGTTGTAATGCTTTACGAATTAAATAAAAATGTTTATTAATCCACTTAATCAAATTCACTAAACTGACACATTCTTCTGAACTAAACGACGGACGATGCACGACGATAAACTATAACTTGGTCGTGTAACCAAGTGTAATCTGCCATGTCAATTTCCAAAGTACAGCTCGGCCGTAAGAGGGCATTTCAGATAGTTTCGATTTTTGAAAGCTATTCTAACAATAGTAATTGTGAAGTTAAGCTGTTAAAAACTACAATGTGTTCTTGAATATTAATGAATTCATGTTCCCCTTTACAACGTTCCACTAAAGTGAATTTCATCAAGCTTAGTAATCTATGTAGTTAATAAATAATATATGCAAATGATACATCAAGATATCATAGTAATATCTCGTATTACCCACTGGAGTAGATTAGGCTGAAACGATGAGTTTGAAAACGATATTTGTCTATATAATGTAAAATGATGTATTCGAGTTTTCTTCCCCTAAGTTTAAAAAATTTTGGACACATGTTTTTAAGTGTATTTATTGTACCACGTGTACGGATCTGCGTTTACAATAAAGTTCTTTCGTGATATCAACGTACTTTGTACATTAATCATTTTATTGAATAACAATATTGTTTTGTAGTCACTTACAAAGTACACTGAAACCTAACATAAATACATTAACGTTGCTTACAGAACCAAATTTATTTTTCCACTGAACACATTTCGCAATGATCTCATACATTCACAACCTTGTGGATTATTGGGCAATCGTTTCTCGCGTGGTGTTTCGCGCTTGTATCGTCGGCAATTGCATCTTCATTAGGATACTTGGTTTCAAAACGTAAAAGAGTAGTACTACTTTTCTGTCGAGGTTCGAATTAAATGTGCAGCGTTACGTCTATCGCGTGTGCGACCCTGACATCGACACACACTATCTTAGAAGGGTCAAAGCTTATTTACATTGTACCTTTTATTATGAATGGTGATTCCTTTCTCTGAATCTGTGTTGTACGAGGGCTTTGATAAATGATTTGTAGCGTTTCGTTACATTAGAACTATAAATGCAACATCTTCGTTGCTGTTAGAGCATGTTTTTAATTCCGACATCTGTACTCACCAGCATTTCTGTACATATACACACATGTCGTGCATTATCAAGTATCAAGTGAAGACTTTTAAAAATTGCACTTTATGGTATTAGAGTAAGAAAACCATGATTAGCATGACAGTTTAGGTCATATGCCAAGTTTATGTAGATATACCCGCGGTTTACTAAAATGCTTGTTGTCAAATTGTCAAGTAGGTGATCACTGTTACATGTTCATACCCATTAATGCCTTTTTTGAATAGATGTAAAGTAAGATATCTAACAGTAAGTTATAAAACTCCTCTCAAAGGTTGAATTGTACACAAAATGTTAAGTATGTCATGAAACAAGAGTGTTTAATGTCAGAATATACAAATGACGCTCATTCTTTGATTTATAAACTTCCTTTGTCTGGAGAATCGTCGATAGGTGCTCAACAGTGTAAGCCTCGTACTATTTTAGGAATGTATTTTGATTCGCAGAAAAATAACGTTCTGTCTCCTATCTCTGATGTAAAATTTAAGGTATCTATGTAATAGCTACGTCTGTGCATCGGAGAAATGAGGACTAGTCGATGAAATTAATCATATTTCGCGCACTTTGAACTTTGTTACAAACAACCACACCATCATCCACCTTGGTGAGTCAGAAATATATTATTTCTAAGATTATTAGTGTTTCCCTTAATGTATGCATACGGTATACTAAATGAATACATAGCATGTACGTGGATGCCAGTGTGGAAAAGATAAAACAGAAGTAGTAGAAGTATGAGTGTTAATGCAGTAATGTATGATGAAGCTATGGATATGTGGAATATACTATTGCCAATTACTGTCGCAAGATTCCTTGCTACCAGCATATGCAACTGATTGAACACAAAGAGTCATTGTACATAGTATGTCAGATTTGTTTGCTTCCCAATGCCTGTCCTTTTCCGATCCTGCACAGATAATCTGTTCTGTCCTGACTTCCAATTTATCTGTTAAACTTGCATCTATAGATTAGGTCTGTCAATAGTAAACACGAGAAAAATATTAGGCCGTAGCTTCTGCTTCTCCGTTGCTCTCAGCCTCAGCACACTTCTCTTCCACCTTGGACTTCTTCTCGGGACTTGCACCATCAGTAGCAGTCTCCTCCGCTGCATCACTCGCAGCGGTGGATTTCCTCTTTATGCAACAGCTATCGACAGGAGCATCTAAAGTATTAAATCAACGCACATATTATCTCATTCCACATGCACCGGGTGTATTTCATACTGCACATGATATTTAGGTTTACTCGATAAACTGTGTAAATGTAAATACAGTTGAATGTTTGTGTTCCATCTTACCTGTCGAGTCACCATTCTCTGTGGATTCTGCTTCCTTCTCGTCAGACTCCTTTTCCTCACTAGAACCATTCTCTTTGGCTTCCTTCGCATCTCCATTTTCGGATGTTTTGGAATCCTCGTCGACTTCTTGAACGACCACCTTCTTTTCCTCCTCTACAACCTTCTTCTCTGGAGTTGTAGCGACTTTGGTATCCCTGCATAGAGAACGAGTCCTTTTTATGAATTCGGCAGTTTTATTTCAAGATTCGAATACTGTACATTGCATCGAGACTCGAAAATCGACTTCTAGCGATTCAAAATTCAAAATCTACATATCCGCGTATGATTCAGGAAAAACATACAAAGCATATTTGTCCTTCTGATGCTTTCATTCTTCTAGCATACATTGCTAAATGAAATAGCATAGTATTATTCGATAATGCACAGACTTCGCGGAAAATCAGCCTCGTTTTGCAGTATCTGATTTTCCCCACGCTATCGGCTTATGGTTTGCAGGTAGGAGTGAGAGGCAGGACTGGCAGGCGAAGGGTAGAGAGAAATAGAGATAGGACGCCAACTGTGGCGGCCCCTATCGCCGCTAACATCGTCGTTCTCCTCGTCACTCCTCGCATCCTTCCTCCTCTTTCTACACGCTCGCACACATACAAAGCAGCGCTGCGTGCACGCGCGACCTATCCAGAATGTTTCGGCGCGGCAAACCGCTGTGGATGCTCGTGGACCGTAAATATATATCATTGCGCCAGATATACGTTTATTCACGAAACAGGCCTACTCCAAGCCTATACAGCCGGCCTCCTGGCAGTTGATTAAAAATATACATTGGAGAAGCCTCGCCGCGAAAGTATCGACGAGACGATGAAAATATCATTTGCAGCCTTTAATCAGTAACGGACAACAGATCGATACCTTGTCCGTTCTCTTTCCGTGGTGATGCGCGTACAGCTTTCCGTAAACGTACGCCTCGCTGGCTCGCTGGCGGCGTGCATCGAGCCGAAATCGACGCAATCCAATATTTAAATAAGTATACCCCTTATCAGCGCTATCGTGCCGCGGCTTGGATTATTTATACGGCAGAAGCAGGAACCGCCGCTTCCTTTCCTTTCACAAGGCTACCGCCGAGAATCCCAATTACGCGAGAGGGGAAAAAACTCTAGAGACGCCAGGTATTATAAACGCGCGCGCGCTCTCTCTCTTTCTCTCGCTTGCTCGCTCGCTCGCTCGACTGCGAGAAAAGAAGGGGGAAAAGAGGTAGACAGAGAAGGGAGAGCATGACTTAAATAAGAGTGGAAGTAAGAATAATAACTGAGGGGATCCTGCTAAAAGATAAAGGCGTTATGAAGAAGAAGTGCCGGTGGTCGAAACGCTGGCATGCGTGTAGATACATTGTGAGCAATGTGCCACAACAAGTGAGAGAGGAAAAAAATGTTGGCCCCGGCGAAACGACGCTGCCAGAAAAGGCGGTTGTGTGCAAGTAGAGCACACCTATCTGTCGTGACGAGGAGAGGTAATCCTGAGAACGTAACGCGTCTTACGAATCAAGCTGAGAATATCGTGTAGAGAGAGGGCACATCACCCTTTCCCCTGTCCCCCTACCCCGTCGGTCCCGCGGCCGCTGCCGCGAACCGCCGCCATCCCTTTCTCGTGGCTGTCCTCTTACAAAACTAACGAACGCTGGGAAAAGTGTGCGGGGGGGGACAGCAGACACGCGGATCGGGATGGAAATAGCAATCGCGCGCGCGTCCGGACGTGTCGGCGATCGCTAACCGCCGATGCCGATCCTAATCGATGAATGAAAAAGAAGAGGTAGAGCAGGATGTTGCGCTCGAGGGAGACCGGCACACCGTACGGAAATGCGGGACAACAGAGGCCTTCGGGGGAAAAGTGGCGATTTTTCGGCATTAAATCGATATGAAAATCGGTATTACTCACTTTGTTTCTGTGTCCGCCATGCTGATCGATTTATTCGGAAAGGCTGTGTAACACTTGGTGTGAAAATCCACTTGGAAAAGCCTGCGTCTTCTACGCACCGGTAAGCACACGTAGAATTCTGGTAACACCACTGCCGCGTAGTCGCGTACCGACGCGCAAATGGCAGAGAGACTCGCACACTGATTCGCCCGAGACTCGAGTCCGCCGTCCCGGCCGGCAGGCCGGCGGCCTTCAAACACTTTCTTTCCCGCTCGTTTACAGATGGCGCCTCGAAACCCTCGCGCTACACCGATCCTTGCAATTTCAATTTCGATAATCCACTGAAAATCCGCCGGATCCTCGATCGCCGACGAGGGGGATGATAACGTGGGAATTCTCGCTAGTACGCCGCTCTTTCCCCGACGACAATTTCCAACCGGAAGCGCGTGCGAAAGCGATTGTAAAGGCTTGATAGGTTCGTTATAGCAGTTTGCTGCCGCCAAATACGGCACAAATCAATTAAGATCCCCCGAGGTGTTACCTCACGAGCTACAGGGAATTTGGTAGAGAGGGTTCGCCATTAGGGAATATATCGATGATTCTGCGAATATAATCTCATAAGCGAGCGTACGAATAAATTTAATTTAACGAGATAAAGGGTATCAACGGCCATGCCGGTACGTGCAACGACGGTGGTGGTGGTGGTGGTGGCGATGGTGGTGGTGGCAGTGGTGGTGGTGGTGGCCTCGACACTACCGCCTTGTTAATGCCCCTCCAACCGGCGCATTCACCAATTGGATCCAGTCTTACGAAACCCGTAAAAATACCCGCGCTTCCGGCGCTGGCAACGTATTGTTCCAAGACCATATATTTTGTTCCGCATCGCCTCCAAAGCGAGCACCTAGCCAGTCTAATGCACGATTTAAGATATCCTTTGCCTACCGATGAGATCCCGTATGAGCGCCGCTCAGTGCACGCGATGTTGGGGGAAAACGGCGCTTTGGAAAGTTCTAGAAGTTTCGTGCACGGCCTCACTTCCGGTGTGTATTAAAAGGTGCGCGACGCCGTCAGGTTGACTCGCGCGCCGGACCAAGAGCAATCGAGGCGGCCGCTTCTGTTTGTACAACCACGTTACAGGTTGTCTTTGCCGCGAAACGGTGAAATAATACACTCCCTTTGACAGGACAGGAACCGTTTACCGAGAACGTTACTCGAAAAAGGAACGACCCATCAGCCTAGGCTCCTGTCTGTACCTCTGGAAGTGGGGTCGATGCGATGCACTAACGTTACCTTTATAATTGGATCGTTACGCTCACTCCACTTGTCTTAGAAGCAGCCTTTTCTCGCCACTTTTTATACTAAATATACGTACAGCGTACTACTTTAGGCATTGGATAAGTCTTAGGCCCCAACGAGTCTTGTTTATTATTAAAACCTACTTATTCCCTACTCCCTGGTCAGCGGAATTTTCATGGAATGCATACAAATCTTTTTTCAAGTCGGCTGAAATTATTCCGGCCGCAGCAGCAGTCCTGAAAGTTAAGTTAGTGCAGTAGAACGGCTATTGTAATGCCGTTAAGTAGATACAGGCTTGGTACAGCGTGAAGCACTCGCAGAAATCATGCAAACGTGCTGCCTGTTCTGCTACACCGTGAATGTATTTTTCGTCTTGTGCCACGTGCCCCGCGTCCACGTAAGCACAAAGATAACAGAGAGTGTGAGGGAGAAAGAAGGGGAGAGAGAGGGCAGCTGCCATGCACGATGCAGGTGAAGACGTGCATGGCAGATGCTTCTTTCTGAATATCCTTTACAACGCGTGAACGACCACCACACGCTCGTACACCTGGCACGGCTATTTCATTGAAACTTTCCGCTGCGAGCCGCTCTATACTTACGAGTGCAGTTTCTAGAGCACTTTCGTCTATTTATGTTAGGCAGCGGCCGTTTGAACGCGTACCATTCACTTTCGGCGATTGGTTTACTGTTCCGTCGCACTAGACAACTATAGGAATAGTGAGTGCGCCTATGAAAGATACCTAAGAGCCTAATGAAGCACATTAGCTCTCCGATGTCCATCCAGTTGCGATATCAAATGATTGAAACGAAATTAGTGGCGAGTAATGAGCGCTTGCCCGCCTCAGAAAACATAATTTCGATAAACGGCTGTTCGGCAAATTTTCAAAGTTAGCGACATGTTGGCGTGCATGATAAAATTAAATTTCGTTTTAGTAGGTCAGTGGAAGTGTTCTGCCACCAGGCTATTTCGATGACAGTAACCTATATTTCCACTGGCTTTGCAGTGTCAAACTAAAGATAGCACTGCGTATCTAAATTTTCATTTCGCTGGACTAAATCCCCACTTTCCTCGATGCGCTCCTACTTAATGTGCTGATATCACATTTATATTTGATACGCTCGCGTAGTGCACGGCCGTATCCTCTGCGAAAGGGATCCCAAGTGCTTCTTCGAGAGTCAGCAAATAGCTGTCGCTCACTGGCACACAATGAGGGATCTGTAAATTATTCGGACTCGAGTTCAAGTTTAATAATCTCTTGATATCTAGCCTTAGGCAGGGACGTTTTAGCCAATTATTCATTGTCGGGCGTGATAGGCCGCTTGCAGGAGGCTAGACGAATGCGCGAATTTAGCAATTTTCATTGGACGAATCGCGGGAGGGAAAGCGTGATGTAAGAAAAGAGTGGGCTTTCCTTCGACAAATTGGAACAGCGTTCGCTCTCGCAGCTTTAGGTCATGGAATCAATAGAGAGAGCGCGTGCCGCGCGCATCCCATAGGGTAGGAATCGAAAAAGAAGTGTAATGCGAAAGGAATCTCCTGACACGCGAGCCGCCACGGTACAAATGGCTTTCCCACCTCTATCTCTCTAGAGTGCGGTATGTATGCACTGCGTGTGCCGGAGCAACACACAAAAATGTTGTGTATGGTAACCGAAAGAGTTGACCTGGTCGTACCTTTTTGACTCGGTCGTAACCGGTTCGTCCCGTCCTCCATCGACTCCACCTAGCTTTCTCGACGGTATCTGCCGCTCTAAAACTGTGCCTCTGCGGCGCCTATCTGCAGCTAGAAACTAATCGGCAAAGGATTATCACAGGTCACCGGGTGTTCAACCTTCCATACACCTATCACGGTTCAATACTACTAAATGGGTCGATCATTATTAATAGCGATAAAATGACCGAAATGAGCTTCTATGAAACAAGCCTGATTTTGTTGCCGACCAGTCCCCGGCCCAGTCCAACTAACTAATCCACTTTACAGTCCCGGCACTGTTTTTCCATTTGCCGGAATGAAACTAACCGGTTTGGTTATCATCTCGCAACCGGCAACATCGTAACCTCTTACTCGATTCTTATACATTTGAGAGATTTTGAAGGAAACCGGACGGTAAGATAGCATCTTCATGGGGGGGAACAATGCACGTACTGCTCTACTTGACTAATGATGATCTTCTAACAGAGGGTCAGAAATGTGGGTTTAACCAGTCTGAGCGCAGTTCGATTCACACGACATGTGAATTGGATCAGAGGGAATATAGAGTGAGTACTGCGATTACTACTAATCGCCATTTCCGAATCCGGATATTGCGAGAGCAAGTTACCGATTAATCCGGCTAAGATTTCGGTAGGTATTAACGAGCCTTTCAACTACCATTTGCAGCTGCAGGCTATGCAATAATATTAGAGCTGCAATCCGAGTTTCATCAGACTCGTTTGCGCGAGATTCAAGTGAATTATGCAGCTAATTAGGCAGGCAGGCAGGTAAGCCGGCAATAGCGTATTATTAGGTGAAATTCGGTGCAGTCTAGCGCGCGATAGTCGTCAGTTTTGAAAGTGGAGCATCGCGACTGGCGAGTGGCGAGAGAGGGCGAGTAAAGGAGAGCGCGAGGGAAGTTGAGCAGTTGAGGTTCGGCCACGGCGGGCGGCCACAGGGCGGCAGCACCTGCCGATGGGAAGGTCAACCCTTTCACGCTACATCTGTCGGCGACAGGTCGAAGCAGCAGCGCGCTCCATGCCGCACAGTAGCTCTCTCGCTTCCTAGGGCGGCACTTCATCATTTTCGCATTCGTGCGAAATCACGAACGAACGAGCGAGTGAGCGAGCGAGCGGAGCGAAGCGCGTCGCCATCTTTAGGAACGGTACCGACTGTCTCCGCTATCGTCTCAGTGTTCGAAAGCCTCGTCCGGAAAGGGCAGTACGCGTAGCCAACGAGGGAACACGCAGTGTCTATTGCGCGCGGTGTCGCGTGCACAGGAAATCTCTACCGGCACCTGGCTCGAGAGGCGGATTCCAACTGTGCCGGGATATGTTCCTCTAGCGCGCTCTCGGCTCTCTTTCGTCCGGAGAAAGTGGTGCGCGGCGGCGGCGGCGGCTCTCGGTGGGAATAAAGCAGACGACGTCTCGCAGCACTGTGTCCGTGAACTGGTGGAGGGTGTTGCGGCCGATCGAAATTGACGTCGGCGGCGGCGGCTCTCGGCCCCTGCACACTCGACGCGCTACCTTTTATCGGTGAGAGGGAGAGAGCGATATACCGTGTCGTCCCCCCGGCTCTGCTGCTGCTCCTGCTGCTGCTCCTGCTGCTGCCCCTGCCGCTGGTTCTCGTGACCGAGGCGAGACGCTCCCTCGAGAATCAACCGATTCATGCTATGCTCCAAGTAGCCGAGGTCTACGGCGGGTGCGAGCAGCGGGCCAAGTGAGAGAGGACGGAGCGCCCGATCGGTGCAGGAGAGGAGCAGTAGAGACAGTAGAGTGCCGCGCGGACGCCCGGCAGCGGCGACGTCGGCGGCGACGGCGACGGCGGCAGTAAAAAAGAGAGCAAGAGGAAAGTGAGGAGGGACTGAGACGGCAGTACCAGACGACGACGAGGACGGGAACGACGACGACGGCGACAACGACAGCGACGACGGGCCTTCTACAATTGACAGGAAAGATGGCGCGAGTTGCCGACGAGCATTAGTGTGCTGACCCATTTTTTTTTCTTCGTCTCTGCGCGAAATCGCCGAGCCAGCGAGAGCGGCCTGTGCCTGTGCCTGTGGCTGTGTCCTCTCCTCTCGGGAGAGTAGAGTCGCGACTCGGCATTGCGAGCGCGCACCGGGTTCGAAGTTCGAGGTTCGAGGTGAGAGAGGTGCGAAGGAGCAGAGCCGGCGCGCGCCAGAGAAGTGATTGGTAACTAAAGAAGCAGAAGAAGGCGGCCGCGCGCGATCGGTGGGAGGCTATCCGCCGTGCCCGCGGATCGTGTCTCTCTGTGTGTGGCCCAATGTGCGCGCGAGTGTGAGTGCCCTCATCCGGCCCGCGTGTGTGCTCCTCTGCTTTTTGTAGGGCTCTCGCGAGACGAGAGAGAGAGAGAGAGAGAACGTCGAAGGGCAGCTACCTTCGACTGGCTGGCAGTGAAAATCGAAGGGAGGCACTTACGTCGCATGGCGGAACTCTGAAGGGAGGACTAGTGTGCGTGGACTGACAGAGCGGCGGGCGGGCGCGGACGAGGAAGCCGACGGCGAGAGAGTGAGAGAGAGAGAGCGAGCGAGTGCGGAGAGCCAGCGGCGCCGGAGAAACGCGGCTAGCTAGCTGGCAGTCGGCAGAACGTAGCAAACATTCTGAGGAGAACGGAAGTTGGCGGAGCCTTGGCAGGCTCGCCGCGCGAGGACGTGATACGAAGACGGCAACGCAGTCGTCCGGAAGCTCGTGAGGTCCGTGGTTGCTCGGCTGGCTCGGGATCGAGCGGGGCTGCTAAAATGGGCAACAATGCCGCGACCGCCAACAAAAAGGACGATGCCGCCGAGAGCGTCAAGGAGTACCTGGAGAAGGCGAAGAAGGACTTCGAGGAGAAGTGGAAGAAGAACGACCTGGGCAAGCCGGCGAAGCTCGACAACTTCGAGCGAATTAGGACTCTTGGGACCGGCTCGTTCGGCCGAGTGATGATAGTCAAGTATAAATTAAACGCCGAATACTATGCCATGAAGATCCTCGACAAGCAGAAAGTGGTCAAGCTCAAGCAGGTCGAGCACACTCTCAATGAAAAGAGGATATTGCAGGCCATCAACTTCCCTTTCCTGGTATCCCTGCAATTCCACTTCAAGGACAACTCCTACCTATACATGGTTCTCGAGTATGTGCCCGGTGGTGAGATGTTCAGCCACCTACGTAAGGTCGGTCGATTCTCGGAGCCGCACTCGCGATTTTATGCGGCCCAGATCGTGCTGGCGTTCGAGTACTTGCATTACCTCGACCTGATCTACAGGGATCTTAAGCCTGAGAATCTCCTAATCGATGCTAAGGGTTACCTCAAAGTCACCGACTTCGGCTTCGCGAAGAAGGTGCAGGGCAGAACGTGGACCTTGTGCGGCACGCCGGAGTACCTCGCGCCCGAAATCATCCTTAGCAAGGGCTATAACAAGGCGGTCGATTGGTGGGCGCTCGGCGTCCTAGTCTTCGAGATGGCTGCCGGTTATCCGCCCTTCTTCGCCGAACAGCCCATACAGATCTATGAAAAGATCGTCGGCGGGAAGCTCCGCTTCCCCACGCACTTCGGCTCCGATCTCAAGGACCTCCTGCGAAACCTCCTGCAGATCGACCTCACCAAGAGGTATGGCAATCTCAAAGCTGGTGTCAACGACATCAAGGGTCACAAGTGGTTCGCTAGCACCGACTGGATAGCCGTCTTCCAGAAGCGGGTGGAGGCGCCTTTCATACCTAATTGCAAGGGACCCGGCGACACGAGTAATTTCGACGAGTACGAAGAGGAGCTCTTCAGGATTTCGCTCACCGAGAAGTGCGCCAAGGAATTTGCTGATTTTTGAATTCGGACCTCGACTACTCCAATTGGATTCATGTGTCGCGTACTAATGCACACGCGATGGCTCGTCGCACTTTGATCGCTTTTTCGAGCGAGGGAGGTAAATAAATTCAAAGAGGATTACGCAGAGAGGGAGACAGAGAGAGAGCGAGCGAGAGAAAGAGAGAAAGCGAGAGAGTGTGTGTGAGACTGCAACTGGAAGGCTGAGCGAACGAGAGGGAGAGAGAGAGAGAATGCTAGTGAGCGAGAGTGTGTGGGAGTGCGATGAAAGGTGAGAGAACAGCAGGATCAGAAAGAGCTGCCGGATAATAACAAAAAAGGAGCTTACCTCGTCCTGCTGGGCTAAGCAAGCCAAACCCGCGAAAACTGAGACACAATGAAAGTGAGCAGGAAGAAGGCGATCTGTGGTAAAGGGATGTGAGCGCATAAATATGTGGGTGCATGCTGCTGTGAACGGGAGAGCGAGAGCGAAGAAAAAGCTTGAATGAACTCTACGGAAAGTAAAGTAAAGTAAAGTAAAGAGGGATAGAGGGATAGAGGGATAGAGGGAAGGCGAGAACGAGCCGGGGAAACTTAGGGATCTATAGCGTACGGCAGATTTTGTGCTTCGTTATTTTCTGACTCAAGTCCGGAAAGGCGAGGAGATGGCGGGAGAGTATACATAGAGGGAATATTACGTCGCCGTTGAATATACAGAGAGACAGAGAGAAAGGTATACACACGTGTATGCATATATACGTCATACTTGAGTGTTACATAAATGTATACAGCCATGTACGCTCTACATATACGGGCAGCTTTCGGTTGCCCATTATGCAGACGTCATGCACACATACTCGCTCACCGCCACCACCACCATCGATCACTACCACTATACGCGGAACAGTCCACTTTTCTTTTTTTATTAGACAATTAACTGATTCCTTAATAAGCCAAGATTAGAATATGAATTCGCGCGTATACAAGTACAAGCCCCTATAATAATAGAAGAAGAGGCTCCTATAATAATACGTGTCACCCTGCCAGTGTGTCACTGTCCTCCGCGAATGTTCCCTGATTTCCCAGTTAGTACACTGTGTTCCTCTCTTTCGCAGGCCCGCCACTCTGCGCTATTGTTACGTGCACACCGGACTTACCGAAAGGGGGCACGCACGCACGAACGCACGTACGCGCGCGCACGCACACGCCGCGGACAAATCATATAATCTCTGGCGCGCATTGTTGCCTCTATTTGTTTGCGAGCATCTTCCTCATTGCCGGGAGGAATGCAGACACGAGCATAGTCCACGCGTTCATGCAGCTAGTCATCGCACCATTACTCTACACGAAGCGGACTAATATTTCTCTAGAACTCGTTTTTCATCGATCGCCTGCGCCAGCTAGGCCCTCGGGAGAAAGAGAGAGGGTGAGAGAGGGGGAGGGGGAGGGGGGAAAAGTGGACGGAGAGAATAACATCGGCAAAGGCCTCGCATCGGGACAAGCGGGAGGCTCCTCTAACTGGAAATGAAATCTCGCGGCTGCAGATGCTAGTTGGTCAATTGGCTGGTACACCTTACGTAAAGATGAAGCCGAGCGAGAAAGTAGGACAAATAGAGACTGAAATCTAGAAAGAATGGGATTGAGGGAGGGCGGCGAGCGAGGGCGAAAGAGGTAGTCAAGAGGTAGTATCGACAAACTGGAGAACACGAACTCCTTCTTTTCGGAGCACTTCCGACAGAGGACCACCAGTCTTCGGCACGAATGCGCCGCAGTATTCCTACGTGCGGATTAAAATCACCTCGAGTCCTCACGTGAGAGCGAAACGCTTCTCTATAGGTTTTGTGTGGCCGCGCGTTTTTCGAGCGACAGAACGACGCAGCGACAATCCAGATTTAGCGACGGGCAAAAGGGTGGGGGATTCGCGCGTTAAGCTAAATTCATCGGCGGGCTCGGGAAGGATGGTGGAAAAATTCGCGTCGCCTGATATTAAACAACCTCTCCGCTCGGATGTCTATTTCGCTATAAAGAGCAGCGGCGCGGAAGGAGAGCGGAGAGAGAGCGGAGAGAGCCCGCTTGGAAAAGGAATTAGAGGGGACGTTGACGGCTCTTTATTCCCGCGATGAAATCTCCACTATTTTATTACCGCTCCTCTCGTGCGCCGCGAGATCGCCAGGATTACGATAAACGAGTTGCACGGCTAATTAAAATTGTGCGCGCGACCGCGGTGGAGCGAGCCGTTCGAGCACGCGTCTGATGCGATTTGTTTTCACGATCGACCGAGACAACGATCTTTTAACACCCGGAGAGATACGCTCATAACATCCGTGAGACCTTTTCGCCGAGGAATTCCTCCGCGGATGACCCGATCTAAGCTTCCTCGAGCATGCCGCCGAGCGACTGTCCTTTGCAATTCAAATCAGAATCTCATAAATACAAAGATCTCTTAACACTCGGATACTAAGGCTCATTTGCTAAGTGGAAAGGCGGCACACATTACGAAAGTTGCTTCTATTCAATGACGGACTGTGACACACTCCGCGTCGGTATTACGATCACGCGAGCGCGAACGGTGACGGTACCGCTCTACACGTAAACTTCTCTGCGCAGGAGCTCTTTCGCCGAAAGTAATACGTGGGAGGTCATCGGAAGTGTTAAGCGGTCGTATCCGCCTACCGAATCCGGTCGGTTGCGGTTCAATCGGTTCACTGATACGAAAAACGCCTGAAAACCTCCACGAGAAGCGGCACTGCCGACTACTAGTAACACTCGATTCCAGCTAACGCTCCTAACCCACTGCGGTTCTCCCGTTTCCCGTTTCTCGGTGCTGGCAGACGGGACGCTTTGAACAGCGAAAAATAATTACGGCCACCGGGGGAGCTGCCGAGAGGGAAAAGTGGCACGAGAGATGGGAATGCGGGCGTCGCACCTCGCCGAGGTAGAGCGTACTCTGCCTCTAGTGCGGAGCCAGCCAATATCGAGAAACATACTCGAGTGGAATTATGTCGCGTCACTTATACCCGTGCACACGCACTCGCGCAGCTTAGGGACGTTGATGCATTCGGTATGGCTGCGTACGCTCGAGAGTTATTCAGAGAGACAAACAGCTAGTGAAAGAGAGAGAGAGAGAGAGAGAGAGAGAGGCCGAGAGACTAATAGCTGACGAGGGAAAGGGGTGGAACTAGCAGAGGACGCTGATTCTCGGGTCAGTGGAATACATAGACGTGTTCCGTTCCGCTCTGTCTCTTTTTGGGAATCACGCGCCTCCTACATATGTTCGCCTTCCGAAATTAGGATATTTCTGCGGGGGGTAGAGTAAACTCTGTCCAACTAACTCAAAATTAACATCTTGAAATTATCTAGAAATCTCGTTTCAAAACCATTCCTTCCTACGAAGGTTGCATCTCCAATAGTCAGTTCTTCAATGACAGCGAAGTCAATGGATGTTTAGTCGAAGGTGAGATTAATTTCTCGGAGGAATCGATTGCTCGTGGAGGTGGATAAAAATGAGGAGAGGCTGTGCCAATGAGAGCGAGGGGTATACGTAGTGGTCGATGCCAACTTCTTAGAGAAGCGTGTGTTACGTGCGCACGACGTCTGACGCTTGAAAAATCACTCTTGGCACGCAGCTGCGCTTTCTCTGTTGCAAGTTTCGACGTGGATTCTGGCCGCGGCGGATCCGCCGATGTGTACACATGTACCGTCGCCGCCTCCGTAAATGCAGAGCCGTCCTAATGATGTTTTAGACCTGCTATTGTTAGTTTGTCTCTCTTGGCGCCCGAGTATCATTCCGAGCTCTGTGTCCATGAGATGTGTTTGCTAAACCTATCGGCGCTTCTCCGCGCTCCTTGCGAAATCCCAAATCCCAGTTACGGTCCCCGCTAAACGCCTCGCGAAGTCAATTCGATAAGGATCACTACGCTCACTGCGCACACGCACATCAGGTTATCAACGATGACGCTCAGCCTCCGCGTGCCAGGCTTCTTTCCTCTCGTTTCAAAGCTTCCTCCCGTAATTAAACTCTGCCGAATTTATTCCTACCTTTACACGCTCCTCGGTAGCTAGTTTCTAAAAGGACCCCGATCCAATGAGACTGTGCTTTTGGCGATATGCTAGTATTCGCATCAGTATCAGATCGAGCCATCATTCTGCCATTAATTAGAATCTACCGGACGCGATTCTCTGCGCTCACCCCGCATTACGAGGGGTTTCGTTAGCCCGCGTCCAATGCAGGAGAGCCAGATGGAACTCGCCCTATTTGTACATTGATTATTCTTCAGTCCAGTAATTGATCGTTACACAATCGTCGAGGCACACACGCGAGCCTCGCGTCAGGCACACACGTATCCCACCCGTCATCCGCGTATCTCGCTCGTACACGCGGCAGCTCCCGCATGTATTCTCTCCTATCGAAATCATCTTCGGGCAAGTTCGCATTGTAAGTGGTAAATTGCGTCCGTTACCGGTTGCCGGCGCACATGCAACTCGATAATAACTATTCGTTCCTCTCGACCTGTGTTTTGTCGTTTCCGAGTTCCTCCCAGTCCGAGAGAAGGTCGCCACTGAGCTCCTCCAATCCGACCAATCGCGCCGCTTCGGAGTTTTCAATATTTCGAGAAACACCGAATATTCCGCGCCAATCTTTCGTATGCTTTTCCGGTAATGAGAGTAGCAGCCTGAAACGTAGCGCCCCCTGCGGCGCTCCGAGTGTCGATAAATGAGTTGGGCTCTCTCTCTCTCTCTCTCTTTACGCTTGGTCCGCATGCAGACACGGCAGGCGTCCTCGGTTTCGAATAAATAATTTATTGAGCGTAGATCAAGTGCAATTCCCTCTATGGAAACACGGTCAATTGCGTTATTTTATCGCTTCGAGCGCATTGTCATGTAACGACGCTTCGCCTTCGCGGCCCATTAATACTGCCAGACGAGAGTTGGAGCATGTAACGACGAGCGCGCGCGTGCGCCGGCGACATTGTGGCCGAGCGAGACAGAGGGAAAAAGGCGAGAAAGAGAAGTCTCTGCGTACACGATATACCTATTGTCTTGGGAACACGTCGACGCACTGAAAGCGAGCGTAATCTAATACGTAACCGATCGTTCCGCCACTGTTATATCGTGCTCGCACTCAGGGCCGACAAAAAAGAGACTCTACTCCACCAGCACGCTAAATCTCCTCGTTCCCACTACTACAATCACACCCATCGCATATATACATACATCCGGCAGATCCGTGCTAGCCAAGCTCTTCCATTCTCGCGGCTGGAAAAAGCTATGGATTTTCGCGGGCTTTAAACCCACTCGCTCGGGTCCGCCGAAACTTTCCGTACGCGCGCAAATCCCGACCCAAATTCAACTTTCTCGCCGACGACTAATTGAAACGTCCACCGGCCGCGCGAGCACTTGCCAATGACGATCTGGCGCGCACTCCGCTTCGCCGGACCTCGAGAGTAACTGCCACCAATTGCACGAATTTCGGAGCCGCCATTAGCGGACGCGAGCCGAGGAGCCGCTCGGCCGGATTGACGAGTAATAATTATCACTCGCCAGCCCGCGCGAGAGCCGGAGGGAACACGATGGATGTAAAAATTCGTCGAGAGTATCTTGATGGCGTGATGTCGCAATGCAAGGAGGTGACGGTGCAAGTGCCGGGGAGAGCAAGAGGAGTGAAAGCTCGGGACAGCGAGGCGAGCGAGGCGAGCGAGGCGAGCGAGCAAGTGCGGCCACCCAAAATTCGAGGATAATATATGACCCACTTTGTCAAGACCTTCCCACGCCAAGAGACACGCTGCGAATGTGACGAGGAATATTGTTTCTGCCACCTGGACCACCTTCTCTGCAAAACCCACCCTTTCTTCTTCTTCTTCTCTCTTTCTCTCCCTTCCCCGACTTTTCGAAACCTTTTATACCACCCCATTGTACCTGGCCGCCGCCCGCCCGGACGACGCTCGATATCGACTGGCCGAGGCTTTCCTAGACAATATGCGCGCGGGAGGAACGAGTGAAAAGTCAATACGGCTCTTAATGACCTGGCTAATACACTGAGGACGTGTCTGACGAGCACCGCCACGCGGATCACCGAGGACTAATCTAACTTCGGCTTTTTCTCAATTCGTACTAATCGCCGATTCAACGGCGACAAGCTCGCCCCCGTTAAAAATTCAGCATGCCTTCTCAATCAGTCTCTTACGACACCTCCGCCAGAGTTCGTAACTCGCATCATTAATTAATCGCAGCGAACATAGCCCCGAGCTATTCGCCCTTGGCCTTCGCTCGAATCAAGCCGATACTAATACATATTTAGGCAGACTTTAACTGGTCGATGAGACCGAACGGCGTGGCGCCGTCGTTGAAGAGGATGTTCGGGAATTCGTTAGCTCTCCTTTTTACCGGCACTTTCACCGAGAAATGGGAGATGTGCGAGGCGTCGGATTCAAAGGGGCCGGTGTAAATTGCATCATAAAAACCATAAGCGCAGGATGGAACCGGTGGGAAAGTGGTACGGCGCCGTGCTCGACGGGTTCATAGGAAATTGGATAGCAATGACAAAGCCCCGTCCTATTACCTGCTTTGTACCTGCCACTCGAGGAAGCTCACGTCGCCCTGTAAAAGAAGCCAATCTAGTCCTCTCGCCTCTTCATCTCCCAGCCATTGCGCCAACAATTGATGCAGGATAGCTGTTTAGCCGCGGCATCGTCGCATGTGGAACGCGCGCGCGCGCGCTCGCTCGCAGCCTTCGTCAGTAATGAATGCGTCAGATGCACAAGATGCCTGAGTGTGCAATTAAATTGCTTCCTTTGCAATGGATCGCTCGGATCGAGCCAATACCAGCCTGCAGTTATGCACGCGTATGCGTGTGGTTTCAGAGGATATTCAGTGGAGGAGCGGCGAGAGCGAGAGAGAGGGAGAGGGTGAAAGGGAATATGTGTATTCTTGGACCGGCTCGACTGCCTGCATAATGTACTGTCAGGCTTTGCTCTCTCGGAAATCAATGATTGCTGCCTGCGCTTTTGCCCTGCTAAATCTGCCGGAAGATTCGGCCAATATTAAGGGGAGCCGCACTGCGGTAGTCAGACCTTACGCCAGTCTACATCCGAGATACTTGTGCCCGATGTATGTCCTAGAGATCGCAGACATGCGGAGTAGCAGATCATACACTATGGGAGGAATAAATGATGAGAGAGTTCCACTTGCTGCAACGAGCTCGGGAAAAAAAATGAGAAAAAAAAGCTTGGCGAGCTTCAACACACAGCTTGTTTCAGCATCATCCAATTTAGTCTGGCGTGTAACTCATTGACGTTAGCATCAAGTAGAAAACACATACCATCCCCGTGTACATTGTAGCAGGAAGGAGTGGACAATCATGAAATATAAAATGCAAAATACAGATAGTAGATGGTCTGTCATTCCCAGTATGATTATGTAAGGAGGACAACGATGTACCTGGGCAATTATCCCGCTTACCGCATTGCGTTACAGTTTCGCTCCCGCCATTCTTCGCTCCAGTTCTACCTCTTGGCAATCCAGAGATGACGTTCTCGAACTAGATCGGCGATTTCGTGACCCCATCCGTAATGGTTATCTCCGGGCATTAATAACGGACAGTCCCAATTTTCCGAGCTAATCCCGTCACGTATGATTCGGTGGCTTGGCAAGGTCGCCTTTTCTCGTGCGTCCGCGGGACTGGCGGAATTGCAAATTTCGAGGGCGGTGGGCGGAGGAAGGCTAGGAGGTCGGCCCGGACCGAGAAGCATGAGGGACGGCCGGCAAGTGTCATGCTCCGCGCGGCGAGAATGATGTACGACTGCGTATCCGAAGCGTTCAACAAATATTATGCCGGGAATGCCGACGTCCTAAGGCGCCCGGGATTCCTGCCGTCTTTGGCCCCTCGTGGCTCGGCAATATTTCCCAACTCGTTCGGGAAGGCACGATTTCCCTAGGGGCGAGCAGCTGCGAAATCGTAGGCTACTTTACGAGGAGTGCGTACTTCCGCAGCTCGGACCAGCCAGCATCGTAAAACTCGCTATTGGGTCATTAGCGATCAATTTACCCCCAGAGAAAACAGGTGGTCTGCGAGCGAGCGGGAACCTAGTCGGTAACTAAGGTTGTTCTAAAACTCAATTGCAATCAATTACCGAACGATCGCTCGTTAGGTTGCACTGTTCAATTAATTATTCCAGCGGCGAGTACAGCGCCCATTAAAACACACTAATGACGCTATCAGAGTACCTTTACGTAAGTGACGTCGCGTTGTTACTTATGTAAAAGGGACCGGACAGATTTAATAATAGAAATTGAATAATCAGTTTAATACCAAGCAGCTCAAAATTCATTCAACAGTTTAATGATTCAGTGGTGCAGAAATACATTCATTTGAAGAAGTTGACAGGAAAAAGAAATATTACTATAAATTCATCAAGAGATAAACGAAAAAAACAAACGGAAATAAGAGATGAATAAGATGAGAGAGACGAGCTTGTTGCATTAATGCGGCCCACCGTGTGAGAAGTGTTTGAACAAGAGAAGGTGTCAATGCGCTTCGAGTTCACTCGATGCCACCTGCTCCCCATTGATTCGGATTCGCTTCTCTTATTGTCAGCCGGGGCTTATTCTCCTTTGCATATCCTCGCGTGGGCAGAAGCAGCTGATTAGCATAGCCGATTTACACGGCGCTTAATCAGCCGGCAAAACAATTAAACGAGAAACCTCGATTCCCCGAACGCGCGGGCCCATTGGAATTCGCTAATTATAAGCCGATTTAAATCGCTGGTAAATTGCGATGCGCTTCCTTGCAACTTCTTCCTTTCCCATTCAACTACCCTTAACTCATTGTTGACCGGCTATTTGATGCGCAGACTAGCGCGCTCGCGGCGGAATAAAAAGAGTGCTTGAATCTAAATGAAAAGCAATTGCTTTATTTGCACGTAATTCAATCAGAGAGTCAAGGCCGTCAGAGAAGAGTGCATTCCGCGTGGAATCTCGCATTGATCAACACCAGTTACCGTTCAGACAGGAAACACCGAGTTCCGATATATAAACTGCAATTTAATTTGTAACGACTTTAATATCTGCATACAATTGAAAAAGTTTCTCCTCGTAAAAAAATTGTCGGTTCTCCATGCAAACAGCTCACTGGGACATTGGTGGCCGCTCGACAATGCGTTAAAATCATTAACGGCTATTCGCTCGAAGGCTAAAGCGCTCGAATTCGCATGAACCATGGCGCACGAAATTACTGGCGGAGGCTTCGTCCCGCGCAATTACACTCGCCGTAAATCCACTGTTTTCATTAGTCACCTTATGAAACGCGTGCGCCGTGCTTTATCGGGCACGGCTCGCGCCACTTGTGAGCCTGGCCTTGTCTCTCTCCGGCTCGCTCTTCTCAAAAGATGGGCTCCTCGAGGTTCAAAGCGGGAAAAGAGAGCCGAGGAATTTCACGGACAACGGCGCGGCGATCGAGTGCGCGGTGCTTGCACTTGGAAATCTCTAACGATGCGATTGTCATGGAGGGCGAGGGGGGGAAGCGGGGAGGAGGAGCTGCCGCCTTCTCCGGTTTACGGAGCGAGAGCTAAACGCGTTCCCGGATTACGTAATGCCGAGAGAGTGCGGCGCGGAATTACGCGCAGTAATATTGGATTCGGCGAGGAAGGATTGCCCCGCTTGCAAACAGAGTCGCTTCCATTGCAAACAGAGCCCGGCTCCCCTTGTCTTGGAAATTACATCGTATTGCTTGGTCGACCACTTCCTACTAATCTCCCTCTCTCTCTCTCCCTCTCTGGCGCTCGCTTGATCGCCGTCGCTTGCATCTGGCCCGATAGCCTCTTGTGTATTATGCCGATTGGAGCCACTTGCTCCATCAACAAACACCAGCCACCAACTGCTGCAACTGCAATTGGCGGCATTGACCGGCTTCGGATAATCCACCCTTGCGCAACCCTGTTGCGGCTGTTTACGTCGTTCTTTCCACCCCCGGCTTCGTCCGGTTCTTCTTAAGCGTGTACTACTCGGCTCCGGCCTCTCCGAGGAAGGAAGGGAAGGTCCGCTGCATCATCGAGCACTTTAACTCACCAACTACAAACCTCTCTGAGGGCGCGAGGGGGATGCAAAGTTTCGAGCGGCACTCGCCGCGGAATTTCGTGGAGGCCGCAATTTCCCAGCGAGTTCCATTGTTCGCATGAATCATGTATCAGGGAGGGGAGATTTATTCGAGCTTGACTCACAGGGGAGGGCGAAGGGGGCCGTGAGGGAGGGTTAAAGGTCTAACGCACGGGCGGCTCTCTAGGAACTCACACAAATCGCACGGACCGCAAAGTAATATAAGTTTCCCGAGAAGAAATCTCGTAAAGCTAGGGGGAAAAAAGTAATATAAAACGTACCAGAAGATCAAAGAGAGTAGTGCGAGACTGAGGGAGTTGTTACCGAGGAACTATTGCAGCATTCGTCACGGCGAGATTCACTGGGTATACGACGTAACTGAGCTAGAGTTGCTGGCGTAGCCAGTAATACACGACGATGCTTCTTCTCCACACTGGTATTTTATATTAGTGTAGAACTTAGCACGTGCTCGCCGAGCTGCCCACTTCGAGGTCTAGACTGCAGATTGATTATTGGGCTGTTAAGTTGGGAATTCATTACCCTCGTATCCGATGACAACTCCTGCAAACCAATTCAATTATTGGTTAATTTTTGCGAAACTAATTGTGCATTAGAGTAAATGATTTATTAAGGCGATTAGAGGACTAACAGCATTTGCCCACTGACAGGCCTCATTCGAAGTGTACAGTTCCAGGCGAGCACTAGGGAATATGAGACTTGGACTTCTCCGACATGTCAACTAGGTATCTAATACTATCCCGACCAAATCTAAGAAAATCGTAGGCAGCTCATCGAGGGTCCTCGATAAATTGAGAAATATAATAATCCGGCTTTAATTCAGACAATCCGAATTTCGACATAGAAGTCAGTAAGACTGTGCCCCCTTTCGTAGAAACTCTTTCCAATTTCGAACGATGATTCGGATGATGCCTGCAAAAAGGTAACGCGAGCGAATGACTTCGCTCGGCGGGAAAGAACGACCATCCGTAGTAAATTAGTCGTCGGCTCATTGGTAGCCTGACGATATATATATATACATATATATATATATATATACTCCTCATCTGTGGCTGTGCTCACGATAGTGTTTCTGCTTCTCAGATGTTATCGTCGCCATCTCGTCCTGATATGTATGTAGATAGTCTCTAACTCTCGACGCTCGTCGCCGAGAGCCTGCACACCGTGTTATCTCATGGACTCCCTGACACACATGTTTGCCCATATACCACCTTCCGTGTCTCCGAATTAATTAAGACACATGCGCACCTACGTACCACTTTGGGACAACACTTTCCAGTTTGCACTGGCATACTGTGATCCGATTTATTAACCGAATCGCAGTCTCGCCAATCCACTGGCTAACGTGGGAAAATGTTTGGAATTCTTACTTATGGAATGTCCGATTTTTAGCGTCAATTGATTGGAGACTGACATCTTAAATGACCACCTAAGAATTCCTTCAATATTTAAAGTCTTTTGGAACATTCGATTTCTCCATTTTGTAATATACGCGTGTAGTCATTCGGCTCCTATATGACCAATAATTCGTTACCGAAGCGGAGCGTTCGGCGCAATTGGCAATAGTCCGACGCGAAAGTCGAAAGAATTCGAATCAGCGACATTCGCGTCCCCGTAATTTGATATCTCGACAAAAATTGGGTCATCTCCTCCCTTGCGGATTAAATATTCCGTGTTCGATTAAACGAGGAGTTATTAATGTCGAGTCTTTAATGAGATGACACGGTTAATATTTAGTACGAGTACACGCTCACACATACACTCATATATGTCAGGCTAGGGCTAGCCTGTTAATGTCTGTATAAGATACTGACTGATTTTAGCCTCACATTAGAAAAGAAGCAAACGAGGTTTCCTAACATTCTTGGTGAATTCTCGGAATTCATTTGAAAAACAGAGTTTCCGCTTTCAGGATTACTGATTAGCGTTCATTATGATTTCGGGAGAAACTTTTATAAATAAGCCAACAGTCGGAATTTAATAACCAGTGCTGAAAACTCAACTTAATTTCGTTCTTGTACTAATCAAGGAAATCAAGTTTAGTATTATCAAACTAATAAGAGAGTGTTTGGATAGTTTCTTCACTAAAATGACTCCAGGTGCGTCATTTCTACTACTCGACTTCTAGTATTCCACTCCGGACTTAATGCAGAAATGTTTCCTTTTGTACACTAATTCATAATTCAGACTTTATCTTGTGTTTAACTAACGCCAATCAGCGACGTGTGGAGTCCTCCTCCCAAGCAGGCGAAATTATCTAACATTTTTCCCTCATTTGCCAGTGATCTATTACACACACACAGACACACATACATACACATACACACAGGCACAATAAGTATTTAACGTTCTATTACTAGTCCGAGTGTGTTTAAGGTAGCACTAACCGGTATGACACGTGGGACCGCATGAGAGAATGTTTTAGGGTATTTCAATTAACACGTGGATAGACTTTCATACAAAAAAATCAGTAAAAAACATTTAACGTCAGTTAGAAGTGAAAGGGCGATAAAGTGGGAGAAGAATGGAAATGTGGAAGATTAGGTACGTTGATCTGCTAGTGATACTAATTTCTAAACACAACCAGCTGAGAATAAATCCCTCAATCTCGCCGGGTTCATCTATTCCGCATCGATGATGCGTGTCACAATACCTCGTCTAATGATAATGGCGAGGATAATTTCTCGCTTGGTCAGCCGCTCTTCAAAGGGCTAATACATCGTGTGCCGTGTAGTACTGGACCGTCGGAGTTAGGAACCGAAGGTTGAATGTCATCGCCCGGCGTCATTCTCCCCGGAATACAATGAAACCAACTGAGAATCCCTGATGGAAATGATTCGTCGAATAGTACTTCTAAGAAACTGTTGCTTCCGAGTTGATTGACTGGAGTTTTACCGGCAAAAAACAATCCCAGCTTATACTTGTTGCGCCAATTTTCCGCTGCGCATCAGTACTTTTCTTACTCAATTCTCTTTTTAGTTTTCGATCTCTACCGTCGTTCATTTAAAGTATCGCCTTATCTGCCACGAATGCCCCATCAGCAAGTCCGAGTCAGCAACTTGTATGGGAGTCTCTGGAGGAGCAAGCAGCTTCGATGAAATTCCACTCACAGAGCTCGAAAGGACTCTAAACTGCTCGCTCGTTCCTTGGAGGATAGAACTAAAGCAATTTCATCTTTCGGAATTTTTCTAGTGCACACGCTCCAATGCAACCATTTCTCGTGTACTACAGCTCCAACATATCCCCAAAATGGATCAAGTTATTGCTTAGAGTTATCATTGAAATTCCTTTAATTTACATGAAGCAACTTTATTGCAATTCATAAATGAGTTTTGCGAAGAATAATTTCGGCGCGATGAAGAATTCATCTTATCCAGATTCAAATTAATAATATCCTTGTCGAGCACACAGAGTTGTTTCATTCTGAAAGCATCTCTACTTTTATTTACAATCTCCCGGGCACACGATGCACTCGCTGAGGCAATTGGAGAGCGAGATCGCGCACGAGGGGTGGTTTTTAGCGGCTGTTGGAGGTCTCGCGTGCCCTTAAAGCTCGCATAAATAGCCGCTAAATATTTCCGTATCCAATAGCCGACTTGGCTGTGGGGTAGCGATAGTAGGATCGCATGCGGGGCGAACGGAGGAGGCTTCGTTACTGATTCCAACGATAGCGCGGCCGATCGATAACGAACGTCAGCGGTGACGTCTTGCGAAGTCGAGGAGGAGCAGCGTTAGCATGAATTAGCGGCGGGGCATTCGCGAGACAACAGAGGCCGAGCGTTAAAAACAATTCGAGCTCGCCGAGGTTGAGGTTCTAGCTCGGCTAGAGCAGGCTGCCGGTGCTGGTACTGCGACGAAGAAATGCGACACTGCTAGCCGCAGAGGGGCGGCTCTGTCCGCGGGAAAGAGAGAGAACGAGGCCAGAGTGAACAACACTGTGCGCGCGTGTTACTTGACGCAATCGTCGTCCGCCTTAACGCGCGCCGCGCTCGTCTTCCCCATCTGTCGAACACTCCATTGACGTGTTGGCACGCGTAATTTTAGTTTGCTGATGCAACTCAAATAACGCGCCACTCGGCCGAACGTCGACGTCGCGCGATCCCCGGGATTATTGGACCTCGGCTGGCCTCGCCAGAGAAAAGTCTCCCTCGCCCGATTCCGAGAAACGACCGGAAATCCGCGCGCGTCAGCCACAACTTTCGCCCCTCCACGCGATCCTCCTTCCACGTCGAATTAGAATCGTTCGCTCTATTTCTGGGCGGGGGCGGCCCAATTACTTTCGCGCCGATCTACGGCTTTAGTGGGACCTCGAGGAGTCGAGCCCGCCACCAACGCCTTCGCTCGTCCCCTGGCGTTGTTGATAATAAAAATAATGAGGCCGACTCGCCGTGTGTACTCGCGTGCAAGTCTGCTTTTTCTACAGGGCGAGTCTTGATTTCTTGGTAAATACATACATATTTCTCTTTTTTTATGCAATGCTTTTCATAAATACTGTTAGACTTGTCGTAGTGAAAGATTTCAGTTCGGCGATAATTAATCAGATTATCTCATTCAAACCTTGCCAGCTGTTGATATGGATTTAAGAGGAAACAGGTGCACAGTTAAAAAATTCTGTGATACGCATCTAAAAAAAGTACCATCTCTGCATAAACCGACTCCCCAGATTTCGCATAAAAATTGGGTTCTCGCGACTCGCACTATCCCCGAGTACAGACGGTAATTGTTGTCACGGGTCTCCCATCCAAAAGCTTTAAAAGAACTTTGTCATCGATTGATTATCATTCACCTCGAAAGCCATAAGCCGAACGACCTTTCCAAGCCCAACGGTCATCAAGGCTTCATTATTGTCTACTTTCTCTGCAACCTGCCCGGTCAGTCAATGAGTCAAGCTCTCGGGTTTCCCAGATGATCGTGCTCTCTTGAGCACACGCGCGCTTCAAATTCATGGGTGTGTCTGATTCGATCGGCAGAGAGAGAGCGAGAGAGAGCGAGAGGGAGTATGTGTGCGAGAGAGAAAGATAGAGCACACGCACATAGGTTCACACATATCGACCACCCACCGGTGTCTGCCTATCTGTCTGTCCGCCTGTGTCGATGTATACGCAGACGAATGCGGTTAGCCTTGATGAAGTTCGTTGCTTCGCACCAGTCAATGCCTCGACCTCCGAAGGCTACTGAATTCATTAGGCGCCTGGAACCGTTCGATTTTTTGCCCGCCGCTTATTGGCTTCATCGACCGCTTTTCCCCAACACAAACTATCGCGATCATGCGTCATCCGATCGCTTTACTTACCGCGCGAGAGCCATTCTCCCGCGACTCTCGATCCGCTGCTGGCCGAATCATTCGCCCACTGGAAAACAACTGGAAAGAACCAATTATTACCCCGCCAAGCGA
Source organism: Crossocerus cetratus (assembly GCA_963675795.1). NCBI lineage: Eukaryota > Metazoa > Arthropoda > Insecta > Hymenoptera > Crabronidae > Crossocerus > Crossocerus cetratus. The sequence continues at coordinate 6,436,750 of OY776670.1, read as the reverse complement.
AAATCATGCGAGAGTTCGCCTCGTTAATTATGGGATTGGGAAGGGCAAACAGTTTGTGAATGCGACTCCGACTGAAGCTACGATCTATATTTCAAGCGGAGGGCTCGCGCTGGAAATAGTCTCCGGGAAAGGGACTCGAGGACGAGATAGCTTTTGCATCTCAGTGCGAAATCTTGATTGGTTTTCTTAATGGCTGCCGCTTTTCTCCGACACTCTCTGGAAAGGGGAAACAGCTCCCGGGATTAGGGACCTTTCGTTTATCCAGCCCCCACCCCCCACACTCTATCCACCTTGGTGAATTGCATTTGAATAGCTGAGTAAGAAAAGCCGGGCGGTCTTTCGAGAGGAGAATCGCCGATAATAAAACGGATCACACGTGGGGCGCACGAGTGAGTGATTAATCTCGCGGTCTTTGTGCGCGGAGCCTGGTCCTGTCGCCAAGGACGCAGGTATCCTCTCCTTTTACGGCCTGGCTGACTAAGCGACGCTCGCGCGCCGGAATTCTCCGAAGTAGTTCACATCGCGGCCAGCGCACTCTTCTTAGCGATGTAGATCTGAACCTGATTCAACAAGGCCAGTTGCATGGCGTGATTGGCGCTCGCGATTCATATCGTACGAATGGTCAAGGAGATCGGACAACACCTGCGATATGCCGGGAGCTGACCTCCTTGACTGTTCTTTGCGGTAATGCGAGGCCGTTCATTAGTGAATGGGGCGTATATGCCACCTGGCCTTTAGGGCCTCCGGGACCTTAAGGGCCAGTTGAGAACAGACTACACAAAATTGACCGCAGAATAGCTGAATAATTAAATTGATTTTCACCGGGTTGATTAAAACATTAATTTTCTCGTGCTTTTCACTAGCAAGCACTTAAGTCCGTTTACAGTATTAAAGACTTGTTCAATGAGTGTTCTCGCCGCCGTGTTCGATCATGTTGTCACTAGTGCTCGATTGGAGGCGTGAGTTTCGATTGACATGATAACTAGAAGAACTTGTCAATCCAGTCGGTTGACGCAGGCTGATTAGACATGTACTACAACTTGACTACTTCTAAGAAATGAGCGTGTGCTCGAAAGAGTTAAGCGATTGCCGGATCAGTGGTTGACGAGTGAAACGTCATGATAATCCCCCTTCAATTGCAAATTGGGTGCTTGTCGGAGTCAAAATCAGAAATGATGGGCCGCGTTGGCTCGCTCGGACCATGAATAGGGTAGGACGGGCCGAGAGGGATCGATATTCTATCAGGTACCTTCCTGTCATGTCGTACCGTTAATTGTACGTCTTGCCTCGGCTAATGGATCCCGTTAGTATGTGCTCTCTCGCTCGTCTCTCTCTCTCTCTCTCTCTGTCTCTCTCTGTCTCTCTCAGTCTCTCTCCCCTAGCCTTCTTAATCCCCCGCAGTGACGTCTGGGTTGCAGACAATGAGTATTGGCTGACAATTGCAATTATGACTGGGTGGGCCGGCTGCTATATACGGCTTACTCAAGTGTCTCTGCTTCGATCGATCTTTCCCTCCTGCCCTCGTCTCTCGAGTATCCTCGATTACTTTGTAAATTAGTTCATCTGTTGCCGATGAGTTTCGACGTAATCTCTGTCTGAGATCTGCTCCACTGTACATTACGCTTTAGTGTTCCTTCGAGCTCCTTTTGATTGGCTCCTCGACTGATTAACTCCCAAGGAGTTCTCGTCCCGGAGATTATTGAGTTCGATCGGATTTAGTTTAGTCGGCTTTTAATCGAAGACATGGACTTTTATTTCTCTTGTTTTGCAGTTGGATTAGGCGCACTCTGGATTATTCCCGCTGCCTGGGAACGCGTGTGTCTACCCACCCGTCAGTTTATCGAGAGATCCGTGTCATTGATGGCAATCATGATCATGTAAAATACTGTAAATAGTCGTCGTTCATTATAGCCGAACGATCCTTTCTGCGAACGATCTGCTTTCTCTGAATCTTTGCGCATCCTAGAAATCTCATTCTTCCTGCCTGCATCCCCTTTCTTTCGTTGTACATTATCACCGTCCTTGTTATTAATTTTATTTTTATCCCCCGCTAGATGTATCTTATTTTATAAGCGGGCCACTTCCGCCGGGGAAGCGGCCCACCCTAGATCTGACGCGAGTGTAATGTTGCGGTGTTGATAGTTTATTAATCTGTACTGCATTTCGGTACGTGTTCCTGGTGTCAGCGCAGTAATCGAAATGATGTTTATCTCGACCACTCTCCCCCTCCACCCTCCCAGTCAATAATAATCGACTGAAGAGTTTTCCCTCCGCCTGTCAGAAAGTCACAGGAGGTTTCGAGCGATCGAAATTTCATTATACTCCGACCTCTTCTCTCTCTCTCTCTCTCTCTGTCTTTCTCTCTTTCCGTGTAAAAAAGTTGGAGCCAATGGCGCGCGAGCTTCCGCTCTTAGGACTCCGGTGAACCGACTGAAAGTACGCGTGCTCCTCTTCTCCGATCATCTTCCTCCCCTTCTCTCCTCGCGGCAAGCCACGCAACCCGAAGAAATCTCACCGAACGAATCCTCATGACGAATCTCCGTAACCCGTGTCCGTACACCATGGGAAACTATTCCTTCCGCCCCCCACTTTCTCCCGCCCCCTCCGTATTTTTTCATAAAACCCCACACTCTGCCGGACTATAGTTAGCTAAGGCCGCGCGGGACTGGCGTGCCAAGTGTGTTTGGCGCAGTCCCTTTCGCCGCAATTTCTAGTCGTCGCGGGATATTAAATGGCGAAGGAAGGACGTGCGCGCGTTCCGGTGACCTCGGGGGCGAAAGGCGGAAAGGATGTTCCGGGTGCTTGTGGGAGGTGAGGCGAGGTGTATGCTGGTGTGTATGTGCGGCGTATGCCACTACTGGGAAATCTCGCTGGCTCCTTTCTCGGGGTGGACGAGCCGTCCAGCTCTTCCGGGCTCCTGCGAATCGAGAGCGAATTCGAGTCGCGAGGCCGAAAGGGAGATAGAAAAGAGAGAGGGGGGTGGCAGAGTGTCAGGGGGTGAGAAACGCGACGCCCGAGAGAGCGAGCGAGTGAGAGCGAAGAGAGCAAGTAAGAGTGAAAGAGAGAGAGAGAGAGTGAGAGGGAGAGGGAGAGGGAGAGTAAGCGGTGGGTGAAAACTGGGTTCTTCGAAAGGCGAATCAATAGGGAACAAGCGTTCGCGGTGAAGAATGAACTTTTCCACAGTTCTCGCAGGCGGCAAGCCACCACGGCTGGCAGGTCCAATTTTAATCTTACACTAGTTGTATGTAAAACCCGACTAAAGCTAAGTTTCGACGTTGTTGGTCCCGCTCGAACTCTGCACGCTCTCGCCGCGAACGCGCTCCTGCGGTGCCTCGTTGCGCTCGCTCGCCGACGTCGAGCTCCAACGGACCAGCGAAAGCAGGGGGGTGGAAAGGGGTGAGGGTGGCGGCTCGTTTCCTCGATGTGTCGTCGGTTATATCATATATTGTTACGGTCATTGCGTATTATATCGTCTGTTAAGTTTGTATATTCTCGCTAAGTATAATTTATTCGTCGTAGCTGGTGATATCGATGATCTATACACAGACAGACAGAGACCACACACCCAGACACATTACACGCTGATGTTGCGAGGCCAACGGACGCGAGAGCACTCGATCGGGTCAGTGGGTCCTCGACGGTCCCCTCGGGGGAACCAACACTTCTTGTTAGTGCGAGCTAAGGAAGAGAAAGAGAGAGAGAGAGAGAAAGAGAGAGTGAGAGTGCGTGCGTGTGCGAAAGGGAGGAAGTGCGTGCAGGCAGATATGAATCATGCGATCTCGCCAAAATGGGTCGCAAACGCGCTTTAATACCCAGTATGTGTCTTTTGTCGGCGTCCATGTAACACGATTGTCCGATCTATTTACATCCATGTAATTGAAGTGCGCACAGAAAAACCGAGGACGACGCTTTTGTGATAGCTTCCACCACGGTCCAAAAAACACCTGTACTACTATTACTATTACTATTAATATTCCTACTCAAACATTGACACACACGCCCACACACACAGCTACACAGAGACACAGACTACTATACATAATCGTTGTTTCGTTGTCACACCGGCGACGATGCACCAAACCGCCGATCGCGCCTCGGGTTAAATTAATCGTACGAATGCACTGACGTAACCAGAAGACAATATTACCCTTTCTCGCCTGCAGTCGAGCGCCCTGCGGAGACTCTAGCGCAGGTGACGCGCGCGCGCGCGCACACACACACACGCTGGCATGTACACGGACTATCTAAGAACTCTAGCAGATGTAATCGAGAGCGCGATAACGAGAGAGTGAAACGGAAACGGAGATGTATAAATCTATTGTAACTCTACCGGCTCCGATAAGCGAATACACACACGCACACACACGTACACATTCGTACATAAATGGAGATATTTTTTGACGATCGATCAATTAGGAATCGGTGTAAGTCGGATCGGTTGGGAGCTCGGCGGTCGATTGGACCGGCGGGGGAGGAGAGCGAAAGGGTAAAGAGTGAAAAGGGAACGGGCGCGAGTGGAGGGGGCTTCAATCAGTCATAGGCAAACTTCTCTGCGCCCTGATGCATGTACCACACTATTACTAGCTAGCTTCGATCTGTCAATGAGGATACTTATTAATCGACTCTTTCCGGTAAGTGTGTCTTTTACGGGGGAAGCGTAGTCCGCGAGGGAGAAAGAGAGGGCGCGCGCCAGTCCTAACGAATCGCGGCCTGGCGCTCGCCGCTCTCTTCTCAGTAGAATCGGTGTATGAATGATCGTCTGGTTGCGTCCTTGCACGCATATCGAACGCCTCGGCACTCCGCGCGTAGAGGCTCCTGACTAGTGTAAATGTATATGTATATAAATAAATATATATATGTGTGTATGTATATATATATATATATATATATTATCTATATATATATATTACTCCGTCGTCGGTGGAAATAAAAAAAGTCAGTGTTGGATGGTTCGAGTTGGAGGAAGCGGCGAGTATCCGAGCGGTCGAGCCGAGCTTTCGAGCGATTTGTGTGCGGTGGGAGATGATACGACGATAGCGCCGCGAGCGCGTATCCTTCGTAACTCGAGGGCTAAGCCGGCTTCACACTCTGTCGCTCGCAGTGCACGCCGCGTGCGTGCCAGCGGCACGTGGCTATCACGCGAAATCCCCGCGTGAAAAAGCGAGCGAGCGAGCGAGCCTCGCCAGCTGTGATTTTATCGATTCGCGGAGAACGGGCGAACGGGGCACACGTGTGTATGTAGCGAGAGAGGGCGAGAGAGAGAGAGAGAGAGTGAGAGAGGAGGCGGGCGGTGTGCGCATGTAAACCGCTCCGCCTCGTCGGCCCGAAAGCTCCAACGTCAATCCGGCGAGGGATCAAGCGATGATAGCGAGCGATAGAGCCCCTTCGCCATGCCAGCGAGCCTCGCTATTTCCACGCCAGGTGGAAATTTCGCCGATTAGACGCGCAACCGTCGCCCCCGAACCTCTCTGTACATAGTGTGTGTCCCCCCATAGGATAAAAGGGAGACCCGAGCCCCGGCAGTCGGGGCTCGGGGCAAAAACGGGTCGATGCTAGTTACTTGCAAATTCCCACGGGTCCCAAAAGAGTATATTTATTCCGACCCGTGAGGGAGTAGGTTCCCCGAAGCAGTGGCCCGTCATTGTGGCTCGTTTCGCTTGATGTCGACTTCACGCTCTTCTCTTCCATCCTTTCTCTACCTCGGCTCCCTTTCTCTTTCTTTCGGGGGCGATCTTCTCTTTTCCCTTTTCTCTCTTCATCTCCCTCACTCCCTCTCTTCCTCTCTCTCTGTTGTTTCTATCTTGCCAGCGGGAGTGGCAAGTCCGTGCAAAGGTAGGACCAGACGGTGTGTCGCGCGTGGGAATTGGACGGGAGAGTGGTCACTTTTGAAATTGGACGTGGCACTCGCGGCGGCCGCTGGGGTCCATCCTGGGAGGGAAGCGGGTCGGGGCGGCGCGCGCGCGCCCCTTTTGGCACGGGTATTTTGGACTTGACCATTGTAGGTCAGCTTCTAAATTCGGAGCGGCGAAGGAAGGTCGCGCCCGCACCACCGCCCAACATACATACATAGTAACTAACCCAGGCTTCCTCTCGGGCCCAGTAATCACCGCGAATTGCCATGTTCGCCGATGTTTCGGGACTAATCAAAAGAGCACGGACACACCTGCAGAGAGATGGATGGAGAGAGAGAGAGAGGGAGGGAGAGGGAGGGTGAAAGAAAGGAAAAGGAGGAGCGACGAGAGACTTGGCGCTTCGCTGGCCGATCGCTCGGAAACGGCACATGTATGTACATAAACTAAGTAAATCCCGGGCAGATGATCGAGAAGAGAACACTATTTTCGTGAGATACGATCGGATGTCACTCTGCCACATTACCATGGAATGTAATACCGATCGAATTCCAAGTGTACCTATTATTAAGTAGGCTCAAGCGACCGGTACGCGCGCCGACGATATATGCCGCCAATATTCGCTGATGTGTATGTACTAGGTAAAAAATAAGAGCAAAGATAATTGATATATGTGTACGTGTATCAGGGGAGAAGGGCGAGGATCGGGCGCGCGCACCGGCTCCTCCTACGTTTCGATTCACAACGGTTGCATGAAAGATTAACCCTGCGTATATGAACGTAAACAAATACAAAAGCACGATTGTTATGTGTCCAAGTGGCGAAACAAAGGAAAGAGGAACCACGACTATTATGAGAACTATGATCGAGAGATAATAAATAATTGTTCGCTAAAGAAAGAAAGAAACAAAAAAATATGAAGTAAGATATAACACAAAAAACTGTTGCGCCAAAATACGTAGGAACGAAGTATTTATCTGTACGTGTATAGGGACATGATAGGTCAAAAACAAATCATTGTGACTAAAAAAATCAAGTGGAGGAAGGAGAATAAATAAAGCCAATATTACCGCTATTTTGCACCGGGAGTATTGTAAAATGAGGACTTTTTTGTCTTGTGATTACTATGTTTGTAAATTGTAGCGAATTATAACTCCTATACGAATATATGTAGACACTTTAAATCGAAACTTGTATTATTTGATCTAGTACTCGATGAGTTACGAATTTATTTAAATAAATCCTATTCTAAAGATTGTATAATTTAATGCTTCTTTCGTTCTTTAAGTTTACGCCCCCTTCCCCCTTCCCCACCACCACTAGAGACCATCGCACTCTCCACCTTACCAATACCACCTGGGCTCGGGGCGGATCGAAATTCCTCGCACGGTGTTTCCGGATGCGCTGCGAAATTCCAATTTCGCCCAGCCTCCACTCAGCATCGGATGTTCGCCGGGTCAGGCGCAAAAAGCGAAATCCGACTCGAGGAGATTTACCGGCAGCAGCCAAACGCCGCCGATTCCCCAATAGCTTTGCTTTCAACAAAAATATTCCTCGCCATTCGGACTTTCCCGCAACCGGTAATGATTGCGGCCTGCAGGCTAAATCCATCGGCTTGCGAGCAATTTCTCGGCTCCCCCGAGAGAGAGAAACTGGTGCGCGAAACGGTGTGTTCGCCGCGGAGAGATCTTGAGTGGCATTGGAAACACTTGTCAAACTGACTCTCCTGTACAAGCTAAACGCAGCCTCCTCTGCCAGAGGCACAGGAGCATTGAGCGACTGCCAGCTGCTCGATATTTGCGTGAACGTATTTCGGACAGAATCCCGATGAAATCGGCATCGCCGGGAATTTTGCAACTTTTGTATTATTATTACTCGTAATCCGCCGCTCTCTGAAACGCTCGTTGACGCTGTTGCGCGCGGATCTACTCGGTCTAATTATATATCCGCAGACGTTAATTATATACTCCTCCGTGTCTATTGACACTAGGCTTTCGCGTGCACTCGATCGCAGCGTGCATCTTCGTCAATTCGTCTCAATTAACTTGGTCAATTACAGTGGCCGGCAGAAGCGCGTCAGCAACGCACCGCATATATATATCCAACTGGGCACCGGCCGCGGAAATCGAACGGCGCGGTCCAAGGTACGAGCGTCCAATTTTCCCTGTCACGCTTTCCCTCCAATCCGTCTTTCCACCTCGACATGATTTATCCGCGAGGGTGGCGCGCGGCGCGGGCGTCGGGGGATGCATTATGGGAGGTGGGTGCGCGTCGAAGCCAGTCTCGGAGATTGATAAAAGCGGGTAATGCGGTAAGAGCGCACGCAGAGAGGCGGGCGGGGTGGTCGAGGAGTGTCGTGCTGTAAATTTCAGAAAACTCCTCGAAATAGAACGACGCCTCTTCGGAAGGAGTGGCACCCGAGAGAGCCGCGTGAAAAGCCAACGCCACGCGACCTTGGCTCATCTATAGATTGTGTTGCCGCCGCGCTGCGTCTAAATTCGTACCACTCCCTGTTGTGCACGAACAATCGCAATGTAACCAGGACGCGGCGCCGCACTCTCGCCGGCCACCAACCGCTCTCGGCAATACCTACAGTCCTAGACCTATCCCGAGATCCCTGATAACCAACTCTCCTTTTTCAATTAATCGCGCTCGACTCCTGCGCGACTCTTTTTAAATGTGATATATGCACCGCGGCCTCACTACCATTTCCCGCCGATGTCCTGGTCAATAAACCTGCAGACTTAAACTTCCGTGGCTTGTTAATTAAAGCATACAAAGCTGTTTATTATGCTATCTTTCAACAGAGGCATCAGTTGTTGAAAGTATCGTGAGTAATTGAGTTTAATACAAATGCTCGTTAGTAGTGCGGTATTACTTTATTGTTTGATTGCCAATTATATTCAACAATACAACTCGCCCATGCCAAGGAGTATGCCCAGTTCAGTATACCCAGGCTCGGAAAGTTCAAAGTGTATGCGAACTAACACTCCCGCTGGACTATGTATAATTCCAAGTAATACGAGGAATATATTTTGAGTTCGAAACTCCGATATTGGTTTATAAGCAGTTTGACGAAGCTTATTTAAAGCGAAGTTCACAAATGGCCCCTGCGATAATTTCTTCGAAACAAACTTATCGCTGCTTGTCCATTACGCGTTCCATGTCCTGTAAAATTAACACTTATGTAAAATTAAATATATTCGCATACATTTCGTCACGGTCTACTGTGTTCAAACTTCAGTTGCTGCGAGAGAGAACACTTGGAACAAGAGCCACGCAGACATCCAGCGGCAGATGAATCAGGTAAGTCTGTAAATGAATGAGCGAAACCTAGGATAAATGAATTTCGAGCGAATACGCACGAGGTGGAATATTTCTCTAGCTATGGAAAGAAGTCGCCCACTCGGCCGGATATAATGGCGATCACGGGTGGCCGCTCCGCCGCGGCGGAAGTAGTTTTCGCAGGACAAAAGCTGGAGTCCACGAGAGGCACATGTCATTCGCAGCTGTTATCTGCTCATATGTCAAGCGGCAGAAGTTTCCTGCCGCTCGCGAGTCTTGAGGCTCGCACGTGCGTGTTGGCCTGTTTCCCGGCGCGGTACGCGGTGTCGCGGTTGGAGTAGAGCGACATGTACGTATTCTCGCCAAAGTTATCGGTTACGATTCCCTCATTATCGCCGCTTCGCCGCTTTATTTAGAAGGCGTGTATTTCCTCGCGCTGACTCACTGCTTGTTTCGCGAGGGCGGAAAAGCCACGTGGAAGGAGAGAGGTGAGGTGGCTTGCTTGTTTATGGGCGAGTGTCAATGGCTCTCGTCTGCAGTGTCTGATCTCATTCACTGACGGCTCCATCGTAATTAGATCGGGCGTACATAACCGCTTGACATTTTAATGACATTTTAATAGAACCGGCTGATCGAGGCTGGGCTTCGAGTTACATTGTATCCTATTTTTACATTGGCATTAATTCACCAACCACTTGTTATGCAGTATTAATTGGCAGTTGACAGAGGAATCTGCTTGGATTCTTCGGTCCAATTTAGAAGCTGAGACTTTGATCGAATACTATTAATGACTCGAGTCTCTTGCCAATGGACCTCCCACGATCAATTCCTACGTGACTGCAACTATGTTCGAACTAGAGACGGGCCTTATCCCAGCCAACCCTTCAGGCCAAAATTGTTATGCGCATTGTCCTACATGCACATTTGAATCAAGTCTGGATTGGCGCTGGCGAATAAATATCGATGTTTCAGAGCTCGATAACAATAAGTAAACCGAGTGGTTGGCTCTCAGTGAATGGAAAACAATCCGAGGAACCGCAAAGTGGTAAATCGTCCACACGGCCGAGCCGAGTACACACCTTCTAGTGTCGTAACCGCTCTCGGTGCACGTACCACGGTAGATTATATAAACTACTTCACGCGCCCATTAGCGTGCACTATTTTCACGCGCCGCTGCAGAGATCCGAGTCAACGTGTAGCCTCTGAGAGTAGTACACGAGTCTTCTACTAAAATACAGAAACCTGGCCAACTCGACCCCGAATCCAGACAATTAACCACGCAAAGTAGAACTTGTTGATGTCTTGGGAATTATTATGCTGCCTGAAATGGCTGAATTTATCGGAACTGAATATTTAAGTAATATAGAGGTGTATGCTGGTCGGATTTTCCACGGGTATTGTACCGTCTTTTTCCACGGGGCCCGGAGTTTCGAGAGAATTGTTCTCGGTAAGCGTGGCACGTAAGATCGAGAGACGAAGCGGGGCAATTCGAATGCCCGCGGCGTTCTCCGCGGAGGTCAAAATGGGTGTGCGTGACCCGCCAATTGTTAACGGAGCGCGAGACGTCGCCCTCGGGCTGTTGGAGCGCGCTTTTTGTTAATAGTCCTGCCGGCGGCTCTCGCTCGTTAAGAGCGGCTAACGGTGTCGCGCGTGGTATCGTTAAGTGTACCAGCTCCTCTTCCCTCCTCGTTGACGATACGCCTGATATCGCATCGAAATAATTGCCCCCCCTTTGCTTTCGCTCGTCGTAACCTGTGCGTGTGTGTGTGTGTGTGTGTCGCATCGCCCCTGACTCCTTTTCGCTTGCGCACACACTTCTTCCTGGGGGCCATCGATATTTCCATCGGAATCGATCTTTAACTGACTGGCACGAAAAGATCGATGGATGATTACCTTGCTATTTATTGACAGCGATGTCTGCCAATATTGGTTTTCCTTGACCTTTCGTCTTGACCCTTAGAAATTGGGCTGAAAAATAGAATAACAATATGAAATCAAAGTACATCGCATTCTAAACTTGGCGGGCAGGTCAACAATCAATTTGAATATCGGATGAAAAGTTAAAAGGAGAAAAATTGGTGTTCGAGGCTGATATTTGATTTTAGAGGGATTGAGAATCGATGTGTTTTTAGGGTCGAGCATGTTTGACTTGGCCCAATGTCACAGTGTCAGTAAACCAATTCGGTACTGTGCTTCCAAAGTAGTAGCAATGAAATTCCCGAGGCAGCGGGCGCACCAGCACGGCCAGATATTAAGGTCACTATCAGCCGTTAAATCGATGCGGCCTGCATCCAGTGCCAAGTGAGCCAGCACCGAAAGCGTAATCTCCCGACAAGGTGGCGGTGCTGGCTTTAATTTGGCCGGCCGAGCAGCCCACCACAAGTGAATACCTCGTCCCACCGGAGATTCCCACCTTCTTCAGCCGCTCGCTTTTTCTTGCTTTCCTTTTCTTTCGGCGCAAATGAATCCCCCTCCTCCGACACTCGGGCCAACCTTACTTAATCAGTGGGGGCGGACTAATTATATCCGTGGCGCGTGGTCCTAGGCGAAATTGGAAAAGCCGGATGGAGAGAGTGTGCAGTGTTTTGAGAACGCTGCTGCCAGTGTTTCTAAAGTGGACACTTTAAGCCTAGGGTCCTTGGCTTGAGGCTCGAAACTCCATGACTCAAGGGTCCTAGAATCGAAGCTGTAAGAAAGGGATTACATTTTTATGGTATAAAATAAGGAGTCGAATTTATCGCCTGCTCAGAACCCTTAATGGTCGTAATACGCAAGTGGGTATAGGTCATCTTCACGTGTCATTAATTTAAGAGATTCTCCGGGGTAATTGTTTTTTCGATAGAACGGCCGAACTACTCCGTAAAATTACTGCTCCAATTAAATAAACGCATTTGCTGCTTAAAGATAAAATTAATTAAAAGATACGCTGGGTTACATTAAGGACCAACGAAGGTATACATATTTTGGGTAGATCGTTCGTCTTCTAGGTTGTTTCTGAGGCTCGTAGCGGTGAGAGAATACGCTTGCAGAGGCATGTTGGCACGTGTAGTTGGAGTACGAATCCTAGGAAACATCGATCATCCGCAATACGGCGTTTCCGCCCTCACCATTGCGGAAGAATCGTCGGGTAATCCGATGCCCAGCGCCACACGATCCGCATTCCCTCCGCGGAACAACCGCACTTTTTCCCTCCTCCGCCTCTGTCTATAGTTGTATAGGATCCTCTGCTTTTCACCCCGCGAACATCTAACACGAGACCAATCGTTTGCCGAGTCATTAACGGCCTGCTGTTGTTGTCAACGGAAATTTCTATCTCGAACGCCGCGCAAATCGCCGCCCACGCGCGGATTAATAATTCTCCCCGTTTAGCTGGAAATAATCAGATTGAAGCAACGAAATATTAACGGCACAAAGGACAAATGGCCTCGTTAAAAAATAATAATTAGCGATTAGCGTCGAGACGAGGAAGACTAAGAATTACATTAAGCAGTTTGGTGATTGCAATTTGTCATTGGTTAAGCCGCTTTTCTCTTCTGAAACCAATGCTCGTTCTGGCTGCTCGCCTCTGGGTAAATAGCTTTAATGGCATGCAAACTTGATGTGAAAATCGTATGCAAATATATGTGTGTTGTGCCGATAAATCCACAAGGGTTTTAAGCACACAGTATTTATGTACACCCGATTACTTTGCAAGCCCACGCATTCCGACTGTCAGAACGTGAATGATCGGAGACTTTGTCGCTGTGCTTGTGTCTGGCTTAATTAGCGCAACTCACCATGCTAAACAAGTTAACGAAATACTCGAGAGTTGGGTCATTCTTTGAAAGCCTCCCGCCAACCTCAATTCCCCTCTCGTAGTTTAGTAATTTTAATTTACCAGGACACTTTCCCATTCGGTGGAAAGTAGTGCGGTTATTTTATCGCCCTGGCCACTCGAGAAGTTTTCCCGCGAAAGGGCCACCTTATCACGAGATTTCATTCCCTACAAACCAGTAATTAATTAGTTTGGCGCGCGCGCTGCTGTTCGAGTCAAGCTATATTTCTACCAGGAAGGAATCGGCGCGATTCTGTCTCGCACGAATTAATTAAATTTTCCGTCGTTTCCGGGAGCATGATTGGATGATGCTTAAACGGCAGATGACGGAGAACATGGTCCTGTGAAGCCCGAGTTTTCCAGCGACGGCCGGCTGTTGAATTACAGCCGGCGCTGTCGCGTCAATTTCTGGCAAGAAAATTGGACGATTCACAATTTAACAGGGGCAAAGAAGCCGCAGTGTCATGCCAGCGGCTCGATTTCTCTATTTCCAGCGAGTAAAGCTGGACGGGGTCACTTTCAATTACGCGAGAAATGGACGAGTTTACAAGGCAATTTAAATCCTTTTCTCCACGATATTAAAGCTGAGATGCAATAGGAAAAAAACCGTGAAGTCTGTGGAAGTTGTCTGAAAAGCCGGATTAAAAGTCTGGAACAGGAAGTTAATAAATCATGGAAAGCAATAACTCTCGACTAACTATCCCTTCCACTGTTAACGAATTCCCAATCATCCTACAAAACAGCACGGATCAAATTCTTGTTAAAAAACTTACTTAATTAAATCCCCTTAAAATGAATAACTAAAAGAGATCTCTCCGAGCGGATTATTCCGCGAAGATTCGGATACGTAGCTCGGTATAATTATAAATTGATAATTGGATCTACGATATTCGAGGGTTCCCAGCGTTACCCGCCACTAAGATCAAGTGATGCCCGGCAAATCGAATCACGGAAAAAACCAGAAGCAATCCGCCGTTGCCCTGTAAGTTGTCCCCGAGTCAATTATTCGTTTCCCATTGGATTTATCGAGGAAGTGGAGATGCAGGGTTGCTTCCTGGAGAGGCGGCCACGAAACTCTCCACTCACTTACCCCAGAACCGTCACACTGACTACATCAGTTTATCTCTCCCCCGGAAATTTCCTACACTTCTACTCCAAGTCTACTGGAGGTTAGAGCCTAGGTCGCGTCCCGGCCTCCCCGAATCGTCTTGCCGGTAAGTAGTGCTTTAGCAGGAGGCTTTCCACGAGCGATTAATTAGCCAAGCCGCGAATAAAGTATTTCGGTCCACATCATCTCGAAGCGGACACAGCCTCACGCGAGAGGTCGCACACACACACACTCGCGTGGTCAAGTTTATTTCTAGTTGAAGCCCGGGGATATGTTGCAGCGGATAGGAATTGACGGGGGAGTGAGGTAGAGAGGCGTTGATCTTGTCAATGGCCGGTTCAGCGAGCACGATGGTGTAGTAGGAACTTAGTCTAATTCTTCAATTAAGCCAGTTCCTCCGGCGAGGCCGTCAAGACTATTAATTGTCGCATCAGAACTATCCATCCAGTACCGCTCGAGGCAGAAACCGCAGTCCACAGGAACTTCCTCCGCCCGCGGGGAAACAAACTCCCCCCCTCTCCCTCTCTCTTTCTCACTGAAGCTTGTATCCAGCGCAAGCTTAATCAGACACGAGAATCGTATGAAACGGCGGGAAATTCGATTGATAGAGACGCAGCGGGGCCACGTGGGACGCGTATCACTTTGCATGACCCATATATATCTGGGGGGGTTGGGGGATGGACGCGGAGGGTGGAGTGCCGGCCGTGCCAATTGATCCGGGAGGAGTCGCCGTGAAATCCAGCTCCTTTCGCCGCTTGATTTCGTTATTCTCCTCTCGGTGGCCTACTTGCGCCCCCTGGAGATCGAATGGCCCCATTGAGTATGGGGGGGGGGGAGGGGGGGAACGCTCGCATTGCATCGGAAATACTCCTCGCGCGCGCGGCCGCCGTTCCACGCCTAGCTGCGAAACAATGCGAGCCTGACGAGACTCCCATATATATACCTGGCGGGCCCCCTTTTTATCCTGCGCCGATGTACGATTGCATTGAGAGGTGCGTGCCGCGTTCCGTTACGTTCGGACGTGAACGTGATGTTATTTACATCGGGATTCTCTCCTTCTCTCGCTCCCGCGGTCTCCTTTTGCGCGGGCTCGCCGAGCGTAATGTGCTCGAATGTAGGGAGTGATGGGGATATACGCGAGGCTGCCATGTCGATATTACTCTCTGAAAATTGCATACGGTTCCGGCGGGTTCGAGACTTTTCATCAATCCTTTATGATCGGGACGGAATAGCTCGAGACTGTGTATGTAGAGATTGATATTTATATTACATTTGCTGGAATGGTTGATAGCATTTTCTTATATTAGAATGAATGATGATGTCACAGCCTCGCGATTATTCTATTAATACATTTTGGAATACGATTTCACTGCTATAAAGGTATAGGGACAGATAGCAAGTTTCCGATTGAAATTGAAATTAATTGAATTTGGCGATAATAGTAGGTGCGGCTTTTGTTATAAGTTCAGTATATTCTCCGGGAATTTGGAGGCTTAATTATTCAGGGTGAAACAATAACTGCCCGATAAATGGATCGCGAGCGGCTAATTGATTGGCCATCGGGACTGTCGCTTATTTCGTGTATTCAAGTAAAAAGGTATACAAATGGTATTTCACACCAACAAATAATTATGTAGAAATATATTAACTCTCATAGAGCAGGCTACGTTTATGGTTTAACAAAATTGTGCCGGCACCTTCGCGCTCGCCTTGTCAATGACGCAATTTGTGTTAGGCCCGCGTTTCGGTGCTCCGTACTGGCAAACCAATTTTGGGAGTTTGCGCTGAGAGCATATATGACGTATTGCGGTGCAGGCTGCGCAGCGGCCAACCCTTTCGCGGAAACGTCACGGAAAATTGAATGCACGAAGGGTGAGACATCGACGGGTTCTAATTACTCCGCGTGCACGATTAAAGGCCTGCTTTCAACGGCCTCGCTGCTAATGCGTGACCGTCCAATTAGCGGAACTTTAGTGCGTTGCATTCAACTGGCCAACTAACCGTGGCCCATCAATTTTGTATTCTGCAATGGACGCTTCGGTTTATTCATCATATAATAATATATACACGGCTTAATGGTATTATTGAAATTAACTCTTGGAAACTTATTCTAAACACTCTTAGCCATTGTTCAAGTTACTCAACCTCCACTTTCTCGAATTCTCCAATTCAATTAACTCGAATAATAAGAACAAGCTCCCAAGTCGAAGGGTGAAACATCAAGCCGGCCCTCGACGCGAATTCCAATATTCCAAACTAAGGATTACTCTGGCGGCGAGGAATATCGGGGCGATCCCATTCGTGGCTCGTTCCATTCCACTCAATCCAGCGCGACTCCAGAGGCGACTTGAGCCTTATCGGGCATTAATCCAGTTTCCGTCGATCAGGATGAATCAGTGGTGGCGCTTCGAGCATTTCTCGCCCATTCACGCTGACGGCGCTCTCTTTCTCTCTCTCGCGATGCACGCGCGCTGGCTTGCGTAACCGCGTCTAATGTTATGTCCGGCATAATTATGTAATGATGCGATTGCATCGCAAAGCCCCGAAGTCGGATCGATGCCCGTGAAGAAGGGGATCGCGCGGACTCCGGCAGAGAGCAGCCCGTATTTCGCCGCATTCGAGCAAAACGCGTCGCCTCCGATCGATCTCCGCCCCGCTCTAAGGTCACCCGAGGACGAGCTAAGGACATTGACAGAACGCGCGTTCGCTTCATTGTTGCTTCCACCTCGGCGAGTCCGACCGCAGCGGATTACGGAAACAGTCGCGGTACCTTTCGGGTGCATTGAGATTTTCGTTGGGAGAACGTGACGGGACGAGATTCATTGGGAATTGTGCAGGACTTGAAGCTTCGCGTCACAGTGTCGCAAGGAAAGTGATAAGCGTTTATATTGCAAAATCCTTTGGTAAATGTAATTATTATAGTCCCAAAATTGCGAAATATAAGCTAAGCGAGTTTAATAAGCAATCAAACCCTCGACAACGCATTCGCAGTGAAATCAGCCACCTGACGTTTTTCACCCCACCGTGCTCTGTTGCCCGAGCGCGACACTTGACGGAGCGTGGGAGCAATGGAATATCAATGCAATCGAAAAGTTGAACCGTCAATTATTTTAGTGGATCCTGTCGAAATACCAATTACCAGCCAGAGATAACAGATAGACGAGGAAGTGCGAGCGAGGGTAGTTAGCGAGGAGCGGTTTGTTCTCTGCTTTGATTGCAATGGCGCAAACAGCCAAGTGCTGATTGTCGCACAATGTTTCCAATGGTTCCATCTCTCTTTCAGCGCGGCCTTTAAAAAAACAAAACGATATATACTGCGCAAACTGTTGTCGAGCTGACAGGAGTCATCGCCGATGAACAAGCCGAGAGCAGCGGGAGGGAATGAATGACACGTTCGATCGAGCTACCAATGTCTCGTCACGCACTGCGGATTACACACACACTGCCCACTAATCGAATGTCGCAACAGCTGATTGACGCTTTCAATTGATGCTAATTAAACTTTTATCAGGTGGCCAGACCTTTGGCGGGACTGAGGGCTCGCTGCTGGATGTCTCCGTCCGTAAAGGAATGTTTGAGGGCTGCGTATCCCCAGGATGATCTGTCCGCGTGATTCAAAACTTCATGATTTGAATAGTCAAGAAGCTAGTCCAAGTCAAAATAGTGTTCGGCGGAAGCGAAGGAAAATAGATATGATATAAGTTGATCAAACCTATACAGCTTAGTTAAATATTTGAATTCAAATCGCTTTTTACAATATAAAGGTGACTTGTTTAACATTTAAACTGCACTCAACGCTATATTTTAATGAATCGCGTTTTTATCATTTTCGTCAGTAGTACTGTGAAGCATAGTAATTCCCAAAGAGCGATCTAGTTCCATGATAGACACACCATGATAACGCGCTTCCATTCATCACACCGAAAATCCAGCAGTTTCGTATGACAGCTCTATGTAACTCGCTGTTGCGCAAAGACGAGCTCAAGTTTCGGTGGATGTTGACCTTAGGAGAAACTTTTCTCGTGTTTCGTGTTGCGAAGTCGAGCCCGCGCGAGTGTGGATTCAGCGGATTCCATGGACGACGGGAACGCGAGCCCGACGAATAATTAGTAGAACGATGGCAATGAAACGATCGGACGTCCATGGTCAACTGGCTCGAGGACATGGCCATTGATACATAGATAGCGTCACATTAATATTGGAACAATAAGAGCACCGGTGCAACTGACCAGGTATATCTACAATACTCCTAGTAATAATAGAGCAGCGAGAGCCTATCGGAATTTCCAAAGAAGTTAAAAAGCCCTTTCCGCCGATCTTCTCCTGCTGTCGTATTAATAAGTCACTGTACGTACATATGTGGAAGTGGGTTTTCATGGAGGAGCCACGTGTGGATAGCGATCGACGGACTGAATTAGAATGCAAAGCTTGTCCAGGGACGTCGTGGGAGCACTGACTTTTTCTCCGGCTCGTATTCGTACTGACCGATCGCTCCTCCAAATCAAGTTCCAGCGCCGACTACTTTCACTCCCAAGTTTCGGGGAACTCATTACTTGCTAGATTCGTCGAGCATACGCACACTGGCGTACGATATTCATTTACAAAGGGCCTCAATTTTCGATGCATTAAATCCGAGATTATCCAGGCCGCTCGCCTTTCGGCCCCGCTCCGGATCGAATCAATGCTTTGTCTTTTGAAATCGGCCCGCGGAAGCCGCTTAGAGTAGCTTGAGTTGCGGCCTGTGGAAATATTTCGAATAAAATGAAGCCGGGAGCGAGAGAAGGGCGCGCGAAACAACGCTCGTTTCGGAAGTTTTGTGCCCCGTTATTCCGGCTGGCGCCTGCACGTTCTCTATGCGGCTGCGAGTGCTTTCGGTTCATGCGAGTTTTACGCAAGCTGCAATAAAAGCGGCGCGCTCTCCGTGTTTCGCGCTCGGGCGCTTAATGCCGCGATATTGGGGGCGCGGCAACAAACTAACGAAATTAATACGGCGGAGGTAAAGCACCACTGGCGCCCCGCGCTATCACCGCCGCCAGCGCCTCTCATTACCGACCTTTTTCTCCGAGGGCGAATTCGTTTGGCCGCGTGCATCCTGAAGGAATAATTGCGCGGTAAAGCGCGGCCCCTGTGCGAGCACACATGCTTTCCGGGAAAGTGGAGCGCTAACGAAATGCACGCCCGATGGAAACCCCGATGTTTTTATTGCGTTGCCGAGGATTCGCGGGTTATTAGCGTTCAAGGGATTTTAGATTCCGGGGTACACAGTACTTAGATAGGTTGATAATCACATTTGAACCGAGTCAGGATTCGCGATTTAAAATTTTGAAAATTGTTTTCATTTTCAAATTGTTTCAAAGTCAACGAATCAAGTTTTTGAAAAAGCTGCACTCACCAGAATCAGAACAGACCATTGTAAGCTAACGCGCCTATATATATTAAATAACAACCCTGCTCCCATATGCGAAAACTGACACCAACAGATAAGAATCCATCATATATTCAACGAATGCCGAGAATATGCCGAATAACGCCAACAACTCTACGCGACAAATAAGTGCGAAGACATCCTGACAATTGGATCGTTCCAAGAAAATATTGTTGAATTCTCCAAAAATATTGGCATCTCTAATCAACTCTGAAATGTATTATAACTTTATGAATAGTCGCTAATGACCTAGCTACCGATGCGACTCAAAATAAAAATAATTTAATAAAAGTTTTTGAAACTTTCGTCGTTATTGGCATTCTCAGTCGGCGATTGTCACCGAAAGGCAGGAAAACAGCAGATAGCTCTGCCTATTATTCTCAATGTTCAACAACCACTTGTACACGTCTCCGAACTCAAATCCACGGAAACTTATCAGCGTAAACCTCGCGCCGAGAGGAATAGCGGCACTCTAGTAATACGTGACACCGCCGGCTTCTAATTAAACTGAGAACCCAAGCATTTCCGCGAGGAAAAAAGCTGATCTTCTCTACGTGCCTCACGCACACTCACACACACACGCACGCAAACCTAGCATTACAAGTTAGAGGGAGAGACTATTCGCCGCTAAACTTTACACCCGTAAGAGGGAGTTTAATTATACCGGGCCGGCGAGTCGATAATGACGCTTCTTCTTCGCTGCGTTCCATCCCGTTCCTTCTTTCCTCCGCAACCCTCTCGCCCGAGAAACTTCCCAATGGGTTGGCTGTGCTTTTACCCCGTGATTCGTAAGGCACATGCTCTTTCCCCGCTCTAACCTGCTTCCAGTCATCGATTTTTCCCACATTACCAATTCTTCTCATCTACAACTAATTATATCAGATAGTTTAGTCAGATTTAATAAATAAACTATCTACAACTAATTATGCCAAATAGTTTAGTCAGATTTAATAAATGAATTATCTACAACTAATTATATTAAATAGTTTAGTCAGATTTAATAAATGAACTATCTACAACTAATTATATCAAATAGTTTAGTCAGATTTAATAAATCAATTATCCGTTTTATGTATGTGATTAGAAAACGGTATGTGTGCGTTTAGGTTTATTGGTGTTATTTGTATGGAGTTAATGTGCTCATCCGACGTTTCTAATATGTGTCACATATCACAGCCACAGCCCAGTCACACGCTTGGCAAGGCCAACATCGGAGATTCCAAGGCAAACGCATCACTCTGTACAAAGTAAATTCATTAAATAGCGGAGGGATGAGGGGGAAGTAATGAACGAAACGAGTGGGGTGTCTCGGGCTTATACTGGCCAGTCTGTGTTATTGATCTGCTTTGACGTGCTCGTCGCTGCTCCTTGATTGATGAGCGCTTAGTACTCGAGTGTGCGGGAGAGAGTGAATTCGAGGCGCCATACCACAAGCACATAGCACCGGGGACATTTCAATAGGCTCGCGCAGAGGTCAACCTCCCCTTTCGCCCTAATCGGATGACAATGCCTATTTCATGTGACTCTCGTAAGCCTCGTCGGCCCTAGTTAGATTCCGACTTAACTATTGATTGAGCTATTCTCGACTCGAAAACAGCCATGAAATTGGAATCGTCAGACTCGAATAGGACTCTCCTCTTGACGACAGAGACTGCGGTTAAAGAGTGCTACTTGCTTATTTATACTCAACCTTGAGGGATGGATGGGAAAAATCGCTATTCTAATTTGAAACTGTTCTTATATAATTAGCTATAACATAATTAGCATCTGAGTCTTTGTAATTCGAGTGAGAGATGTAGTTTTAATTTGAGAAATAATTATCAGATAAACACGACAATTGATTGACTGCTACTGTTTTAAATTCCTTTATAATTGGAATGTTATGCTTAGTATACATATTTGTAGAGTGACGGGTTTGCAAATTCCGGCTTCAATTCAGAAACGAATCACTACAACTATTTCTGCACTGATGTTTTTCTCGTGTTGTGAATTTGTGCATCGGGAGAATATCATTAGCTCTGAATATTTGGTATAGAAATTAGCGAATACATTTGCAGCACCCTGTACACGAGGAGTTATAGTGACACCTTAGCCCACTGTAAGGTATCAGTTACGGTGTTCAACGATGCGTTGGTCCTGCTCGCTTCCGCCGAAAGCTTTCATTTACAATAAATCGCGAGGCGATTGGCGCTGCGGCGGCTATTGAGGTGCACGTAAATAGAAGGCACGTCGGCGCTCGGAGAGCCCATGAACGAGAGGGAACGAACGATGCGAACCGGTTCACCGCGTTCATCCTTGATCCGCATCGTCAGTGTTGCGTAACGGCCAAATCCAAGCTAATCTCCGCAGGCTCATACAGGTGTAAGAAGTCGGTACCCAAGGTCAAACTAGGGTTTCAGAAATGCGATTTGATTTAACCAGCTGGTGCTCACTTATCTCGGGGCGTCGCGTCGTCGCGGCGGCGGCGAACCCTTGTACGGAATTACCGACCTCTCCCCCACGAGCCTTTTAACCCCTTGGGTCCAAGTCATTCGCTCGGCTCACCCTGCGACTATTATTTTTAAATTCAATTATACTTCCGCCCCCTCGAAGGTAATGACACTCGCCGGTCTTGTGGCACTTGGGTAATTTACTTTTCGACGGTGGGCGTATTCCGAAAGGTATTATTGCGAGAAAGTATTCTTAGATTAGATACGTAAAGAGTGTGCGAGGGCGGGACGGATTCGAGCGAGGATCGCTGAATGTTGATACCTGGTTCTGGTCTGTTGTGACGTTACCGATACACACCTATACGTGCGGCGAATAATCGGTCATTAACACGTCGACTGTCGCGCAAACATCATTCATTTCGTCGGTCGGGTTTGAAAAACAGGTTCTATCACGGTGAGCGGTTTTTCGACTCACTACTTGATTCTTCGCAATGGAACGAGTGGAGTAAGTGCACAAATGTTAAAACGACCGCGTTGGATATCAGGTTTTCGTTTTCTCTCGGGCAATGACGATGTAGTCAATGACTTGGATGTGCGTTGGGTGGCAGGGTGTGTCTATTTGATTAAAACCTTATCAAGCCGCCAAGTGCGATTTATAGTCTCTTCCTAGAAAGCTTGGCTAATAAAATGCTGACACCATTCACGTGGGAGAGACAACGCAACAATTACGAAATTATTCGCATTAGCCTCTCCCGCGTTGGGGTTTCCGTTTATGCTGCTTTTCCTCCGGTGAAAGTCGCCAGATAAATTCGCGCACTTAGTTGGGACGCATTGAACTTTCGCCTGTTGCGACTTCGCCTTTGTTAGCGAATTCGCGTCGTTCTCGGCACTCGGATTCAGCGCGGGGATGACCTGGCCGCTTTACGTGTTGTAATTTAGTTAATGCACGCCGTCCCCTTTCCCGTGCGTTTGTTTGCGACCAAGTGAATCGGGTGTGTTGAAATCCCAATTTATAAAAGGGCTGCGCAACCTTGTTCCAATGAACCGGATGACTCGCTGGAATCTAGTGGAAACTGAGTACACTCACTCGGGTATTTCAGAAAAATTATTAATAATCGAATAGATTGTGGGAAATTCTTTTAATTTATCGTTTCTAGTACTTGAAAAATTAATTTAAAATGTTTTCATTGCATCGAACTTGTATTGTAAACATTTCATTATAATGAAAACCTCCGTAATCCATTAGTAAAGAGTATACGCTAAGATGAGCAGACTGCTCTTTCCGTGGCCTGCCACCGAGTTATTTGTCGAATCAGAGCTCCTTAAAGAGCCCCGTCCCTTCCCTCCCGTCCATCTTCGTTCTCTCCTTGCCACCGTTGTCCTGTACCGGAATTAATTTCGCGATAAATATATCCGTTTTATATTTAGCCGTCGCTTTATCCCCTAACACTCGATGGAGCAGAAGAGTTATCGTAACGGTGGCGGAGAGGATTGGTGTGCGGCTTGGCGTCGCTTTTGAGCGATAGCCGGGCACACAGACGAACACGCGTGCACACGTAGCGGCGGGCGCGGTTTATGGTTTGCCCGGCAAAATTCACCTCTCAAAGGAAAATAACGCGCGGCCGATGAAGCCGACGAAAACAGCGCCCGGCCAGATTCGTCGCTCTATCGGAATATGGGATTTTATACAGAGAATAGCGCGGCGCGGGAGCGGGATATGCTTCGGGCAATATGTGGGTCACACTGCGTACCGAGCGACACCGGCAACGTAAACCTACCTGACACTCCGTACACACGAGACTCGCCTCAAAAATAGAGAGAGAGAGAGCCCGACGCGCCTCCACGCCCCCACGGCGCCTCTTTACGCAAGATTGATATATCTCCCGGTGGATTTGCCAAATTGGCCGTTAAACGAGAGAGGACCCTTTAATTGACACGCGTCATTACGACTGCTTTGATGAGAGCGAGGATGGTCCGATTGCATTTGTGGTCGCGGCTTTATTGTTATTATCAGATATATTCGGTTTCACGCACAATGTGCGATATACCTTGGCAGATTTCAAGTATTTTATTTGCGCTTGGTGATAAAAACTGAGCAAGAGAATGTTGAAAAAAGAATGTTTTTACATGTAGGATGAGAGAGTCTATGTATGTATGTAGTTTGTACGGAGAATTAGTGTTATGGACTGTCATCACTGTGTATTATATGCTCCCTTGGATTATTTGTTCATTCGTATGTCGGGTATTATAGAAATATCTACCCCCGCAGCAAGTGCAGAATGTTGGTCGTTATGTTGTACGAGCGAGTTCCTGCAGTCGGCGCTTTTCGCGTCTCGAGCGAGTGCGGACTTTTATTTTCGCTCACAATCGCTTGCCGCTGTCGAGCAAGTCGGTCGACTGACTGGCAGAGGCACCTAGGAAAACCAAGGGAGAAAAGAAGCACGCGAACAAGGTGGACGGAGAGAGGGAAAAAGGGAGAGAGAAAAATGCGGTTTTCTCGTATCAGCATTTCCCGATGGCGGGATAATTGGTTTTTACTTAATCAACCCAGTTGGTCGAGGCGCTGGTGTTGGTGCCGCGGCATTTTTTCCGAGAGAAGCATTTATGCGGCGAGTGCGCTCCAATTTGTTGCCGACTAGTTTCGCGGATTAACCGATCGGTAATCGAGTTTATTAAAGGGAATCGATTTGGCTTGGGCTTGGGCTCTCTCGGCGAGGCTCGCCGTAGCTTTCGGGCGCAGTTCATGAAATAACTGGCGACCGATCGCCAGTGCCGCTTTCGCATTGTATATTCGTTTCGATTGCTGGGACTAGCGATCATCCACGTAACCATTCAACGAACCATTCATCGCCGCGTCGCGCCGCGAGCCGACCGAGTCATCTGCGTGGCTTTAAGAGCCTAGAGACCAAGTTCAACGAGATAAATGAACCACTCACTCGTACGAATGACGAGATCCACGCTCACGAGGTTCGGCCAACTTCTACACTGGCAGTGGCCCCTCGCGGCGAAGACGAATTCTCAACTTCGTTTTAATGAAACGCCACTTGCCGGCTGATTGATTGTCGGCGGGCGTAAGGCTGCCGTCATGCAGATTAGCCCGCGCGACTCTCCAGCTAGTTTCAGCTACGCCTCACGTACTTTCATGTTAATAAGAGATTAGAAAGTCCGCACCAAAGCCGCCCAACATCCGCCCGAACTCCCCAACTTCATTCTCCCAATAATCCTTCAATCTCTCCACATTAAATTATCACTTAAACAAATTAAACAACAAGTGTAACCGCAAAATCGAAATTACCCCATCGGCAGAGCAATTATCAACACGCAGATTAAATGAAACAAGCATTGCTCGACGCACACGCACCTTTTTAATCGACCGGTCGGGAAATCGGAAGCGAGGGAATCTACACCGGTAATTAATGAAGTCGAATAAATGGGGCGGGCAGGCATCTGATCAATGTCGAGGCGCAGTGTAATTATTTAATTCGCCACTAAACAATTACGAGCGGTGGTGGTGGCCGGTGGTGACTAAAGGCTACAATTATTGGATCCCTGGCGGCCGGTTTTATCTAGGATCGGACGTGGCCGGGAGATGCGTGGCTCGATAGAGGGATCCCAGTGTGCACGCCACTGGAATCAGGCGTACATTGTCTCCAGCAGGGCGGTAGGTTGAGGTCCGAGGCGCTAACGCCGAGTTACAACCACGTCGACGTCCAATTATTTCGACGCCGGCACCGGCCGCACACACACACAAACACAGACGCGCGCGGGTACGGTATGTGTGTATATCGTCGGCGTCGGTCCACGGGCGTTTGTTTTACCACGAGGTGACGTTAAAGGAGCGCCAGTGACGTCACTGGACCCACTCAGCCGATGGACGAGAGGAGTCAGCGGAGCGATAAACGTATTTATTAAGTGCGCTAAGAGGGAGCCTTTGCAGCGAGCGCCCCGAGCCGTTCTTGCGCTCTTAATGTTTGCCTCATTATTACTCCTGATCGCCTCGCTCCTTTTCTACCCGCTCGAGCCACCCTCTGCCCTCTCTCCCTCGAGCCTCTGCCACTCGGCGAGTAAAGACTATAGTCCGGGAGCCTGGAACTCGGAGCGAGAGCCTGCTCTCGGCAAAATCGCGAAAGACGCCGGTCGCCTTCCACTCGCCGCCAATGTCTCTCGACTCGTCTTTATCGCATCTATAAAAGTTGCCTGAGTGCCGCGATCCTTCTTACGCCGCCGCTTAATTTCATCGTAACCCGCGATTGTTCTCCTTCGACCGATCCAACGAGATATGTGCACATATGTGGGTGGGGTATGTATGTATTTGCGGGATTATTGTTCCTGGCGGAGTTATGGCTGGGCCGACCTTACGGGAAATCCGGGCTTCCAAGGGTTGCGCCCGGCCTCGTGTGCGCGGACGCTGCGGCGAGAAAGAGAAGTGGCTCCGCGGATCGATTGAATTTAAGTATGAATTATTATTAGTGGACGCCGGATATCTACAGTTTTATTTATGTGTTACGGATTCAGGGCTGGAGCTTCGAGCGTATTGAATTCTCCACACGCGAGCGGTTTACTGGAAATATTTATTGATACATTTTTTTTCGGGTAGAACTTTGTAATGTTGTTATTGCGATTATTTCGAATAATTAATTAGACTTTAATATGGTTATCAAGATTTCATAGGGTGGTCTAATTCCTTCTTTCCTGAAATAAAACGTGGATGGCTAAAGTTGGACGCATTTCGATATGACCATCATGGCCCCACTTTCCCTTTGATTCTCCATACCCAAAGCATGCACTAACAAGCCTCTGAATTTACCGGCACTCGACTCAATTAGCGTCCCACTAAGAAGTTCGGGAGGAGAACTCAAAGTCGACGGCGAGCGAGTTTTTCACCAAAGGGAACCTTAACTTGAACTCAACCAGCTAATCAGGCTGTCATCGGGAAGTTATGTGATTGCGTACACTCGGCACGCGCTATTACGGAATATACAAACGAATTTTATAGTAAAGGGGTCACCAGTGAAACTTACGCTCGTCCTTCCGGTCTCTCGGTACTGAAGAGGAGAAGAGCAGGGACGGAGTGCCGGTTATGTCGGCCTCGTGATCGCCGGGCAATCCATTTTACAGGTCGCTCTCGAGAATGAGGAAAACAAACATTGCAGCTCTGCCCCGTTAGCTTCCTCCGCGTTCGCCAAGAAGGAAGATAAAAGGGGCATCTCGCAGCCTTCGATTTTCCACCCTGACGGCCTCTTTCGCACCCTTCCCTCTTACTTGCCTTCCACTCGGAACTAGGGTGGAACGTGTACTGACTGACACATCAAGGACGCTCGGCAAATTTCGATACTGCTTACGGGAATTCGGCCAAATCTACTGGTACCCGTATTTGCCTCGCTGCAGGATTCTCTAGTTGCATTATTGGAGTATTAATATTTCGTTTCATTAATTAATTTTGCCAAAGGTAAATTTATCGAAGTAAAGTCTACATGGTACGAAGTATCTGTTTCGGATCTTCCAATTAAAATACGGTTCAATAGCTTTCCCGAAATATTTAGTTACTTCGGTTCGGTTATATAATATGCCGCTTTATTTTCGGAGGCCGTCGCTCATAAATAGGGCCAGTGTTCGGCTTTAGCTCGTGATGAGCCTTCAAGACGGCAAGATTCGCGGCCCATAGTTGTCTGAAGTCGCGTTCTCGTTTACACGCGATCTCATTAACGCCTTTTCAGATTCAAGACCTTAATTGCTGTATCCCGTCAGAATTCGCTGGTGTAATGTATGCTGGCTTTTATAGAGCCCATAAAGAGCAGCTCGTCTCTTAATTAGAACAATTTAAAAGTTCGGAGAAAATGGCTCTTGCAATCGAGCAGCAGTATTGATTACTTCGGAGTAGACATCAGTGAGGAATGATTGGAAAGTCCTTTGGTATTGAAGAATCCGTAGCGCCGAGTCGTTTAGAATTCTTCTCTAACGGAAATTCTTGGAATTCCCCCCCACTGATTGAAGTGCTCCTATTCGCATTCCTGCGTTAATGAATTCCGGCGGTTTGAGTGAGCGCGTTTGGCAAGCTGGTGTCAAGGACTGGCCGGAGAGAATGAAAAGCACGGGGGAGGAAAAGGTTGGCGCAGGAGTTGGCGGGGGAGCGCGAGCACATCTTGGCCGCTGGTGTCACAGGTGTGTGTCGTTTATAAATAACCGACCGCTTCTTTTTTGTGGTCACACGAAAGTGCGCCGGAGCGGAGGGCGAGCGGAGGGCGAGCGGAGGGCGAGCGGAGGGAGGGCGGCTTCTAGAGTCGAGGAGAGTGTCGGAACGGCCAGGGCTTTTCATGTATTTTCGAGCGCGCTCCAGAGCGATGATCAAAGGACGCGTTTACCGTGCCGGCGACGGTAATAATTCAGGAAAAATGCATGCCTACGGTACGGCTAACCATGCGGCGGAAAAGGTACCCACGTTCCGAGCAGTTCGTCCCCGGAATTTCGGATCGATACTTTATAATCTCGCTCTATTACCGCTTTATTTGCCCGCACGGCCACGGCTCTTTTCGATACTTAATTCCCGTGTATTAAAATATTATCGAATAATCCGCCGAGTAACTACTCCGGAGAAATTCGAGCGATGCTCATCAACTTCCGAATCGGCGCATTATAAACTTGCAATTGGGTTCGCGTTGATTTGTAACTGTGGTATAGAATTACAATTGCCTTATACTCGTTGAAGAGTTTATTTAGCCTCAATTAATCAATGGTCTCATTTACCGATAAACATAATTACACATTATGTACGCCTGCTAAATATCCGATAAAAATGACAGTGAAAAATATAGCGCTTTATTTATAGGCGTATGCATTACAGCTTCACTCACTCGGATTATGGACATAATTCCCTAATTATATAATACTAAATAACCGATAATAATACACGGTATTAATGAAATTCCGCGAATCCTCCCAGTGCTACTAACAGGACGCGAACGTGAGAGCTCGAGTGGCCTGTCAGTCTGGCTCTGGCATCGGTAATTCAATGACTGACAGTATTGCATCTCCTCTTCTGTGTTCCCGAATCCACGTATGAATAGGCACGGGAGGCCCATATATCCAGTTATACGCGCTTTCAAGTCCGCAGGAGTCTACGGCCGAGAAGCTGGCGTATTACGATTTTTTCGCAAAAAGGCGCGTGTTACGCGCGCTCACGGGGCCGAGGCTTTCAGGGCTGGCGAGCGCGCGCGTTCTATGAATACAGCGCTCCTTTATTTATCACGACGAAGGGAAAACAAGGCGGGCGCCACTATTATTGCGCGCGGCCATTTAAAAAGAACACTCGGCAAGCTCTTGAAGGGCTTTCGCCAGGGCGAATTTAGAGCGAAGGTGTACACGCGGGGTGGTTGGTCGCATGCGCGCTCGTTGGCGATAAAGTGACAATGCTGGCACGCACTGAAAGCATTTAATTAACTCTGATTTATCAAGCAGCCGTGTACTCGATATTGCAACTTTCGCGAGTTGCTTTTGACAAAGGGCACCTTTTTCGGCCCGTTGGGGTTTCATTAAGTTTTTGCGGACTCTTTGCCAATCGAGATGAATGGAAAGACACTTGGTAGTTCATTGCGGAGGGACAAGTTCCCTCGCAGGAGACTTGGTTCCTTGATCTTGAGATGCAGACTTAATGGTGTTACGAGGGTTTTAGTGCTGATTTGGTTCTTTGTGGTTTGAAGTTCGCTCAGACGTATGTTGAATTGGGTTTATTATTTATTATTCGAGGAGCCACAGCGGAAACAAATAGGATTCACAAGCGAGTTTCTCTATAATTTCGAGATCTTTTAAATTCGGGAAATACACGCGTGAGAGCGCGTCATGCATAAATTGCTCTCATATGTTAATTAGCGGGGCGGCGGCGCTACGGTTAATTCCCTCGAAATGATATTTTCTCTCGCCAATTGCCTAGAGCGCCCGCGTTTCCGCTCACCGTCAGCAATCGCTGGGTAAAAATGGGAATTTATGTCGCCGCGCTGATAACCATTCGTTATGCACAGCTGCACTACTGATTGCCACACTGAGGATATTTATGCAAGCATTCAACCAAGTTGATTTGTCGGCTAAGAAACCAAGGCAGATTTCCTATAAATTTCCATGTCAAGTTTACACCCACGGAAGAACTTGATTTTACCACTTCTTGCTTAATAGTTTAACGAGTGCGCTAGACCGACTAGTAGTTAGTTAAAACAAGTACCTGAGTGCACAAGAATAATTGGTAAAAAGAACTATTTTGAAGAAACGAATTTTCAATAACAATGACTGACTTTTCGAATAACAACCAACACACTATTGTCCTCGGGACATTTACTGAAATAGGAAGCGAAGTATTCTCTTTGTCACTCCCGGCCATTCTTTCCGATATTGTATATTCTACAGAGGCACAGCTTCAGTACAGTACATATATAGATAAAGGGTATAGATTACACATCCTAACGGATATCGATACGCTTTATCTGTACGAATAAGCGGAGTCCGATGATTAGAGTGTTCATAACGGTAAAGGGAAACCGGGGGAAACCCATATTTATACGTGAATTCGCCATTAGCATCTGGGATCAGGGCGAGTATCTCATTCGCATTCATCAGGCTCACAGTGCGTGACTGGGAAAAGATATTTTCCGAACCTCCCGGCGTCGCGATACCGTTTACCTCGGTTACCCCATTATAGCCTTTGTTTTTTCTATCTGTTACAACGACATTGAAAAATCGCACGAAAGCGAGAGGGCTCGCGCCTCTTCGTCCATAGGTGTCCAGCGTTCACACCATTGACAAACTCTCACTTGTCCTATACGTCATCTCGCAAAAAGGATTGTTGAATATACAACAAGTATATACAATATATATAGCATTCGCATTATCGATTTTATATATTAGGCTGAATTCAGTATGTGACTTGTTAATGTTTTATACATCGTTCATTTTCTCATTCCTCATCAAGTCAACGTACTGTAAAGACATATAATAAAGTTCTGTTGCGTATAAGATATTTTCTGACTAATACTACGCTGATACATTGAGACTGCAACAGTCTGCAACAAGGATCCACATGCGCTCCGGAAGTGGAGTATTCACAAACGTACAGTAGATAAATATATTGACTTGCATGTTACAAGTCTGACTACAAACAGTCTGCATTCGGAAGTTCGTATGCTTCAATTATTGAAGGCAAACCTATAAACTCTCAAGTGTTTATCAGACCTCGAAATACAATAAGAGAGCCAGGAGCCCTGTAATGGAATTTGGAAGGAGGGTGTGCACGTACAACATAAGATTACAGAGCACCAGCACTCGAGATGTTACGGTCCGTCTATCTCTCGCGATTTCCCTCAGCCCGTATTTGACTGCGCTACGACGTCCTCGGCTCCCATCGTCCCCAGGTTTCCAATCAGGCGACGGCGAGAGACTATCACGTAACTCGGAGGCATTTAGAGTGCGCCCGGCGAGTTTGTTAAAGCGTCGGCGATGGGGGTGCGAACTCTGCCTATCTCGCGAGGGAGCTTAACAAGTCTTACCGGCGAGAATTACTAAAACTTTCGACGGCCAATTGGGGCTCTTCTTCCTTGCCCAGAGAGGAGAGAGCGGGAACGGTAGTTGCTCGCTTGATGTGCCAGTTACAGCCACACTCCGCTCCACTTGTTCTCGGATCTATCGTCCGCTGCATTCTACTCGATAGGTCAAAAGTCTTCCCAATTATACTTGGAGTTGTTTGTAATTTGATATTTTCAATATTGAGATTTGCAGTTTTATTGCTACGCGAAAGTTCTTGTGGAAATGTATTATTAGGCCAAATAAGTTTCTTGTCGGACGACACAATTCGGTGTTTCCACTTTACACGAATACGCGAGCACCGTCACGAATTGCTCGCAGCTTTCGAGGCACGCGATCCCATAAAAAGCGTCGATTTGATAGGTCACCGTCGTCACGAGCTTTCTTGCCGGCGATTTTCCCCGGCGACCCAGCCAGCAGGTCAATAACATACCTTCTTCTACTATAATTTCGACATTGCAAACCACTCAGCTGCTCGACGCAAAACAAAATCGAACCGTAAAAGTTTAATTGTCCCCGAAGCCGGAGGATCCATTTTCCGAATTTAACAAGCAGAAAGTATAGAGGAGTGAAGGAAAGGGGGATTTGGGGTTCCGAGGGCGCTGGAAAATCGGCAATCCAGCGTGAAAGCCCCCGGGGGAGTATGGAAAGCAGGGGTTGGTATCGCGAAAGTTTGTCTTTGAAAAGGATCCTTATCGCTTTCTCGGCATGGCTACATGCACGAATCTACTGGGAGCCACATAGTCCATGGGGATTTAGACGCTCGCCGGACTTTAGCACCAAGGCAAGTTGCGAGCGCGCGTGTTGGCACGCGCACGTGTTACCGCAGCGTGTAGACGTATGCGCTCACGAGTTTCCGCCGGTTCTTCGGTGTCTGCCTCCATCGGCCTGGCCTGCTTCTATATTTACGTGCACGCTGTCCGGCGCTTTCGTCCGCTTGGGCTCTATAAAGCGGAGCCTCGGTCAACTAGGAAACTAGGTCTCGGGTGTTAGGACTAGCCTGGCATACGTGTTTCGTCGGCTTTGTTCTAGCTCAAAGCTCACGTGTTGTACCAGCAAGTCGCCGGGAATTGTTGCACGAAACTTCGCCGCCTGACAGGCCGTGCGTTCCCTTTTAAATTCGGCCTGGCTCGCTTGCAAACCCTCCTTCGACCTTTACTTGGCGCCGTTGTTTATGGAGATTTCGTGGCTGGGGTCCTTGCGAGAGCGTTTCATTGCTGACGCGTTGCTGGTACACGGAAAACATTAACAACAATTACTCCTTTGTCGCTCGCGCGCAGGCTATCGTTCAAGGTGTCTGTTTTATTTAGCATACATTTCTCCAAGCTTGTCACTTATTTCAAACAGTTACTTATCAGGCTAACAATAAGTTTATAGATGTCAAATCCACATATCATGTATCATAACATTCATAAAACGAATGATTCGTCTCGGAGATCTTACAGTTTGGCAAGTGCAATTCAGGTCCGTTCTGTAGGTCTGGTGGAAGTTGCCGTTGCGGAGGAAATGCTATACGCTCGAATTCCAACGAAGGCAAAACAACACCGAATGGTCAATTAGCATAGCTGTCGATACTCGTGTCAGTGAGGCGACGCGCGTTAAGTGGCAGGATTGATTTACTGATAATAGTTATTGATATTCGAGAAGACAGCCTGAAATACACAGACTCACTCGGCCACCCCCGGAATTGGTGGGCAGCTGGTCGTTAGTTAAAAGCGAGCGGTATTCCCGCATCCATCATTTTCCGCGATACAATTCCGCGCTGCATGATGAATCAGCGAAGAGCCACACCATGATTTCATTAAATTCGCCGTATGTACCTATGCACCCAAGGGAAACCGGGTCTCGGCCTAGTTACAACCGGCTTCCCTCTCCCGCCGGCTAAGTACATTTTGAACCTGCCGGGACACCCGTGTGCTCGCTAATAGACTTTCGAGGTACACGTACTCTCGCGTTGCGAATAACAGTTAGCACGTGTACCACTCCGAGACTTGCGGGCAAAGTCGATATGCGTCATAATCAGATTAGTGGATGAAACGGATTCGAAATGTAAAGCGAGAGCGCTCGTCCAAATATCCTCGCGCTCGAAGGGAGATTTGTTAAGATGAGTAAGTCGATGAAGTGGATTGAGTCAGTGGAAGGGTATTTGGGAAAAGGTAGGTTTGGGCAAATATCCACTGATATTGTTTCGTGCGATGATTAATTTTTAATTTTTTTAATTTTAATGATAAGGCCGCTTACTGGGGCCTGCGATGCTTATAGTGATCCATGGAGTTTCCTCGACACGCAGTCGAAGGCCTGGTGCAATGCGCGTGAAGGTAAAGCGATAACCGCGGCAGCTAGACGGACGCTCCGAACAGTATCGAATGTCAATTCCCCTAGACTAGACGGTTCACTCGATTAGAATACTTATCGAAAGGTAACGGTGCGGTCTGCGCGAAACACAGAGAGCGAGAGAGCTGGAGCGGGAGCGCGATAGGCGGAGTGGCGGCCGAGGAAGAGGGAGGCTTGTGGTTTGCCGGATATTCGCGGCTATCGATGATATCCGGCGACGTCCTTGGCCTGATAAACGGATACCCGTTTATCCGGATAACCGCCTCTGCTCTATCTCCGCACGAGGCGAACCTCGTCGATAACTAAATAAAGGCAAGCGATCGGTTACGGCACGGAAAGTGCTGCTGCTGATGCTCCTACTTCCTTCGCGCACGCCTTTCCTTCTCTTCAGCGCTCCCGTCCCCGTCGCCGCCGCTTGACGCGATCTCTAATCTAGAGATCTTCTCCCGTGAGGACAGTCGTCTTCCAGCGCACCTCCTACCCTTGCGTCCCGCCTACACTTAACGATCCGCACGCAGATCAATTGGAGGATTAAACTTTCTAGGAGTCGCGTATCGCGACCGATCGCTTTTCCACGTAGTTCCCTCCCATCATAGTCGGGTGTTCGTTTAAGGTCCTGTGGAAGAGGAAAGGAACTTATTTGGAGAGGGAACAACACTTTTATTCGATTTTTCCACTTCATGGAAATACATATATTATTTATATTTTAATGGTAATATTGTGGTATCACGTGTTGTGGTTTCTCCAAGCTTGAGGTGTTGAGCGATTTCTGTAAAATAAGCGCAGAGTGTATCAGTTAACGAAGAGATTATCCAAATGTATTAATGTATTAATATATGCCTTATATTAATTATGTATTTATATTAATGTATTAATATATGCCTTGGCTCATTGGTAGGGAAAATGTTGGTGCAGTTTCCGACTTGGCAAACTTGGAAGCAGCGCCCTTCTGGGAGCACTGAAACCCTTTGGATTGAGACGTCCCTGGGAGCGGCGAGACGCGCCGCTTCGGAAATGTACCGAAGAAGGCTCGATCGAAGGCCTATTGATTACGTACGGAAATAAAGTTAGAAGGTGGAAGGCTCCTTTATCGAATGCGACAGATATGCGCCATTCACGTGCCCTCCGCATCATCGCGCTACCTCCGCCATTACTTACCCCCGCTGGACTAACATATTCTCATTATGCTAGTTAGTGCCTGGTCCAAGCTCCAGAGCAATTCTAGACCTCCTCATTTCCTCTACGACTTTATCAAGTGGTACATTTCCTGCCAAGTTCGACGTATTCAATCCGGGCTCTCGACAAATCACTTAATTGGTCACTTGTTGATAATACTATGCAGAAAGGCAGCAACCCTCTCGGGGCAGGGTGGCGCAGGGGGTGGGCGGGTGTTTCCTGATTGCCGCAGTGCTTACTCCGTCAAGGTCTACGAGCGTCGAGCGGCGAGCGGCGAGCGGGGCACACGTATACTCTAAAAGGATCGAGGAATTAATTATTGATTGCTTTGTTAGCCTCCTCCTTCGATCCTTTCCCGAGGCGCTTCCCCCCCACGGCAAATGCGCCGGAAGTGATTAAGCCCGATCTAAACGGGATGAAGTTGCAACTGAACTGATTAATGCTCTCGAGCGAGTGCACCGCGTGGGTTCAGCAGGTTCCGCGGCCTTGGGCAAACAGTAGGTGCAATGTGGATTTGTGAATCCGGCCGCTGCATCCGGCCGTATTTGCTCGGTCAATTATAACGATGAGAATATAAAGTCTGCAGCGGGACGAGTGCGCCAAGCGAAATGTCTATACACCTTCGTGCACTGTTAGTAAATGGAGGTTTTGGCTCTCGCCGCTTGGCAAAAACCTTGCGGGCCACTACCCTCTCGCTGTGTTTTGCCATCCTCGCGGTGCGCGGCTTTTTCATGAATGGCACATGTGTTACGCGCAGGGGGACGGGAGGAGACTGGTTGCTTCGTCAGTGGAGGTTTTTCGGGATTATCGCTCCCGGGCATTAAGCCCCCGTCTGCCCTTTCTGTGTACGCAAGAAATTACTCGGCCTTTCTTGGCGAACCTGTGTACCCACGTTACAGCGTCTTTACTTGTCTTGGCAGTAATTTCCACCCGGCCGGCTTCATTTCCGCCCGCGCATTCGCGCTTACGTCGAGTGACTCTTGTACTTGTGGAACCTTGTGAGTTGACTCGGTCGCGTTATGCGTGCTGGAAATTGTAATTCGATAGTCGAGAGTAAGGAATTATTAAATGTTACATTTGGATATATATCATAATAACTGTACCTGTCGTCTGGAGTTTAACATATTAAGAACATATATCAAGAGATACTCTGTTGGAATGTTAAAGGCCGCTTGATTTATTCGCCACGAGGTTCGCCGGGCATGCAGATATCTCTTTTCTTCTTAGAGGGTTAAGGGACTCCTTGTCGCACCGCTATCGTATTAGCTACTGACTACTAAGAGCCACCGAATGCACGATAAATACTATGGAAATTTCGCCGGAGACTGAATGAGCGGTTCAGATAAAAATACGGAGTTGTAGAGAGTGGTGTGTGTGAGGGAGAGAAGGGAGCGAAGGGCGAGCTTGTAGGCGGGAAAGGGGTGGGATTTTTGCGGGGCTGATATGGATCGTGGAGGGTGAAGAGGAGCTAAAGGTAACTCTCAGCTCGGCGGGAGAGAGCCGTTTGAGTTGCAGATGGTGCGAGGTCCCGGGCTTGGGAAATCAATACCCTCAAAAGCTTGTGTGGCCCTCTCTGTAGGTGTGTCATTCTGGTGTTGATGTAGGGCCGGCGCGGGGCGCCGCGCGCCAACCCTCGATGCTCCGTGAACTGGTTCACGCGAGCGACGATTAACCGGCCTCGATCCCAAGCAGATTCACTTTTCAAGCGCGGCCGCCAGGCATTTTCGCCACTCGCCGCAGCATCCGGCCCACCTTTCCAAATCGATGCACGCACCCACGCATCTCCCCCCCCCCCTCCCGCGCTCGTTCGCGACGATAATGCATTCAAATTGACGCTCGAGTGCCAATTTATCGGGCGAATGCGAGCCCGCCACTCGATGCGGAATACCGGCCAGGATTTCTGGATACGATAATTGGCTGTCACTTTCGCATGACGCTTTTAGCTCCTCCACCACCACCCACCACCACTATCAAGATACAGACCTTGCTATAATCTAATTGGTCCGCCTTCCTAATCAGTGCCCGTAATTTTGTAAACAGTTAAGGGCGCAAGTGGGTCGATTCACTTCCGGGGTAGTTAGAGTTACGGCGGGAGAGAGACGAACGATTGCTTCCCTCGAAGGAGGGAAAATGTTGTTAGTTATGTCGAATTCTGCACGATTATTATTTCGGGAACTTTAGTTCTTAGGTCTTTAGCTCTTGGCACTGAATAATTATGTTCAGTAAGTCTGTGGCCCAGTCACCCTTCATATTTTTAGTTCATTGAAACTGTAATATTTGGTATTCGAACTTCGGGTAATGCTGGAGTGAATTCGTTATTCACACCCATTAGTTCGTGAGAGTAATTGCCAAATTTTGTTGAAACAACTCTTTACACTGTTTCCCAGGTATCCTCGAGTATGAAAAATTAAACACACACGAATGTGTCGAGAATGGATGAATGGAAATTTGTTCAGAAAAAAACATCCACTGTCTACTGTAATTACAGAGAGAAACTAAACCACTGTATAAAATAATAAAATTACAATTATGAATTAACAGAGCCAGACATTTTCCATCGGTTGCCAGTGAAACTATTCTCCGTTATTCGTAGTCCAAGTATTGTTGACACGAATGTGTTAAGCGTCCAAATTGTCGAAATGGGAATCGCATATTACGATCGCGAGGGATTTTTCCCTCAATTACACGGCCACTTGCCACCAGAGCCTCGCGCGGATATCGGACGAATGCGAGCGAGGTGGAAGCTGGAATTGCTCGGCAGCGTACTTTTTCGCGAAGGACATACATATAACTATAAGGGACCAGCGAAACGTGATGCACACTTTCCTAGCCGGGGCTGCCCTGACGTCAGCCAGCTGCTTTTGCAGGACGCGGGGGAATTGGAGAGGAGATGAAAGCGGTCTACTTTCATGGGACCTGTAAAACCTATTTGACTAGTACCTGAAACTTCCTCTACTCCCGTATCTCGACGAGTGGTGCTGGTATTAATATCGACGGGGAATTTGGTGACGAATCTCCTCTCGTAACCTTTTGAACGTTTGACTGGTTTAATCTTGATAGTTAATATGTATAACTAGAGGATATAGTTTCATCTTAGTTTAATATGTACTAATATGTAACCCAATATATGTATGTATATATACGTAAAGTCTTCAAAGATCTTGAAATGTACATATGTTATATTGTAAACCATTTGTCAATAAAATGTTTTTAACAAATACTACAATAAAGAGAAACTTCCTATAAATACCGTCCAAAATAGTACTTGCCTTTCAGTACATCACTCAACGGAGAGTAATCTAATCCTGAAAGCCTATCGCTTTCGAAACACCACCAAACATGACCTGCTAGACTCTACTCTCTGAGTCATTCGAAACAAGTTTTCCCGCAGGGACAGGAAGTGTCTCGCGCAAGCGGATATGCTTTTTTCATTCCTAGATTGCCTTATCTGAGATTTTACGAAGCTCAAATTAGTTGGGCCACGCCCATTCGTTTGCCGGCGATTATTTCGAGGATAACACGAGCCCGCGCTGCTCACTGACGCTCATCCTTTTTTGCTAAAAAATGGATGTTGCGCTGGAGTGCCGGTGCAGGTGAAAAATTGATCAGGACACCGCGGGACTCGAAAAACGCCGGGAAATACACATTTGGCGCGCTCGAAACTCGCAAATACTCGCGTACCTTTGAGCCCGAGTTTGATATCGAGTGCCATTATTACCGGGGGCGCGCGCTGTTTGTCTCTCTTTTATGGTTGGCCGAGACCGACGGCACTGCACACTGTTATACATAGATATTGGGCGATGGGTTGTTCGTCATCGCTTTGATGGGCGCGAGCGCATTACTGGCAACAGCCTCCTGCCTTTCCGCCGCTCGTTGAACATTACCGGGCATTAGTTTAATCTACATTGGGACGAGCATTTCAGCGCCATTCGCGATCGCGCGCTCGCCCGGAAGCTAACGGGATCTCGATTAATACCGCATAATCGAAATCCCATTAACCTAATGCAATTAGAGGGAGGGAGGCTCGTTAGGCCGCGAAATTGTCCAGCGGCGGACGACTTGACTCCGACCCGAAAGAAACATGATTTTTCGCTAGAATCATACGAATAGCCGCAGGGGAAAGCTCGCTTTTTCCCTATGCTCGCGATCCCTCCGCCCCGCAGACAGAGACGTGGTATGACTTTATTTTCTACAGCAGTAACGTCTTATTCATTCACTGCCGGGGCTAACCATCCGAGTCCAATGACTTTAACCGAGGGCTCTCGGGAAAAGATGGGCTTCCTTTTTCTGCGCCGTTTTGCTTCGGAAAGTAAGACACGGATTCATTACTGGCGAAGCCCGCGGCGACGTGACAGTGAGATTGGTAGTCGTTGTCAGAGAGTAGTTTGTCTTTATACGCTTTTCCACGAGGTTAGTGAATATCGAGGTAATCGATGTTAATCCCGTTCGACAGAGGTTGATTAAACTTCTCAACTTAGAGAGTGATATCTCAGTAACGTACTGAGTTTTACAAAGTCTCTAGAAGTTTATTCTGCTATCAGTGGAAGTTGTTTTAATTGGCTGCCACTATGTGGGTCATGTTAGGCGAGCTCGATGAATTTCTTAAGGAGTTTATTAAACGGCATTGAAAGCATTTCCGGCTTTTTGCTAATCTCCTAATCATATGCTAGTGGAGTGATTCGAGTAATGGGAGCATCTGTATTTGCGGACGCGCGGCTGCATACGCTTAAGTAATTATCGATCTGAATTACTTGGAAACCAGTCGGCTGATCAATGCAACGGAATTAATTTACTGTTTCTATTAATTCCCACGGCGCTCGGCCGACCCGGCCGGCCGGCCGCCTATCCTTTCAGCGGCGCGCGGATTCCCCTAGATTCGATTGTAATTGAATTTCTAGGCTTACAGGATCGACCTAATTGGAATGGATCTCGGCGTCCTTTGACTGGCTAAATCAAAAGACAGTCTTTCATTCGCCCGTGCGAAATCGAACTCGATAAAAAAGTTACGGCTCCCGATCGCTTTTAGAACTATTCCTCTATTCTGGCTCGTGCACGCTAGGTTTAATCGGAATAGAAGCGATTTTGTCCGCTTTTTTTATCTTCGAAAAACACTGGAAAATCCCTCGGTCTTCTACTACTAGATACTAGAGGTAGAATCATGGGGTTGACAATTGGCAAGATGATGATTCGATGTACACGGCATCAAAGAGTAACTTGAGCTTTAAAAAGAAAAACTCTTAAAATAACTCCAAGGTCGCGCGACTCGGGCAAAGAACTAAATAAAGAAAGTTTTAATTTCCAAGCTTTCATGGCAAATACCTGACGCTAGTCGCCAGTTGAGGAAGCAGAGGAGTAATTTTTTCGTGAAACTTGTGCAGGAAGATGGGAAATGAAGCGCGCGGAGAGAGAATGTTGGCGGGATTGCACGATTCCCCATGGTATTAGAGTAGCGACTAGAGGCGGAGACTTGCTCATCTCGGATTTCAGACTTCCCCTTTCAAATAACATCTCCGCTGACTGGTTGCCAGTGTCTGGCTCTACGGGCCGACAGTTGCTCTAGTTTACGCGGAGGTGAGCACTGCACTACAATAAGCCGAGATATCCGCCGGCGGCGTATAAAGTCGATCGCAAATGTTGGCAATTTTCTAGGACACTTCATCAACGTTATTAAATTCGCCAATCACTCGGGGCAGCTCGATCGCCTCTCTCTGCCACGCCGAGGAAGAAAGTTGTCCTCGACGCATGTCCATGTCACTCTGACGTAATACCACTTGGGCCATCAAAGGGTTAATTCCGAGCCGATTAGTACGTATCGACAGACGGAAATGCGAGCGAGCCACTCGCTTTGAGCCAGAGATACGTGTTCCTCGGGGGGAGTATGCGGCGTGCGCGCGTGTTTGCCACTATCTAGCGATTCAACTAGGCCACTTAGCGTGTCCGTCAGTCTGCCGGGGAGATGAGCTTCCAGCGATTCCTGCAATTTCCGAGCTCTTTCGTCCCACCGAATCTCTAAAGCCATCCTGCCCGACCACAGCCACTTCCTTTGCTGCCGAGAAAGAAATGTAGGAAGAGCCACAGCTACACGAGCGTCGCACTCGTACTCGCCGTCCTCAGCACCATCTCGCGCTCTTAGCAGCTCCGACAAGATCGATTCACTCGTAAAAAAGAGATAGAGAGCCAACCGAGGGAAACAGTTTCAGCAGTGATTTCGCAGGGTCATGCACGCGTAATTCCCAGGACCGACTCCCCGTCAAAGGACCTGCGCCGCCCCCGCCCTTAACGATGTCCTGAAAAAATTGCCCCGCTTTATGTCCTTCATGCTCTTTTCGCGCTTCCTTTTCGTGCTTTTACACCAACACCTACACGCCTTTTATGGGCTGCGCCTGGACATCAAGGGAGAAAGGCCACGATGACAATAGCCAGCCTTGAGCTTGAAGTTCAATGGTTTGGCGTCGGCTGATGCTTTTAGGGAGAAAGCTAAATATAACAGATATCGTTTCATTCATGCACTTTTACGCACTTCTCATTGACGACAGGAAACTCATTGACATTAAAAACAAGTATGGGGTCTTAGAACGGAAATACTGACGGAGGCGTTCGCTGTTTCACGATCTAAATTAGTATTTCTCCCTTGGCAGAGAAATATCGAAGAAATTTCTAATTTCTAACCGACATCTTTTCAAAGTACAGGGATTCGAACTTATAATAAGAATTTCTGAACGCCGACACGCGCACAACACTCGCTACCCACGAATCTCAGCAACAAGACTGGCGTTAAACCGGCGAGAACGCCTCTAAACTTCCAAAGAGAAAAGGGCGAGTAAAAATTCCTCTTAGGATCGCTCTCGCGGTCCTAAAGGGAAGCTGAGATTGACGGTGCCATAAACGGCAAATAGACATCCACATGGAAGATACAAGTTCGGTTTACCTGACCCATATGTATAAGGGTGCGTGTATGCCTATAAAAAGCGCTGTATAGATTGCGTCGGCTATTTACGTGTTAGGACTAAATAAAGGAAAAGTCGAAGGGAGAGTGGAACAGACTCGGCGAGAGAGATAGAGAGAGAGAGGGAGTGAAGGTGGAGATGGAGGGAGGACTCGGGAGACTAGGACGACCACTAAGGATCGGCGGGTGGCGCGAGGTGGTAGTTCATTTACGTCAACTGTCTTTTACGTTAAAATGTAAGTCCAGGCCGCGCGGTTTATGCGCGCGCGCGCACCTGGCGGCGTTATGTATTTTTATCTGACCCTGATGCGTGTACGTGTGCTGGAAATGTCAGCTGCGCATGGGGCTCCGACCTATTTAGCTTAATTCGGCCGGTACGTATACTTGGACTGTGGCGAAAAGGACCCTTACGAGGGACGTTAACTCTCGCTGTGTCTCTCCGGCGATGTAAGCTCCGAGCACTAATGGGCTACGAAGAGATCGTAAGGGACAAGTTAAAGGCCAGCACCGCTCGCCGAGAGAAGTATACGCCGTGGTCTCGTCGCGAGGTTTAGTAGGCGCTGGAGACAGTGCGTGCTCGGGGATCCAAGGAGTCCTTTAAACTAAATCCCTTGCAATCACTGGGATGCAGTGTCATAAATTAAAAGGTGCCAAGAGCAGCTTGTTCAGCTCGAGTGCAACTAGATTGCTTGCTAATGTCTGGTCGCCGGCGAAAAGTGCGCCGTTGCTTTCTCGTCTGATTCTCGAGAGGCC
The DNA here is from genome assembly GCA_963675795.1 of Crossocerus cetratus. Classification (NCBI taxonomy): domain Eukaryota; kingdom Metazoa; phylum Arthropoda; class Insecta; order Hymenoptera; family Crabronidae; genus Crossocerus; species Crossocerus cetratus. The sequence goes on along the minus strand of OY776670.1, from coordinate 6,394,067 downwards.
AAGCGATGACAGATTAATCTCGCTTTGCCGAGCTCCGAGCTCCGAGCGCCGAGAGGGAATCTGGATGGAAATGCTCGCTGCAAGACATGATTGCTGCGGACAGAGTTAAGCCGCTCGAGCCCCATTTCTCTCAGCGGGCCGGCGAAAAAAGGTCGATCGAACTTTTGATTTCATTAGTCCAAATCCCCGCGCTCTCTGACCGCAGCAGCGATTTGTTGCCCTGCTACCAGAATGTCCAAGTGGTTTTCTGCTCCTGAGTAGTTGGCCGTCGCGTCGCGTCGAATAGCGAGTTAACGGAAAAATTGGAACAATTGGAGGATCACTCGAGGAGCTTTATTCGTCCCGGTAAGGACGCGCGCACCTTTTCTACCGTCGGTTTGAAACGATCACGGGGATATTTCAATCCTTATCGCTATGTATTCGGCTCGAGTGCTGCATCGGCGAACTACGCGGCCAGGAGTATCTCGGCAAATACATTTTCTGCGAGAAAAGTGCGCAAACCTCTCGCGTCTGGCGCTGGAAAACTTCCTGAGCATACGGGAACCTGTTTGCAGAATTTTCTATCGATATACACGCCGTAAATTATTGTCGCGATATTAAAATCGCTCGGCTGTGGTACCGATGGCGTTTGGTAAAGAGAGGAATTCTCTCGGAGCGTGTAAGCCTATTAAATTTTATTAATTACTCTTTTCCAGCTCTTTAGGCAATGGGCGATTCCATTTCACAGGCGCTGCCGCGCATGGAAAATTCAATTGCGAATTCTGTTTTATCTCGCTGCTGTCGGGATGTCTCTCCTCTTCCGCGTTCGAAATGTCGCTTGTTATTTGCCCATCGGCTGCGCGTCCCATTGAGCCGGGCGGGGCCACTTTTTCATTATATTTTTCATTAAAAATCAGCGAGCAAACAGCATCGTTTTATCGGGATTTCCGGCGACGTACACACTGTTGTTATTACCCACTTGCCTCCTAGTCGGCGCAAACATAGCCGCGTGTGTCGAGCAAAAGTCATAATCGGCTCGCGGACAGTATTACGCTCATATTATATTTATGTCATACTGTGATCTCCCGCTCCCACTACGCGACCCGTCATCCGGATTCACTCGTCTCTGTGGACACACGCGTTTCATTTGACGGTAAATAATTCCGCCCGGCACGGAATTCAAAATGCAAAAAACTCTCCGGGCGCTACCGACGTATTACGATCCGGTCGCCTTTATGGGATTGGAAAGCTTGTTCTGGGCGCAAAACAATTTCTCAATGGGCATTTTCGCGGAGACGGAAATAGGTCACCGTGTGATTCCTCGAAAATTTCCAGAACTCTTCTAATTAAAAGATGGAGGATTCCCTCATTTTAATGACGAGTCAGAATAACCGATAGAGTTTCCCGGAAAGAGTTCGAGAGCGCCGGTTTCGAGAAAAGCTGTCTTCCAAAGTGGATTCTATTGGACGTGTTTTCCTACGCCATTATATCGTGATTGACCCAGAATCGGGATAGGGCGATAGATGTTGCGCGCACTGTGCGATTTCCCGTGAATTCCGAAGCACTTGTTCTCTCGGGGAAAAGCTAAATTTGCATTCGAATGAAGAATTGCAACCTGGCAGTTGTTAAATTTACGAGAAATGATAGATAGAGTGGAATGCAGCATCTATCTCGATTTATGGGAGATCGATCAGTATTACCGTAATCACGACTCATTTTCACTTTGAAGCCACATTACCTTGACTAATTGATCATCCCCCATCGCGGAACGTACTCGTATCGTCGACCATGCGTTTAAATTTCCCTCGTACGGCTTCCCTCCTACCCCCCCTCCCCTTCCGCGCAATGACCCACCCCATGCTCTTTTCCCGTTTACCTAAAACGTTCAATTTTCAGCCGCGATTGACTGGCTATCGGCACGAAGAGCATCGAGACGGAAATCGGAATTTCAATTGAAGCGACCAGGTTTCCGCCTTGTGCGTGATGTGTGCCAGTCCGCTCGACGTCTGCCACAACCACCACTTGCCAGGGGAAATGTAACTCCTCGACAGAAATGGCATGCTGAATGAATCGTCGCTAGAAGTCCCGCGAGTGGATCGATCCCGGCCGTAATTGCCTTCGCTCTAATCCGAATGGATAGCCTGCTGCATCTCCCTCTCGCCCTCGTTCACTCTGTCGGATATTCGGCGACAAAGCGGGATGGCCTGCTTCTATAAATACACTTTCATTCGTGCGCGAGAATGCGAAAATGGTCTCAATTAGCTCGCTCCTCGCGGACCCTTTCAGGGATAACGTGAATCGAGAGTGACTGCGTGCGCCGTCGCACGGTAAAATCCACAATAAATGTACCAGAGTTTCCGCCTTATTTCCTACACCTATACACCTTCATTCTCATTACATCCTATACCCTAACGAATTAAACGAGCCACACCCCGTTTAGACAAGCTAATTCAATATAATAAAACGAATTAAAACACCGGACTAATAAATGGTACATCAGTCCCAACAAAAATTCTCGCAAATAACAAAATTTTGCAAGACACTCGCGACTCCATGCGTACAATCGGCAAACACTAAATGGTCCGATCCACTGAAGTGAGTCAAGGTGCACGGTGCTATCGGGTGGTCCGTGAGCCGACAGGGTGGCTTTCTCGGCTTTCTCTCATTGGTACTACGGGTGAGTCTGTGCCAGTGGGCAAAGCCGAGGGAAACCGAGAGAGGAGAGAGAGAGAGAGTGAGAGTGAGAGGTATAAAAGTGAGGATCGCGACAAATCCATCGGCAGACGAGCCACCCTTCGATGCGCCACCCTCCCCGTTTAGAGAGCGCAGAGCGGTCCGGCCGCGTGTGTTTGTGCAGGTTCGCCTTGGTGGTTTCTGTATGCGGCTCGCGCGCACACCATACACACAATCGCGCCCTAGCACCGGCACACAGGAATGCCGCACCCTTTGTGCTAAAATTAGAAGTGACGAAGCGAATACCCACTTGGATGGCTTCGGAGGAGCTTTTATTCGAGCGGCAGCGGCAACAGCAGTGCCACTGCCAGTGCGCCGCGCCGGCCACAGCCGGCCCCGGCCGTTTAGAGTTTAGACGCGTAACGTAACGTGTTGCGGCGGCTTTCAGCCCCGGGATAAGAGCGAGCGAGGCTGCTTCGACGAGGAGAGCGAGAACGTCGAGATAAAGGAGGGCTGATAGTCGAGTAGGACGAGCCAAGGCCTCCGGGCGAGTCTCCGCTGTGTACAGCGTGTAAACCTTCCTTCCCCATTAATTTAAACTTGCCATCTTTGAGGGCTAGATAAATACACGCGACAAAGGATTCGGCAATCGATACAACCATTTGGTATAGTTTTAACCAGTTAGGTGGTCGAGGGAAATACGACGATTGTTGTGGTACTTGTTGTTTATTAAACTCTAAAATAATTCTTCTTTATCGAGATCTTTAGAAATTTATATTAAAACGCTTTATATATAATTCAATGTATGTACCTGTGCTTATCTTGATTTCAGCGACTGCTTTTGTACCTTCTATGTATGTGTACATATGTCTGTGAAAACCTAGACGACGTGATGAACATATACTTTGTCTCCCATTCACCTTTACCATACATATATGTCTCCGCTGTTCACCCTCAGTTTCGTTCGTAGCTTTTAACCACCTGTGAATGTACACACTAATTAATTCACCCTCCGCGGCCCAGGCTGGTTTCCAAGCTGCCTGCAATTGGTGATTAGTGTACCTTAACTCGATTATTCCCATCGACGACGTTGCTTTGACCCTCCGTGTGCTTAATCATCGGGCAGACGAGCAGCGAGATGTTTCGCCAGCGGGCGCGCATGCATATATGTGGCGCGCATGTACAAGCGAATATCTCGGTTTTTCGGATAAAAGCGGACAATTTTCCCGTGGCAATAGGATTAAAGTGTTCGGTTTAAGCACTATCTTTGATTCTATGTAAAAGGACTTCAAGTCGATAACAAATTCAATTTCTCTAGTAAAAGCATTTTCTGTCTTTTTGCAAATTATTTCCCTTCTTCTACTAATGGAACGCGATTCAGCGCGAATATAGTTTGGAGCTCAAAGCTTTACTAGGTGCAGCAGTAATAAATCGAAACAAAGCAGAGGTATTTTTAAAGTTTGTAGTTGACGAGTGGGATTACTAAGCTCGGGGAAAGCGCGGTCCAAATTATGTAAGCGCTGCCATAATCCGCATTTGGGAACGAACGGGGATTCGGCGGCGGCGGCGGCGCCGAAATCGCATAATGCGCGATCGAAGTTGCCGTGCAAACTGGAGAACGCGCGGCCCACATTGGGCCTGGACACTTGTTTGCTCGCGTTAATTATACCGCGCGTATACCTCCCGCGCTCAGCCGCTAATTACTAATTAACTTGGGCTACCGAGAATTTTCGCGCTGATGGAATTCCGTTGCTTTCCGCCTGACAGCGCAAGTCATACGACTGCTTTTCCAATTAGAACAGTCGTAACAGTTCCGGGAGGAGAGGGGAACGGAGGGAGGGAGAGGGAGGGAGAGGACAGGAGATCAGGCCACGTCCTCGAAACTTGCTCAAGGAGATCTCGATCCTGGCAGAGCAGCGCAACCGCCTCCGCATTGTAGCATCCCTTTTAATCGTCCGGATTGCCCGGGATTTGGCCAAATTCTGGCAAATTCCCCCATTAATATCGGTGGGCGTTGCCTTGGCCGAGAACGGTCCGGCGCTCGCAGAAATGCGGATGGAAAGCTGATAGATCTTGCCGCGCAAATATAAACCGTGAGGGACGTGGTGTGTTGGCTGGTTGGTGGTTGGCCGGTGCAAAAATAGGAAAGAGAGCACGCCAGTGCGAGGTCGGCCTGCTCGGCCAGGGAAATATCGATTAGACACCTTCGACAAACTGATAATGTGATTGATTTATCCCTGGCAATCGATCACTCCTCCTCTCCTCACTCCGCCTCTCCTCGACCACCATCCCTAGGTGATGATAATAAATATCCCGCTCGCCTTTCTCCTCGTCTTTCACTGTCTATCGATAATGGACTGCCGCAGGTGAGCAACCAACCGGCTCGACGCATTTCCATCCAGCAATTCCTCAAATGAAACTTGCAACAATCCTCTCCAACCCTCTCAACTCACGGCCTTTCTCCGCCGCTGCTCTTCTATCCTAATCCGCTAAGTCGCGCTTGACGGATTTGAGTTTAGTTGTGCGAGTGGCCATTTCGGTGCAACAAGTGCTCGCTCGCGCGACTTATGGCAAATAACGCTGGCGGGACCAGCCTCAAACTGGGAAGAGTCGAGCAGGTAGTATAAAATTACCGGTCTAATCGCGCGGTGCGCGGAAGCCGCTCGCGGAATACTCGTTTCGCGTCTCTTCACTGAAATATGATATAGTGCTTTAGCGCGCTTCTATACAACCAGGCGTCTATTCGCTAAGAAAAGCCGTTATGCTCGAGAATTTCACTTCAAAACTCTTAAAGGATACTCGAGCGCCTCACTCGTAATTAAGATATTGTCTGCTTTCCCTGGTCAGCTGCAAGGTACTCAAGATTCCTTAAGCAATTGCCGCAATGTGCTAATTATTACTGTACTCGACTAGACTCCCTGCCCGCCATGCGCAAATAATTAAACCTGCAATAAAGAAAAGGAAGTAAAAATAAACCCCGTCTGTTTAACATGTTGAAAAGGGACTTCCGAAAAGCGCGGACTGGCAGAAAAGTGTAAAGAGCGGCGGAAAGTGTTAGCCGGCGTGGTAATAACTAATAACGAAGCTCGAACAATTGTATTAATCATGTAGTGTGCGGCGGGCGTGTAAATAAATAATTCGCTTAGTACAAAGAACCCGGAGTGCGAATAATGGATAAATTTCACGGGTCGACGCCCCGAATGCACCAACCGAAAATACATAACTCGATTCCGCTTGCTCGTGAGTGTATTTTCGGTATTAATTGAAAGGGTATCCGCAATTCATTACGCCGTCAATCGCTCGCGGTCTCTCGTACCGGCGAGATATACACAATGGTGCACGCTTGGCCAGCTCGCCGCAACTTGTTAGTATAATCAAAAAGCCTGCAGGCTCTCCCGAATTACTTGCATTTCGCGCGATGATTTCGCGAGCGATATTAATATTAGCGCGCCCGCGCGCGCGCATTGTCGTGCGGCGTCATTTGCTAGCTGGACGAACAAATCCGCGGAATGCGAGAATCAATTGCCGGGCGGCCGGACTGCTTAATTTTAGGACCCTCGAGGCACTCGCACTCAGCCGCGGTCATTTCGACAATCTAGTATTTCATTATACTTTCCGCGAAACGAGCCGATAATGTTTTTCACCTCAAGTGGCTCGACGCTTTTGGTAATATGTGTTATTCAAGAGTATGCTCGGCTCATCGCAACCTGAATGTAACTTGCAATGAAACAATGCGTTTCTAGAATTGACTTTTATCAATAGTGAAGAACAAACCTCTGGGTTATTAATTAGAAGTTAATTTTTTTTCGTGATTTTCTGTCCAACACACATCACTAGACGCACAAATGATCGCTTAATGTGCAATATTTCATAGGAATGAAATATTTTACTTTTAATTACTTGTGAGAAAAAAGGCTAGTCGTAGTCGTAGTAAGTTCGCCAAGAAGACTACTTCCTGCCACTGAGACGGTTCTGGGGCAACTGCCGTGCTGTTCCTGACAGTCGTCGTACCAGAAGTCTGCCCCACTCCGTGGCCAGATTCGGTAGGTACAAAATCTCTCACTTCCAAACAATTCATATTGCAGAGTCGGGCAGCTTGCAATCTTTCGCACCATCGGACTATCAAACTTTACTTGACCTTACAGCTGAATCCTGGCTATTCGGTCAAAATGGCTGGCGCCTCGACTCTACGTGGGCGTTCGGACCCTTCGCGCATTGCGGGAGTAGTTGTCTAACTTCAGCTTCGCCACGAATCTCAATCAAATGCATCATCGCCAACATATTTAATTTATTTACTTTCGTTAGTCGCTAATGACTCCTACGTAGATGCCATTTGGAATGTAGCGTGACAAAAAAATTCCCGGCAAAATTCAGAGCAATTCGTCGTTTCCTGACACGTCGAGATTTCGTAATAGCCGTTTTGAGACTTGCGATACGTAACTGCGGGCTATAGCGTAATGCATTGCGCAATGGGTTCACCGGGAACGTGTTAAATAACCTTAATCCTCTCGGAGGATCTTGCAAGTTCTTAGGGCGAAAAGTATAGTGTGCGCGGTGGCTGATATTTCAGAAATAAATGTAAAAGGCAGCAGGGCCAGCACGTGGAACAGCTAGCCGCGTAGGAAAGGCGAATAAAGTTACATCCTGAATTTATCGGGCGGCAAGCGCTAATGAGTTAATTAGCCCGCGTTCCTGCCAACCTATTAAACGTCCGGCTTGCACGTATATATTTTAAGGGGGTCCTGCCATGCCCATGCCGCGAAGGATACTGAATTGGGTCGAGTTGCGTTGCCCTATTTCTGGATATACGTCCCCTTCTCTTTTAAAGTGGAAAGGATTTCTCTCGTCCGCCGCTCCTTTCACGCGGATGCTACCTGCTCCCTTCTGAAAGAATGAAGCTTTACATGCGAATAAACCAGTGAACCATCTATTAATCGTTTATGCCCTCGGATTTACTTGACTTCCTCACTGCCACTTCCGATCCTATTTCCGGCGCGGGAATCTCATCGATTCAGCTCCCAGCTGCGTGTACCCGCTCGTTTTGTTGCTAAATGTGATGGAGGTTGACGTTGTATTGGAAATTGTATTGGAAAATTTATTGGAATTCTATCGGGAACAGAAGCCAGAAGACTTTGGCAATGGAATGGAACTGGTAAGGAGCTCTATTCCTGCCAGGATCAAAGTTATTGAAAGGTTGGAGGACTCTCGATGCTTCGATTTCTTGGTTGGTTTATGGCGATCCAATTAAAGTCCCGTACCGACACGCGTGCATACTCTTTCGCTAATGACGACAGTAGTCCCGGTGTCAAGCGAACTGCCGGCGTGAAATTTAAATTGCACCAATAAATCTCTATCCAAATCAGATGGCGCATTCGTACAATAAGACGCTTACAGCGCGCTGAGATGCTATTCTCACAATATAATACAGTAGGGACACTTGTACGTACCACGTGACAGGTTACAGCGCGAGTGGCCCGCCGCCATCCAACAGTAGTCAAACTAAACCGTAAAGATCCCTCATAACAGGCCAAAACGCAGGCTGCCTCCACAACTGCGTTGAAGGAATAAACTGGTAGTCACATGAGCTACTGGATAGTTTCTCCGGACATCTTCGATCCGTGGTGTCTCTGCCATCCAAATACCACGACATATGTCAACAAGGTTTACAAAAATTCAACAGAATGAAAGAGAAAACTATGGGGGGAAGTAACTACTGAAGGTATTGATAGAATATGAAGTACATAGGGGCTGAATGAGCTGCAGATAAAATAGAGTACTGCAGCTACAATGATGATAAGTCACCCCGGGTTTTATCTACCGCTACTACCGTCTTTGGCTGTCAGGTTGCCATCGATTGCTACCCGGTAGTGGGAATATAACTTACCTACAGTTTCAGGGTTTTAATGCAATAATCATTGAGCGGGCGAATGCACGATAATAAATGAATGAACAAAATATTCTGATATCCGAATCAATCATTTCCAGGAAATATTCTGATTTCTATAACACTCCAAATGCTCTAAATTACACGGCTTTCAAACCCCAAGCTTTAACTGCAATATTGATTTCAACAGGAACCTGAATAAGTGACGGTGAACGAACTCGTCAAAGCGAAATTACTACATTATCAGACGTAGTTCATTAATTCCGAGCGATCGATCCTTTAATTAGCCGTTCAAAGTGATTGCTCAAAGCCAGTGCACCGATTTCATTAGCCAGGAAATAATTAATAATTCGATCTTCGTTATTAAGTAACGAACGAACCCAGCGGAATATTCCATGGTTATGCTAGAAGGAAATGGACTCGTCTGCCTAGCAACAAAGACTGAAATGACTCAATTATTCAAACGAGTCCTGCAATCATACTGCGACTGATTAAATAAAGGAAAGAAGGCTGAAATGAAAAATCAATAGGCCTCAGTCGCTTTCGTTTAATTCACTTTTATTAATGCCTCTGTAATCTTATACTGTAGTAAACATTGCGAAATAATTTACAGAGTTTCTCTCTTTCTCGCGGCGTCATTCGGATTTCGGGTATCCCCGCTCCCGTTTCAACATCTATCTAGAACTTACGGACTACCACCTTTCCCGACACGTCGCACTCATTGCTCCACATTATTCACGTGTCGTGTGCGATCGAATATTTACCTCGGTCTCTCTCCCGCTTCTCTTACTCTTTAGTAATTATCCTATTCGTATGTATAAGGATGCTTGTAAGCGCATGTACAGAGATAAAACTTTCCTCTAAGTTTTGAGCATACCGCGCGGCTTTGGGATTCTCCTTTGGTTTCTCATTTCTCTCCCACTCTCTCGCTCTCTCATTCTAGCGCGCACTCTCTCTCTCTCTCGCTCTCTCTCATACTCTCCAGCTCTCTCCTCTCGACGATTACCACTAGATGCAATTACGCTTACATGTTTTAGTAGTCACTTAAGTAGTCGTTCGTCTGTATTAATTCGCAGTTCTCAGTGAAGAGCAACACTGATCTTGTCTGCCTCTGGCTGTATACATATATGTATAATGCGTAAGTGTGAGTGTGAGATGATCATTGATGGCGTACGGCTCATTTGTACGAATCGGCGACGGCGGCGTCGCAATCGCGACGCATACAAATCGATCCTTAAACGATCAATTGGTGATAACATGTCCCTGTGCCGCCTTGTCGTGTTCGGCATGCTTTTGTACAATGTGTGCACTACGAGAAGAGACATTTACAGTGGTCAAAGTTGAAGGTATGAAGGACTCTCGCAAACCTGGACCAAGTCTGATCGATTGCGCCAACCCGTCGCGGATTAATTTTGCTCGCCTCACCCTTTCGAGGATCGTTCGTCAATCATCGGCATAATTTACACACTTATGTAGTTTCGTCGCAATATCGTAGAATTCGCCGGAGACTTGCTCGTCATGTACAATTACGCATAGGGCGCGGAGTATCACGGACTTAGTCTACTTTTGCATTGGGCCCTTCATCAGTACGATTATATCCTTAATCTCAACGTTGCAACGAGACAATTGTCGTTGTGCGTCGCGTCGAATGGCTCGCCGACCGTTTCTCTCTGCTTCTGCCACTGGGGCTCCCAGTGGCTCGCCCTCCCGTCTCTCGTCTCTCGTTTACGCATCGACCTGTACGGTAGGGTCCTTGCGAGGGTCCTGACACGGAGCAACATGGGTATATAGAAATGAGTGACTAGATAGGACGCGCTTTCAAAGCCATCAACCGTTTCCGACACGATAAGCTTCCCGCCCCTTCGTACCTCTACCCTTAGCGACGAAAATGTCAACGAAACCGAGATACATCGCACTTGAAAATTCTCATTGTTTTCCTGCCGACCTTTCCCTCCCCGATTCTTCGATTCCGCTCGGGCGACTTGTACCTGCAGCCGCCAAACAAATTTCATTCGAAACAAATGTTGAAGAAATTAGAAACAATTTTTTTCCTAAGTCACAATCGGATAAATGTACTAAAAAAGAAATCCCTTACTTCTTCATGTGACAATCGAATCCCTTTCGCGCAAATATCCGAGTCTTTCGAATTGGAAAATATGCGGAAGCAGATACAAGCGCCTTAAGCCCCCAGGACTTTCCTACACATAGTACAAATCTAAAGTAAAGCAAAGTGTATCATCCACGAAACCAAGTGTCGCGTGCGCGGTGAGTAGCAGAGAATAGGAACAGAGGCGAATTCTGGGGACAGACTACCGGTGTTTGCCCGTGTAACCCTAATTCAATTCCTTTTGTATTTAGTTCATTAATGAATTAGTTAATATTACAATTTATTAACAGTTCATACTATCCATTAGTTTAACGTTCAACGCCAACGTAGAGCATCGGATTTCTCATCTTTATGTTACAATATTTTCCATCATACTATTCAATATATATATATAATATGTATATGTATATATATTTATATGTCCATATGTATAGTCATTATGTATATATGTATAATACGTATGTATAATGCACAAACCTATGCATTCACTTAGTATTTATATTATTTATACGTACACGCACCTCCTGCGTAGAGCTTTAGGTGTATGCGTACATGTGTCTGGTTTGTATGGATGTGTGTTGCGTATGTACCGTGTTAGTGGGCGCGTGCGAATGCGCGAAATGAGCCTTTACATCATACATACACCGAGAGCCCGTGCCCTGAACTCAGAGAGGCTTTTAATTCTTAACTCGTAATGAATGGGTGTGTGCGCGCAAATATGCGCGCGTGTGTGCCTGTATGTGTGTGAGTCTGCGTGTGTGTATGCGTTATGCTCGTATGAACCGCATGACGAGGTCCTCGGTCGTAAGTAGTGCCATCCAGCAACCATGAAAGTTCGCGCGACTTGCAAGCAGACACGTCGACACTCGAAGCCAAACAAACGGAAACTTCGTGATTGCTCTGCCAGAAGCAACGTCACTTTTTAATCAGAGAGAGCTTGCGAGGCAAAGCCGTATAGATAGGTGAGGGGCAAAGCCGCGCCAAGGATCCCTGATAGGAACTTCGCAATGGAAGGTTTCCTCCGCAAGCTTCCGCGACACTTCGGGCAACGGCTTTATCGAGCTACTTCCTATCGGGCTTCAAGCTGTTGCATTAATCGAGTTTCGGTGGTCCAAACCATTTCTATGTCACACCGCGCCATAATCTCGGTTGCATTTCCGTTGATAAGGAAATGCATCGATTCATTGCCCGTGCATATTCCTATTCAAAGTTATTTGACGCGTTTACGCGAAATGTTGGACACATGAATTTTCTGAGATATTTAATGACATATGTATTGAGTGATACATGAATAAGCATGTTGAAACCGGGGCATTCGCCCGAAGTGTCGCGATCCAAGTATCTCTCCTTCATTTCTTCTTTACATACGTACAGACTAACGAGTTATACCCGACCACCCTCCAAACACCTTAAAATACCGGTTCCCGTAGAGGCGCGGAAATAATGCGACAGTGAAATCAGGTGCGCACGAATCAGTCACTCAAGTCATTCTCGCCGGACGCAAAACGTAACTGGCACGTCGACTCGAAACGCAACGCGCACGTAAATGCGATTGAAACGAGAGAATCTGTAAAAACGGGAAAGTATCGGCGTAGAAAAAGCGTATAAAAAATTGTCAGACCCCTCGCAGACAGCAGTGGACGAAAAAGAGAGTGCAGTACTTTATATACCTTGGCGCGAGGCACGCGTGTACAGCAATGTGGTTACGCTCGCAACGATGCAGTAGGACGATTGCGGTCAGCCGGCCAGCCGACTGGAAACTAAACTGCACGTTCCAATCGGATCGCGTTCAGTTATGTCTAGTCGAATTATTTAATCGACCAACTAAACACTCCAACTAAATTCAATCGCATTCCCCATTGTATCCTAGCCCCCGAACGGCGCGCGCGCGCGTGTCTCTCTGTGTGTTGAATAGCATGATTTTTTACCTGCCGAGAACCATGTCAAATTGTTGGCCGATAAAAAGTTCGATCAATTGGAATGAAAATGTATGAATTAATGAAAGAAAAGTATTGAATAGTTTTATCGGTAACGCAGCACGAGCTCTCGATGTCGCAAGTGTTTGTCACGGTTCTCGAAGGTTCTGGACCGCGTCGCGTAAATCAATGCAACCGGCAATTCGATCCACGAATTTTGTAGTCGCGTCGGAATGCAGCCTCACTACTAGTAGCGTTAACGGCAAAGATGAACATGTGTCTTACACGAATAAATACAGACTTATATGATACAATTCCCGATCGACATAGCGATGAGGATGAGATGGGAGGATGCTTCGAGTAATGCTAGCAGAGGATACCCCTTTCTTTATAGTATAATGAAAGAGCAGTATGCAAGTCTTATTTAGCTCTGGGCAATCTAAGGAGTAACGCTTGGCCCGATAGCACCACTTCCGGCCGAGCACTCGTTCCAGAGGGGTTTTGCATTCGGCAATGATTAGTACAACGACTCTTATCACAGAAGTTATTTACACAATGCACCCGGTGCTCCGTCCGTCCATCGATTCTCCCTGGAAACGTGACGGGAAATGCGGGATTCTCTAGTGGCACGAGTTCCTCTGTGTGTAGGTGTGTTCGTCTTTGAGGTTTGTTACATTTAGACGTACCTCGAGAAAATATCTAGGATGGGATAACAAAGAAGCCCGATCTCACTGTTCCCGGTACAGACTTTCGCAAAGGACCCGCCCAAGTCGTTTCGTGAAACCTCTCAGTCAATCGGGCCGAACTTTATACAATTTCGGCCTCATCCTACGCTGACTAGTGAATTGAAAATGTCGCAATTTATCTAAACTTGAAAATCGACTTAATTACTCCGTAGAAGAAGACTCTACCGTCTTGATAGTCAAAGTATCGTACCAAAGTATCCTAGAACGTCAAGTAAAAATCCGCTGCCAAACGTTGCTCAAGCTACGCGACCTCGACATATGGCAATTCAATTCCGCGAGACTCGACCTCCCCGGTCCAATTAATCCTTAAATATTTATCACGTCTGGATATGTCGTGTGTGCGCGTTCCCATGTGATAAACGAAATTGCCCGCGCTGCTACCGCACACTGTAGCACACTGCCCAAGTGGAAGCATACATATACATACATATGAGCAAAGGACCAAATGAGAGCTTTATTGCTAACTAACGCACCGCTCCAAGCACGCCTAACACAACCCCTTTGTTATCCCGGTCCACAGGACGCGCGCGCGACATACAAATACTGTCTCTGGTAATAGGAATATTGACACGGCCAATCATAAGAGCGACGTGGATAATCGCGGGAAATCAGAGAGAGCCACATTCTTGGCGACAGCCGTGAAACACACACACAGATGACAGCGAGTGTGTTATCGCGACGTTATCGCCGGACGATAACAATAATAATAATAATCCTAGTAATAATCATCTCGAATAATCGTACTCGTAGTAATAGTAGTGACCAGTAGCGACTAGCAGTAGTAGTAGTAGTAATAGTAGTTACAGCGGTAGTAGCGATAATTAGTAATAGTAGTAATAGTAGTAGTACAGCAGTAGTAGCAGTAGTAGGAGAGTAGTAGTAGTAGTAGTAATTAGTTTTTTGCGGTCGTGTAGTGATACAGCTAATGACACCACCCGCTGGAAACGACGAGATTCTTGTTTTTTTTCTTTTTCTTTACACTGAGACAAAACGTTTAGTTAACCGTACATCGAGTCGCTAGATTCTTATGCATACACATTACACACGCTTACATGTGTACACGTACGGCGAATTCCATTTTTTTTATGCTTCGTGTTTTCATTTTCTCAGTTTCCTCTTTCGCGTTAGAGCGAGCACAATGCGCGCCTCGATGTTGGCTTCGAGGGCGCTTGAGATGTACACATTTCGAAATTGAACTATGTCCTTAAATCTCGTCTATGTGAGCTTTTGTCTTAAAGGTAAACCAAGTGGCCGAGCCGATCGGCCCCGTCGAAAAATTCGCTTTGCTCCTCGAGACTGGCTATCCTAGAAATTCACGCTTGCGAAGCCGAATCGGCAGGCTCGGCCTCCGACGAGCAGTCGCTCCGATTATTGAGAGCAATTCTTTTGCATCCCGTCATTTTACACTGATCGATCGTTTCTCACTTCCTAATAATTACAGTCAAAAGGTTGCTCAGCTTATCCCAAACTATACTCGATACTATTAGCCCTGCGAGACAGGGCCTACTCAAAAAGTAACTGACACCAATCCTCCTTCTTGTACTCCGTTGATACGAAAAGTTGACTTGGGCTAAATGATTGTCAATAAGCACTCGTTATTATGGGACCCAAGGGGAAAGAATTCGTAAGACACATTCCACGGCGTTCTCGCCTCCTCGTCGCTACAGGGAAAGCTTTGGACCGCGACTGCTCGTCGAAACCGTTTGATCAATACCTCTCCAAATGGTACACTTGCCTACTAATTAATACACATATTTGTGGCTATGCTCGTACTAATACTGGTACGCATATTTTACTCAATGACACTTGCACGTGTCATCTTCATCAATATTTGGCTAGGATGTACGCATGGTTATTTGAGTCCCACCCCGAACTCCTTATCCTCCAGTTTATGTACATATAATTATAGTTGAGTATTTAATTCAGAACACCTCCAAGTTATTCGTTATTATGTTTTCAGCGTCGTTTAAACATTTAAGTTAAGTTTCTCCCTCTTAAAATTAGCCGTAAGGATCACCGGACACACATGGACACACGCTTTACTCGCTCACCATGCTCTCCCACCCATTCGCTCGACCATCAGCCTCTCAGCTAATGAAAAAATAGAGCGGTTCAATAATCAGGGTTGGTTTTGTCTTCCTTAGTGTTTTGTGCGATATGAAAGTCCCCAATGGCGGTACCGTCTTCCCTCCCCCTTGCGTTCTCCTCACCTCTCCAGTCGCTTTTTCTTCTACCACCATACCCTTTTCCCACCATCGGCAAAGGTGAGGTTTCGAAACGGGTGCGCTCGTAGAACTTGTCAACGGTGATTCTGCACCGCTTTTATGTTTCCTCGGCGCCCGCGTGTACGCGACGCAATTAATTGAATTAAATTTCTATTCGTTGTCCAACGCGAAATGCACGGTTTCGGAATTATGTTCCCAAGGAATATCTATGCTTACAGCGCCCACGTGACCGCGCGCGCGCGCGCGCTCGACGACTCTTTTCGCCAGAGTGGATCGCTCGAAGATGAGCGCAAACCGCTTCTACCCACTACTCACGAGGAAACTTTCTAAGCGAGCAATTAACAATATCGCAAGTGGCGCTCTGGCAAAGCGATGTGGGCGGCGAGACAAACCACCGGGCTCCCTCAATTTCCCGCGGGTTCGAAATTTCCACCAACTCTCCTTTAGCACTGCGATTAGACACACTTAGTATCGCGAGCCGCCCTCATAAGCTGTGTATTTACATAATACGTGCTAGGTGGGCGCCAACCCATTCCTATGAAACACAGCACACACCAAGTCTTACTTGGAGCGTCAAAGTTACAATGCATGAAACTCGAGAACAAGACTCGTAACCGCGACTATCTACTATTCATGTATAAACCTGAAAAGAATCATCAAATACAAATTACCTCGCCAAGTCGCGTCTGTGCACTTAATCCAACTAATAGCCCTAACTATTAATCAATGCCTGTCCGATACGCGCGCCGAGTCGCGACGAGATCATGCCGAGCAAACATCGAGCGGGTCATAACAAAAGCGCGATATTTGTCGAATGCCGAATTCCTTTGATCGATTGGTAATTAGCTATCGGGCACATGCGGCGGACCGCAAAGAGCTATGCTACGGGTTCGATTGTTCGATTGAGCTAGTTAGCGTATCGATTTTCTTTGAACGCGCGACCGATGCCGATCGCTGTCATGACCGACAACCTTGTTGACTTCGGAGCCCGTTTGCTCTAGACAAATAAAATCGGTGACACGGGGTCTGGGTTATGCACCTCCACCCTCCACCTTCGCCCCTATGCTTTTTGATATAAATATTCACTACACGCATCCTATCTGCTGGGAAGCACTAGGCAAACACTAGTGTCCTGGCTTTCAACACGGCAGCACGTAGTAGTTTGATCGCATTTCGATCATCAGATTCTGTCATACTAGAAAGACAAATTCGATTCGTTCCATTATTCTTGGAGCAAGTGATGGTTACGAATAGTTTATTTAAAGAAAACAATAAGGACGTCTTGAAAAACACTAAATGCACGCTTTTCCTGAGAGTGGACAAAAAATGAAAGTAAATAAACTCATTGGACCATGTAATCCTCCACCTCAACACTGGCTCGGTGGTTCGTCTCATCGCTCGCAAGAATCGCCAAGAAAAAAAATATTTTCCACCCCACTTGCCGGCAGGGTATTACACTCCTCGAGGCGCCTAGGGATCTAAAAGGGATACTCAGCAGCTAAGGACGCGATTGCGATGACTCTACACGCACGGAGGATCTAGCATCGACTGCGACACGGCACAGTCATTGGAAATCTGGGCGTCTGGTCGGGAAAAGTAAGCCGTCGAAAGAAGCAAGGGCGTGCAAGTACGTCGTCTCCGATCGATTTGCCATCTCGGCGCTCTAATTCCTTGCCGGGGGTCCCTGCGTACTCGGATTCGCGAGACTGTACGGAAGCCAGGGGTGCACCAACTTGGCAGTTTTGTCTACTATCTTCTGTTTCCGCCACGCAGCACTTTGGGTGCGACACCGAGCTGACTTCTACGAGCGACTCAATGAAGCTCAACTCCCTGGCAAAGCATTCACCTTCTTCGCTTATTATTCTGAAATTGCGCGAGCCCCGGAGGGCCACTGATCCGTCACAGTCGCTAAGAACCTAAACATCCCCAAGCAGGTAGTGGGAAGGGTGTACCCAAGCAGGTTTCGAAGGGGCTCTCTAATCCGGAGCCCAGATTAAGCTAGGCCATTAATGAGACAGATTTTCCATTTGACTTTCTCCCGCTGCTTATGCCTTTCCAAACGCTTAACAAGTAATCCGCAACCCCGCGACCATTGGAAGTGGTCTTCGCCAAGTGAGAGTGATTGACTTTTTTGAAAGACAGCACACCGTCGACCGGCAGACGCACGAATGTTTAATCGCCTCTCTCGAAAGCCAGTGTTCCCCCCATTGTCTAACTGGAAGAAGATTGGCGACACCCCTGACTCGTGTTTTTATTTGGCAGTTATTGTTTCAAGAGTGTGTTGGCTCCACGAGAGACCCATCCGCGGCGCGATAATAATAATGACCCGATCGTAACAGCGTCCCGTATGCATCGGCGATTACTCGCAAGACTCATCTCTCGTCCCGTCACCCATCTAGCCTAGCTATCCTTAGTACACCTATTACCGTAATTAGTATTATCGTTAACGTCACTGAATTATTATCGTAATCGTTATGTTATCCTTCAATCCGCTCACATACATTGTTACCGTTACGATTAGTGTTGTTAGTAGTAGTAATTCTTAGCTACCAAGTAGCATTATCACTATTATTATTATTATTGTTACTATTAGTATTGAAAGGCCGCGACAACGCTCACTCTCGCATGCTCTCAATTTCCGTATCTTTCTCTCTCGCGCATGCATACTATGGTACATACAATGCTGTGCAGAGACGCCAGACACATCTAGAAGAAGGTGTATCTCGTGGTTCGTCGCCTGGGGAAGCCCCTCGTAAAATGACCCATGCGCGCGCGCGTTCTCGCACTTAATCAGCATTTCACTCGCTCTCGCCACCACGAATCATCGTCGCGGCGAGCATCGAGTGTGTTTGTTTTCTTAGCCGGTACCGGTACTTACATAGAAAAAGAGTGACAGCAAATACACGTACGTCGAGTTTACGCGTCAATGAGACAGCCAAGAGATTTGAGTGTGAACGCACAACGAGCTGTGTATTGTCGACATTTTTCCGAGGCGGCCATTTTCATGGCGGGACCTGCGAGCACCCCCCGGCCGTTTGTTCTCGCGAGCCTTTATCCTAAGTCTCTTGGGTCCCGCAGCGTACTGATCCGACTCGCCTTACCCAGAGAGAGCCTAGCCATCCCAGCCGAGCACTACGATTTTCCTTAGCCTAATCACCAAGCGAAACCCGATAGCATTGGTAGAGAGGCGGCGGCGGCGCCTAACGAGATTTCCGCGTGACTCCTCTTGGCGGTGCGGTGTCGCGGGTACGTCGCGTCGGCTGCAAAGCCTTCTTTGGCATGGTCAGGCCGTCTTCGGTGGATGCGTCTTGGTGAGTCATGCGGCAAAGTGGATCCTCCCGGTGGTCCTGGTTCGAGCGTATCCTGGTCCTGTCATCTTCCTCCTCCACGCCCGCCCTCCTCTTTAATGACTAACTATATAGAAGCACGTTGCGCGCCGCTAGATAGACTCACTCCTGCTGTCCCTGTCTGGGATCTTCTCTGTCGAGCCGCCGCGCCACCCTCCCACCTCCCACATCCTCGTCGGCGTCGCCGTTCGCCGTTCGCCGAGTACGTGTCTCTATATACTTATGTGTACGTATAATGTCAATGCGAGGCGGAGAAGATGCCGTGGCTGTGGATACGCATGTATACTCGCTCGCTCGCTATTACACTGTAGAAAGACCAAGTGGGCTGGATGTGTGAGCAAGTTGGCAGAGAGGAATAGGCTAAAATAAATATGAAGCAACGAGTCCGTTTTCTCCTTGGTGGCGATGCCGAGCCGCCTCTTACATCCCTTGCTCTCTCGGCCACGCGTCTTCGTTCCTCCGCGAATCCCACGCTGTGCACGCGTCCCTGCAAAGTAGAGAGAAACCTGCGTCAGGATAACACGCCCGCCATCGGATCCTGCAATGGGGACCCGCTCGGAAGCTCATTACACTCACGACCCGCCCGCTCCTCGGAGGATTAATTGAAAGCAAACTGGCCGAAACGGTGAAATTGAATAATAGAGGCTGCACTGAATTCTGCAAGCTTCCTTTTTAGCATCGATCGATCGAGTACAATTTGCAACGGAATAATATTACGCCTATTTTCGTACTGTCTTTCTATGTATTCTCGGGAATTTTGCGCGTTTATGAGGGAATCTCGGTGGACCGACGAACAAACAACTGCGGCGTGCGCTCAATCTGCCGCAAAAATGATTCCAGCAAGTAGTGTTTTTCGGGGATATTTCAATTAGCCCGGGTATGTGTGCGCGGGCGATAATTGCGAGCGCCACGGGCATATTCAAGAGGCAGTTGGCCGGCTTAATTAGCGAGTAAAGTAACGAATGAACGTTCGGCCCGGCGATTGTTTTCCGTTTTTGCAGCGGGCATCCGCCACCGCACGGACACGCGAATAAAAATATCGGCTAATATGCCGGGGCATTAACTCCCGCGTATAACGAGCGGCCGGCGCGCGAGGAATGCAAAAGCGATTCGAGAACGCGTCCATTTGCCGCTTAATATTCTCTCGCCCCCAGCCCAACCCCGCCCGAAAAAAAGAGATCGCCGACAGCCGTGTAGTACACGCGTGTATGTTGCCTGGTGAATTTGAGCGGCGAGCCGGCGCGCAGGCCGCGCACCTCGTTAGGCCGAACGAATTAACATATCCATAGTGGATTAATGCCATTTCGAGTCTCGCTCGGCGATGTGTCACATTTCATTGAAACGTGCCCGTCGGCCGCGCGCGCGCCGATCGATAACGCCCGGCAAAATCGTGCAATCGATTCCTATAATAAAGCTGCACACTGCGAGTGCGCTCGTTTTTGAAATACGCTTTTCCCTCCGACGCGAATTCTATCGAATATCCAGCGTATAAATATAGACGCGGTAAGCTGGAGCCGAGTGCGGAGTCTACGTTGTAAATGAAGCCCGAGCATTGAAAATTACAAAAACGAAACGACTCCTATCGGACATGGCCGCGCTATTGGCTACGGCGCGGCGTATCCATACCGAATATCGTTTGCTATGCATGCACTTTAAATTGCGACTCGGGCGGAGAGTGCTTTCGACATTGGTGTAGAAAGCATGCTTTATCTCCGGGTAATGGCAAGAGGAAAGAGCGAAATCGGCTTTAGTGGGAGGTAGGGTGGGGGATTGCCGGGCCGTCGCAATTGTTCGGATAACTTGATTTTTCGTCGAAATGGTCGAGCAAATTGGTACTTACTGAAATTCGGGAGGCGCTGCTTCTGGCATTTTTGTGCAGTTTTTTTTTGTTGTTGTCGGTGGCTTGACCGGGGCAGTCTATTTATTGGACGATTATGTGCGGCGCGTGGAACAATATCACCACCGTGGCCAGCACCGTGAATAACGTGAAGCAGTATAGGCAGATCCTTCAAAGCAGAGCAAAAGACATCTTGGCCAATACCTCTTTGCAACAAACACCTCGCACGAACACTTTCTTTGCTTTTCATTCATTCTCAAACTTTTCTTTACCGCGAAAACAAAGTCTCCTTTAACAAATTCTACCATCCATTCCAAGATAAAGAGAACAAACAAAAATATTTCACCAAATCGAACAAAAAACATCCTGTTTAATAAGAGTCAACAAAGACATCAATATGAGGAAACTCGAAAATCTGTAAATAACAATTGAGAAAAGTCTATTGGGAAGCGCACCTGTCGATTACCATCGCGGCGAACTTCCAATCGTTTATAGTCTCGTCGTTCTGATCGGCCTTCTTCATACGACTCGTAATGAACTGCAACTCGGTGAGAATCGTATAAAGCTCGCTTTGCACGCCGTTGAGACGCATCAGCTTCGAAGTTCCCTCGACCGTGGTCGGTGGCGTAGTGACTGGAGTGCCGTTCGTCGACTTGTTGTTAACGCACGGCAGAGGTCTAATACTATCGCCCTCTCTCCTGTGGCATTCCTCGGCCTTCTTATCTTTAATGCTTGAGAGAAAGATAATAGGACTTAACGCAATTATCGGAGCATGGACCAGGTATCAATGAACGGAGAGCAAGAGCCCTCTCAGACGAGCCACTTGATGTCTACTCGTTATGGAATGCGAATTTGATTTGCATTTTGCATCAAGCAGTTTTTACTCGAAAGACCCATCCATGGATTTTGCTGACGTTGATGGGTTACTGAGTGTTTCGCTTGAAAGAGCTCCAAAAACCATAGAAAAGCGGCAGGAAAACCGAGAGCAATGCCAGAGTAAAACAGGACAAGCAGGAAGGAAAAGAAGAGCAGACTCTTTCAGTGTAAGAGTCAGCTTCCCTTTTATATGTGAAAGCTTCCGCTTCTTTGAGATATAATCACTCATTAAGGGTGTCAGAGGATGCTGCAGGTAGAAAGGGTTACTAATTCCTGTTAACGAGAATGAACCTTTGGCAGGAGGGAAGCACTACCTTTGGAAGCCAGAATGGATGTAATCGGGATGCAAGTCGTCGGTATCCGTGACATTGGCTAATAGACTTTTACTACCGCCGTCCACTGGCAGCGTCTGGTTCGTTTTCCGATTGTTCTTGTCGGCCGCGCTGGACTTCCACCCGAAGCACTGGGCACACTCCACGTCGAACTTCTTACCAGGACGACTCATGCGCAATAGGCAAGGCAGCCATTGCAAGAACACCTTTTTCGTCTGTGATAACAATTCCAGGTGTTACGACATTTATCTTGTACAACCTCGTGTGGGGGTGTTGGTGTATCTCGTAAATAAAGGACACTCTTTCAATGCAACTCTACAGAATAGATCTCACCCGCCTCAAGAATTAGTTTAAAATGTCGGAAACTTCTTTTTGTACATTCCGCGGTCTAAGATAACCCTCGGTGGATTTCCCCGGGGATAAGTGGGCGGTGAATTGTATCAATTGCAAGTTTAATTGATGCGAGAGCGATAGCGGTGTTTCCCGAGATCTGTTAGTTCCGAGGTCGCGTCCCGACTGTGTTGTAAGGGCGACGATGGCCCTCCAACTGAAGGGGTTTCGCCAAGTAAAAGGGTTTGCGTTCCCTGGAGATACAGAGGCGCGTAGCCGGCTTGTTATCCGGGCAGCGGGACGGAAAAACAGTGCGTGGTGGATGGATGAGTAGAGCGTAGGTTTGGCCGGTTGCTCAAGTACGTTTCTCTTCACCGGGGGGGAAAGTTTCCCGTAAGCACTGGGCGAGAGTATACTAAGGCCTCGAAGGCACTTTAAACTTTCACGAACTAAAGCGCCCGGCCGTTAATGGCCATAATGGCAGCTGCCAAGGTTCTCGCGGACAAGGGACCCGAGAGTTTTATAAACCAAAGCGGCCCGTCCCGGTATTCTTTGCATATCTCTGTCAAAATCCTCCGAGCCGACTCCTGGCAAGCCCCTGCGTCCTCTAAATCTACTCTGCTCTCCTTCACCCTCGATCCCCGGGGAAACTTCCGACCCGATCTCCCCCAGGAAACTCTTGCTATCGGCGGACTTCGCTGGGGAGAAAAGCACGGAAAAACGGGGAAGCGCACTTTATAGTTAATAGCGATAGTGCCTCGATAGCAGGAAATATGAGCGGCGCTCCTCTACACAGCCAACTCTCTCGCGGTCTCCCGGCCGCATTTACCGGGGGACAACGAAACTTTCCGACATAAATTCCCCTGGTAATATAAATTAGTGTTTTCGGGTAGTGACACTGCACTTTTATTCCCCAATGATCAAGCGGATCTGCCGAGATATTATTTCACGATTAAAGTATTAAAGTACAGAAAATCGTAATCGTGGTTGATTGAGTAGAGTGTGAAAGGGCGGTTTTGCATATTGGACTCTGGAAGTAATGGGTCCTCTGTTAATGGCGAGTGAGCCTTATCGATGAGAGCCTTACCCATTGTGGCATGTCGTATCTGTCGGGCGATCTGTGATGATAATTAAGGACCATAACGGTAAGGACGACGCTGCTCGCCACCATGAACATGATGCAGTTGAAGTACGTTCCTGGATTCGGGGTGGGACCGAGAATAGCCCCGAAGAAAGAACATGAAAAGGAGGCGATTAGTCACGGTAATGGACCACCGTCCACCTAATTAGTCGCTATCCACGGGAATGAAAGATCTCCGGGATTCATCCGGTTGCCGGGGCCAGCCATTGAACAATCGCAATTCATTTCGAGCTTTAAGCATCCGGCCCCCTTTGTCCCCCGCCCCCCGCCCCCCGCCCCCGCCCCCGTGATTCCCGCCTTCTCCTGCGGTCCTTTCTCCCTTTTCATAATCTTTCATTCCCTCGCCGGCCATAGCGACCAGATGCTCAATCTCGGCCGGTGCACGAAAATCGACGAGCGATTTGACGACCCGGCCAATGCCGCTCTTAAAATCGTATATCTCGATTCTACCGTTCACCCGGGGAGATTAAATGATGTGGGCCAAGTGGGCAGTTTCTAAACTGGATTAATTGGAAATTCTTAGAAACATTGTGTTCGCTAGACTTTGTTCATTTTGCAAGGTGGAAGTTGAACTAGACGCGAAATGAACAGGATTCGCTACGACAAAATAGTAACCGGGATTTAGAAAATGAAATAGGCCGGCGCAAGCCAAGTACGTAACTGCTCGTCGATTACTCGTCATTTAGACAGCACACGCTTCACAACCACTCGTCCGTCAGCAGTCACTCGTCCCAGGCTTCTCGCCATCGGCCTCGACCAGTCGATCGCGCGACTGATCGGGTAAACGCCTTTCTTTCGTATGACCAAACAGAGAAAAGCAAAAGGAAGAAGTGAGCATTGCGCCGAGAGTGGCGACGGAGAGCGAAATCAAAGGCGACAGGCGGACAGTAGTAAATAGCCACGCGAGAGAGTATTAGCCGGAGACGGAGAACCAAGTCAGTAACGAGAACGGAAGTCAAAGCTCGGCGAAAGCTTGTACTTACTTGCACGGCAATGCGTGTACACAGGTACTAGAACAGAACGCTTCAACACTGATAGGAGCAACCGCTAGTAGTTTCTATACTCAATTGGACATGCAGTCTAGGGGATGCCATGAAACTTACAAGACTTTGTTAGTACCAGTATTAGTAGTATCAGTCGCCACTAGCCAGACACTTCGAACAACACACACGTGCAAGACGACACCAAGACGAGAAACGGCCTTCACCGAACGCCTAACGACCACGTGCCTCTTACGAACGACAGTAAACACACCACATTGGCTACGGTGAACTTGCTTATCCTTATGTAGATACTTGTCGTCGAACTATAAAGTTCATTTTGTCGTATATTATGCAGTGATTAACATTGTAGAAAATAAAGTGATTCATGTCAGTTTGACAGTCAATGTGACTGAAATTAATACACCGTCGCTCTATGCATACTTCCTCTTTCCTTAAGCCTGCAGCACACGCGCAGTTTTTCCGGAATAAATTACCTTAAAGAAGAAAAGTTTCTTCGTTGAGGAAATTTATCCGAGAAAAACTTGGCCCGCTAATACCCTTCTTTTTTTAATCCACTCTGTATATCCTTACTTTATATCGTTCGATTGGTCTGGCGCCTTTGGCCGAAAGTTTAAGATTAAAGTTTATGGGAAACCGATACGCTTGGCCCAAGTATCCAAGGTACCAAAGTGTACCGGCGAATTTAATTAAAGGGCCGCGATCAACTTCGCCGGGAAATCGTTAAGTAGACCGGTAATTACGCGTGACGGCGCGAAGCGGCGGGATTCGGGTGTTAAAAGGGGCGCTGGCCTTCCGGATAGGCTTCTTCAAAAGGGTTTGCGGGAAGGTAAAAAGGAAAGTGCGGACTGCGCTGCACTGACTCCACTGATTGCACTGACCTTAAAAAGCAAACGGAAGCGCTTTTTAAACTGCGAGTTATCTCGGTGTTTAATCATATAGCGGGCCCAGCGACGCAGCGGAAACTGTCACCGCGGTGATTAATCACCCCTGGTGTGTTTTATTCATCCAGATATCTTTATTAATGAGCTTTGCCTCTGTTCTGCCCGATTGAGCGAACATATACTCTCAGGCCGATTTGCAGCTGTATTAAGTAGCCCTAAGAGTGACATCAACTCACACTCCAAGCAGTGAACATTTAATTATTAATAGTTATTGCATTATGAATGCCTGTTGCTTTTCAGATTTCTCGAATTCAGGAGTTATTTCATTACTTCCTAAACAACAGTCTCCGTTCGCCTTAAATAAATTAATTTCTCGCTTGTTTGCTGAGGTTATAATCAATCAAATCTCCATTAGGAAACCCGTAGTTCTGGATACCACGGTAGAACTTGCAGATACACATCAATTGATTCGTATACTGGGAAATGCATTAGGTGATTTGGAGGAAGTAGACCGAGAGTATGGGCCGATTCATCTCATTTCCGTAGCTAACTTAATAAACCGATCTACATGCGAATATTTGATTTCGTATCCCACTATCTTGTATATTGCGATCAAACGGCGTCTCATCGGAGTGCGAAGTGGGCGTAAAGAATATTTATCACGGCTGGTATTCGAGAGCGACCGGGGTTGGCCGGTTTACTGTGCCAACTCGAATTATCCGGCCGGTTGGAGCACCACACAAAAAACGGCCACACAGATGCCCAGCTGTTCATTAATATATGTGAGCTGCACCCAATCCCTCGGGGCTCTGTATTTTGCCAACGTCGACCGAGAGTGAGAAAGGGGGAGAGAGAGAAAAGCATTGCATTTCGTTCGATCGAGCTTCCTGGAAATGCTGGCGTGACATGTATTTATGTGGTTCTAAGCGAAAGTTCAAGAAATGAGTCGCGCTCGCGCGAAGGATTATTATTAGTCATTCATTATCGTGGACATAAATACGCTTCATTCAGCATAAACTCCCGCAATCCAATCATTATTCATTGCACCATCCTGATTTTATTTTCCTCGATTACATCCAGTTGCAAATTAAAGTAGCAGTCATTAGCAGAGATAAATAGTACAGGAACCTTTGCTTCTCGCTTTTACGGAAAACCAATGTTAAGGGCGAATTAATTAGTTGGCTAAGCTACCTGGATTGGACGTCCGAGTATCGCGTGATAGCCAGCAGCAAATAAGCAACGGAATTAAATGCAACTGGATCAGAAGGGAAAAGGAGTCAAATTGATTTCCGGGAAATAGTGTACCGTTGAAGGGAAGGAGAGCAGATGGGGTGGAAGGTTCTAGCTTGTATCAAAGAGCATAGTTGGCTCGACGCGAACCTCGAAAAAAGGGAGACAGGAATTACGCGCTGGACAAAGTTAATGGCTTTTCAGGGAAATTATCAACGTGAGCCTGTCGTGTTTGTAGGTGTGGGTTAGTGCGCGCTCGCGTCTCCCGCTACCTCTGAGGTACCACACGTGCAGACGATCGAGGTCGCTTGCTATTACGCCGGCATTTTTCCTTATTACAGTTTTAATTTCTGGTGCGCGCATTATGAGAATCATGGCCCCTTTAAAGCATTACCAGGGATTTACCGGCGAGTAAGCATACAGCCTTGCCTCGTATTTCTCATTTGACCGTGCGCCCTAGTAGCTCTGTTGTGCTGGAACGGGGGTTTCTCGGCCGCGATGGGGGAGCATTTCTTATTCTTCCTTCGAATCTCTTTCCGCGCGATCCTTTGTAAAACAATGCAATATGGATAAGAAATACTGGCAGATTGTTGTCTTGGTGCTTTGTGTTACATTCCCGGTGTTAACGAACATCCTGTGTTGTTCGATTCACGCACGGAGTAGAGGAAACCTTCGCGATGGGCGCCGAGACATTTTCAACTGACTTTCTTTTCTTAGTCTTTTTTGATAGTCTGGCGACGTGTGACGACAGAAAGGCAACGGAATATAATGTAACAAATACAAGCAACAAGATGTAACGAATATTTTCAGTGCAGCATTTTAATTTGTCCTGGATTACTTTATCACTTTTGAACAAAAAATAAGGAAGAAGTACAATTCTACTAAAACCTAGAAATTCGTGTATACAGTTTTTATCTGCCACTCTGTAGAAATGAAATCTCACTCCGTGTTATTGTCTCGTCATCCGCCCTCCCACGCGATTGTTTTTCCGTCTGCCATTCACGGGTTAATCTTTTGGAGATTTTTGGGAGCCGACTTAATCCGGTACTAATACAACAATCGCGGAATTTATTTTCCCGGAAGCAAACGACTGTGCGCCGATGCTAACGATTGCCTTACTGGGCTCCGATTTCCGGTGATGGCCCGCTCGTAATACGCCCACGCAGGAAATGTCCGCGGTATCTCTGTGCGGGAACGCTAGGTGAAATGTCGGCGAATCGAAATCGAATGGGGGGGACGGTGCATTCTTTCGCCGATGAAAATCTTTCACGGTGCTAAAATGCGCGCTCCGCTCATATATCGCGATATCGTCCTCGTTTCCAAAGAAAATAGCAGCCGCCTGGTGACCTGAATTTCAGTGAATTCGAGTGTGACGATTCCTGTGAAGCGTTTCGAGAGCAGAGGAATAGAGATGCGTGCGCTAACAGGATTCAATCGAAAGCAAGCTGCACCAGGAATGTCTTCAATACTCAACAACTTTACTATTTTCTCTTGCATACAAAACCAGCTTGAAATGAATGCTGATGCAAACAAATCATTATTGCATGTTAGTACAGAAATTTTTATTCTGACACTCGAATAGTCCCGCGGATGCCAATCTGAGAGT
The DNA here is from genome assembly GCA_963675795.1 of Crossocerus cetratus. Classification (NCBI taxonomy): domain Eukaryota; kingdom Metazoa; phylum Arthropoda; class Insecta; order Hymenoptera; family Crabronidae; genus Crossocerus; species Crossocerus cetratus. The sequence goes on along the minus strand of OY776670.1, from coordinate 6,365,953 downwards.
GTTTATTTAAGTTTTGCTTATTTAAGTTCCGTGCAATTTCAAATCTTTCGAAAAATTCTTTCGCGTTTCCCCAGTTCGTAGGTGAATAAACATAGTCTTTTGGGCGAGTAAGCGCACGACTCTGTGAAATGCAATTGCAGGAATTCGGTTGGCCAAACGCGAGCTACATTCACGCATAATAAAGAATAATCTTTTCTTCACTTCCAGCGGAGCAAGTCGAAGGCGGGCCAAGGCTCGCTCGCCACTGGGAATAGGCGACACGAATTTAATGGAAGAGCCGACAGGAAGCAGCGTACTTTTTCCTGTCAGTCTCACAATTCGCCGCGCGCGCGGCTGACGGAGTGAAAGCGGGCGGACGACGTGCTTTCATAATTAAGTATCGAAAATGCACTTTTCCTCCAAGGGACAGAGGAACTTCGTTACCAACAGCTATTCCAGCGCGCCACTGTGTCCGATGGAGTTTTTCTCCTACTGGCACCGCCTTCGCTTTCTTCTTCTTCCTTAGAAGAGCACCTCGACTAACTACACGCGCCTTCAATGTGCTTTCCTTTCGCCCAAAGCCGCTCATTTATTTCCCTCTGTTCCTTGATTACTAGCTCTACCGAATGGACCCTTTCGTTACATCTTCATGTCCACCACTCTGCTTTTACATCTCTCCCCCCCTCCCCTCTCGCCCTCCCACCCCCTCTCTCTCACTCTTTCTCTGTCTTTTTCTTCGTCCCATTTTCCGGCGTTCTTCGATTTTTCCCTTAATCACTGCGCTTCTCTTCCCTACAGACACCGCAGATTTTCATTGGGACTTCGATACTCATCCCTCGCTGATTTATCCTCGACTGATTAACACTGTGTCCTTCGAGTACTTTATAGAGTTGGCACAGCTGCTTCCAATTCATCCGGCAGGATTGGTGCTTCTAATTTTCCATGCTCCCCTCTGCTCGCTTGGAAGATCGCTCTTTGAAAGTCGATGTCTGTGTATTCGATGATTCCTTGGGAAGCTTTTAAGCTCCCATTGATATGAATCAAAGGGTCTTGATTATCCAGTGACATTCATATGACATTCCAAGTATCCAAATTCTTGGGAGTTAATGTATTCTTATATTAAGTCAACTTTTCTGTTGCGGAAGTTAATATTGTCACCAGTTTTCTCGACATCATATTCACAATTTATTACTCTTTAATGCTTTGCTCGCGACGCAATCGCGCCTGTCTCTAAAACACGAATTGGCGCGTGAAGTTGGAGCTCAATTTGCCGTGGCTGCACGTTTCGCCGAGACGCGTTCGCTTGGAATGAAAGTGTCGCGCGCCGGCACAGCCTGAATTCCGAATCCGACGTCCGAGTTTTGACTTTTCGAGAGCGGCGTGCACGAGAAAAAATTGCCCTTTCTGCCCGGGTGTTTCTACTTTTTTCGTCTCTCTCGCGCTCGCTCCGCAGTTTGCAAGTTTCTCTCGGGACATAATACCACCACGAGGGCAGTCGGTATAATGGGTATTTTTAAAATTGCGAGTTACTTGGGCGCGCGTAAAATGCGAACTACCAGCGCGGCGGGCGGGAAGAGTGAAAGTGAGAGGGCGAGTCGGAACTACGGAAATGAGAGAGCGTGAGGGAGACCTTTCCACGCTATTATAGCTGTTGCAAACTGCATCCCTTTTCCCAGTGGTGGTCCCTCTGTGTTTCTATTTGTCGCTCACTTTCAGAGACGCTGCTGCTTCCCCCGGCGCTTTCAGCTCGCTTTGAAAATTCCCCCGCTTCGACAGCGCCGGGCTCATTTTCCGCCTCGACTTTTTTCATCACGCGCCGCCATCTCGACCGTGATAACAATTGCGCCGATTCGCCCAAGTGCAAAGGATTGTCCTTTCGGGGTTTTTGCGCCGCCGCGCCACCGCGCCGTCGCGCAATTGCTGATTGGCGCTGTTTCGCGTGGCGATATATACTTGAACGTTTAATGAGAGGGAGAGGCCGAGCTCGGCCGGGTTTCAGGCGGTCCACTGGATTATCGCAATTATCGACATGTTTGGCCAAGCATTCCAGCTGATGAAGTAATGAATAGCTAATGAGAACCACTTCATTAACGCAATTTTATTACCTGTAATGCGGAAAAATTGGGGCGACCATAATTTAGCCGTGCGATGCAATTCATCTGCGGTCTAATCGCGTACAATTAACTGGGTATAAGTTCGCTGTAATTTAAAAAATTGCTTAAATAACCTCTTAAGAGAAATTAAGCAGTTATTCTGACAAGAGCACGATGTTTTAAATGTCAATTGAATGTAATATAAACAACTTAAGAAGTTTTCTCGCGTGAAATCGATCTAAAAGAATGCTGGCTTTGTGACTTAAATCCAGGCCACCCAGAATGCAGTGGGTGTTCGAAAGTCGTTGTCTCAGTTCTGTTCCCGTAATTAATTATAGAAGAGTTCCATTCATTATTACAGTTGATTATCCGATAAATCTGGCGGCTCCGTCGACACTGTGTTTTCCTCGAGCAGCGAGCTGGCTGATCTTCCGATTCACGGACACTGATTTCACTTAATCCATAACGCTCGCCTTGCACGCGGCACACAATAAAATCCCGACCGCGGCAGTAATATCGTCGTCCGAGTTTACAACAAGCTTTTATTGTCCCGAGAAGCGCATAGCGGACGCTTTTGAATAAACGAACGATGGAGATAACTGTCGTTAGCGAGGGAGAGGGCGGTGGGATGCGCCGGAGAAAGAGAAGTCGTTCCGGGGGAGTAAGGTGTCTCTGACAGTTGCAGTCGCTTTGCATTTGATTGCCACTTTCATTCCGGCCGCTTTTTATCTCGGCCGGTTCTCCACTGCCTAGCCGGCACTCGTAACTAATATACATATTTCCTAGGGGCTGGTTCCTTCGAGCCGCGGCAGCCACCAGCGAACAGGGAGAGAAATCTTTCGGCTCCGAAGCTGTCAGCTTCCGCCAGTGTGGCTAGGGGCAATATTTTCCGCCAGTTGCAGCCGACCGACGGCCAAAGGGAAAACTTTAGATTCGCGAGATGTCTTTTACGCCTACGCTCGCGTGCATCTCTCGAGCACAGCGTTCACCGTCGAGTATAGGGCCATGAAAAATACATTGTCAAAGGCGGACGCCTATACTTAGACCCTTTGCATACCCAGCGCTCGCATCGCCTGCTTTTCTACCTCGATGGAAATCAAATTCTACGCTCGAACGCGCGAGTTTCGATATACTCATTGAGCTGCTTGATCGCTACTTTGTCTTCGGGAGGTGACGACATATTGCGGCTCCTCCGACGGACGATTTCCAACATTGATTTCTTTTCTTTTGCACTCTGGATATCCGTGAAAAGTTTTCCTTTCGGCCGCAGAGATTCATTAATTATTATGAATATGAAAACCGCAGCGTCGGGAGCGGACTGTCAACGTCTCGGAGGCTTCAAAAGCGAAAGGGTCCATTCCGGACGGGTGAAATCCGCGCAGAAATATGTAATTTCCATTTAAGAGCAATCCGTCTTCCGAATGTCTGGCAGTCCGAAGGGAATTCTTCCAAGTTGGTGAAAAGAACTTCATCTGTTTCTTAAGACCTGGTTGCCGCGCGTCCTAAAGGGCTCGTAATTGAATCCTCTCACCCTTTCAGCCTCTCTCCGTCCAATTCCCTGCGCTCTGCTCCTCTCTCGATTCTTTCGCCAAGATGCCACTCACGTATTCCCAATTAGAGGCGAGAGGGCGAACTCCGGCGGACCGCGTGGATGCTGGGATCAATGAGTTTCCGTCGGAATTTCGCACTGCACCGATGCCGATCGTGGCAGCGCCGTAGAGCCGGAAGGACGTGAGTCTACCAGTCGAATTCCGCAAAGTAGTCCGAGTTCCACTTGCCCACCTTCGCTGGTCGTCAATGTTGCATGCTGCTGCAGGTCGTTTCGTGTTCCTTTGGAATACGAGAGTGAGCGACAGGCCATGGGGAAGGGGCGAACACGCCGGTTCTTCGGGATAGTATCTCGTGACTTCACTTTTCGGCTCCGCTCTTTCGTGCTTTTTCCGTTTATCTACGAGGCTGCTGCTCGATGGGCATCCATTTATTAACTATGACTCCGCCCCTGACTTTTCCACCAGCTATATTTCCACCATCTTCCGCTTTCTTGTCGCGCCGACTTATTCATCCCGGCGGCTGAATTTTCCATCTCCACTGCTCCCGATAACTCAAGTCCTCGTTAACAAGTGTTTTACTCGTTTCCTTCAATTATTTCAGCGCATATACACTGGACAGCCCGGTTGGATAATAAGAGCATCGAGGTCTTCAACACTTTTCTCTATTTCACCAAACTGCATTCCAGATGAGAATTCCTTACAAGTCCAGACCACAGAGATATCAACTATATTATTGTGATTCAGTTGGGCTTACACACAATTTACACGTGCGGGCGGCCAACGCATCTCTTCAATAACCCTTGGAGCGCGGAAGAGAGCAAATGTTTGCAAATGGAGTTTGAGATTTTCAGAATCTCAAGTAGTTGTACGAAGCGAGTGACCTATGCAGCTTTAAGGGAAGCATCTCAGGCTCCTCGATATAATTATTATTCATGATCCGGTCGCACGAGTACACTCTGCCGATCTTGCATCGAATAATACTTGATAATATATGCGGAGAGTCGCTGGTGACAGTGTGTTTTCTGGAAGGAGGCGGGAGGAAGACTGCAGGATAAAAGATCCCACTGTTATTCCTGTACATATTAACGCGCTTCCTACCTCTCGGGCCCTCCTAGATCCGTCAACAACGCTTCCACGGTATTCTCTCTCTCCCTCTCTCATCATAAAGCGGTAACAGAGCGCAGTTCATCATCGCATCGATGACGGGCTGCGGGTGACGTGAATAAAAAATTCAGAATCACTTTAGCATTTAAATCGAGCGGCCTCAAGATTTATCGCGCGCGCGCGCGCGCCACCGCCCGTATATTAAATTCAATTCGCCGGGGCGAGCGGCCGCTGGAGACACACACTGGTAAACCTCGCATAAAATATTAATGCGTCCTCCGTGGCTGAAATTAATTTAAGTACACAACCGACCGCCCCTCAGCCGGATACAGGCTGTAGGCTGGTGGTGGTGCTGGTGGTGCTAGCCGTAAATAAGCTGCATCTCGGTCAACAGAGCCCGATTCGGCTATATCGCTGCATCGGATTACGTTTCATGAATTATTTCTGCGTTGTAATGTGGCTTTAGCCTGGTTTAGGTCCCGCCTGGCCACCGCTATATGTATGCCTTCTATTGGTAATATTCTATGGAGTTTGTCTGGGAGGCCGAAGAGCGTCCATCGTAGAGCACATTTCGCCCTTTCGTCCCGGACGTGATAATTTGGTTTATGCTGAAAGCTTTTCTTAAACTAACAACTATCATTGGACTAAAAAGTATGGGATGTCTGATAATTGATGTAAATACTCACGGACATAAAAAGGTTCTTGTATAAATTGTTTATGGTCGCGGGTTTGATGTATAGTTTGGTCGAGTTTCGGATGAATGTTGTTAATGGTATTAAAGGCTGCTGGATTGCGTGTTAGATGTTTCGTAGTTTATCGAAGTCATTTCTGTGTGACATACGAATGTATGAGACAGACAAGGTCTGCCTTATGTTAGATTGAATTGATGTAACACTCTGTGCAAGTGTATGATTGCGTAACAGTCAGTGGAGTGGCAAGACACAGGTACTAAGGCTTTCATGCGGCAAGGCATCGTCCAGGAATTATTACATGTTTCAGCCACCGTCTATAAGCTTACGTCTACTCACTAATCTAAGTACACTCTAACAACAAATATGTGATACTTCCTTCGATATAACAAAACAATGTTTCACCCAAACCTCAGGATTTCATTAACCCTACCCGATATATCGTCCACCCTTAATTGCAATTCTCAATTCTCAAGTCTTACTGACTAGAATTCTCTAATTACATTCCAGTCTTATCATCTCTCGTATTATCCATTCTGATTCTGTTTTATCCAGCAAGTAAGTTCCCATATTGAAAGTGCGGAAGGAGGAAAGTAGCTTACGAAGTTGAAACGATCTACACTCCTCATTTCTATCATCCGATAAAGGTACTCTTTTAATTCGGCGGCTGGTGCGAGCTGGGCGTTCCCTGGTGTTCATTACTGATTCATTAAAATCTACGTATGCGTATATCGGGATCAATCGGACTAGGTTTCCATGAGGAGAGCACGCTCGACTACATGCACGCGGGCAAATAGTGTCTGCATTTGGTGTAAAAGGTGAAATATCGGGCAAACGTCTGAGCAAGCAATTAATCTGAATTGGGCTGTCGGAGGGTCCATCGGTTTCGGAAGTCGATGTCCATGCAAACAGAGAACACGTCATTTGGGCTGTGTTCAATGACCACACAGACGCGGTTACAACATTCGGATTCAGCGCTCACGAGGCCGAATAAATGCGACATGTGTGTAACGTGGCCTGTACAAATGATGGGCAGAGGTCCGTGCGAGAATATGTTCGTTAAATGACGCGGCCCTCGTTGCCAAATCATGCGGCTAGGGGAATCAGTTGGCGCTTTTTCGAGTGCCGATTCCATTGGCGGATTAGTGTCGCTGAACTAATTCGCGGCCGAGCGGCCAAGTGGGTCATATACATAATGCCCATCCGTTAATCACCCGCGCGATCAGACAGCCCGCTAATTGGCATCAACCATTTAAAACGCACAATCGAATCAGTGCGTCGAGATGATGGATCCAATCGCATCGCCGTCATCGTGCGATTCCCCCGAAATAAACAGATGCCCAAATCGCAAGCGACGGCTACCCCTGATATTGTTAACGTCTTAATGGAAATGGAGCACAGCTACTTTCCAAAGTTTCATTACGCTCGTTATCGACTAATCGGCTTGATTCTAATATCGCCTAGTGACAGCCTCCCGTTATCAATGCCGCACTCGATAAGTGTAGTAATACACCGAGAATTATCGGGATTTTGAGAAATTGGATATCGCCAGGTTAGAGTATTGCACTTCCCAACTGATGCAAATCCAATAATACTAAAGGCTGGATTCCAATGAGCGCGACTTCGATCCACCAATAATCATTTCAATCACGATTTACTCATATCCAGTTCGATCTCAATTCCCACGCACTTGGCCAATAGCCCTCGAAACCGGCATTCGACACTTCCTCCCAAAAGTACACACCACATTTCTATAAAACAGAGTAAGTCGCGGGAGAATTAGGGGAAGTCGCCTAAATTTCTAATCGACAGGGGCGACGCTCGCACCAGAGGAACGCCGCGCTCGCCAGACACGTTTCAGCGTGGGCCGCCGGCGTATATCCTGCTTATACTAAAATCATGAGGGTGCAAGTCCAGTGGTGCCACTCCGCGAAAGAGAAGCCGTGAGTGAAGAGTTCAGAGGGGACACAAGTAGTTACAGGAGAGTAGTAAAGCCTACGAGAGAACTGGTGAATACGCTATGACAGAGAGCGAGAGAGAGAGAGAGAGAGAGAGAGCTCAGCGGCGGTGAACGGTGTTCGTACAGGAGAGAGGATTACCAAGAACAAGTGGAAGAAGTAGAAGAAGTGGAGAGAGAGAGTGAGAGAGAGAAGCGAGAGGCAATGCAATAAGACTGTTCTCAGGAGATTAATACATCGCCGGTATGGAACTCTAGGGAGCAACGTGTACTCGAGTAACCCGGCTCGCTTACGAGACTCATTACAGCATTACGGTGCGCGCCATGCACAAAAGGCAAGTGGGAGTAAGTGACGGAGAGTGAGTGAGTGAGAGACGGAAAGGGAGAGCGACAGTGAGACAGTCTTAATTAACTACTTACGCCAGACGCAGCGAGCGAGAGCGGGCGAGAGCGGGCGAGAGAGACAAAGAGCGAGTATGGGGGATTGTGGCAGACTCAAACACGACATGGTGATCGGATTTCCAAATTACAGACTAACTAGCTACGTGTCATATCGCTGGTAATAACAATCTCGCTAACAGTGGTGAGAGGCACCGCGTCGAACATACGAAGCCTAGGCAAAGGGAGAAACAGAGTGAGAGGAAATGTGAGGCAGAGAGATTTCGATTGGCCCCAATGAATCGAGATCGAGAAGCGTTGCGATCAAGACACTCGGCCGGCTCAAAGGGTGACTTACAAGAAAGCACTAGCATTCGCCAGAGAGGATAGAGTCAGACGTAGAGTAGGTAGTAGCTGGGAGAGTCATTGCATTATCGAGCTACTGCCATGATGCCAGGTGGCCGAGACAGCGAGCACAGAGACCATAGAAACAGACAGTCCAGCTCCAGCGGGGAAAGAGAGTTTGCACGAGCAGTTTATACAAGTTCCAATCTCTTACGAGGTAAACAACGAGGGCAGCTCGGCCAGAGGCTAAGACTGCGGCTGCGGTGTGATTAGAGTGAGTTAGCGGCGACAGGAGTATTAGTAGTGAGAGGCTAGATTAACACGCTAGTTTCGTGGTGACGCAGCCCAAAGTGACTTAATCTTAATTGGCCTTACAAGTTACAGTTATTCAGACGACTACGTGGTGGTGAGTCAAGAGTTTGCCGCTCCAGAGCCAACAGGACGCAGCCCGGCACTCTCTTCTAACTATTGAGGAAGAGTGACGCGTGGTGTTAGCGGTGGCAACTGGGAACACTCTGCCAAACTCGGGGCCCGGCTAATGGATAATGCAGGTGTAAATGGGCCGCAGCACTTCTCTTTTCGAGTATCGACCACCCCAGAGGACGACACTACTTAATAGAATTAACGAGCCAATCTACCCCCAACTTCCCTCCCCCCCACCACTTTCCTTAATCCTTTTCGCCGCCCAGGCGGAAAGAAGCGCACAATTTATCGAGCGCGATACAGCCAGAGTGCGTGACGATCGCGCGGAATTCGCCCCTAGGATTTCGCGGGCTTTAATAAAGATTGAAAAAACATGGAATGTATATAGAACGGGCGGCGAGCTCGGCAAGTGTCGCTTGTTTATTTTCCGTGATTGGCCGGCTGGATTTCGCGGTGCAGTCAATTAGAATTGCTGCCGGTGAGCAATGAGCGGGGGGTGGGGGGCAGTCGTCCTCGTGGCCGATGCTCGTCGTGTCGCTCCCACCGTTGTTGTAGAGAATGTAGAGTCCAAGCTCAGAATGTGATGCGAGAGTAGAGAGTGTTGTATAGAGAGTGTGAGAGAGGCGGAGGGATGCTGAGAGCGAGAGATAGAGAGAGGTCAGGCGGCCAGACGGTGCTGAAAAAAATGAGAGAGAGAGAGAGAGTGAGAGAGGGACCATCTCCTCGATTGACAGAGTCCTCGGTGCAGCAGCGTACGCTTTCATGTGTACAGGTGTGTATCGCTTCACACTACTACCAATGCACTAATCGAGATACGTATATGTCTAGGACGTACTCAAGTTTCGCGAAAGTTTCGCTGGAATCCGCAGGAGATAGAGAGACAGAGCCAGAGAGAGATGTCTGCGGATCCCGATCGAGAGTGACAGTCTATTCAGTATAGGCAGCTTTCCAGCATCACATTCACACGCCAAGCATCCCATATCTCCTCCACCATCCCCTTTCTTTCCTCGGAGCTAAATAAAGTAAGGTCTTGCGCGATTTGCAAGCTTCGGCCCTGTCTGCCGGCGAGTGATGGCTCTCACTGGCGGACTCGCAGCAAATGGTTCTACGTAACTATGTGCGGGGAAAAGGTCTTCCTACCCCCCCAAACTGCGAAAAGTGGTAAAGTTCGTAAATGTAATTAGTGGCGAATGATTAAAAAGTACGGAAAGGGATAGCAGTGCTGGCGTTCTCGACTTTCATTTCGTAAACAAAGTGGAATTTGTCTCGGTGATTCTAGGTAGGAAACGGCGAAAGTTCCCTCCATCACTTAATTTCATTCGGCGGGTCAACTGTCTCCTATATCGCGTGCTCTAATTAATCTGCATGAGTATCGTATATCGTCGCGAGGCAATCAAGTGAATCCTGTTCCACGCGATCCTTCACCCACTTTGGCGTTTTAAAGGAAACAAGAGGCCGCGCTAAGCGAGGAGGTGGCATAGCGCTGCCCCTTGCTCGTAGTCTTCAATCGACGTGAGTTAATTTAAAAGTACTTGGGGAGTCTTCAAGAGCCCGGTACAAGAGAGAAAGTTGGCGGAACTTGGGTAAGAAGGTCAAAAAGTGAGGGCTCCCGGCTAGTTAGAGGCGCGTACACCAGGTTTCGCCAGCACTAAACGCGGATATTACCCTAAGTCACCATGCTTTTTCTGGCATAGGGATTTAAAGGACGGTTGTGCGCGGTACGAAACTTTTCTACGAGCCTCGCCGGGAATGGCGGCTATTCATAGCGGGAGGAGACAGTTTCCTCCGACACTACTCGCCGAAAATCCCTTTTGTACTTTGGAAGGACGTTACCGGGACGCGCCGCCGTCGCGTAAAAAGCGCGCCCTTCCTACTTAATGCCCGAACGATTTTAATTCTTGATAAAGTGCCAAATCCGGATAGCCTCCGAGACTGGGTATTACCGCACCCGCATCTAGCCAGTGTCTCTGGGTAACGACGAGACTTTTCCGGCACAGAATTAACCGCGAGAACCATTTGCGTCTAGTCGGGCAGCTCTGATCGCTCGTGAGCTCGTCTCAGCTTTACGTTTATGCCACAAAAAACTGAACGCCGCTCATGATAAAGGACGGTGAAAATCTAATGTGGAAAATGCAGGGGTGAACGCGTGAAAGGATGATAATGGAGTGAGCGTTTCAAATAAAAAGATGTAGAAATGACTGGGAGATTTAAGGTTTGGGTGGTCTAGAAACGTAAAAAGGCACTATTTTCAAATTTTATTATATTTTGAGTTGTTTCATAATAAAATGTCGAGCTTTCATTTAGATTTTAAATTCTAAACGAAACGTATACGTACGCACACACGCGCGCAGTCACGTGCAAGGCATTGATTGGAAAACGAATCGATTGCTGGTCACCAGTTGTAACTACGGTGGATTTTTGAAATAGACAAATCTCTGATATCGAGCAGAGAATTATCTATTTCAAAAATCCACCGTAGTTACAACTGGTGACCAACAATGGATTCGTTTTCCAATCGATGCTGGAAATTCCACTAATTCTCTCCACACACCCCGGTCACAATTTCCGAAAGCAACAACAGGTTGCTCGGTGGTAACAATACAAGCGACGCGAATGAAAATTAAGTCACAAGGCAAAAATGATGTCCGTAACACGCGGATAGCAGATGAGATACAGTGAAGCCAAACAATTCCATTGCGAAATTCGGCAGCGGCTCCCGAGCGACACGTGTTTCTTATCAGTCGAAAATTCAAATTAAAATCGTGACATGCGTTGATCCCGACCGGCGCGGACGCGTACACGTACACACAGACGCGCGCAGTCACGTGCAAGGCGCGGGCTGAATTCGTGAAATCGCGGAACGGCCGATTAATTGACGTTACTGTAAATAAATTACAGTTTAAATCCTGCGAAGTGCGCGCTCGGTACCGTAAACGCAATTACCTATAATTTCCCATTGCTAGATTTATCGAGCGGCAACGAATGTAATACGCTCGAGCGCGCGTCGGTTTACACGTAACTCCGGCGAAAAAACGAATCATACAGAATGTATTTCGTTTTTTGCCCCGTCGACATTTCCCAGCGAGCAGTATTCCAAGAGCGGATTTCGCCAGTACTAATTCCACCCCGACAAACTATTGCTTTTGATCTCGCGCCGTTCAGATTCCCCTTGCTCCAATGAACCGTACGCGACCAGAAATAAAATCTCAATAAAAAGAGAACTATTAAACAAATAAAGTCAGTTCATTTCACGATATACTTGGCCGACTTTACAGCCGGTGATTCCGTCAAGCACAAAATGAATTACAGCATTACTCCGGAGTTAAGAGAAATCTAGCAACGTAGTCATCGCCGCAAGAACTGGAGAATACTCGCAGAGCAAGGAACGGTTTCCATATATTCCCGGCGTCTAAAGTGGCCCGGAAGTGGCTCAAAAAATTCTTAAAACATATATACGCCGTCGAAATGACAGTGCGCGCGGTAGGGTCGCGTACATGCAGGCCGAGGGAGAAATGATAGAGAGTGAGAGAGTGCTCGGCAAAAGCCTGTTAACAAGGATGACAGGTTGGAGCACTAGCGACGCCGGTGACTATAGTCCCCAGGAATTTAACATATTTCCGCCCGACGTCCTTTCCATTGGCCTCGGCGTCTACTAACATATGCAATTACTCCGACCACGCTGTAAAAAGAAGCCTGCCGCCATCCTCGTGGGCCCGAGATCTACAGCAGGATTTCCATTTTAAAAGCTCTGCGCAAAAGCGCGGCCGCATTGCGCGCGTGTACTCTGACCGAATTTTCCCCGATTCACTATTGACGCCATTATTGCGCGCGATATTGTACCAGCGGCGAGTAATCCTGACAGGGCGAAGCTGCCCGGCCGCTTTAAAAGTGCTTCGGCGAATTTTAATAGGGGCCGAACGGCTCCGAGCGCACATCCAACTATATATGTATGTAGTTTCGCGCGGATATCTGCCACTGGAGGTATCGATAACAGCTGGTTAAACATTAAACCCGGCAAGAAATTCGAGAGCGAAGCTTACACGCTACCCTGATACCGCTCCTAGTAATAAAAAATCTTTTTTCCACCATTTTCTGCGATATTGATACCGAGCTATATTTTTTCGACTACTGTCATAGGGGTTCGTTGCTTTAATCTTCTCCGCTTTTAAGACTCTAAAGGTCGCTTGATGGCAAAAAAAAAACACACAAAAACCCAGTTTTACTGATTAACCTATTAAACCGAGCACACAGTAACAGTTGAAGTGTTGCATAGACTCGACCGAAAATCTCGCGGGCGGAATTCAGCGGATTGACAGGAGAATTCGCGATGGAATTCACAGCGGGCAAAGCGAAGTGTACGAGAGTTGCGGGGCAGCGAGTGTTTTAATTGGAGTAGGAGAAAGGCCGAGGGGATTCTTGCCGATGCATGAATGGATTGGAATACATTCTCGATTGTTTGGCAATTGACTTTAATGTATGCCGCCTCCATTTCACGCCTTTTTCCTGCCGCTTTGTGAGTACTCGGTATGCCGGCGCGCGCCCATGCGGCCGATTTATCTTGCGAGGCCCGCGCCGCCCGCGCCGCCCGACGCGCCCTCAGAGGAGAGCGAGCGCGCGCGTTAATATGGATGAGATATGTAAAATCGTTCTTCATTGAACTCCGCGGTTACCGACCGCTCGGGTATCAAGTTTTAATATCCGTTTGCCACTACCAAGATCCCCGGACCACCCTCCACGGACCCTTCACCCTCTTCAATTTTATACGTGACGCCGTGCATAAAGTAGGACGACTCCCCGGTCATGGACTCGCATACCACCGCCAACTAACTATGTCTGATCTGCTAGTTCCGTGATAGTTGCAATTGCAATTACATCCCACCAGTCTACTGACGTCGCGCGAGCTCGTGCTTGGGAATCTCCAGTTTCCAATGCTTCTACCAATTTCACGATAGTCAGCATTAATGTGCAGAGCTGAAAGCAGTCTTTAATATTATTTACTTTACTATTATAAAAGAATCAAGTTATTGAACCAGATTTACGTCAAGCAATGACAGTGAAAGAGTATATGTATACTACGTCTGTAAATTTAACGGACGTGCAGCTGGTATATCCGTCAAAACATCCAATGATTCTCCGCGGTACAGTCATTAACTGTGGCAGATAATCCATTGGAAATTGGATAATATTAGAGACGCACGTATTACTGCTTGATTCGATACAATAACGCGTTGGATGTTTCACATTAGGTTTGTCTATATTTGACAGAATAATTCTTGAATTTTTTTAGGTGATTTCCATGCGCAGCATTTCGTAGAGAAACTATTCCTGAAGGACTCAGCTGTATAAAGTAAACACAGCTGATTTTTCCCACTCGATTGGCGGTGCATTTATGTGTTGTTGTGGTACGCGTTCGCCCATGTAGGCCGGATGAGTCAAAGTATTAGTTAATCAGCCGGTCATAATTACAGTTGTGTACTCGTTAAGTGAACAGGCGGTGTGTTTGATAAGCACTCTCGACGATGCGGTAATTTACGTTCAAGAGTTGGTCGGCTACCTCCGCTGCGGCAAACACGCGCGTGCCCGCGACTACACGTACACGCACGTACACTGCCAGAGGAATGCAAAGTGGATCGAATATATGTGTGTATACTATATCTCGATGCAGCCTGATAGCAATTAAATTCATGTGCGCAGATGGTTAATACGTTCTGCGTTATTGCCATACGCTCTGAACGGGCGGGCCCGGAAAATCAGAGGGTTCTCCGATCGCCGCGCAATACCGCGCGCTCGACGGACCGATCGAACTTCTATGCCAAAAATGGTAATAATTAGTAGCAGCGTAATTGACTTCTCTTGCGGTGCGGCCAAGCCTGCTTCAATGGGGGTCAGCGGTGAAAGCGCGATTCTTGCTCGGCTGATATCGGCTCCCACGTTAAATTCCCAGTTAAATTTCGAACCGTGAATTATTAAAAGAATTTCAATGTTACTTCGCACGCAGAGCTAAGAATCGATAATAATAAAACTGGCTGCCTACGGCGTAATTGCTCGCAATTTGAAAGGTCTTCGCGACGGAAACAGACCAATCATTCGGTAACTGAATTTGGTTTCTTTCCCAATTGGTATCGGCTTTCGCTGCTAATTATATTCCAATACCATCCTCACACAAAATAAACCTTAATCGCGTGTTTCATAACGTTAAATCAACTCAAATGGAAAGCCAGCGTATATTAATAGTAAATTGCAAAACGCTGCCCGGTTCGCGAACGTACAAACAACTTTTGCGACTCCCTCCTCATAGTTGCCAGCCATGCCGAGTTGATATGTAATATATCGCGTATCATCAACTTTCCCCCGAGTCAAAGTTATATCCCGATAATTAGTTACAATGAAAATGTTAGCAACATAGGAGCGAAGGGAGTGCGGAAATGTACGACAGCCGCATGTGTGCCGGAGTGCTCGCCTAGTACGATTTAGCGCAATTCGGACGGATTACTGTGTAACAGAAATATCTTGTGGTTGAAGCTGGCATAACACATAGTGTAATCTTACTCCTGAACTGGCTCTCTGGCTGATGCCGACATTTGTATTCCGTGAAGCACCGCTGGAATGTACCCGTGCGATGGCTGCTCGCCACACAAATCCGGGGCCTCGCACGAGCGGCCATGATTCCGAAGTAAAGCCGTGTTCGGTCCTGTTTAATCCAGCCGTAATTGTTTCGCGTATTGGCATCGGCCAATTATCAGATTCCTCGTCGCTCCCACTTATTTCGCGCAGCGTCAACGTTGACGATACGTGACTTGATTTGGAAAGGACGACGGTGCAGGCGATACTTTAAAACAGTTTATTTTTAATATTCCCAAAGTTTGAAGTATCAGGAACTTGTAATAATTCAATCTCAAATTCCATTTTTCAAATAGGTGGATGATAAATATGGAATTGAAATTAAGTGAATAAACGAATGAGTATGAAATTCCTCTCATCTCACAGGTGATAACATTCTGCTATTAATAAAATTGCAGAAAAATGATTAAACTAACAAAAAAGCTCAGTGAGATGATAAAATGGCTAAGAAAAGGTATTTTCTTTGAAGAAGGAACGGATGTGAGCACGAATGAAACTCTAACGAGCAGTTTTCCTCCCCTGCATCCTTCCACGTCTGAGAAGCAGACGAACTCACGAGACATCTCAAGGGAGAGATTACCCATTACCCCCCGGAACTTTATCATCCCCGTAGCGCGCGAGTCTGAGCGGGAAAAATCCGGGGAAATTCCCCGGGAAATGTGAGACGCGAGTTTGTGCCTGAACTGAACCGAGCTTATTAGCGCAATCCTTACCTTATGCAAGCACTGGTCGCGCTCGAAACACATGTCACAAGCAGTAATTACATTCAGCAGACATTGCCTGTAACTCACGCACTTCCACTCGCACTTTTAGACAGACATAGAGAGTGAAGAGTGAGAGAGAGAGAGAGCGAGAGAGAGAGAGAGAGAGAGAGAGCGACAGATCTGAGTATTACGTACGGAGAGAAAGGGCAGAGAGGCAGACTCGCGTTCCCAGGCACACTGTGCCATTTACTTGCCTTTCCCTCCATTTATGTACTCGCACGGAAGAAGTGTCGGGAACAGGGTGGGACAGGGTGAGAGAGCATTGCGGGCTTTGAGCACACAAGCGGCATCACTCTTGAGGCCAGTTTTTTATTTGGCTGCGGAATGGAAGTCGTTTCGATCTCGTTCCACCCTTCACCCCCTTGTTATTTCGCGGTTCCTAGAGGAAAGACACGAGGGCACGTCGGCCTCCTTGCAAGGAGATTCGTTAGCGTTTGTTGTGGTCCCGACGCTGCTTCGCACCCGGCAAAGGACCGTTCAGGAATTCTGAGAGAACTGCTGCGCTCGGGTGCGTCACGAAAATATTCGCCAGTTATGGTTCAAGTTACGTTGTTTACCGTACTAGATTAGACTTGTGGAGTAAAATATGTTTTGTTTAAAAAATTGATACTAAAAGTTTGCATACTTTGAAGCTCAATGTTCTCGGTGACACGGGAAACGACTGCCATTCCATTAGACCGCGAAAGGAATGTGTAAGGTCTGTTAATTCTGAAATCGCTGGATGCAACAATCGGGCCACTGTTACCAGAAGCGATTAGCAGGAGAAACACGGATAGAGAGGCAGAGAGAGATAGATAGAGAGTGAGAGTGAGAAAGATAGGCAAAGGATAGAGCGCTGTATAGGTATCACTCTAATTTATGTTAGAGAGGTTGCACTTCGTGGGGAGCTTTACCATAGAAATTAAGAGAAAAATCTTGCCAATAACTTGTAGATAATCACCCAATCCCAGCCTCTGCTATACAAATCAAAATGAGTCTGTCTAGCCACAAATTTTCCGAAAACTGGAAGGGCGCCTCGTAATTTTTCACTTTAGCCCAAGTTTCCAGGTACAAGAAATTCATGACCCTGTAAAAGGATGTAGGACAGCAAGTTGCCAGCCTCGACATCGTGGGAGTCAAAAGAGGCTTTCAGGGAGGAGCGAGAACGAACTTCGGCAAAGTGTCGCGCCTTAATCGAAGTGTCGCTATAAAAAAAAAAATGAAAAAAAAAACTCCCCACGAGGACGATGAGCGAGTGAGAGAGAGTTTCAGTCCGCTGGGCAAGGTAGGAAAGGTGGATCGGTACCTATAAGTGGCACCGCCTCGGAGGTTCGCGTCAACACATGGGCCACCAGCAGGGAAAACACCGTCTGTGACAAGAGGATGGTAACACCTGTAACATCGTACACTCTCACACATGCGTGCCACCATAGCCACCGAGCGAAGCGTGTCGACGCGCAGACGACGTGCATTCCTCCTGGCTCGCGGGACCGCCGATGATCGATATCCGCACTAGCACGATGCATTAACGCCCAAAGAATCCACCCAAGTGAAACGCACTGCCGTCAAAGTCGAGGGGATTCGAACCGCGGAACTTCCTGCCCCAGGGTGTAACGTGATACCACCAATGAGAGAACACCCGAGAGGAAGCTCAACTTGTTTACCACTGCGCTCCGACCTAAGAACAACCTTTCAGCAGCTCTGGCTTTTTTGCACACATTTCCACCCGGCGCCTTTTATCACCGCACTTTCCCAACGACTTCGTGATATACTCGCGGACTTGGTGACTCGGAGGATAATGCGGCGGTGGCCGCTTCTCCGAATTTGGCAAGCTCGGATCGAAAACAATGTCGCGTGCTGTACGCGCCATGGTAATGATTTGAAATAGGTCCTCCGGCCATTTTAGTGTATGTTTTCACTACGAGTATGATTATTAATTTCGTATTGTGAACGGAGATTGAATTGAAATTCAATTTGTCATTAGATTGGTGTGTACTACCTGCAACTAATCAAGGTACTCGTGAAAAGCCAAGCTATCCGATGCTTCTATTACCAAAAGCCAACTATTTTCCATTTTAGCCGAGTTCAATTAAGGAAACTGTAATAGGAAGCGCGGTTGCTGATCGAAATCGGAATGCACATCGTCCGCGCGGTCGTTGGATGACGCCGCGTTACTGAAAAGTAATATTGAGCGATTATCCTAAAGGGGACTTGAGTCGAGAGGGGAAAAGCGCACTTTCCGCGCGACTGATATTCCTTTAATTCAGGCCTGTCATCGAGTGGAGGCTTAGTTCAAGCGAGTAACGCGTGCTTTGATGCTCTCTAGATTGGACAAGCCGTCGGACACACCCGTACACACACCAGCGGGCGTGCGTCTATTGTAATTCCGTTTCTTCGATCGACGACTTTGCCCGTTTGCCGGCCACACAGAGACACTGGTCAAAGGGACCTCGGGAAACGTATTCGCGTGCACTTGAAAGCTCGCTGTCTACAAACGAGAGATCAAGAGATCGAGAAATCGTGAGAGAGAGAGGGAGGGAGAGAGAAAAATGAGGGGGGGGGGCAACGAGAGACTGGCGATCCAAGCCGACTAATCACTGTGGGTAACAATGTGTGGCTGACTTTCACGTGGCTCTCCCGCGCTTAAAAGGCAAAAGTGGAGCAGAGAGTTCCTCTCCGCGCCATCTTACTCTTTTTCCGGCGCACGTGTGTATGCCCAGTGACTCTGAAATCCCATGTCGCCGATTAAACGTTGTCGTTTAATAACAGTTTTTCTGGCCTCCTTGCGAGAGCGCCGGCCGCCCGCCACCCCCGGCCGAGCGACGATTCCAATCAGTTCTTAATCTAGCTTTTCATCGCTCTCGTTAGCCTGACAATGCTTCCACGAGCTTTCTTTCCTCTCGCTCCCTCTCTGCCGCGGCAACCTTGCCAGACGCCACGTAATCCCCATTGTACTGTGGTAGCGTGACAATGGGCTTTGTGACATTGTTACCGATCTTCCGGCCCTCCTAGGGGCCCCCGAGTTTTCTTTACATTTCTTTATTCTATATCGACGTGTAATTCCTTTTCCCGCCCACGCCAATTCCTCTCCCTCGCTCCCGCGCTCCTGTTACCATCGCAATGGTAATTATCCATTCTTCGGATTAGCCTCTGCTCGATTCCTCTGATGGCGCGGCCGTGTTATGGGACCGTTTCTCGTCGATCGAGTTTTCCTTTCAACAGAATTCAACCCCCATTGTCCGGCCCCAGGTAAATAATCGCGTGCAGTTCCCATGGGTTCCCATATCCTCGCTACGCTATCGGCAGAAAATGGCACGTTTCACACTTCACCGGGTGTTCTTTACCAGACATGTTTTATGTATCGGTGTGCGGCTGCTCCTTCTTTGAAAAGAAAGGTTCTTGCGGTCCGGCGGGAGGCTGGAGCCAGGGAAATTTATGTGTGGCAGCGGACCTCGTCATCGTCAGAATCCAATTGCTCTTTCCCATCTTTTCTTTCTCATCGTTTCCGCTCCGCTCCCTCGTTTACTCGACTGTTTTGTGTCATGCACTGGCGACTCTAATATCGTTGCTTAATCGCTTCCATCTCTCAACCGGCCTTTGTCCGACGGCAAATGTGCTTGTCGGTTCAAACGATCCTCCATATTTCCGCGGGATCACGTGAAATGTTTAGAGCGCTGAAACACGCGAGTTCTCTCTCTCCCTCTCTCTCGTAATCATGGCGCTGTCTCTGCGGGCGACGTCCCGGTATAACCGCCTCAGGGAAACTTACTAAATTAAAGAATTTCAAATGGCCGGTTCAGTAATATGCGCTTTGCTCTTCCTAAGCAATGACCGTGGTAATTATTTGGGATCACCGTCGAACCGCCTGCTGTCCTTCTTTCAACAGAGCGCCGTGAATGAGCTATCTCTTAGTTGACACGTCAAAGAGTTTCGACTATTTTGGTTTTAATGGGTTAATACAAGGGCAAGACAAAATGCTTCTAAATAGATCTAAAGGCGCATATTATTATTTTGTATAAATAGACTATGGAGACGTGTCATTTCGTCTGATTAAAGAAAAGATTTTCTACCTATACTGATAAATATCTACAAGCTTCTAAGCTGCACGCATCCATACTTTTTCATGATAAAAGGAAAGTGCGTATTCCCGTCACGTAGACAATCTCCAAATATGAGTGACAACTCGAGCAAGCGACAGTACCGAAAGGCAACCGACTAGTCTTGGTTCGCGTCGGTTCCCTGCCGTCAGCAGGTGTCGGAGAAGCGTGTTATCTTAATGCAGTCGGTGTGGCGGCGTCAAACGCGAGCGGAGTTTACGTTTACGGGTATACGCGATAGAATGGGCTGTAAATGCAGCGCGAAGAGGATTTCGCCGGGGCTGGCGTGGTGTATACACCAGGGAAAAATAAGGGCGAGCCGACCGAGCGAAACAGATGGTGCAGCGGCGCCGAGGCGAGCGCGCCGCAGTAGTATAGGTCAGCCTCTGCTCAGACGCAGTGAGCGAGCGCGGTCGCGCCGGATGGAACGAAGATGACAGGAGTAATGGAGTGTCCCCAGCTGAGAACGACTGCCAGGCTAAGGAGAGGATGCTCACGCTAGGCAGAGATGAATGGAGAGTAGGTAGGAGCTATAGGCTAAAAGCTCGGGATTGGACCATGTTGATGCTTCGGGCGTGTAGTTACCCCGGGAACTTACCCCTCGACTTTTCTAATCCAAACTTCCCTCGGACGACAATTAATCACTTCGGATCATTCAACTTTATAAATCCCAAGTTGAACATTCGGCGGCTTGAATCGGGGACGTGCGAGACTACACTTTTTAGGATGACACTGCTGTTTCCAACGGCGGACATGACAAATTATAAGGAAACCGTAAGTGACAGCGAATCCTTTTCTTCTGATTTCTATTTGAGTCTGCAGTGGAATAACGCACTATTCGCGTCTCCTTGGGTTTCTTAAGAGGCGTTTAACTTGGGCCCGGTTCATTTAAGGAATTCAGTGTAGCCTTTCGAGCGACGATTGCAGTGTCGCCGGCAGAAACAGCGTGAATACATTTCCAGGGTAACTGCAGCCCTCCGGTGGCGCACTGGGACTAGGACTGTGTGTCGCAGCCTCGGTCACTCGAGGACCTCCGGCCAATTTCATTTACTTTGTGCCACCGGTAATTCGAGGCATATGGGGGGCCAAACGTTGTAAGCCGCAGGGAAAGCCCGTGCGATTACCGTCTGCCGCTGATAAAGCCCGAATTAATGCGTCGCTTTAATTGTGACTCGGTCGTCGTGATCATTGTCGCTGGTGGCGTTACGCTGCGGAGTCTCGCGTCTTTGGGGTCGGGCGGAGGTCTCCGGAATCGGCAAAAGGGAACGCTCGCCCTTTAAATTCGTCGATATGAGTGTTAAAGCTTTGAAACGGGCGAGCGAAACACCCTTCTGCCGGGCTGCACGTCAATTCGTGGTCGCTCGAGTGGCTGCGCGCTTCGCTTTTTCCCTGATTCCCCGGGGAAAACCTACTTCTTCCCTCCTATCTCGTGCTCCCTTCAAAGGCATCTCGACACTTTTATTTTCGGGCCTCCCGGCTACGAGGAGGCCGCCGCCTTCACGCGAAAATCTGCCCTCGCAATTTTCAGCTTAATAAGCCTTGGGACCTGTTCCGCCGAGTGCTCGAGGCTACCCACCCTGCCACTCCGATGAAACTATATTTTTACTTCCCAGGAAGGTACATTGTATTTAAGGGAAAATTCAATTACGCTGTTTCCCGAGTGTGTAACTCGTGCCATTTTAACAGGTTAAAATCCACCTGAAGATTTTTAGTTTTAATTCTAACCTACACATAGTTAACCAGCTTTTTCACTCTAGGACGCTTTGCAAGAGGAAAGAGGAAGAGGGCCGTAGAAATTCAATGATATACACGTGTACTGTACATATGAACGGGTGAGCAACTGCCAGAGACATACGAGCACAGTGGTATCCCGTGACAGTAATAGATCAAGATAGGGCCTGCTTAGGAGGGAAGCCAATTCCAGTGCGGATTTCCTATTGCATCCGAGGGCAGATTTGACCGAGGCAAGCCGCTGGCTTGTACATTCATGAGCCGAGCTTTCAGGCTAAACTGCATATGGATGTCGAGGTTCGCATTATGTTACGGGCAGAGGGCGATGCGAAAGGGCTGATAATGCTAGCACACACTGCGGGGGCTCTCCTTTAAGGAGTCATTATCGTCGGACGACAAGTATCCCATTATTACTCGAGCATCCTGTCTGGCACTTCGTATACAGCGATTTTTCCACCCATTTGCCTAGCGACGCATCCCGCAGCGAGGAAGGACGTAATGAAACAATTATCTCGCGACACACAGATTCACACCACAACGTTCACTGCCAGCCGGTCCAGGCCTCATATCCGTCCGACTGTTAAGGCCTCGTATTAAATGCACAGAGTGTACACAAATTATCCGCTAGATGCAAAGGGAACCTCTATTGTACACGACACAATTATGAGTGGATGTGCGAGGTAGACGATGCAATATATGTAGATCGCTCGTACGAAACATACCAGTCAACACCAATCAACAGTGACATGACACGTGTGATTAATATAGATATGTAATACTGATAACGCAGCTGGTGGAAAGCGCATATATATATACAGTATAGTTACGTGGACGAATATAGATGGATAGTGAACAATAGATATATACGCAATAATAATACGCAGAGTTACAGGCAACGTCCGAGAAAGTGAGAGACAGAGGCATAATACACAGGCAGAGAGAGAGAGAGACAGAGAAAGAAAGAGAGAGAGAAAAAGACAGAGACAGAGACAGAGGAAGAAAGGCAGAATTATTAGTTGGGAATTCAAACTCAATCAATGAGCCAGCAGAGCTTGCAAGGTGAAAGGAAGATACCAGGTGCGGCGCGAGGGAGCGACAGATGTCCAACATTCGGAAGGGATATCAAACAGAGTCAGACAGAGCGATAGAACAAGGAGGCCAGGGAAAAAGTGAGGCAGTTTGCAGTGGGGGACCTGGAGAGGCGCAGATGGGACTCAAGAGCAAAGATATGGGTGGAGAAGCTGACAAGAGAACATACGTTTCACAGGCGAAAGGTACACACACACACACGCACACACAGTCGCACGCACAGAACAGAGAGGCAGAGAAGAGTGGAATCGAGACTTCCTGTTAGCACGATAATTATGCAACATCAAGCCCAACGGATACGAAACAAAAGATTGGGTTGGGATTGAAAGATGGCTCGAGGAGAAAGGGAGGAGGTGAACGTTGAGCTTAGCAAGAGGGAGCGAGACAGATCAAGAAAAGTAGGCGGAGAACTTTATGTCGAACAAACAAATCGATCAGAGCAGCAGACAGTTCCGAGGCAAGAAAAAGAAAAGTCCGAGCTTCTGTCCGACAATGGCTTAGCACTGAGGGGAAACGCGATGCAAGAGGCGGGTGTTCTCGTTACATCAATGATCGAGCAATAAATGGCTCGCAGTACTATCCATACACATATTCCGAATGACTCGGTGACGATGGTGTGACGCGACTTGAAGGAATTCAATGCGAAACAACTGCAAGTATTGTGAGCGATAAGCCCCAGGGCTTCAAACATACCACAACAATTGAATGATATTGACAGATTCGAGCTTGAAATCTGCATTGACTGGCAGTCATGCGTCTGGATAGTAAAACAGAAAGGATTCGCCTATCAAATTAATATTGAAAGTAATATTAAGTGGTCGCTTGAAATGAGTTCCTGAGGGATTTAATCGGTTGCTTCTGAATCCTAAGCCTTTGAACATAAGTATATTAGCCTAATCATTCAATGTAAGAACGTTGCAAATAGTTGAAAAAGTATCTCGATACGTGTCATCAGTCACATTGTTTCCTGTTTACTTTTGTATGCAGTGGTGATCGCTCTATTGGTGTTAGTTATGCTATTGACTTCGCAGGAGGCACATGAATTTGGCAGACTCTCGTTGCTTTCGTAGCTGGAATAACATTCTTCAATCATAATAGGACTTGAGCCCTCGAGGTTACTATTATGGAATAGCCGTCGGAAGAATTCCTAGGAAAATTGAAGTATTCTCAGAAGCAAGAATGACGAGTGAAGTAGGCTGTCAAGAATATAAGATGTCTAAGTAGGCAGGCGTGAGCTGCCCTACCTCTTCTGCTTTCCGTCATCCTGGAAATTCGAGTCGACAGCTCTTCCTTAATAGGCGACGTAACATCGTCGTTTTGGTGATTATCGAACCCCGAAATCTGGGGCAAGTGGGTACGCGACACAGCTATATCGCGTGAAATTTAATTATTCCCTTTTTTCCCCATCGCTGGGCTGCAAAATTATCCAGCAGTCTTTTATCTAATGCGCGCTTCCCCGGACTTCGGTACACGGCACACACGTCGAATTTTACTTCTTGCACTCATTAAGCTATTCTAGTTAGCGATACGCCGCGCTCGCGTCGTATGCTGTGATTAATCTTGCGTAAGGTCCGTCGCGCTGCCGCGATTCAAAGGTCCTGAAATCCGATGGAGATTTTTCCTGTGCTGTGACAATAGTCTTGTAACAATAAGTGTCTCTATAATAATAGAACACTTACCTTGGCACTCCGTTTCGTATTAATAAAGGCGAATATAGGTGGAATAGAGAAAGTAAAAGAAATATTAGTGCCATTAAGTGCGATCAATATCAATATCAAATGATTGAGAACTGCGTGAGGCTACGAATTGGTTTAAATTGAGAAATGAATTCTCAAAAAAGAGAACAGTGTACAACCATATTGCATTAGGTTGACGAGAAAGTGATTTCGTTTGAGGCGACCCGTTTCGTGGTTAAGAGATTAACTAGCTTCTCCACCAGGCCAATACGTAGACACGTTTTACCTCTTATGTCTGCTGGCTTTTGCTTCTATCTAGGTTTTACTTGTCTAACCATAATACTAATGCCTTCCAGCAGGGCCGTTCGGTATAATGCTAGTGCACGTCGCAGTGGAGAATTTATCGTTTCTGCGAAGTCCGGCAGGATATCCGGAGACGAAGCGAGGGAAGAGCCCCAGCGCACGATACGCTATATCAGTATTCTGCTGGCACAATCTGTTGCGCTGCGCTTTGATGCGTCAGATTTTCCGAGAACAAACGGGGCCGTCATGAAATTTTCACTCCCAAGTAATTAGTACCGCAACACTAACCGTGAAAGAGTTACCCGCTCGATATCGCCGGTGATCCTTTATCCCGGACGGTCTTCCCGCCCGAAAAACTCTGCCCAAATTTTCGACGAACCCCCTCCACCCCCCTCTTAACGCCGAATACATTCTCCCGTCGCTTTTTCTCCAAGCTTTTTTCTCCCGGCTGACAGAAATCAAGATGCCTTTTTTTGGCTCAATTTTAAAATAGGCTTTGAAGACTCGCCGCCACCGCTGCGAGTGCATGCATAATGAGTTCACGAACTTGACACTGATTTAATATCGTCAGGGGCGATGGTGATGCGAGAGAGACTTTTGTTCGAAGCTACGCGAATTGATAGAAATTGCCTGGCCATTTATATCGCAGTATCAATAGGAATGTTAGTTATCATTGATGCATCAAGTTTTTGATTCTCCTTTGCAATGGAAAACTTTGGCAGCCAATTTTCAAGTATAAGTTAACAACGATTTATTTTACATTTTAAACATTGTACTGCGATTCAACTGCAATAGGCCTCTTATTTTGGCTATTTCGTGTATCCGAAATTTGTTCAACCATCCGTACTAATTCCACCAGTTTAATCGAATATCGGGGGAACGTAATTCGCATTATTCGCAATAAAGCTCGCCGAAATTTCGGCCAAACGAATCCGTACAAAAGGAAAACGATAAATAGTGCTAAAAACGAGAAGGACGATTAATAAGCGGGCGCTGCTGAGTGGTCGGGGTCAATCGGAATTTGGTATGCACCCGCTGGTATTTGCTGATTTCCGAAAATTCCTTCCTATTCCATTCGCCGCTTCCCAGCTTTCGCATTTCTACCAGAGATTATCCGACTATTATTGATTCCCGGCGAGTTATTAACGAATATTATTATTAGCGATATGTGCATACAAAAATACTGGCCGTAATATTTTAAGGAATAAGATACCAATTATTAATATTTAACTTTAATGCCAGTTTGAATGAACTAAACGAATGCTCCCGATGAATGTTTATAGTATTTCTGCATTTATTCGTTTATGCTCACCCCGGTTTAATTTTTCAATTTGAAAAACCAATCACGCTCTGGGGGACATTGAATCTTGTATATACCATCCGAAAAATCGTATAATTGCGGCGAGAATCTACTGCGTGCGTGGGTGCACGCGCATCGGATGGAACTTCAATGAACTTCATTTGGAAACTAGATTTGTTGAGCGAAGCACGAATGCGGAAATTTATGCTGCTCGTGTGAGAAGTGCGTGTTTAGTACTGCAGTCGCGAGTGCCCATGTTTCCCCCATTGCACTTCACAATTAGTTGCAAACTAATTAACAACGTGCCACTGACACTAATCTGCGAAATTCACGGACTGAAGATTTAGAAATACTTAACGTTATCATTTCTTCGTTAAATACGAAATGCTTACAATGTCGGTTACTATTAAAAATCGAATATTAGCATGCATACATAACAATGCAATAAAATTCGATTTGCATGTTCTATTCTATATGTATTCTACGCATATTCGAGGTGTACGACTGTCATCGTTACCGGGACATTTGTCACCCACATGGAAACTTTTCATGGCTAACATGGCAGTCGGCGTGTTAATAGGGAATGTTAGTAAGTACTTTCGCGGAGAGACGTCGTGTCACGCGGAACAATGGCCTTACACCGTCGGATTTCAATGGGAAATTGCGTACTGGTGGGTAGTTGCGAGAACTTCGCTCGAAGTACTACACGTACTTCTTCGATCTTCGTCAGCGGCCTGATGTTAAGACCTCTTGTGCACGATCGAAACCGGAAGCGGGAAATACGTTCCTCGCATTTCGAGCGCTTTTCGTAGCTAACGAGCGGGTTGTCTATCAAGGTGCTCCCGAATGCTTCTTTTTCCTATTCTCGTTTCCCTTCGTGCGCAGCAGCGCGCTGTCTCTTACACGAACGGTTTAATCCCCCGATTTTCTAAGCGAAAGACTGCTGGAAGGAACTGTAAATAATTCGTCGATCGCTTCTGTTCTTTCGAGGGCAAGGAATCATCGAAACGGCTGCCAAATTCACGCTTGCCCGCACTCCTCGATTACCGGATGCACCGACTTCTAGACTATAGCTACGGAAAAATCAACTGGAAAGTATATTCACTACGTCAGTCGTTGCACCAAAAAGAATTTCAATCTCTTATATTTAGTTACGTCTTGCAGTGCATCCTTGTAGACTTCTACTTTCGAGATAGTTGAATTCAGTAAAGAGTAATTTAACTCGAATAAATTCTACTGATCGAAGCAAACTCGTTTCTCCATTAGCAGGAACAATTAGAGCCTCTAATAACTCGTGAGTACAGCAAATGCCAACCGTGAGAAGAACATTGTGTTCACTACGTGTGTTTGATCAGTGCGATACGCAAAGTCTGCATTTATTACGTGTCTGTGTGTCTGTGTGTGTGTATGTGTGTCTGTATTTGCGTGTGTCTATTGTATCAGAGCAACGTTGCGAGATGATGCGCATAAATAGATAGGTACCAAGCGAGCGAATCAACGAAATATCAGCGTACGTGATTATACTGTGCAGAGAGGTATAAGTATAATAGTATAGATCGCAGAATAATTAAACCAGTGCGAGAAAGAGAGAGAGAGAGAGAGAGAGAGAGAGGGAAGAGAAGAGCCAGAGATAGAGAAGTACGCAACCTGAAGAGACGCAAAACAATGGTCAAGCGAGTCAGAAGAAAAATGCGGAAAATGTGGAAGAGTCAACTGAAGACGCACGAATATAGCTTCGATTTTCGCGCACACATTAATGGCCTGGATTCGTTCTCACTTCAGTCCGATGTACTATTTGTTTTATTGCGCAACATTCGTACACCGCGAGAATAATACTCCAGGCACAATATCACGCTTTAGTTCGATACAATAAAACAATAAAGAAGAGTAAAAATCATTGCGGTGCTAAAGAGAGCCGGCGATCCCTCGAGGCGAAACCATGAGTCAAGTCTTCTTAGAGGTAACTACTGAGAAACTGTTGTCGACATGTGTTCGGTTAAAGAACGGGAGATTGCACCTCGTGTATTTTTCGCTCGACCATGCGAGTTGTTCTTGATCCTGCGATTTCTACTTTTATTCCCCTCTTGATTCTCTGGAGAGAGCGGAGTTCTTAATACAAGCCAATTCTATCAGACCTGTATTCGACCCCAACCCCCCAGTCTTTATCTTAACGTGCTTCTAAGTTTTACGATAACACTATTGATTTTTCCAGCAAATATAAATGGAACTTTTACACTTCAATAAAGTCGAACTATTCAAAGACTGTGTTTGGTAACTCTATACAAATCTAATACACACAATGTAACGTGTTTATTAGGACGTTTTTCCAAAAAGGTTTCTGTATTCAAAATATCCTCTATTTAATCCGGTCGTATGCGGGCTCCTTTTTTTCCTTCGCCAATCTTTCACGGCAGTGGTGGATGTCACGTGGGTAGGTGAAATGTAAATCGTATCCAAAGAATCTTCCGGGACACCGTCAGCCGTGCAAGGAGGCACCGGTTTATTGGAAAATCAATTGGCCGTGAATTATTCTCGACTGGAGGAGCACACGCGCGAGGCGCGACACTAGGAGAGCGGCGGGTTTCTCCTCGACGAGAGAAAGGAAAAGAGAGATACTGGTGTCGTTCAAACAGCATCCGAGTCGTGTGACTCGTATCCAGAGGTACTCGCGAAATACAGGCAACCTTCCCCCGACGCGGCAGCTATCGTAAATTATGCCGCCGGAATTGAGGATCCTCCCTGGCAATGGAAAAACCATGGGAAAAGTACTCGAATGTCGTCTTAAATCCCTCTAGGTCTAGCACGACCAGCGAGAAAGAATTGACTTGGAGAATTGTACTCGCGCGGGAAAATGAAACCGATTATTTTGAAAGTTAAATAAATCCACTAATTGCGTTTCACCGCAAAGCTACAGTTGAGGCTTTCAATGACCGAATTTATACGAATTTTATGACAGGCGAACGTACCTGCTACTTTTCGTGACGTTTTTAGAAGAGGAAATATAATTATTTGTTAAAACGTACATTTCGACTTTGTGGCTGTACTGTTAAACTATATACTTCGCGTTTAGTAAACGGAATTCCTATGACAGTATGAAAGCTGAGCGTCTGTTCTTGACACGCACTTTTATCCCGGCGAGTGCAGGAGAAAACGTAGTGCATAGCACGCGTTATAGCTAGTGCTAAACAGTGGCAAAAAAGGAAAGCGAGAAAAGTGCCATTTCCACCACGAGCTCTCTAGAAACGGCGATCGCAAAACGCGCAATTCCTCCGGGCAATGTTCTGCTGCTACGGGAAACTCATGGAAAAAGAGACTTGGCGGGAGAGGCTCATATTCAAGAAAAAGAACTAGACGCTTCTGATATTCACCCACTTAGACCATTGAAATACTTAATTCCATCTGAGAGCCTCGACTAGACCCTCAATGGAGTTGCTATTACATAGAAAGCAATAACTATCGAATTTTCAAGAGATACGAATCCAGACCATTATTAAAAAAAGTAGAAAGAAAGCGACGATAGATGAAGATTGGGCTGCGAAGGCGTCCTTTTTTCTCGTGAAATGAAGGATCCCTCGAGCCCGGATAATTAAGATAGGAGGAGAAATGTATGCTCGTTTACTTGATGAACGCGCGAATGTATTAAGTGAGGCGAAAATCGTGGGAAAATGCGACAGCGTCCATCTTCCCGGTTTCATAAAGCGTGCAACATAATACGTTCCGCAAAGGATAACGATTAAATCGAGTCGGAGAATAGTTTCACGCCTTGGCAATCATTCACACCACTCTCACAGCACTCTCTCCATTATACTGGAAGTTAAATGGGACGATTCCGTTGTTTGCGTGACTGTTTCTCTGTAGGTAGAGGTGCACTCGTTGTATTATATATCCGAGTGGAGCTACGAGTTTGTAGAACAACCTTCAATAGAAAAGCATATATGGATTCTCTTTATTACGTACAATGTACAAACGATGAGAGACTAAATCTACCTGCGCTCGCTAAATATACCACTTGGAATTTTGCTCTAATTGCTTGTAATAAATTTCACCGCGCGCCCAAAACATTACCCTCGACTTTTATTAAGCAAATGTTCAAACTCATTTTATTTTGTCGAAATTATTATACATGGAATTACATCCAATTGGAAAATCGGCATGTAAAGTGTTTATTCTGAACGTAGTAAGCTCCATAGAAAAATGGTAAACATAACGACACCGTTTTGAAGAAGACACTCTACCATGTACTAACAATTATTATCAGTGAATCATTAAACCCACTCTCAGCCCTACATTGAACTCTACTACACGTCTAGCAGGACTCCGTTCGGCGAATAACAGGGGAACATTTACGCAAGAAAGTCCTTGGTTGGCGCGGCTCGTTAAAATTCTATTTCCAAGATAATCAAGCCACCGGTTTTTACGGACAAAGCTCCGACTGGGTGCCGTTGTTATTTCTCATTAACACGCTTAATTTGTGCGGCACAAAGAAGCGAAGAATTCCCGTTGAAAGTGTCGGTGGCGCATTCTCCGCGGCGGCGTGTGCTGTGCCGTCGGCGCCACGTTTTCCCGCCTTATAATTGGAGCCCACGAGCATGCAAGCGTTTCGCCCGTTTAATACAGCATCCTCCCATAATACCGCGATAATTAAGGGGCTCAGGAATCCCCTGGTTAGAAAAGAAAGCGGACGCGTCGGGTGACAGTGCGAAATCCCCCTTTTATTCGCCTATGACCTGCTTCGAAACCTCCGAGGAATCCCAGCCAATAATCCTTTATTCGACTAGACATAATTGTATGAACTGACTCAAACTCTTTCTGGTAATGCTATTATTACTCGTTTTGTGTGGCGAAAAGCAACACGTTTCTAATTATTACGGAATCTCGATGTACTAGTAACGAGAGGGACTTTGTATCGGCTCTGATTAGACTAGGCAGCAGTCTGCGACTAAGACACTACGACAGCGGCAAGTGGTTGCGAGTGGTGAATAGAGTCACCGCAATTTGAAAGGGCGCCTTGCACTGCGTCTCCTTAGAATTTGCGTAATGCGAAAGGTGCCAACAGTTAATTAGTGGCACGCGGTATCTCGCTCCGCCGCTTCTCTATTGACTTGGCTCTCAACATTCGTTTCTAGGGCGCGCTTTTACCGAGGGTAACCTTTCTAAAATACTAACTCTACACTCTTCTTATTAATAAGGCCGGTCATTCGAGTGACGACTTATCTATCACAAGTCCAACCATACTTGATAAGCACCCCGATCTAACAAACTCGAACGTTAAAATTCGCGAAAGGAAAAATGTAACGACAGGTCGATCCCTGCCACTAGAATTTCTTTGAACTACCATCTCTTTCAAGCGTCCCCTTCACCATTTTTAAAAGGCTGACGATACTACGACTGGCCGTAATTATAAAGCGACCGACCCCTTCTCGATACCTTTCTGAATTTATCGGACTTCCGCTTTGCCCGGGAGAAGCAATTATCCAGGCAATAAAGCTCCCACCCATTTCGCGCGAGGCACACGTCGATAGGCCGCGGACTGTCGAGTGCAGGGCTAGTTAATTAATTTCGCAAATCGTTTGCGATTACTTGGAACCTGTCGATAGTCGGTGTCGCGGGCCGTCGTTGGTCGAGTCCCGAGACGAATGCTCCAAGCAAAAGGCAGATTCGACAGTGGCGGCGGGGTGTATCAATAATAACGTGAGATCCGATCGACATGTTTTTAATTTGCTCCTCTCGGTCGAGGTGCCTACTGATAAAAGCTGCCCTCAGCATGAAATACATGAAAAAGTATCGGAGTGAATCGACAGCCACTTTCAACAAGTTAGGAGACACCAGTCCAATGTACCACCCTCTCTCCGTGTCCCACTTGTTTTTCGGACGTCGAATATTGGCAAAGTTATTCGCACGCCAATGTTCATGACGGACAATGACGTTTTGCACGAGGGGTGTACGTATCAAATCAAGTATCAAAGCCGTTTGAGGGTATTGAGTGGCTGACACAGATTCGTTCGATACTGAACGGCAAAACTGTTTGATATTCTGCTAAACAGGGAAACTGATAGTTTGAGAGTAAACAAAAGTGCCGCCTAGCATTTTCCTCAGCGATATTAATATCCATTCAACCAAGGATCCACTAGAAAGTAACAAAGAGATTAAATAAATGTATTGTATTTCCGAATTAATAAAGCTACTCTCGCCTTTCCCTATTGACTATAACTACCCTACTTTATTCTCCCCGGAGACTTAATCTACTCATCGTTCGTACTTCTCAGCAATCGAAATGTGAATAGGTTCAACGAGTGCACCGAACTCGCAAGAAGTGTGTACTTCATCGACGAGTCTCCCAATCGACGAGATCAGGAGGCTACTCGCAAAGAAAATGGCACAGCAGTAGCGAGCACTCTCGAAGGAGAGTGGACTCGCACATTAGGTGGCGATCGAGTGTTTCTCGTTTCGTAAAAGGTCAATACCTAACAGGGGTATAGCGTCGGAGACCTGGGGCAGGGTCTCGGCGACGAGGTTCAGGAACACCGTCAGCGATAACAAGATGGTCACTCCTGAAACAGTTGTTAGCCCAGCGTCTTTCTTCAATGATTCACTTTCGCACTCGACGCGCTACGGCACACCGCTCAACCCTCGCTAGTTCAGATCCCCATTTTAGCCGCTGATCGACTGCATCGACTAACGCTCGCGAGCCAACTAGTCGGACGCCGGTGAACCCCCCACCCCCGGCTTGAAATTGATCTCCGAAATTTCGCATCTGGCGGGAAATTGCGAGCGAAACTTTCGTGAGATTGAGTCCTGGGTCCGACTTAAAAGCCCATGGAGAATTCGGCCCTCGCTCCTCGGAGTTTCTTGTACATTCTCAGCAGTGTCTAGCTCGCACGGACTTTTAATGGAGATTGTCCGAATCGTAACTAGTATTTACATTGTATGCTTTGCCCACGACTTATTTTGGAAATTCCAGTGAAATTAAAGATAAAACGTTAAAACTTGTAAGTGGATTTATGTCTCGTGTGAAAGGGGATTCACCTTCGCGTCGAATTGTATTCTTTGATGTTGTTCTTTGTAGAATGACAAATATGTAGCTTTCATATCGCAATTCACGTGTTTCACGCGTGGTTTGTCAAAGACCAGCCTCTTTTCTAAGAATGCCTTTGATTCCAGCCCGGGGGATATTAGAGCTTTTTCATGTTCTCGAAACGCAAGCTTTACATAATAACGACAACTGTATATGGAACGAAATGGACTTGGTACAGTCTGATTTTTCATTGGGTATCACATAACATTTTTGTACATGGAAATAACAAGGCGCAAGCTGTGTGTATGGAAACGTGCTTTTTTACCTCGCTATTTTTCTCTGGAATATTGATAATTGGAAGGGGATGACATTTTCTCGGTCTCTTTGCTCGGAGGCTTTAGTTTTATAATTTGATATATGGAAATGTTTGATTGCATTACTGATTTCAATGCTTTCGATGGCCAGTGGACGCGAAAATAATTCCAATTCTGGACATTCTAATTGTCCAGATTCGCACTACTGTTGCAAATATCTTTTTCTTGCAATACTGTAAAATATATTCAATACATAACGCGACGATTGCTTCGAGAAGCTCTAAGTAGTTCGCACAGAGAGTCACTGAGGCAAAATGACAAAGCAGTTCCCCCTATGATATTGAACCTACCCAAAGACACTCGGAACGAGATACTCGGCTGGCGGGAATGTGCAATTTCACCCAAATGGAAAGTTTCTTGGCGATCACACTAGTGTCGGGCCACCTCCCTATTTGACTGTCCCAATTGCTGGCAAGTTGCGATCAAGGAAGTGCAACACTGAATTAAACTTTGCTTGTAGCTGA
The DNA here is from genome assembly GCA_963675795.1 of Crossocerus cetratus. Lineage (NCBI taxonomy): Eukaryota > Metazoa > Arthropoda > Insecta > Hymenoptera > Crabronidae > Crossocerus > Crossocerus cetratus. The sequence goes on along the minus strand of OY776670.1, from coordinate 6,332,022 downwards.
ACAGCCGGGCGTTCAAATATCTGATAGCGGCGGCCTTCGAGCCGTGCGTACACATAGGGATGCAACAAACGACTATGAAACAGACACCGGGCGAAAATAGGAAAGTCCGGTGTGGCTTTTGAGAGTCGTATTCAGTGCGCGACTGGAGTTTGCTCTTCCTTGGTATCGCGGCGTACCCTCGTGGTTTCATTTAAAGCCGCCTCCTCGTATTTACATTGCGCCAAGCGGTTACATCGATCGCTCCCGCGCGGACACCGCCGAGGACTTTCAGCAGCGTGTGTGTGTCTGTGTGTGTGTGTCGGTGTGTGTCGGTGTGTATGATGGGAACGAGGACGTCCGCCCATCACCATGCACGAGAGCGTGAAATTTCGATATATCTTTTTGCGAACCCGAGAGGAAAGTGTGATAGCCCGATGAAGATCGATGTATCGTGGAATTAAGGGCGATAGAGCCGGAATACTGAGGATCAGCGTGTGCAGTATCGGCTTGATTTTCTCTCTCTAATTAAAACTTGGCCAAGATTGGCCTTGCTGCTCGGCGCACGTTAATCTTAACTAAACAGAAACTGATTCAGATAAGACAATTTCCAGTTGATGCACTAGGTTACGGAAACAGTATTGTAATGATAAAACTAGTCAAATGCATAAGTCTGATGAGATTTGAAAATATTTATGGCTGAATCATTGGCGGAAACATAAATGCCATAAAATGTGAATCTATCTGAAACTGTAATCGTTCATTTCGTTTGGTCTGTGCGAGGGTATATTGTATTCCGAAACAAATAGCCGTAATAAAGATAGTAGAGGAAGGAAGCGAGCAACTATTTCGAATGTCGGCAGGCCGCCGCCAGACTGACTCTCGGGAAAATTGTTTCAGTGTCACTGGTTCGCTAGGATCCCGGCCCTCGCGATCTATCATTTGCCAGTTTTTCGAATGACAAGCCGCCGTGTCGGGTAACATGTTCCGATTCGTTGTCTGGCGAGCGCTGGCTTTTATGGAGAGTCGATTTATCCGTGGACACTATACGGATCCGTCTGGATTAACCGATATCCAGATATCGCAGCGCAATTGTTATCGTCACCAACTTTCTAGTGCAACTGGTATTATGCTTTGAATCCGGAAATCCTTTTATGTTAACCAACATATTCGATTACTGTGTCAACAATAATACTGGCAAATCGTCTTTAACCCTGAAAATGTCAATCATCGACTATTCGAAACGATGACCTTTTGCTATCTAAATATCAATTCAGTTGACTTTTGAAACAAAATATGTGAAAAATATTTTTCTAAAATTAAACAGCTATTAATACTGGAGATTTAAGAAAACTATCTCTCACGCTTGTACGGCTAGGCGAATTTTGGCTTTAAAAGATGCAACGTTTTGAGAGAGTCATTATGACTGGGCGACCTGGGCGTTCCAGCTCGGCCGTGCTTTTAAAGGGACGACATTTTCTCGGACTGCGATAAGATTAATGTCACTCGACGAACTTTTAGCAAATGTGTACTACGCCGCTTCGGTTATGCTGCCGGTAACGCCGGTGAAGCTTAACGGGCGCCAGAGCTATTACAGCATTTTCGACGCCAACGTTTCGCGGGCTAACGCGAGTGCATCGGCAGCGGGAGCTCGCCGCCGCGCCGTGTTCATGTACTCATAAAAAAGGCCAAAGCATTACAGTGAAGTTATAATGTGTCCTCGGGTGAAAGGACATTTGTACTGGCCCTCGAACACGGGAAATAACTGTGCACGAAATAGCAGCTTGATGAGAGTTTACTCGGGAGCGCAGGTACCCGTTGAAATTTAGAGGGAGTTCTTTCACCACCGATTTCTGCGATACCGCTGAGTATTGCTCGCTCGATAGAAAAAGCCTCGTATAAGTATTGTGAATTTTAGCGCAATGCAAATACTAGTTTCTTTATAGAGTGTCAAGTTTCATGTGTTTTAACTTAAACCAGCGATTATTTAACAAGTTATTTAGCAAATTTCTAGGATATTATAACTAACAAAGCGTAAAATCCTCTAATAACGAGTTTATCATTACGCGAAGCACACTGGTTTGAATGAATAACACAGGAAGATTAATGGCTCGCGGATTTGTCTGATGTTCTTCCTCCCCAAGAAGCTTCCCATTTACGAAACCGCGCGAAAAGCAGTCCCGATTTCAGATGAATTATTCAGATTAGTAAAGGCAAACCGTATTTCGCAAGGCAAGTAAGAAAGCGGATTCGTCTTGTTTCACAATAAGTCGAGCACGAGAGGATCCCGAATCCCCTGACCCGAATAATAAACGATAATCCGCCGAGACGCGAGAGACCGAGGGCAGATTTGGGCTAGCACGTTGTGCCTTTTTGACACGCTGCCGAATTCCTTCCTCTTTTTATTAATTCAATTAGGTTAGCCGTGCGGCTGGGAACTAGGACGAGGAAAAGAAGGATCAGCGAGGGTAATCTGCCGTTCTCGAGCAGTCGGCCGAGCATTAAGAGTATACCTTTAACTGTATTCGTAAAATATCCCGGATCTACCGACTAGACTTTCCCCGGGCTGGTTCTTTCATTCCCTTTTTCCTACGCCCACACTAACTCTCGCTGCCTTCACTTTTACCCACTTTACTCGCAATAGACACTTGCCGATTGGAGTAAACTCTCCTCCAAGTACCGTAGCGTGCATTTCAAAGGACGCTTTCGTCTTCAACGTCACCTTACACTTTCGACTTGCCGCATAGGATTGTCAAAGCCCTCTGTGTAAAGTCTGGATGCATTTTTACGCCGAGCGATAGAAACTGTAATAGTAAATTAAATCCGAAGACTTCCTTAACCAAAGATTTATTAATATCCCAGTTTACTATTACTATTTCCTTCATTCAAATATATATACATCCAAAATTTAAACTAATGCCTTTAGCAAATCCAGTACTTAAGGTATTGTCAATACGCCTGAGGAGATAAACGGATAAACGGCATTAACAGTATCTCGTTGGTTCGGGTGACGAAGTGAAAGTAAATGTAAGCGGGAAAAGGAAACTCGTGTGTGTAAGCTGCATTTGCTGTATAGTCCTTTGTAGAAAGAAGAGAGAGAAGAATAGAAGGAGGAAGAGCGTAGGTAGTTTATAATGAAAGTGAAAGTGAAGAGTGACATCGACACCAGCAATTGGTGATCGAAGTTTGTGGTACTGAGGGCTGTCGGTAGGGTTGACTCATCATCCACTTGGGGGCTAGATCGAGGGAGAGAAGAATGATCGGATGGCGGAATCCTTCGCCTTCGTACCATGTACCTTCTAGAGCTCCCTGACATCTCTGATTTGCATCTCCGAAATGCCGGAACTTTATCGAGTCTACTCGAGACGGGCGGAGCATGAGGGGAATTAAAAGGGATTCGTTCTATTTCAAGGGAGAACTGTCCTGGGTATTGGGAGGCTGCAACTTTCGAAATCTCACGTCACCTTTCGCTTACTAGCAACTCAAATGATTCCCAAGGTGCACCGGGAGGCCCGTAACCAGGACGTCTCTCCGAGGCGTCTTGTCAAACTAGACGCGACGCAATGACAGTACCGCAAAGGTCTAAACACACGACAGAGTTGGAGTTGGACTCTGCGGGAGATTCGTTGCCAAGCGTCTCTCGTGAACTTTGACTTCATGACTCGCGGGACTCGAGCTAGGACAGTATCCTACGATTTCCGTCAGCTTCTGCCAGACTTTGTTGAAGCTTCCACACCCAGTTTCTTCCTGTCTCGTTTCGCTCCGAGACGCCGTATTTATCCACGGAAACTGCACCGCCAACCACTGCGACAGTACATCACCTTGTCAATTATTCAAACCGTCTCAGTCAATCGAGAGTGAGATCTATTGAACCCACAAATTTCTCAGGGTCTACCTATGCCAATCCGTCAACCATTGAGGATATTAATCAACTTTCCTCTGACACATTGATGGTATTTTTCAAAGGCGTTCAACTATTATTACAGATTTTCTCTATGAACCCACTCGATTCTTTCTAGGTCTGTGAAAGTTACAGAAACTCATAAATAAATCCAACTATTGGAAGTTTCCACGTGATTGGAGATTTTCGGGGCCAAGACACATCAAGCGTCTCCATCGAGTCTATGTATAGCGGGAGACGAGCTCTATCTCCAAGTCGAAATAGATAGGAGGCACGCGTTGCTCGGGGTCGCGCTCGATAAGTTGGAAAGAATCGACGCGATGATAGGAAGGTGGATGGCGATCATTTAGGAAAGCGATTTGCTTGGACGCAACCGCCGCTAGATAGCAAGAGTCGTAGCTGTACGTTGCTATGTGGACATCTATGCAGCAGGGAGCATTCCTATCGATTCGCCGGGCGTTATAGGTGGTCTGCAAATGTGTGTTTTCGCTAAACTGGCGGTGTACGTCTCGCTGAAATGCTTTCGAACTAACCGCGAGTTAGGGATCTAGTTCTTCTGAGCGACGGCCCCACTGCGAGCGAGATATCGGATGCCTTGTCTGCGATCCTAGGAATTACCGGATCACGCGGATGTTCTGGATACTCTTGATTATTTCCAGCGCTCCAGAGGAAATACCGGTTACTCAAGATGGCGAATCAAAAAAGAAGAAACAACTTTAAGTATATTGCTGTGTTGGGTTGCAATAATAAATTAGTGTAGTTACATTCTTTTTGAGAACTTGCTACTTCCCAGCAGAGTGAAGCTGAGTGCCCTTAATAATTTGAATATGTTCGCGAGCTCTACTTCAAGCTTTTATGCTAAGGAAGTTGACCCCCTTTCGGCAGAAGAAGTTTGATTAAGCAGACTGAAGAAAAACGTTATTTCATTTCTCCGTCTGGTTGACATAGCAGATTGATTGGATTATATTCTCTCTTGTCGAACTATCTCTATCGGACACTCGTTTGGTTCGATGTGTCAGCAAGTTCTGCGACTTGGTGTATTTATTGTGAAGAAGTAGATCGATTACGAGACGAAAGTAGTTTGATTAAGTAACGCGATCCGACTGCGCTACGATCGATCTATCTCCGAAGGGCGGGCGAGAATATCGAGTATTCGGTTTACAAGTAGGCAAGAGAGCTCGAAGTGAAGTGACCATCGAGCATGTACTTACACTGCCGCTGGAATATTGATTCAACCTTCGGGATAAACGACCAGCGTCCCCTCATAAATATATACATCACACGAAGAAGTCGATCTGCCAAGCACGCTAATATTTTTTCTCAAATTTATGAGGAGTCCGCCGGACCTCGAGGTCCAGGTCGACCGGAGCACCACGGAAAGTTGTGGGAATGTCGGTCCGTCAAGGAGGAGGGCCTGGCGCCGCGCCGTCTTTCCCTCTCTTGAGTTCCCGAGTGCCAGCCAGTGTTTACATCATCGACGAGCACGCCAAGTACGCGAAACTGGAAGAGGGGAAGAAAAAGAACAACTACCAAGGAGTGGAATCGCTGGTGGAATCGAATAAGTTCCTCGAGGACGTGTCGTTGAACGCGCGCGTCGATCCTGCGAGAAACGGTCGGGCTTCCCTTCCGAGGGCCGCGCAGTCTTCGACACTCGAAAGCTCCTATGAACCTCAAAAACAGAGTTTCGACCTTCTCGATCGATTTTGAGTGCCTTGTAATAGCAAATTGACCGAGGGAAATATGGAAGAAAATAGCACAGGTTTCGCCAATGTCACTTCTGTATATAATCATAATTTTGTAATCGCTTCCAGTCTATTGCCGGACACGATTAGCCACTTCTTAAGACAAACGATTCAAGGAAAGATTTGCACAAATTCGAATTAACCTCAAAGCACCTCCACTTTGCGTGGAGAGATAATTGTTCCAAGGTAAGAAAAGAAATAGAGAATTTATCTATTGGCCACTGTGTAGCTACACGTATTTCTCTCGCTTTGGGCTAATGGTCAAGCGGAGATGCTCTCTCTTTCCTTCAGATCTCTTTAGAGTGGAGGCTGAAGGCTTTGAGCAGCCCTGGTCTCTCGGCGAGGCTTTGTCCTGATCTAAATTGCATCGAGCACAGTCGATCGCGCCCGCTGCAGCTGATCACGCGGCTGTGAATAATGGACGCTGTAACTAGGCGAAGGTCTACTTATATAAATGGCTATGTGCTAAAAGTCCGCTCTCGCACTCGGCGAAAGTCGAACGGCGCTCACCAAAGATTCAGCTCAGCGATCGCGACACTTTCCTGATATACGATTTCTCCACCTTTCGCCACATGCCCTCGACAATGCCCCTGTCTACCCTTGTCGTCCCTCGCCGCCCCGACGCAAATAGAATCAACTCTAAACGAATTATTAATCCTTCAAGTGGCACACATCGAATTCGAGCCGCATTAATGCTTTCCAGAGTGACAGTGAGAAATTCGCGCGGCCAGCATATTTGTGAGTATGTTTGAACAGGGAAGTGCTTGCATACGTATTTGCGATGTCAAGTGTTGCGTTCCAATTTACAGGCTGCAAATCTTCATTAATTTGAACAAGCGTGTTCAAGTCAAGAGAAGAACTTATACCAAGGATTGTGCAATCGCCATTAAGGAATCTAACGGAAGGTAAACACTAGCATCCTACTAGCTGAGAGTAAAACACTTTGGTGTATGTACGCACGTAATCTGTCTTACCAGCTTATATTTAAGAATCATTGGCGCGAAAGAATGACACCTAAAAGTTTACACCCTTCACGTGTCGTACAACATAATACGGACATAAGAAGCAAAAATGGCGATAACCTGCCGGCAGAATAGCAATTACCGGCATTCATAGCCAATAAATATCGGCAACAGCCTGTGAAGTATTAACGTCGCGAAGTGCACATTAAAATTGTTTATCGCTCAAAGAAACTCTACTTAGCACTGGCGGGCTAAAGGACAAGAGGAGCTCGTCGGCGAAGCCGGAGGCAGAATGTTTGCCAGATATCGAAAACACGGGCGTTCATCTCGGCAAGGGTGACACTCCCTCCGGGCGGTATCGCGGTTTATTAGGACCGGTACACATCAGAGGGCGGCTGCTTTAGCATAAATTTGCATGCGCTCGAAGCGGCGGCGTGTTTTCGAAAAAAACAAGGGCGCGCAGTACAATGGGCAGATGGCGAAGTCCGCCGCTGAGCGAGAGCAGGAGAGCATCGGGCCGAGTTCTCTGGTCCGCTCGGCGAACGCCCACTCGCCTATTTTCTCGCTGGGGTTTTATGCATTGCATATACCGTGGGCGAGAGTTGACGATCGCCGCACTCGAAAGAACTGGGTTACAACGAGCCGCCTCGCCGGATTAGTAAATGGAGCGTCATAATAAATAAATGCAATGGACTAAATGGAACGCGATACGACAGTGGCTCGTCGGCCCTTTTCATACTTGCCGAGCACGACCGTTCGCCGGGGGTTTTCTCGCCATCCGTCGTCACCCCGCCCGTGTGAATACCAATCGCGTTACATTGTGCGAAACCGTATTGGGCATTTAAGCGGGCAGCTTTCTGTCACTTGCCTCTCTGACCACCGATCAGCTTCGGGAGTCACTGGCGCGGATACTTTCCTGATACGTTTTGTCGCGCACGCGATTCCGCTGATGCCGGAGAAGCAGAGCTTTCGAACTAGACGAGTGACCGGATTAAAATTGTTTTGCAATCTTTTCATTGAATTGAAATGGAAAACAGTGTCGGTTTGGCGGTGGGAACGAAACCATTATGCATGTTCGGCTAGCAGTTTCTGGGGTAAACATTCATTGATGAAAGTCGCCCGACAGACACCCAACAACAACGAAACTCTGCCTCCGGCTATAATATCGCAGCTGTTGATTGCTGGCTAGTGTCTACACTAGGATTAACAAAAAGAGAAAATCAAAAGAGCGCCGGCCGAACGGCGAGGGCGATCTAGTTCGATCAGCCATTATTTATGCAAGCGCAATTACTCCCGCTCGCAATTGTACTCGATGCAATTCCGACCTGCCAATATGTATTCTTCATCAATATTTGATGTCCCATCAGCACCTATCTCGAGGAGCAGCGTTCCAGCGGAGAATGCCGGGATATAATAGAGCTAATACACGTCGACTCCTGTTCAAGGGGGTTTTGGAGGGGCGTGCCAAGAAGTTGGCGCCAAGAAATGCAACATGGAAAAATCGGGGAGTTTACCGGGGGAGAAAAGTAGCGCGGCAGTAAAGAGCCGAATGCTCTTGGCAAGCATTTCCTCGTCCGTTTGACGATTATCCTGCCAGACGGCTTTCATTTCCTGATGCACGAACTAGACAGCACTTCTCGGACGGCGAGATTAATGGCGGTCGACAACTGGAATAAAGCTCAAGCCGAACAGCCACGAGCACGTGTGTCGTTCGGGGCCTTCGGAGTTGGGACGCGACGCGTGCGTTCCGCGGATTTTACGCTCAAGGGAAAAGAGGGACGCGTGTGGCAAATGGTCCCTTGATTTATTCGCCACTTTCGCCCTGGAAATTCCGAGGGTGTCCACCTGCTCGGACCAATTTCACGCGGCGGTGCTGCTCGATGGTCGCCCGCTCGAGAAACGAGCCAGCCAATTAAGTATCGATCGCTAATCGATGGCACGTGTTTGACCCGCGGCGCCAGCTCCATGATTTGCTGCTCCTAAAGATGTATTCGATAGTTAATTATGGTCGTTACGAGGCGTACTATCTCTTCGGAAAAACATGACTGAGCTTATTGGCCAGCATTCACTGGGAAGCGAGGGGATTTCAATTAGGCTCGCTATGAGCCTGCCGGCGTAACGAGAAAAGACAATTAATATTGCGGGGGAAATAAATTTCCATAAATTAGGGCATCGATTTTTTAAATATAGATATTCTATTGCTAGAGAACTGGTGCCCGATAATGAATATGGGCGTCTATTCACTTTGGTCTAGGCAAGACGTGTCTAAAGAACTCTTCGTCATCCCCCGACCGACTCCTTTCTACTATTTTCTGTTGAGAAGAACATTGAGCTCTAGTCGACCAGACGTCCAGATGATATAGCTTGAATCTCGGAAGAGGGAGACTGAAGTGCGAGAGTACGCGAGCATAGCTGGTTGCTTGTCGGCAAATGGAATTCATTCTGAATTCTTTTAAGCGAATGAACAGGATCTCGAAATCGTGAAGTTTTAATGGAGTAGGTATCCGACGGAAAATGGGGCCACGCCGGTTAACATCCCCTTCGCATTTCAGCGGTTATATCTCGGAATAGTTCTGGGGAATGCCGAGTTCCCCAGAACTCCGGCAACTTTGGGAAAACAGCGATCAATGCGGACATGACAGACGGCCCTATGCAAAAAGGAAGACAGACAGCTAGAAAGAACAGATCGGTATTACCAAGTCAACAGATTCACCAACGGATCGGTTTTGCGCTCAAGAATCTCCAAGTCGTAGAACATGCTTATCGACAGCTCGCAAACTAGGAGAAATCGATCTTAACTTATTGCCAAACTTATCCTAGAAACCATTTTCCAGTCACGCTCTTTAATAAATCGAACCTCTCACGCTTTACACCACGGGGTATGTAACATTCGACATAAGGCGAGAGGCAGAAGTACAGTTTCCGTCAAGTCAAAGTACACGGGATCTCGGAACCTTTCTCAGGGTGGTCCGAAAGTTGGTGCATCATTCGAAACTAGAGGTCTCCTGGGTGCGGAGCGTCCAACAGAATTGATCGGGTGCAAACAGGGGAAAAATTCGAGCCTGCCCGATAATCGTCCCTTAGGAAGCAATTGCGCCGGAGCTCGCGCTCCCGCCCACTAATTACTGTCACGTCGCTTGGTCGAGTTATCGGCGGCCGCTTGCGAGTAATCGTCGGCTAATTTTCCTCGCTCGTGATCAAACCATCGTTAGTTGTGGTCCAACTCTGTCGCGCTCGTGTGAAAGACCTCCTTGAAAGGCGACACGATTGGCCGCTGGTATATGTACAGTGCTCGCTCGCCACACGTAATGCCAGCTCGAGTTATTTTATATCCTTTGAATACAGAGCGGGTAAACCGCAAGGATATGCAATTCGATGTAAAGTACACCTGATGCAACACGAGTAGAATGTGTGTGACATAAAATAGGATGTAAGGTGAAATGAAACAACAGTTTCACTGTAGGGAAATGAGTATGAGTATGTTTGAGTCATGGATACTAAATCTAGGAAGGTTGCAAATGCTCTGGAATACAACACGCTTGAAACTCCCCGTAGTTAAGCTCGATTCCCTGTAAACCCCCATATTCGAATACGTGAGCCTCAAGAAATGAGGGATTTATGGAAACCAACGAAGAGAAATTCCCATGGATCCTCGGAAAATTCGCTCGCAGCTGGGAAAGGCGTATCTGAAAAGACTAGCATCTACCGAACTATGTGAAAGATTTGTCGCTCTCGAAAACAACGGCAGCCCTCGCCAACTTGACTCTCTGTCCATTACGTTGGAGAAAGGTCTAACAAGCGACTCGAGACTCTCCGCAAGAAGTTGCCAGTGGGCGAAAAACGGCATTGCGACGAAAGTAGTCGACACTGATGGCAAAGAAGTGAAAGGGGTATCGAGTGGAAGGTCACACAAGTGACTACGCCTGGCAACTACACGAGTGAAAGAGACGAGTGGCGAAGTTCGTTGATGGTGTTTTGCCCGGCGAGTCCCACTGCTTAATTAAACTTTCCGCAGTCCTGTCACGCTAACGGGTAATAGTCAGAGTCTCCTTTCCCCATAGGAGCTACTGGAATTCTTGACTGCATACTGCATACCACTCGGTACCTTCGTCCCTCTCCTGTAACCATAGACCTAACTGACTCGAAAGGTCGATCAATCGATCGCATTAATTGTTCCAGTTAACATCTCCCCTCTGCGTAGCTTCTTCACGGTAGCGCACGAGCACCTAATCTCGTTCATTAAGACTCGGAGCCCCCGCACCCCATCGGGCGGCTCGCTTTTCCTAATTTCACACTGGGATCCTTCGTTTGATCGAAGTGGCACGAACTTGCTCGCAGCGATCATCCCCAACGCACGCCAACATCATCCGTGTCAGTAAGAACAGACTATGTAACACTGCAGAAAACACTCGGATCATGCTTCTATCTGTATCCGTCTTGCTGGACGAATAGGAGCTGGGGGGCAATCGGACGATATATACTATAGTAATCAGACTATCGGGGACTTTCAGGACTTCGGTTTCAATGGCAGGCATCGCGTATTTACAAGTTCCCTTTCACGTGGAACGAGAGAAGCGAAGGTCGCTCCGATTCACAAAGCTCTGTGTTTTCAAACAAAAACTGCGTGTATACATAACAGGAGTAGATACTCTGAAAGAGAAGGCCGTCAGTTTACTGGAATCTTTCGGGGTCATAGATTTCTATGGTACAACAATTCCTCCAATTTTTGTTAGGCTTGACATTTTTACCTGTTTTACTAAGCTATTGGTATTTCGGAAAAAGAGATGATAATGTCATTGCAGTTTTCTGTTTGGGGTGATAAGTTTCGGTGTATTCACTACTTTGAAAATTGGATTAAAAAATCAATAAAACGAAAAAATGGAAATTTGTAAAGAATAGCGACGCTTTGGGGTTATAGGAGTTTAACTTGATGTGAATTCAAACTGCTCTAATTTTAGCTTATTTAATTCGGAAGGCGGGACCCGATATAATACTTGAACATAAGGCGAGATGGATTTTCAATGAGCAACGGGAATAAATGGAGGAAGAGGAGCGGACCGGACGGAAGGGCTTGTGTTTCGGACTCCTTCCTGCTTGCTTATGCTCTCCCATCCAGCTGTATTCTCGCGCCGCGGTTCTTAGGACAACAAAAACCATCCAGTGATCGAGCATTAAAAACAAATTCCTTGGCGGTTCGCTTCCCGGAACGAGATTCGCGCCGCTTTAAATTGTAAATGCATCCACGAATACTTCCATAACGACCGTCGCGATTTGCGCCAGTATTACTTTATGAAGTCGACGTCGAGAACTCGAGTGTTTACCTCGCAAGCACAAAAATAAACGTAGCTTCGCAACAAATACACCAGCTTTACGCTTGACGAATGAAAATAAACACTGTTCCATCTGCATATATCTCGCGATCTTCAAAATACGTATTCAACACATCCCGATTGAAAGCACCAGTAGAGCTTTCTTGAACTGTAGACAAATCTCCGGCGAAAAAAAAAAGAATAACTATCGACCCCGTCGATTTTCTCATTCCGTCGTAAAGTCGACCCGATGTCCCTTGTCCAAGTACCTCTATAGATCGAGGAAAGAAAAGCTCGGGAATCCGGGAAGGGGACTCCTAATGAATTGGAAAGCTTCTCAACAAGCTGAGCCAGGGGATCGGAAAAAGTTCTCGGCGGAGTGACTCTAGCGGGAATCTCAAGCGGTCTTCGGTGTTTCGCGTAAATAGTCGGAAAGTTTGGAGGGGCGAAAGGGGCCAGTGCGATTTGCGATGACCGCGTGGCTCTCCATAAAAGTTGCACGTGCTCGCCCCCTCCCCCGGCCAACTGTCCGCCTACTGAAATATGAGCGTCGCTAATGGCCGCCGCCGTCAGGAACTTGGTCCTCTGCTCCGTCTGTTTCCTCACACTTCTGCCAGGCTTCTTTCGGCCCGCGCTGCTAAAGACATTCTCCCCGCGAGTCTCTGCAAGGTGTCCCGGCGTCGATCGAGTGTTTCAAGAGCCGAACCACTAACACCGCCTCCCGGCCCCCTTCGGAATGATTGATCGCGCTTCGGTGAAGTGGAGTGAGTCGCCAATGCTTGATCGCGGGGAAATAGTTTCCCATTCACCGGGAACGCTCACGCCGCGCCGCCGTCATCAGGCCATCGGGGTAACTGGCGCGCTCCTTTGCACCGGCTTGCGTTTTTCTATAGGCTCGCTTTTTACTTGCAAGCCTTGTGACAACTCGTGGCCGGGGCTTAAGGCCTAAAGGGTACACGGGTTCCCCTAATTTCTCAGGATTATGGATCGCTGGCGAACTTCGGAAGTGCAAATTCCGTAAAGTCGACAGGAGAAGAATGCTAATATCAAGTCGAAAAATTGCACTGGCGACACAGAATCTGTTTGATAATTATTCGTCGAAACGTGGGAGACCTTCCAGTGATTGGTTTAAAGAGAACTGCTTTAAGAACCATAAAAGAAATACGAGCGGTATTTGAATATCTATTCTTCTGCTTTGCACTCTTCATTTTGCATTATTACACTTTATGGCTGCAAGCCGTGGAATCAAGTATGACTGGAGCCCCGATTCTTATCGCGAGAGGCGGAAGCTATTGGTGCAGCGATGAAGATCTCTCGGGGTTTTGTGAAGCGCGAGGCGAAGGAGACTTAAAAGTCTCTTGACTTAAAAGTCAAGGAAGAGCGCGCGCGTGGGATGGAATGGCGAGGGTTGGAGGCAGAGCTACCAGCAATATGTTTCTGCTTTTCCATCATCTTACAGGGAGAAAATTAAATTCTTCTTCCAGTTAACTTCACGGCAAAGTTAAAAGGGATAGCGCGCCGATAAAGTATGCCTTCCGTGGAAGTAGTTACCCACTGAGATAAGAACATTCCCGAAGAGCGAACAAGTTTTTCCCCGCGCGATGAGCTTTCTCGGGGCCGGTCGTGTTTATCATCCGAAAGTAGCGCGGTCATAATGCAGACGCTGAAACGGATCTGCTATCCTCTTGAAATTCATTTCGCCCTTGATCACCGATTAACCGAGGCTCGCGTTCAATGAAACGGCGCCGATGTGTAATGTCACGTTAATATTTTTTCTTCGGGTAAGAAAGTGCAGAGGATTTTGCAGAATATTCAGAGAAGAAAAATTGATGATTTGAGAAGTACGTTTAAATGTATTCTCCACTAATTTAACACAACTACTAAAGAGTGAAAGAATAAGAATTGGTTAGTTAATCAGGCTTATAGTAGAAAGAACTATGCTAATCTTAGCCGTTGAATAAGAGATTTTCTAATCTGAAGTGAAGCAGTGAGTGCACTGGCGAATGATTCACTTTCGCTTTATCAGGCGCAAGTGGGCTTTCCAACTGGTTTGCCACTCTGAGCAAACATTGCCGACATAATATAATCGTCGGAGCGACCTTCACGTCCATACGTGCTTGACGACGAGGTTCCATCTAGGCGGCTTTCGCCTTTCGGTGGGAAAAAAGGGGGCTGCTGTTGGTGGTTGTATGCTGGTCGCTTCTCGAGCGGACGTGTTTTTAAGGTACATATTTACAGACACATAAGGCAAACAGAGCACGGGTAAACACGCTGTTCGTGGACGATGTGCGATTAGCATGAACGAAGAGAGAAACAGAGATAATCTAGTGACAGACAGACACAGAGAAAGTGAGATAGATTCAGGGTGATAGGTACCTATTAAAGGGACAGCGTCCGAAGTAGTCGGCATGCTTTCAGCCACAAGGTTCAGGAACACTGTCAGCGACAGTAGAATGGTCACCCCTGCGTCAACAGGCCCAAAGAAAAACAAGAGATCATCAAAGCTTATCAGCGACATCGTTACAAGTGGCTGCATTCCGCCACCTAATTCTCGGCTTGGTTTCGCCGTCGAATTGGAACGCGCTATCGGTACTTGCTTCCTGATGATTGCGCCCCTCAATAATATTCTCGAGCGTGCTCATCGATTCACCGTGGACCACGGGATTGTAATATCGGGCACGGCCTAGATTGGATTCCCGTGTACGCGCCCGCGCCCGCGCTCATAGTCAACAGCATCACCAACTTCCCGAGGGCCACGTCGGGATACCACCACCCTACCCACCCTACCCACCCTACCAGCATCGTTCCAGTGTCCCTTATACGTAGCAACCTGCGGGATATTTCGAGCGACGGAAGCCGGATCGCATTCGCCGACTCTAAAGCTTGATTGAGACCCGAGCGAGCCTCGCTTTCCAAACCGTTGATTCCGCAAAGAGGAGGAGAAAGAGGGGGCCATCTCACCAGAGAGTAGAGGGGAGTGAGCGTAATCGGGATCTTAAATTGTGGCTGGTTCCTTGCAATGTCTCCTGGGAGCGCGCCACTGCTTTAAACCATTCCGACCAAATCCGGCAAAGGCAGAGTAATAAAGTGGACAATAAAGAATCCGAGTTATGCAACAGTGCGAGTACTCAGATGTTTAACGGGTTCATCGTGGAGTCGATGGCTAGTAAAATCGTGGTGATAAAGAGGACGCCGGAGGAGAGGAGCGAGTGACTCCCTCCTTCTCAATCTACATATGCATCTTCATCCTCCGCTACATATTCATAAGGCGATATATATTTATATTCAGTAAATTCTATAGCGCCTGCCAACTTTCCCGATTTCCATAATACCGCGCGCCCGCGCGCGCTGCCCCTGAAGGATTTCAGACATTTCAGAGGCGGATTAACTCACTCAATGCCCGCCGGCCGACTCAAGTTTCGGCCCAGAGAGAAGCGCGCGCCTCGCGTGTTCTCTCTGACTTTGCCCGCATCAGGGAAACTCGGCCATTAATAACCCTGCGCGCACGTTCAGCCCCGGCTAGATTACTATTCTCTGCTAGGGAGCTGCCAGCAACGACAAACATTTGCTCCCGGCAGCCTTTGCTGATTGTCAGCCGCAAATCTTCTCTCGCATTATGCGATAGAAATGATGGGAGCGGAACGCCGTGCGCCGTACGCCGTTAAAGCCGCATGGCTTCAACAGAAGAAGCGGCAGGCGAGAATATTTGTTTGAAAAATCCTTAAGGAGAGTCGACTTAACTTTCACAGAGAAGACTCGAATTATCTACTAATTGAATCCAAAGTTTGCCAGCACGTTCCGTCGAAATTGACTCAACTTAGCTGGCAGATGAAATTCATTAATTTCAAGCTGCGGTATAACTAGGAAAAGATTCAAGGGAACATTATCGTAACGGTATTGTTCCATTTCTGCGGTACCATAAACTTCCATACATCCAGGAGTCCTTAGGTTTCTTATTTATCTACTTTTAATTGACTACTCGGAGTTTAGGAGTAACTAACTATCGCTTGTCTCTCCGAAGTTACCTGCATTCACTCAGCATCACCAAGAAACATTAGGCTTAAATTAACGTGCTTTACGAACAATACTTCGAGATCGGATGGTTTAAAGGGAGCTCGTTTGGTTAACAGTTGCCCTTAACACTAGGCCTGGTGGCAGGAATGCTAATAGCCTTAACTTAATCCACGCTCAGGCAAATACGGTGGTTAGAATGGCGCCATTGGCACACAGCAAAATTACGTCGCTTTGCATAATTTGTACGACTTGACTTCGCAAAAGGATTAATGCGATGTGGTTAAAGCGATATATCTCCTCCTTGCATATGAAGATCACCCTTAATTCACTTAATCCCTAATGAGTACACTGATTGCGATAATGTCAGTCCACTACCATCGCTAGTAGTTAATGGCACGTTGCCTTTTTAACTTTTGAATCTTGTACTTGGTCTGAGCCAAGCGGGATAATTCGTTACTTTCGAAAAAAAGCATTCGAGGGCTCTTTTGAGGATCATTACGCGATTTTCCCGCCGGTTTTCCGCCTCTCCCTCCTTAACCTCTCAGAGTTCACTGTGAGTTTCGTGCTTTCCAAAGACGAAATTAACGTGTTGATTGGGGAGCGTGGCTGCGGTGCAACTCAGCAACCGTCGAAATTGTCGGAGTAATTAATGATATTAGGATGGATGGTTGGCACGAGGTTGCAAAATCTCCGCCACCCCCGAAACTCCCGAGCGATTTCACCGACTACACCGCGCAGTCGGTGATCATTTTTACTGTTAATAATAATTACAACCGGAGTGCAAACTATGCGTTATATTAATCCCGGGGAATTAAAAGAACTATTGGCTGCGAGAAAAATCCAATATCGTCCTGGCGAAATCCACCCGCCGCGCCGGTATGGGGAAATAAATCCACAAATGGGAAATAAAAGCCGCTCCGTCGAGGCATGGGCCAGCGGAGCAAAGTAAATAGGTTGATGTTAAATTTTCAAATTGAAGCGCTGGAGCCTATTACGAGGTTTTTCACATTGAAAGAAATATATTTCACGGGCATATGAACGAGATTTCGATCCACTCGTTTGGAAAATTAAGCCGGTATTTATTTAGTTCAACGAATGAAGGATAGTGCTAATAATTCCGACTCGGCTGTGACTATGAGGTGCACTTTCAACGGCTTAATCCTGCCTAACGATAATTACTCTCACTCCGTCTTAGGATCTCTCTTTCTCTTTCCCTGGATAAAGCTATTGCGGAATTCCCGTCCTCCTCAAGAGCGGCTTCATTTGCCACGGGAAATCAAGTATGCAGTAATCATTGCGAACGATGAGACATGAGACCAGCCAGAAAGTGCTGCAGAATAATTCGTCGTACAGGATGATAACAGTGTAGTACGCGGGTACTCAAGTCAATAGCATCTTCGAAATAAGCGGTTATTATTGAATCGTTGAAAAAAATTGAACGCAAAGGTGCGGTGCAAAAAGAGTGATTGACACTGCTTCGATGAAAAAAGCTCCGCTATCTATAATGCATTAAAGAGGCAACTACCAGGCTTCTCACAACAAATTTATTTCACCCGGATTTATTAGGCGGACACGTTTCGTATTTATTGGGAAATGCTCATATTCCATCACCCGGCCCATTAACGAGCAGAGAAATCCGGAAATCAATTTTGGTAAAAAGGCGGCCGCCGCATGTTCGGACACTGAACATCCATTTTCTCGGCTTCACACGCGTCAATCCCTACGTAATATTTTCCGAATAAAACATCTGCAGACTAGCAGCAATAATAAAACAGAATAAAAGTGCGACCAATTATTCTTATCATCTAAATCTCTAACATTTACCATTTAATTCTGCCAAATTAACATGAGGTTGAAGTGGAAAGAGGACGCGCCGCGTAGAATTAGAATGAGAGGTCCTAAGCCGGTCTACTGCAGTAATTATATTCAATCTCGAGCTTTTCGTCTGATTAACAGCAACGCGTGCTTCTCCCAACTGGCCGAGCAACCAGGTCACGAACAACTGCCGTTATTACACAGCTAAGAATGAACAGAGGCGACATAATTCCCAGCCGGCCCAAACCCCATTCGAGATTCGAGCCACTGCATCACAGTGTCCACCGGATCCTAAAGACTTTCACCATGCATACGTACAACTGCGGAGTTTCCTTGAGCGGTCGTTACGTTCCAAAGTGTCGGCCAAATCTGTCGTTTGTATTAATTACACGCTCGCAATTTGGATAATGGCGAGCGGGAGGGACAAAGAGAGTTAGCAAGAGAGAGAGAGAGGGAGAGAGAGGAGACGGTAGTTAGTCGGATCCTAAATCGGGACAGCATCCTGGCTGGTACGGTGCAGTAGAATTATGGCAATTCGTGTGGCACGATGCGTACGATACTACGGTTTGAACAATCGTCCGATTTTCCGCTCGTAACGAATTTCGAATGCGAATGCGGATTATGCGCGCGTTGCCCGCGCGAGAGACATAGCGATGGAAACGGAAAGAGGGACAAAGAGAGAGACAGCTTTCGCCTGGCGACGAAGCGTAATTTCCCTCGCATATTGGGCAGCCGTAATTCCGCCCGGCAACTTTCAGAGGCATTAATCGCGCGCAGGAAATTTATGGGGTGTATTTAAATTTAAATTGTACGCTAATCTTCCCGAGCCTGCCTATAATGTTAATGACGGATCCACCGATTTCAATCCGTGTCTCGCGGGTGTTGAACATCCGCGAATCTCCTAGCCCCCAAACCAACTTGACTCGCTGCTCTTCGACGGCATCTCGCACCGATCCATTTTAATCTGGTATAAAGCGAATGCTTTTAATAAACACAAATACGGAGTCGAGAGAAAATGAACAGCGCGTTCAAAACTTCAAGGATAAACTATAGATCCAAAGCTCTTTTCGAGCTTCCAAAAAAGTTCCAGTAAACAACACGAAAAACGTATTAAAAAAAGGAAATATAAAGATAAAAAATATGTGACTTTATAGAATATTAACAATTTTCCTACTATAATGATCGGCTGTCATATGTAATTTAGTGTGTCGTAATACCTAATCAAATATCCGAATAATTCCAGTGGCACAAGCTTCAGTACAGGAACTACATGCGCGAGAATGGGCCGCGCTTTTCGCGAGATTACGCCCAGCGAGCACGTAATTAACATAATTGCACAAAACAATACCGATTTAATGGTCGCCCGCTCATGAACCGGAGCTTTAATTACATCGGATATTTCCACGTGGAATAGCGAGTTCAGTGAAGAATGGATGATAATTAAAATTAATCTTGCCCATACCCGTGCGATGCAAGGTACAACGACCTCAATCACATCAACGTACTAGCACATCATAAGAATGGTATTTCCGATTGGTCGCCACAAAGTACTGAAAATCAGTCCAATATGAGCATTTCAATGTGATGACTATCCAAGTGGAACGGCGATGCTGATAATGACATTCTAATTTCCACGATGACTCAGATGATATGGCGAAAACGCGGAAATGCTTAAATTGGTATGTCACGCTGTCCTCGTTAGTTTAAAGTCGACGACACACCGCACTCACCACACTCGCAGAGCGAGAGAGAGAGAGAGAGAGAGAGAGAGAGCACTCGGGAACAACCGGCTAATAGTTTCCTCCGACCGCATAAATCTTCTGCTTAATCGCGCGACGTCGCCCTCGGACTGTATACTCATTTGCAAAAAGGATTCCTTGAAAAGGGTGTGCCACTGTTACGCGGGATGTTTCACTTGGCGGAGAGCAACCCGCAGACAAATTATACCCTACCGCCTAATTGATTAATCACCATGACTCGTGGATTCCTAAGCCCAATTGTTCTTGCCGCGTGAAGGCACTAGATGATCACGAAATTTCGAACCGTTTTAATTATAAGCCTATCTCGCGATTAATCAATTGGAGACGGCACTGGTGAACAACTCGACTGCTTATCACTGTTGCATCAATAAAGATGTGTATGATTGATGTGTAATTGAAACCGCGAAAACATATGATACTTTTGATTTAATAATCGTGTATTTTCTCGCGAACACTGAATCTGAAATCGATTTCGATCGAAAACACGAACAATCGGTAGAAATCAAAATCCCGGAATGCAGGAGCTTTTACAAAGAGAAAGGCGCGTTCCCAAAGATAGGGAATCTTTGACGCGAAAGAAAATATAGGTAATCGACTGAGATCCGCTTGGAATCCGGCGGTTCGATGCTGCCAAGGTGAAACTGGAAGGGACACCGTAAATATGGCGTGTTCCCCACCCCGAGGAGCCGCCTTTGTCATGCAAATGCTCAATCAAATAGACCCAGCAGGAATCGAGGCACACTTCTCTCAAGCTCGCCCTCGCCAAATTC
This sequence comes from Crossocerus cetratus, assembly GCA_963675795.1. Lineage (NCBI taxonomy): Eukaryota > Metazoa > Arthropoda > Insecta > Hymenoptera > Crabronidae > Crossocerus > Crossocerus cetratus. Next base: position 6,311,773 of record OY776670.1, on the reverse strand, counting down.
GAGGCAATAAAGCATCAAGCGCTGGGGGAAAAAACTAATCCCTAATAAATCTGTGCTCCATTGTCTCGGCAAGTGAGCATTTTCAACTCTCTTGACAACCTCCACTACCACGCTTCAATTACTTTCCGGGCGGAGATTGCTCTTTTCCCAGAAACCCTTTTCCATTTAAGGAGGATATTAAAAGTGCCCACTCACATTTTTGAATACATTGAAAGATCAATGAGAGCGCGGTTTTTATGGAAAGTGAACTCAACTACTGCCAGCAGCATTGGCTTGCATATGGCATTTCAACCAATCCAGCACACACCTTTCTCTCCGGAAATTGAATTTCGTTACACGACCTCCTACAAACCGTTACTGCCACGCTGCATTACGTACAAATGTGGCGAAGGGCCTGATAAAGGAAGAATGAACTGGCAGCGAAACCTCGCGTTCCTTATACCAGTTACATCGCAAAATACTAAAGTGCAATGCTTGAATAAACATCTACACTGGAACTATCGGAATTCGCGGTAGTTCTCGATATTAGCTGCTGCTTCCAGGACTCCCACAATCGCGAAACACTTAGAATGCTATCGAACTTGCCAGTTATTGCATGTAGCAAGTAAAAAGCAACAAACAACGAATCCCTTAAAGTGAGAAACTCTCGAAGTGCAGGAACGATTGCTTTCATGTCTGGCATTACCAATAACCAATGGCACTATTCGATTTCTCGGTCCCTCTTAAAGGTGAGTGGGTCTAGTACGCAAGTAACATTTCAAACGACTGCTGCTTTCTAAAGAACGAAAGTCGCGTAAATATTCCACGAGTGTAGACACTACACACCCTAAAGCCATTGCGCAAGCCGTTAAATCAGAGCTCAGGTGGAGGATCGGCTGCCAAATCTAGCATTAACATGTGGATTGCGATTGAACAGCGTCGAAATTGGCGGCAAGTGCACTCGGGGCGAGGCGGAGCGTGCGAACGGTGCCAAGGTGAAAGAGCAGGCTGCTTGCGGGCAGCCAGTCAAAGCTGGACCCAAGTAGAGATTCGCAGCTCGGTGCGTTTGAACGCGTCAGCCTGGCAAGGTGTGCCGGGCCCGCGTAGGTCGCTTTGTCATGCTAATGCTTAATCAAACACACTTTCCGCTGCCGGCTGAAAGACGAGCTGCGCCCGGCACTGCCGTAGCGCGCGCATTTCCTGCGTATTTATCCGCTTAATGAAATTCGCGATCCCAAGGTCCAGGTCTTCCGCCTCCTGCGACCTGCTACCCATCTTCACTCGCCCTCCCGAAAGCGTCCCCTTGGAATTTACTGTGCCACGGTATTATGGAAATTTCATTCACGAGCAACGCAACGGCAACGCTAGACCGCTCTAGGGTGCACGCGCTTCGAGTTATAGCGAGGATCCCTTTTTTGGTGTAATTAAGCCCTTCTCGAGTATACCGTCGAAAGCTTGCATCGATCGAATACATGGGAGGGAGCCTCTTAAAAACTACGCGTCTATTTATCAGGCCGATTTCTACAACGAAAGTTGGGCTGTTTTTTAGCAATTTACAGAAACAATTTACACAACTTACTTGAGTTCGTAGAAGCGAAAGTATTAGCCTACTGATTAGCGGGGAAAATTTCCGCGCCGGCAAATTGCATTTCCATATAGCAGCTAATTAAATTCACTTCGCGCGTAGCTGCATAAATTCGCGATTTTCCGCACGTGTTGCGCGTTTAACAAGCGCGTATTATAACGCTCCCGCGGCGCATTTAAATTGCACCCGGCGCGGCATCAAAGAATGAAGCCGAATTCCTAGGAAGCTGCCTCTACAGTCTACCATCAAGTGCAGCGAGCCGAGGCTTGGCAAGAAATTTCGCAATTTGTCCCCGGACAGGCAATCGATTAAGGAGTATCGATCTTCCGGGGGCTCGGGCCACTTCTTCCCGCACTTGATCAACGAATGAGCGTAAGGTTCGCCGGGGAAAAACTTCTCGAGGCCCGGAAAAGATTGCATAATGATTAATGGCGGGGGAAGAGCAATTGGCGTATAAGACGATCGTGATATGGAGAAGTACGCCCCGCGTCTCGATAAATCTTCATCTCGAAAGCAAAACGACCAACGAACGCGGCCAATTCAAGACTATGCTATTTCATTCGAGCGTATGAACGCGCGCGAGCTTTAATATTTCACTTTACAATTCAATTAAGCTCATCTAGCAGTTCGCGGGGAGGTTCCACTCCTAATGACTCGCTCGCTCTTAATTGCGCTAGTACCAGTTTGAGTCCTTTGCATAAGCGAGGCTCCGGTTACTAAGCTACACTGTCAGCATCGAGCATTCTTAAGCAAATTGGCCGGGAGATGGCCATTTTAGACAAGCGGTTGTTCTATTTCAATTTTTAACCATACTCCACCTTCTTCGGGACGCCCCGGGGCAATTTTACTCCAAGTAGAATGTGTCTCGCCGTGGCTGGGAAGCCCGCAACCTTTATAAGCACTACCGCAGGCTGCGTTTTATTGGAATTCAACTCGGCCAACAGGGCTGGATTGCTAATTACACCGACAATTCTAATTCCAACTCTTGTTGGCAATGCCGGCTGTCCGCGAGCAAGTCGAGCGACAATAAGTACCGGTTAACGGGACGTACGTCCTCCGACTTCAAAGGGGCACTACAGTCGAAAGTAATGGGACCAGTATTCGACACGAGTGTCACTGGCCAGCGGAATACCCAGAATGTAGACCGAGCTGACAAGATCAGAGTAGGAATCCACAGAGTCGCCGAGGGAAATGGCTTTGAACAGGCTTTAATCTTGCCTAGGAAGGAAATCTAATTAGCAGGAAAAATGAGGTGGAAAAAATCTGGCGTTTAGGGGAGGAAATTGTTGTTAAAAGTGATTAGGTAATCGAATACTGGCGGCGATATCGTCGGTAAAATGCGTCGAGTGGATGGTGGTTTTCGAGACAGCGTAAAGTTCCGGTCGATTAGCGTTCGATAATGCATTTAAATCCTTTGACACAGGTTCCTGCAGGCACGCACACGTGCACGGACTCGTTAAAAGATTGCGATCTCGTATATCCCGACGCAGCCTTTGTGGCGAATTCGCACTGTGCTCCACCGCGACGTGTCCTGATATATCCGGGGAAAAAGCTTACAAACGGAATAGTATCAGTGGCGCGGCCGTAAAACGAGCGCACACAACATTTCATTGTTGATCCACGTGTGTCCGATACGACTTTTCAGTGCCTCTGTTAAAAACGTGAGTATTCGCTGGAAGAATGGCAGAAGCGCGTCGTCCTCCGCCCCCTCTGACGAGCGGTGTCGAAAAATTGATGGTGAAATCCTATACCGCCGCCCCCGCCGCGCTTCTTAACTCTCTCGAGCGGCAATAAAATCCACTGCAGGCAGATACAGCTTTCGAGTGCATTCGAGTGTTATCAGATTTTGTTAAACATCCGCGGCAACATACACGCCAAGCGGGCAGTATACTTGCTCAATAACGGGGGAGTCTAATAAAACAGCAATAAAGCGAGTGGATCCGAAATTGGCAATTTCATCAGATCGAAAATGAGCAACGTGACCCGCGGCTAAAGGACAAATCCGCGGATTTGCGTCAATATACACAGTAATTAGCAGTCGTAACAGTTCGCACAGGAAAGTTAAACCAAAGCAGAACCAATTAATCCTCTCTCCGACTCATAAAACTCGAGTGCACTCTAAGTCGACGCTACTCCCGCCGTTAATTATGACTTCAGCCGGCGATCTTAGACGAGTTTACTCTGATTCGATGGAAACTACCGAGCCAATGGCGAGAAGGTATCGTTGGGCCAACTACAATTCGCAACGTGATCCTAATGAAAATGAGAGCTGTGAGAGCAATCGAGTTCGAGATTCTTGTTCCTTTTTTCAATCGGAAGTTTTCGCCACCGTTCACCTGCACCGGCGAGTCAAGAGGAATACTGATATAGTGCGCTGATGGGAACGACTGGCGAATTCTTAATGAGGCCCGCAGTTGGCACGATGCTATTTCGACGGTGCGGCGCCGCTCTCTCTCTGTGTCCGACTCCCTCGTTTTATCTCCAGTTAATTGTGTTGCCCGCACTTCCTCAAGCTGCTGGCACCCGTGAAAGTGCATCGGGTGAGCCTGCACTGCCAAAATACTCTCGAGACCCTGTGCGTTCTAGTACCGCGCGGGAGTACATGCCCGTTTTTAAACTAACTATATACAAGTGTAAATAGGGAGGTAACCTGCAAACATGCCTGCCGACTCCAAAGCCAATTTTCCCGTGTAATTACTTCAAGCTCTCATAAGCAAGTAGTGCGGATGAGGCTTTCGAGGAATTTGAGAGCGTTGCTTGGATATTGCTAATAGTAAGTCTCCACGTATACATTGACTTCAAAAAAGAAATGCAAATTCATTTAAAAAGACTGGTGGCTGCTAAATTAGTTTAATTACTAAATGTTAAAGTATCTAGTTCTTGTTTGAAAGTCCATGTTGACTAAGAGAAAACTCCACCACTATTCAGTGCAAACTCTACTCATCCTACACGTGCTGTTGTCATTTAAGGTAGCGTAACTTTCGAACAAAGGCCGACAATCAATTTTACCACGTAACAATTGAACCGTCCCTAGTTATTGTTTCCTGTTGATGGGCTTTTTTCCACCAGTTTCCGTGGAAGCGTCCGGCTTTCATTTACGTGGCGGCGTATTCGGCAAGCTCGCGTGGGAAATAAAGCAACGGGCCGAGGCTTAATTGCGCTCGTCCCGTGTTTTTCTCAGTGCGAAAGTAGACAATTACCAGGATGACAGCAGATTGCTCGACGGCTTCGCGAACGACGCTGCCAAGTGGATCTGCAGGAATAATCAAACTGCATCTCGCGCATAGTAATGAACCTCTTTCCAATTCTATTCTTCCGTGTGCCTGTGTTTACTCTGCAATTCTGCATTCGCGTTCGCTCGAGTTTAACCAAATAACTTAACTCTCTACAGCGTTATAAATTCCATGACAACGCGCATGACGCTCTGAATAAATGGCAGCTTACTTTCTAATACACTCACGCGGCTATTGAATAAATTATAGACGAGCAAGAAATATTTGTTGCAAAATGATTTCGAACTGGCAAAGTGGAATTGAGATGAGATTTACATTTACCAAAAAGGAAAGCTCTGTTTCCAGCTGTGATGCACGGAATTGCAAATTCACCGGAACCCGAATTAAAATTACAACGCAAACCTTGTTAACCTTTTCAATTCGTCGCTCTGATTAACTATCCCCGGCAGGGATTGCCATTCAATCAAAAAAATGCATCGCTTCGCTTCCCACTGGAAATTCAATATCTCCGAGTTACACTGCCAAGGTTTCCATCTCGCATTGATATCGCGAGGAATCGATTTCCTGTTTCATTCGATTAAGAACAAGGCAAATGCAACTGCGCGGAAAGAATAAAATGGAACTAACAGGTGACTCGTGGTATCTGCCTAAGAGTACCAGTTCTATGCAGGTTCGAGTTACAAATCGACAATGTCAGTTTAATTAAAGCTCACCTATTGGCTGGAGCGTTGCGAGGAGTAACGTGGGCTGATAATAACTCGCGTTTGACAGAACAGTCGATTCTAAGAGGACGCTGATAAAGGAGCGATGCCACGGAGACAAACATATTGAATCTTATCGAACATTTTCCCGGGTGGAGGACTGCCTGAAAAAAGTATGCGAGCGAACGGGGTGCGCGACACTCTTGTTAGGGGACACGTCGCCATGGCCGACAAAGGGAGGAACACGACGACACTGCAGGATGAAATTGAGCGGAAGAACGGTATTGACAAGGGCTCGGATCTCTATTAACATCCATATCCCGGCGCTGTCGCTCGAGCCGAATGGAAATTAAATTTCTCCTTGGTGAACGATGAGAGGTCAGCCCTCTCTCCTCGACGAGAGCCGAGCGGATTCTCCTCTGCTTGCGCAACCCCCCGCAAAAGAGAATGTGTGGTGCACCCTTTAGAAAAGAGCTTTGAACCTCCCTCCCCTTTTCCAACCCCCCGCACTTCACCTACTTCACGTTGGACCCTCGCCCTCATCGCTCCAACCTTTTTTTCGGCTTTGAGAACACTCCCGAATTGCGGTCCGTATGGTAACGCGTATTCCTCCCCTGTTCCAACGGCAAAGGCACCCCCGGGCTGCCTCCTTGGAATGCAAACACGCCCGAAAAACTTTACTAGCAAAACAAGGACGCTGCCGAGGCTAAGCCGCGGCGGGGGTCGCCGGAGTTTACCTGGTAATGTTATAAGCGTACCTTCAACCAAGCGTAATAAACGTATTACGGAAGCTCCGAAATATTACGCTCGTAAGGAGTAGCCATTCTCGGAACAATTCGTTGGCCAAAGTAACGCTGGAGAAAAGGTCACGCGATAATGCGATTCTCTGCATGACGTTGCTTATGGATAACAATGCAGTATGCTTGCACGGTAAACATATGGCGGAATGCTTGCCGGAAGTTAATTCACTGCTTCCGTTGCCTACCTTTAACGCTTCATTGTATTACTTTAATTGCTTACAATTGCACCGTCGATCAAAAGTATGGTTCGAATTATTAATATACTTTTCTATTGTTTTACCATTCATACGATTCATCCAATAAATCGTGAGACAAGCGATAGTTTAACAGAACACATTTTACACTCCTCTATACATTTTCTTGGTCGAGTATATGTTGCTTATTGACTTACTTTTCAAGGAGTAAGTCTCGCCAAGCCCGCGAACAATGTTTTCAAAGGCAGCGGATTGATAGCAGTGATAATGGAACTGTTACCATCGACATTTGGCAGTTTATGGCGCTGAAACGTGCTCATAAAGAAGCGCGTGCAAATCCCAGATACTTTTAGGAGGAATGATAAAGCTCGGGTATTTAGTCGACCGGACGAGCTGTTGTGTTCACAGAAAGATGATCGATGCGAGCTCCATCGCCGCGGGCGTCGATGTGTCCGTGGGAACCAGACAAATGAAGAAGTATCGCGATGGGCATTAGGCGTGTCCCAATAAATCCCGGACAATTATGAGGGACGGTATACGAGTATGGGATCATTTCCTGGCGAAGGAACGACTTTGTTGTCAGGTGGGGTGGGGTGGGGCCTCTGCTGTCCGGGGCGAAAGGGGGGCCGGGGGGGCCGGGCCCTTCAGCCGCTGGCGCGCGGCATTAAAGAATGATCGAGTTTGGCAACTGGGATCGGCGAATGCAATCACGTGTGACCCCTGAAATATATGGCACGAGATGAAATCTGGCCTCATATATCGGGCCGCCGCTCGTTTGGGATCGATGCCAATATTTCTATCGAAACTGCCTCCGACCCGCCCTCTCCGATAGCCTATACATTCCTTATTGCGCCGGGATATCGTTTGACTTTTCGATTACCTCCTTCCCCGAGAATTAGAGCGCACAATTACTCGGCGATCTCCGGGTCTAATTAAACCAGTCGTTCGTCTGCCCGAGCACAGCATGTGCGCTCAATCTATCATACTGTCATACAGCTATTAGACCTCTTTTAAAAGGTTCCGAGTGCAGTTGGCCGCCGTCTGCTTTATTCAACACGAGAACCTCACTCGTTTATTCCGGATACCGGGAAATGTAGTTGAAATTAGGAAGACAAGGCACGCAAAGAATTCCGAGAGAAATTCCTTAAGTTTCCCAGTGGACGACAGGTTGGCCAAGAAATCTGGCCTTTTCCCCTGGGGGGCACAGGGTTAACTCCACTTATGGCCAATCCTCGGAGGGCAAGGAGTTGTTAGAAAATTTGCATTATGCAAGAGGGCACGTGGAAGTGTCCGCACTTACATCGATATTCCACCGAGCTACTGTCACACAGTTTCAATATTAGATAACTATGATTTCAGCATACCAATGCCAGGGCCCACTCAATTGCGCCTCGGCTCATAAAAGATACATGCGGCAGCGAATGCAGCTGCATTGAGGTAAATAATGCCAAGTATAAACTGCAACCAGGTGGATGCGATTCCCACTGCGAAATCTGCATCCGGGCAAAATTGAAATCACGAAGGACTCCTAATATAGAAAAGCGTCAACGTAAATACAGGCTGGCGTAGACCGCGTCGCCCTCGAAGGCGCCCTACTGCCGTAGGTATAGAGATTTTACGAGGGGACGTGCGCTGCCACTGGAACACATCCCGTACATACAAGCTATATCGAGTGTCTCCAAAGTATGTATCACGGAATAGAGGATCGAGAGTGAGCTCTTCTCCTGAGTACCCATGGAACCAACATCTATCGGTTCTCGTAGACAAACCTTTCGGTACGAGGACGCCATGCTCCTGTGGAAGTAAAACTTGCAAAACTTTCAACAAATCTCCCTATCAATAGGGACGAATACACTTGGACTGTCCTTAAAAAGAGCAATTTCGAAAACTGCACTTTTCCATTCAAGTCACTCTTCGACTTGCTTATTCGTGACAGCCGAACTGGAGAACTTAAAACTACGGTACCATCTACATGGGAACCTCAGGGATGAGTGGGACAAGGGAAACTAATCAGACGCTAATTCGTCGGGGTCTAATACATTACACGTATTCAAAAGACTCGGGATATCTCTTGACGGTCCCCGATATCCACCAAGTGGCAGTGAGGCACTGCGATGGTCGATTTCAATCGACAAGAAGTGACTGCGGTGCGTCACGATTGATCCTCGACAGGAAGCGAAGAAATGCAGGGGCGGCTGATTAGACCGCCAGTGCCGAAAGACAGCACTCGAGCTGAGACAGCAACAACGAGTAGCAGTAATAAGAGGTGCGGCTGGGTCGGCGAAGGGAAAACGAGCTCAAAGAGATCGTCAAGGTAGAGGCAGCCGCGCCATGGGGAACTGCTTTCAACTGGTTGGGTTCCAGAATACCCGTGTGGATAGAGAGAGACAGGTAGAGAGATGGACAGATAGATAGAGTAACAGATAGAGAGTATGAGACAAAGGTGTAAGGGTAAGAGAGAGAGAGGGGGGGTACGTAGTATATATACGCAATCGAAAGAACTGAAAGGAAGGAGAAGAGAGAGATAGAGAGAGAGAGAGAGGTGGCTCTGGTTTAGTGGGTGATGGTGTGGTGGTTGCAAGTAAGCTTGCGAGATAGAGAGAGAGAGATAGAGAGAGAGAGAAAGAGAGAGAGAGAAGCATGCTGCGCTCGAGTTACGTTACCTAGGGTGAGCTTCTCGCCCGAGTCTGGCGGCAGTGTGAAACCCAAGAGGGCCATGCTCGATATCAGGACGCACGGCACGATCAGGTTGAAGAAGTAGTAGAGAGTTCGCCGGCGTATTTTGATGGTAAAGGTCACGTCGATGTACGGCTCTGGGCAGCACTGGTACGTTATCCTGTTCCTCTTGCCCGGCATCCCTGCAAACGAAAGCCCCACCACGTATGTATACATTCAAGTGAAGAGCCCGAGTTCCTTCCTTCACTTCTACTCAGTCCTCGTCGCTGTTTTCGTCTCTTGCCGACTGGCGATATCGATTGCACGCCGGATCACCACACCGAGAGAGAAGTCACGCTTCCACATTCGCACCCCACCATATCCCCGGCCGCAGGCCGAGCGCGCGCTATCATTTCATCTTTTTCGTGCCGGGACTGCCAAGTTCCTCTGGCAAATTGATACCGATTTCTTCGAGGACTCCCGCCGCACTTCAAATCTCACTGACACGCGGGCACCGAGCTCTCGGATTTCACGATAATTTCGGCAAAATGAAATAAATATTTTCCTCCCAACACCGACAAGATTGAAATAAACCATACCTCTCTGAATATTACATGATTATCAATTCCAGCGGCTGACTCTTCGTCGTGTAAAAGAGAGTGTGGACGCGTAACATATTCGCGCTAATTTCGAGCGTAAAAGTGTGTCGACGCGTGGCGGCCAAAAGCCCGGCGAGAACGACAATGTAGACCGTAAAGGGGGAGCAGAATAATTTCGTGTTACGAGTCCCATATGTCGCTCGGAGTTATCCGCGAGGTCTGGCGTGATAGCGCTGCGACTATAAAAGTATGTCGTATGTGTGTAAAAATGTGGCACATGCGGTGACTCGCGCCGTCGGTTTAAGTACTTTTACACTGAAGATTGCATTGCTCGTGGCAAGGGACGAGTTGAAAATCTCTCGACGCCATCGTAAAGCCTAGGCGCACTCGGGATTCCGACACCTCGTGCACTTTACAGTTTACAGTGACTTCTTACGATTCCGACAGTAAGTCGGCGCCAATTAATTGATTTTCGTTCGGGAGGAGAAAATATACCTATGCGAGAGCTCAGACTCCGAGGCGTTTGTCCTGTCGAAGACTAATTTGCAATTAGGGACGCGATACTTCCTGTCGATTGCTGTTTAATTAGACAGCTCAAGTAATCGTCATCGGCTTCCCCGAACTCTTTAATTGCCCGCCTTCTCCCTGCTGATTCAGTCGATTGGCACCAATCCATCGGCAATTTCGCAGTCCACGTATAAGTATCGGTCCTCTCACTTGTTGCTATTGCAGCTCTTTTCTCGTGCTCCTTCTTACGCTAATTTCACTAAAGCGCCGCGGCCTGTGTCCCGCAGCACCAACTTCTTTACTCCGGCAGTCGTTCACCTCTTAATTATTTCTTTGCACTGCTGTGCAGTAGACTCACCACAGTACCCAGATCTACCCAAGTACATATTTCTGTTTGGAGAATTAAGGCTTTGGCATGGCATTTATTTCCCAATGAAAAATGAAAACTACAGACCACTCCGCCCCTGTATTGCACCATTTTTATAGTCATTTCTACATGAACGAGAATATTCTGTAAACTCCATCTTTGGAAAGTGTCGAAGCTCAGGCTTTAATACAATGAAGCGGATGACGATATACGAAACTTTTTGCTGAATTATTTAGCCGTCGACATTTCGGATTCCTTACGACCACCGGAATCACCGTTCGCATATGGCAGGGGACCTGAAAGCTTAGGGAAGAGGCACGCGGGAAGTGCAGTCGTAAACTGGCACGTTCAATAAAAAGCTGGACTTTAGAGGCGGTAGAGCAACACTACATGCGCCCGGCAAGATTGTCATGGAGTCATAGGTGGTCCAAGATCAGGCAGATCGCAGCGGACCATAAACTCTGGGATCCATTCAATCGCGTTGTATATCGAGCTTCCGGGAAAGCCGGTCTCTTCGCCCTACGACCGAATCCACATATCCCTGCAGTAGGACGCCACCAAACCTCGCTTCTTAATGCTTTCCATCAACGTTCCTTCGCGGATGAACGCGCTTTCTTCGCGTCCCTGACATGATCTTTTACGCTCAAAACGCCCCACGATTTTCCCGGTGCATCTTAAATCCTCTGCATCAAAGAATATCGTTTAACTAGAGTTAAGTCGATTTCGGCGGAGCATTTAAGTCGCTGCACTTTCCCACTTCCAGTAATGACTACTTGCTTAGATGAACTTTCGGTAATGGCCAACTAGAATTTCACGAATATTGACCCCAAAACGACTTTAGGGAATGAAATTTAAAACTGTATCTGGCTCACCGAGGAAGTTTTGCAAACGGAATAATTAATTGCAGGATCATCGGGACTTTACGTCCACTAGTTGAAAACCTATCAAAAATGGCGGCGAAAAAAGCATTCCATTTATAAATGAATTTTTTACATACGGACATGTATATAGTTCGACCGTCACACTATGTAATATGTAATATGACGTCGAACTTGGACATCATATTACTTCACTCACTTGAATGTTCTTTATAAATACACGAGTACATGCATCGTCCAATTATTCTCCGTTTCCCGATCTTCTTAAATGCATTTCTACCGCACTGAGTGTGGAATACTTTGGTCGCAATATTATTAATCTTCCCATCATAATGACTAATTGAAATAGTGAAATTTGAGTGAAATTTGATTTTTCCTCGCCGGCCATTAATTAGTTCGAACGAGCGGGGAACTCTCGCGCGGCTGGCCAAGATAGCGCTTAATGAATTTTCCGTCTTTAATTCGGGCCGGTGCGGTTAACAAACGGAATGCGAGTTAGCCGAGTAACAAATGCCCCGCGCGAATATTACGGGGGCCAGAAGTGCGCGGGCCGCGTGCACCCGGTAATTAATATTGTAGTGCCCGAAACGTGTGTGTGGGTGTGCGTGGGTTCGCCGCGTGTATGTATACGCGCGCACGCTCGCCGGCGCCGCCGCTGCCCGCAGGGGTATCAAAATAGCCGCGTGCCCCGAATTTCCCCGGTTGAATTACACGCCAAGGATATTGATGTAATCCGTCTCATCATTTCCAGATTGAAATCCACGAATGCTTCCATCAGAAGCGCATCCCCGAGCGAGCTTGTTCGCAGCTCCATTTAATTAGCCGGCACTGATAATGAGTCGAAATACATGAGCCTCTACGAATGCTCGCCAGTATTATTCGCTCATCGAATATATCCATCAGCGCGTGATCAATGGACGTGTCACTTTTCGTCTCGAGACATGACAGACATTGGCAAATTACCGGCCGAGATCATGGCCGCGTGCGAGCTCCCGTCAAATTTACCTGGTTGGAAAATGCTAATCTGTGCTACCAGATATCCAGCTGCCCGTAATTCCAGTCCTTTTGATCTCAGTTACAATGTAATGCTGCGGAATATGACACAAACAGATTCTCAAATTGCCGCGGATTAGCCTGCATTAGTGGAGCGCGCGTACCTCGTCGACTGAGGCTAAGTTTCGTCTGAAGTGAAATAGCAACGTATCGCTCTGCTCGCAATTTCTGTAATTGCGATTAGTTTGCGAAATGGATATGAAAAAACCGCGACTCTTGGAAAAATTCGCAAGTTTATTCTAGGTTGGTTGAAGACCATGATTGGGGTACCCATTGGCATATCCGTGAAGCGTACTTTATGTCTCTGCTGGGAATGACTATTATACTTGGCGAGATGATTGGACCCAGCTTCCACCTTTTGCGCTCGAATTCAGTCGAAGTCAACTTAGCAATCTGCGTCCATTCGATACGTCGAATCAACGGATTATTGTTGGAGACAAATAGAACGGGGCTTTCAGCTCCTGATGGAACTGACTCAAACTTCTGATCCCAACTCCCTGAAGGTCTGTCAGCGTTTATACAGCAGGATCATGAACCAATATAATGCTCCGCTCGCGATCTGTTTGTTTTAAAGGTAATCCCTCTCTATCTATTCATTGCATTCATTTATACTGATCGATTTTGGTCATTCCAAAGTTTAAGCGTAGTACCAAAGCCTTTTTCTCACCAACAAAACTACTTTGCCATGTTTCCAACAGAATTCCTGCTTACCGAAATATACAAAATCGTTTAATATGTTTCACTCGCCAAACCCGTGATTCTCCTCCAAACTTGAGCAATTCCATCTGAAACTCAATAAATCAGACATGAAATAAAGTCCAGCCACCGAGGTGAGTCTCAAATAAACGAGTCAACCGAGATTCATCTTTCAAATCTCAAATTCGTATAATCCAATCACGGAAACTTCGGTCCAAAGTCCGGACAGTGCAATACTGCAACTCAATCAGCATCGGCTGCTAATAGATGTGGCAGTGCGCCGATACTTGTCTGGAGGAATTCGAGCGTGGCTACTCACGATCGGAGGAAACGGCGTGTTGCAGGAGGGAGGGGGCGGAATTGGGCCAGCGGAAACTTCTCTCTCGGTGGTCTCACATCCTGGCGCATAAGTTCACGCTCGACTAGCCAAGGATACCGGCGGTATCCTGTCGCTCGTGTAAGCTTCCTTGTGCGTTTCCGTGTCTGCGTGTCACCGCGTGGGGTATGTACGTACGTGTCTGTTTGTGTGCTTTCCCAAGAAACTCACCAATAAGGTACCATTCGCCGTTCGTGATGAAATCGGACAAGTCACCGCCCTGCTCTGAGTTGAGTACCAGGTCGACCTAACAAGGTCAAAGCTCGGTTAAGACTGGCGCGCTCCGATCATCGGAGGCATTCCCTATCTCCTAGTAAGAAGCGATTGAGAACAGGTGCACATGCGGGGAAACAGATCATGCTCACATACTCATCCATCTCACTAATGCCTTCGATACGATCATGTTCGTGTGTGTTGGTGGGTGCAGTGGCGAGCATGCAACATTCCTACTAGACCTAACTTTCTAGTGGGAAAGAAGACTCGGATGTATGTAAGTGGTCTACTGTATGCAGCACTATTGGCTCGCTCAGGGAATTACTAAATTACTGATTAGTCATGATTGCAAGATGCTGGGAGCACAGTTATGCGGACGTTGTACCATCACTCTGCGATAGCTGCTTCCTTCGTATCATCTTACTTAATAATAATTGTCAGATTTAGATGATTTGCTTGGAAACTGTGATGCTTTGAAATGTTACAATTCACCAAGTGGCGGCAATTTGCATCGCAAGAGTGTAGCTTTTGTTGGTAAAATAAGCGAGGGAGGAATCCGGTCGATGGAGGAAAGTGTCTGGTTGTTGGTGTCAGGTGGGCTGGTGTGCTGTCAATGTGGAGGAGAAGCTCGCATCAGCGACCGGTCAAAAGCGAATCCGTTCCGATCACCGCCGGATTTCCTAGTTCGGCAAACTTCTCGTTCAATTCGTAGCCGGCCATGCGGATCCCTGACGTCTCAAAGACTTGGTTCGACTACCATCTTGTTAGCTGTGCTCGCCTTTCCTCTTTGTTCTAGTTTCCCGGACATATTGCACTTCTTTCCGTGTCCGCTTTCGCCTTCCCGCCCGCGATGTACTTCATGACTGCTCGGTTCACGTCGAAAGATGTCACGTGTACGAAAGCCAATCCAAGTGCCAAATACTTTTAATCAACTGATATGTCCTTTCCCATTCGTACTAGAGACTTTTACGCTTGCGTCGTTTAATGTACAAGTTCTTTGCTAATAATGCGAATGCTACCCATGAATATTCCCGACAATAAAACTTTCAGTAAGATGATTGCACATAAGCTAGCGCTCGAAGCTTCCCCGAAGTCGGGGATGCGCTTGACAGATTCGCCGGCAATTCATTTGTCATTGGAGGAATTTAATATTTCCCGGAAGTCAGGGAGCGGGAAGAAATCGGTGCGAGGCCGGGATAGAAGTTAGGGCGACGAGCCGACGGGCGAACGCGAAGTGGAGGGAAGCCCGGCGCGGAACTGGTTGCACAAGTTAGAAAAACTTTTCTGTCATTGAGAGCGCGAGAGGAAAGTTTGGCGAGTGATAGATTGCGTCCTTTCGAGCAACTCATAGAGAAAGAGCGCATTCTAAAGTCGAGATTGATTGCCCTGACTGTCAGAACACTTTTCGAGCATTTACGATACGCAGGAATTCCATGTGATCTCGAGTTCCTCGGGGACTAGCAGCGATCTTTTTACCAGATCGACGAGCTGCTCGCGGCCGAGAGGCTTCGCTACACCTGCCAATAGGTATCTGCTGAGAGGAAGAAAGCTGGCAACTCGTTCGTTGGAAAAAGCATCCGGAGAGCTTGCACAGCGGCCGATTACCTACTGCAGGTTCGCCCTCAAGTGCACGGGCGCGAACTACGCCAAGCTAGACTGCTGAATATCCCAGGCTCGTAATTTATCGCAAGACGCATCTATAACTCACTCGTCGGCTCAATTCGAGCGTTTACTCCGCCGAGATTTGTGGTCCAGTGCCGCTCACCCCGCGCATTCAGACTAATCGTCGCTATCCAATTGCGCGTCCGCCAATTGATATTTACCGTCCGTGATGAATTTCAGCCAGTCATCGCGCAAATATTTAACTAACCGGCACATCTCATCAGCGGAGAATCTCATCTGCGTCCCCCGAGCAGATGAGGTACTTGATTCAGCTTTTCTATTGCTTTTCTTATCATCTTCCCTAGCAACTAAAACACAGTCAGGCTTTGAGACGTGAAAGTTTCCCACGGCCGGCTCTACAAGATCGCGATGCCAGAAGGTCCATTCGGTGCCGTTGAATAATCACGTCAACAAGGAGTGTTGGCGAAGTACGCCTGAAATTCGGCGGAGCACGCGTTGCGCAATAATAATTAATTTGGCATGAGCAGAGGCTTGAATATGATTTATGCCAATCAAAGTGAGCCGCCGCGCCGCGGCTGGTCGGCGGAATTAAGCGAGTAGCAGAGCGGATTCCATCAACGTCCGGATTCTCTGGCAACTGTTTCGGAAGCATTGTAGTTAGAGACAGGTGGTTCCGTGTTCCTCATGAAAGAATACCGCGCTAATTTATCCCGCTGATGTAGATTGGCGCCGCGTAATTAATCAGTTAGCATGTGTCACGGGCGATGATTCACGCGAATATGCAAGTAGCCTTATGTGGCGTTTATCTGCCATTTGCCCGGTTGAATTGTGTACGTGTGGCTTGGGGTTGGATCGTATTGGGACGTGCAATGATGCAGGTACAATTGCACTTCTCTGATGAAACAGTGGGAAGTTGCGCTCGCATAATCGGGACCTGTTATCAAGGACTGTTTACGCCAACAATCGGGGATATATCTCTGATCCTCGACGTTCGTGTGCACGTACGAGTGGCCATCGGGCCGTAGAGTTGCATTCATGGTCCAATGGAAAGTAGCCAGACATTTTCAACTACGTTATTCCTCCTGCTAAACTCATTCTTTTTCATTTGGAATTGCAAGCTTCACTGGACGACTATTTATGCGCGAGAAGTTTCAGATCGAGATGAACCAAATTTGATATGAAGCACTTTCGACAATTTAATATTTCAATAGTCTACAGTTCGATACATCTCTTCGTGCAATTATGCCCCGCAATAGATCGATGTGAATATACGGTTCACTCTGATCCTGAACCGCTCATGAAATGATCTTTAAGTGGATTCAGGCACTACATGAACACCGTGATAAAAAACAAGTCACTTTCCCTGCGGGAAGCTGGGATTCTGTACTCGCGTGGGCAATGAAAAATGCACGGTTTTACGCTGATGTCTGCTAATGTAACGACATACTCGACATTCAACACTCGTAACAAGGGTGTAAGTGCATGCAGAGGCTACACCTTCCACGGTGCATCGCACCGATCGATTTCGACCCACACCCAGCTACGCACAACCAACATCCACAATCTGTATACACAGAGAAAGAGTGAGAGATAGAGAGGACATGCGACAGACACACGCTGTACACTGATTCTATATCCTTTCGGGTAGACGAGGATTGCGAGATGTTGATTAATTCGTGAGCAGTAAGGGAGCAGTGAGAGAGAGACTTTGGACATCGTTCGATGAGAGGGGAGTAGGGGGAGTAGGGGGAGGGGGGTGGAGGGGGGTGGAGGGGCTGACTCAAAAAGAATCGTGAGTGCTGGTGAACACGACGTCAACGATATGTATGTGTGCGACTGTTGGACAAAGACGACGGTAGGACTCTCCCTGTACACGTCCTGTGGTTCTTTCGCATCTGGATTCGAGATGTCTCGAGGAAGCGCTATTCGTGGTAATTGGCGAATATGCGATCGGACTCCCGCAAACTGATTGATATTTCGATCCACCGAGAATACAGTGGCGCCGCTTACAGTTTCACGGGAGAATCGCTTCGAAAGTATGTCGAAGCACACGCGTGCGGTTGTACACGATAACAAGTATGGGGCTGTGCATGTTTGCGCATGTATTGATACACCCATTCGCAAAATGTTCCTCATGTGTTTGTGAGCCGAGTGGGTCCATTGGGGGGTGCATGGCACGCGTGCGCTTCTCTCGATTAATACTTGCTCGCAAATAAAACGAGCCCTTTCCCTGTACACGCGAAATTATCTGCGGACTCGCGCAATTCTCCCGTAAACTGGTGCGCGGAACCCCGTGGAACTTTACAGCATTTTCTTTATAGTCGAGCAGCGACTAGGGCTCGGCAGAAAAAAGGACGCAGCTGTTTTCAGAAACACTGACAGAGAAGTGACTTCTTATTACTGCGCCACGTGCGCCGAGATGAGAAAGAAGTCCCGACACTGGCTGCTGACTAGCAAAGCACTGCTTTCTCTCTGAAGAACCACCTTTTTGGCAGGACTTTTCGCCATACTTTTTCCGGCCACTACCGCAGCGAGTGACGCAGTGCATTTTTTTACTCCTGGCTTCTAAGTCCCTTTTTAGTTCGGGATTCTCGGCTGCTGTGTGTCATAGTTGCGCCAAATAAAAGAGTACGAAAATGTTGGCTTGAACATTATTTAGCTTAATCTCATCACGATTCGTATTTTTTCAGCTATAATTGACGTGTTTGTAATGAGTTTACATCTTGAATAATTCCTATGTTTATAAAATACTGTATTGCAATTCTTTCGAAATTTCATATCTGTGTTACATTTTCCATATCGAGCAAACGCACTTCACGTCACTGTACTAGCAGCAATAACCGCAAAGAGTATCATCACATCATTCCCAAATATCAGTAAGACTGGACAGTAACAAAACGTAAGCATTTCCATCAGTTGGAAGCGGAAAATGGTGAAATTCCACACTCAATTTGCATCATCGGGTCCGATACGCATTTGCAGAAAGAAATCAGCCCTTCCACCAGCCATGTCCTTGCCGCGCAACTAGGTCCGGTATTAACCGAATTGGTCGGGAGGCCCTCAAGGCTACCTAATAATCCTCTCCATTTAGCCACGGCATCCGAGTGGGCCAATAAAGTTGGACTCGCGCAAGGACAGAGCGAGAGAGAATGTCAAATTCACGCTGGCGAATCCGGGCGCGCTAATTAATTCGTGAGCGGCGTATAATTGCGGGAATTATTGCGACTCGCTGCGGTGATCGATCACGTGTCTACATGATCGCCTGAGTCGACTAGGAAGGGAGGCGTCCATTTATCTGAATATATTCGACGGCGGGCAATAGTCGGCCGGGGCAATCAACATGGCTAGTTGAGGATGCTGAATTTTCAGTGCTAAGTGATGGAGTGGGTAGGGGGTGGGGCCTGGGGGTTCGGAGGGGATGTATTCTTCTTGGCGCGAATTACACTTAAGCTCTACAGTGAAAAGTGCTTAATGTATCATCGAGAGAGTTAGCTTCTTTGTCGTCTACAGGATACACTCTTCCCTGTGTTGGTATCGAGTATATATAGTTCGCAGTTCGGAGAGCTCGCAGTTCGAATTACTGGAGAGCAAGAGTGTATCCGTGCGGACGAGTGCATCTGCTTCGCACGCGCTCCGAATACTCTAGCGAGCTTCTGCAAGCTCCGTTCGCCCGTATATACATATACGTACGCGCCTTCCGCAGTTCCGCACGGCGAGCTCCTCTTCGAAGTCGTTAAGTGCATCGTTAGGCTTTTTGCGGAATAAGTCGGCCAAGATACCGGCAGGATATTGCGAAGTTTGTAAGATGCTCTTAGCCGCTGCAAGTGGGAAGCCTCTTATCAGCTGGTGGGATACTTGAGCAGATTAGTATCGCGCGGCAGTTCTTGCTGGGGGTGTGAGCTTCCAATTAGAGCGACACCCGGATTCCGACGCGCGGTTCTTCTCAGTTTGGATTTTTAGAAGAAAATGCCGCCGGCGGCGCCCCCTGCGCAATTTCGTTTGTCAAAGTGACCCCCTTTTCTCAAAGATGGCCCGAGCGTCTCGACGGATTGAACTGGGACGCGAAACAAGGAAGGTCCATTTGGCGGGCGCTTCTCTTAACGCTTTAACGGGCCGAGGGTGATTTACGGTTTCCCCGTGGGTGGGACGGTGTTGACGGGTTTAGCGGAGGAGTATGTTTCCCTGTGGCCTGGTTGGCTCCCGCGGTACGAAATTGATTTGGCCTGCGGTGATTTCGGGGTCACCGTATGGTATAACACTCGAAGCGGCCGCGAGTTCGGAGCGTCGGGACGGCGAAAACTAGTGGAGCGCCGGGCACAGGAGCGACTGGGGAATGGGGAACGGGCTGTCTGCGTCATCGGCAAGTGTCTCGAGACGTCGTTGCACCGTGGGGAACACACATGCAACAGGTGAACACGCTTGGTTATCGAGTGGCCCGCTTATTTCACGCCCGGCGAGAACGTCGCCCGAAAGAAAAACGCGACCTTGCCGCGCAGTCCAACTCGAAATCCTTGGACACTTTTTCCTCTCGGCGACCGCTTTCACGGGGAGACCTCCGATCTCGAGAAATATGGCTCGACTCCACTCGCTTTCTTTGCAGGCTATGCTATTCCAATAAAAAGATTGCCAATTCAATTTGAGTCGAGCTAACTGGAAAATTCAGTGGAATGCGTGTCGCGCTGCGGAATAATTCGAAGCTCGAGTACAGAGTGTAATGTAGTTTAAATTAGTGAAACATTCCTTGGAGTCATAATGTAATTTGCCATACCATTGTAATGCATTGGATGCCACTGAAAAGTTCTTCGTTGCATACAATTCTCGCTGTTATTACACTGAAAAAAGGAGTCTACTTTGTATAGAGAGGAGCGTAAAAAAGTGATAAAAATTCCGCTGGCTGTTTTTCCCGACAAGATTTATTCCCAATATAAAAACGAGCCCAGGAGGACAGTGATCACCTTTTGATAAGGAATAATGGCGGGAGCCTACGGCCAGAAATCTTCGGGGATACTAGATCAGGTGACACCCGAGACCCGGGAATTATTTTAAAAAGTCTCAACCATTCGTTATATTCCCAGTGTCATCGACTGGATAACCGGCGTGGCTGTCTGACAGGGCAAACGAGAATCTACGACTGCTTTCGCGGCTGTCCCGGTCTGCTCTAATAGTTGACGCGCAACGAGCCAACCAAACGAAGAGATATGCGTTCCATGACGTGTCCACCGCGCCCCATACAAATCGTTTAATCACGATGGCGTCGTGTCATTCTTGTAAATTCGACATAGCCATCGCGTCATGTTGAAACATCTCCAAGGCCATTATCACCTATCTTCTTTCTCCCATAAATCCCGAGCGTGTATGAAGTGTATGAACTCCGGGGCTCAAGCGCGCCCGGCGCTCGACGCTCGGCGCGCTGTGCGTGCGGAGTTGGGTGAAGTGGCCCGTGAAGAAGTCGTTCCCACTTGCAGGGGTTGCCTCGGATTTCTTCCGAGAGATAACAAAGTTTCGAGGGAGTTTGCTGACTCAAACGGATTCACTTGAGCGGCTTCCCGAAAGAGGGCTGCTTACTGTAATGGCTTTGATGGCCTGCTCGGCTTCTCGATTACGAATGACAGGCGCGTGCGAAACAGACATGTATACTTAGCCTAAGCTTAGCCTAGCGAGTTCTCGTTCTTTCTAGGATGTGATGTGCTCTCACGACTGGGGTACTACGATCTACGTGACTGCAAGTCGGCCCCTGGTGATTTACGGGGAAACCGGATATATACAAGGGACTGAAAGCCACTAATGCGGGAAAGAGCACTCTACTCGTTGAGCATTCAACATAAATTACTCGCATCGTTCTAAATTCTTAACCATACTTTTTAAAAGCATTACTGCGATCACTATTGCATAATCACGAATGAAGGCTGAAAGAAAACAAGAGATACCGGAAAGGTATCGCCGAGTACCTTCGCATTACATTTCTAAAAACGAAGTTTTATGCGAACTTCACTGCGATGACCAATACCGAGTTAATCTTCCACTGCACAAGATTTACAATCACAGGATGCTCGTATCTTGATCTTCGTATTATACTAGTGTGTTAGCAGCTCATCGATTCCTGTTGCACACTTGCCCGGCGTAACTCAGGATTAACTGTTATGACCTGCTCATACCGTAACGTTACAAGTTACAACTGTTGTCGGCCGTATTCCTAGGCCCAGCCGAACCTGCTTGTCCTATTTCACAGCGAAACAAATACGACATTGCGTCCTAGAGCTCGGACCTCGCACCACTGACAAGTTGCATTGTTTCCAAGTGTCAATGGTGCCAAAATGGATTATATGTCGGAGCCGAACTATTTCGAAGTGTGCGACATAGTTTGAAAATCCTGAGCTTTTTAAATAGAGCTGGGCGAGTGAATTTCGGTTTTGTTAAAGTATAGACATCAAGCGCGAGCCGAGCTACACTGATAAGAGTGACAGGCGATTGTTGGCCGACGATGAACACAACGTCCGCGGCGCGTATATTCCGGAGAAAGCACTTTCCCAGCCACAGTCACCGGGGAATTTACGAGCTGTCTATCGGCGGTCTTGTGGCAATCGTAAACCCGCCGCGGAAATTACGCTTCATGCTGCAGTAAAGACTTTGTGGTTGACTCTGATTCTCCTATATCGGCGTAATCGGCACATCCTGCATATATCTGCTTTAAAGGGAAGCCGCTACAGCCGAGCGCCACTGAGTAATTGGATAAGGACGCGAGATTAAATGACTTCATTAACCTGAATTTCCGATCGAATCGCGCGCGAAACTTATCAAGGGTATCACTGATTTACTGACGGGCGCAATCTAATCAGTCGTGTTGCGTAATCTAATCATTCTCCTTAACCAACTGGCCAACGAAATAGTTTTATAAGCGGATGAATGACTTGCTCTTATAACAGTGAAGTTGGGCCCCTTTCGATGCACTTTACGAGAAACCGAGAATCAGAGTGGAGCATGTAAAACTGGCGTCTGAAAAGTACAGGATTCGATGATAAATTCTCGTTTCACATGTTGAAGTTGGCTCGCCGGGGCCAATGCGAAGATACCGGGCGTGCTCTCTCGGTACTCAAGCGCGCATCTTCCGATTCACTTTGTGCTTAAAGCCCGCTCCAGTGGCGATCGGAGGGGGCACGGAGCGCCGGATAAAAGAGCGCTGGACTCGCTGATAACATACTTCCCTCTGGCACACGCGGCCGTGCGCGGCAGAGTGAAGAAGCAGATCGATATGTGAAGAGAGCGGGGAAAAAAGAAGGTGGATCGGGCG
This sequence comes from Crossocerus cetratus, assembly GCA_963675795.1. NCBI lineage: Eukaryota > Metazoa > Arthropoda > Insecta > Hymenoptera > Crabronidae > Crossocerus > Crossocerus cetratus. Next base: position 6,289,026 of record OY776670.1, on the reverse strand, counting down.
AAAGGTCGACTTGCTGCAAGAGGTGGACAGGTGGACGAAACGAGAGGAGAGAAAACGAGATGTGGGGAGGGGAGGGGGAATTGGGGGTGGCGTAGAATGAGGGAGACTACACAGACTCTCGGGCGAACGAGGACTCGCTCATGGCGGGCATGGAAACGTCGCTCAGCTATCGACTCCACGATGGGAATCTTCGGGGTCCTGGCTGCTGGACAGATGGACTGCCAAGAGTAAGTAAGTGTGAGCCCCCGCCACGTGCTCGGTCGCTCGTCACCGTTCCCGCTTCCGGGTTCCTCGAGCCTGGAGAGGGAAAGGGCGAACGAGTCCGAGCCGCGCGCGCTCGGGTCTCTTGAACGAAACGGTGCGGCTCGTCACAGGCCAATATAACACACACACACCGAAACGTAATAGAAACGGCGAAACGGAAAACTAGGAAAAGAAACAAGAAGCGGGAGGGAATGCGGGCCGTTCATCTGGTCGCGCAAGGTCTTGCTCGATCGTCGCTAAAGTAAATAAGGGGGAAATTGTGTGCCCTAGTTCTCGTCGACTGGATCGAGGAGCAGCAGCTCCTCTCGAGCAGCGCCGGCCGCTCTCTCTCTCCTGAGGAAAGTGATTCTTCGAAACTCGCTGCCCGGATGATGATGCTCCGCTCTCTCATACAATTAACCGCGACTTCACCTACCAGTCCCCGAGAGACTACTAACTTCCCGAGGATAGCCACATATACACAGCATCCTCTAGCTAGATGAGGATAGCAACGATTTTTCTATACTACCCTGAACTTCTTAAACTCATATTTCCGACCGACATTCCTTCACTCGAATCAAAACCGGCGTCGAAATGGCCTCAACTATCAGCCATTTTTGCGCCTGCGTTTTTCATCGTTGCGTACCTGCAAATGGTCTGTGCTACTCTTCGAAATGCTATTCAGGTTTGCAGAAAAGAGCAACGCGGCAAAATATGCAAGCCTGTGTATTCTCGAGTAAAGAGCGCGTGCGGCGGCGACTAGTAGTAGAGGCCGGCATAAGTCAGCCGGTGCGGGGCTAGTAGTACAAGCTGCGACGAGCGCGCCGCCAGCCAGTAGTATCGGTCGAAACAAATCAGCCATCAGCGGCGCGGCGCGCCACTGGCCAGCCAGCAGTACGGCCCGAAACAAATCAGCCGCGGTGCTGCGCGCGCTACGATTTTCCGTGCTGTCAGCTACAATAAACTTTGAACATGAATTTACGAATACATTTTACGTGGCGGCAGCCCCAAACATGGTAGTTCTATTGTATGCCAATGCCGAACAAATGGCCTATTCTGCAAAGATATTATATACATACGCAGTATGCATATGTATGTATAGTTTACTATTGTATAGACGAAATCGGCGAGACAGAAAGCATACCTTTCTCAAGTAGTACTCTAAGTTACCTTTACTGAGAAACAGTACTAGTGCAATCGTAGAAGTGATTGCTGAACGATATACCTTAAAGAATTCTTACTTAAAGCTGCAAGCCTACGGTAAAACTGCATAATCTCAAATAGTAGGATAAAGTGAACGCGCTCTCACCAAGGCAGCGTAAGATTCACTCTCCTCGCGCCAGCCTACGATATAATAATATGCTTCATGCACGCATCACTATGCAGCTCTGGCATATGCATGCACTCGACTCGCAAAGTGGGAGCAATACGAAATTAGAGTAGAAAGTAACGCAGGCAGAAAAATGCGTGAAAGCAAAATGAGAGAAGAAGAGAACTGAGAGAGATTATAGTATGGTGTGGCTGCTCTCGCCGGAGCTTGTTAGCGCCAGGTGGGGGGGACTGGGAGATCGGAAGAGATGTGTGGATGACCTCGTACGGGATAAACGGTGCGGAGTCGATAGTAGAGCGTCGTGAATATGTGTTCCATGCGAATTTGTAATTCCCAGCTCAGACATAATCACGTGGTCCCTGCTTTGACTGGTCGATGTTCATGTGTGTGAGGCATATGTATCAGTATATTCTGGGTCATTGTGTTTTCGGTCGTCCTGTACCTCCTTATACGTCTTTACTCCTTCCATCTCCACGTGGAGGGGGAGGGGGTGTGTATTATAGAGAGAAGTCTAGTTCTTTTGTGCGATTTAAAAGGGAGGGAGGGTGTAGTCGCGCGATACCTTACTACTCGCCTAACCGTCTAACTCGCTCCCTTTCACTTGACACTACTAGTGTTTCTAGGTCTCTCCTTGTTCTCGGTATTCTCTCTGCTTTTTACTGCCAACCCACCCGGATTTCGAATGTCCGCGACGGCGCTACGTACGGTCACGTATGCGCCGACGGGCAGGCTGGTCGTTATTTATGGCTAAAGCTGGCTCAATAATTCCGCGGAGAAGCCCGTGAAAAAGCAAGAAACACCGGCTCAAGCGACATCAGCCCATCGTAGCGTCACTTTTACTGCGCAACGGTTAGCTATGTACGAGTACCTGTAGATACGCCGACGCCGCTATCTACATCGTACTCTCCAACACATTTATAGCCAATCTCGGAATAGATATTCCCGACGCCGCACTCGCGCCTTCCACACGTGTACTCCCTTTTCCCTCTGTTCGCACGCCAGCCACCTCAGCCGAGCACTCCGTCCGAGATATCAGGAGGCTTTCGCCAGATATAACTTATAACTCTACAACTTGCCAAGTCGTACAGTCGTAAGATTAGGTAACTACACCCTATAATACATTTACTTCTTTCGGTATCCGATATCCTGCCAATCGATAACTGGCGTGGAACATCCAAGTAAGGGGAGTGCGTGATAGAAAGGCGTGTGTAATTGGCGTCGGGGAATTTGAAGGCTGACGCGTCTCAAGCAAACTCGTTTCTCTGCCAATGTTTCCCCGACAATTGGAATTTCTTAAGCCGGGCAATAGCAAAGCCATCGAGAAGTGGGTCGTCGAATAGAAGTGAGTGTGTGTTTCTGTGAGTGTTTGTGTGAGTGAGTGAGTGTGTGTGTCTGGCTCTGTGTTTACTAAAGAGACACTCTCCGCCGGTGGAGGCTTTACGCCCCTTTTTCTTATCGAGCTTGAATCGCGCATTCGCTCGGTGCCTTCGTCAAACTGATATTGCAGGTAATCGGCAATTCCGATGACCGTCCTCTGTCGCAATCAGAAGGCCTCGCTTGGACACCGGACCTGGCCTGAATACTCTGCCGAAGGCGGCAATCCCCCCGCCCCACTATTTCAATGCCGGGCGAAAAGAACGGAAATTAACTTCGCCGGCATGTCGGCCGGGCCAGCCAGGATTTTTCCCCGGTTTCTCCCACCGGGGAATACGAGCAGCCGCCTCTGATCAAAGACCTCTGCGCCGAGCCGAGGCTTGTCTTGGATGCAGGAAAGCTCCGAAATGAACGGCTGTGTTTTACCACCAGGCCGAGCCTCTATCGCCATCCAGCTCGCTCGCCCAGCTCGGCCTCTCCGTCTGGCCGCCGGTTATCGGGCTGACACGAAATCGATAAGGGCGCTCGCTGATCGCTCCTTCCAATGATGCGCGCGATCCAGGAGGAAGGGAATAATTAACGCGGGAACTTGTCAGCTGGCGGCGATGCCTTTGCGAGGCTCGGGCTTAACGAAAGCGGAATTTGGCGGACGTTGAGGCCTCATTAGAAGTTCCCACTATTGTTAGACGGGCTCCCGCACCACTCTGTAATTCGGATATACTAACAAGTGCGATGAAAGCCTCTCTTCTTCTAGCGCCGATTCCTATTTGTCCTTGAGAAAATGCGATGGTGCTTGACGCTAATGGCAACGAGTAACGAGTAACGGGTGCAACAGAGGGGCCAAACAAAACATGAGAGCGCGGTGGGGATTAACTGAAGAATTAATGGAACTCGATCACGGGATTTCTCCGATGAAAATGAAAACAGGGAAAAGCATGCTGCCTTCCATTAGACAAGCCAGCAATCTGCGAGCGCTTGTCAAACGCGCTCTGTGTACATTTAGGCGTTTCATCCTCGAATTCGTGATTCCGGTTTGTTTATCGCTCTGGCGACAGGCGCGCTTTTACGCTGGTATTAAAAAATGATAGGGGCAGCCTGTGTAAGCAGAAAACTGGCTCGAATGTACTACCAGCGTGGTGAGTTTGTTCAGATAAAAAATGGCTATCTGCCGGACGCTCGCTAGTCACGGCGGATAAAAAGCGACGGCGCGATTATTCGCCGGCATTCATAATTCCTGGCTTGATTAAAACGTTCTCTGTCAATTATAACTTTGCGCCGGCTTCATATCGCACACATGCCCCTCGCGTTTATCGCGTTTATCAGCGCGACAATGTGCTCTGCGCGCGGGGCGCAACGCGCGCAGAGCAGCCCCGCGCTGCCGGGGACGAGATCGCGCGACAGATATTGCGCGAAAACAGCGTAACTTTAATTACAAACGCCCGAGGGCCGCATTAAATTAATAGTGGGAGGATCAAAGGAGGCCTCGTGCCAGCTAATCCCGCTGCGATATTGGCGCACCCTTTAATTCGTTCTTCAATAATTCCCTCCTTTGCGCCAACTATATATCCCTTGATGTATTCATAGGCCGCAACTTCTCGGCGAAAGCCATCGCGCCGCGACGCCCCTAACTTCGTAAGCTCGAAAAGACTCGGCGCGCCCGTCCGCCTCGGCGTCCTCCTACCCGCCACGGCGAGAACTTATAGTTTGCATTAAAGGCCCCACGAATCCCCCCCCCCCCCCTCCCCCCGCCCCCCCACACTGAAATATGGAAATCGTCCGATAGAATAAACGGCGACGTACTCGATGAGTTATGACTTCCTTAACGAACGAAAGCCGCAGAGCAGAAAGTTAGAAAACAAAGTGCTTTTTTTACTTTACAGTGTGCGAAGCATCTCGGCCTGATTCGTGAAAACCCTGCAAGCATTCTAAGCTCGGCAGAGCTGAACTTATTTATTGCGCATAGAAGGTTCCGTGGTGGTTCGCCTATCGGCAAAAATAGAGCGGAATAATAAAGTCACCGCAATAAAAGGTGGCGTGAACGTTCAGCTGGGTTTACGAGTCACCGCCGGTTTTACGTTTCGGCCGTGCAACCGGAATTACGGCAGTCTCCATTTGCAGGCGTCTTCGTACCCCGGTTGTGTTGCCCTGTGATGTCGCAAGCTTACTGGACCTTCGCTTCCCGCAAAAGAAAAATCGATACTTTTACGTAGAAATATATACTCCAACGGCGCGAACGATCTCTCGACAGCTGGCGCGATGCAAATCAGCTGTTTTATTCCCCTCGAATTGTCTAGAAAGCAAACGGGCAGCTCTCGAGTGGAAATCAGAGCGCGGCTGTTTATTGCAGTGGCATTAGCTATACCGATCGACCAGAGGCTTGTACGATAAAGCAGCCATGAAAAGAGACGCGCCTCACAGAATTCACTGAAGAACGAGGTACTAACGATGTAAAGTTCTCGCGGTGCCCATTACCGCCGCTAATTACCGCGGGGAGATCAGCGTGTCAACGGTGCAGAGGAAGATCGACCCATTAAAGGCGATTACCGCCTCCAGGCAGAGACTCGGGAAATAATTGAATAGGACGAGTTCTAATCTAAGGACGCCTCTCCCGGCCGCGCGGAGGACGCCGGATAATTAGCACAAGCTTCGGCGAAATCACCCCCCTCCCCCTCACGAATCACGCTTTCCCTAGCCACATCGAATTACCTGACCAATCGTTCGATCCTCTCAAAAGCCAACCCGAGACTCAAACGCCCGGAACTGCGACATCACAATTTCTCGAAACACAATAAACTGTAAACCCACCGAGATGCCCGATTACCGCGGGCCATTTCCCGCCATCTTGAACCTTACACGAAAGATAGGTATCGCACCGTGGGCAATGCCAACTGCGACGTATGAGAGCGCGGAATTCGCAGGTTTCCGCGGCGCAATTGCTGACGGTCCAGAAGCCAGAGTGTGTGTATATATGCGACAGAGGACAGAGAGCACGCGCCTTAATTAACAGAGGCGCGGCTGAGGCGGCTGTGTATGCCGGCGCACATGTGTATAACTGTATATGTGTGTGGCTGTGTAGTGGTGGTGTTCCCCGTGGAATTCCATTCGCCGCACTTCTCCACGTTTCACGCATGCCCGGGCCACCTTGTATCCGTGTGTGTAGATCGTCTTACATGTATGTATAATAACACCAGCTATATCGTATATCTCGCATATTGTATGCAGTAATAGTAATCTCTATATTATAGTAGATATAGATATGCATATATATGTATATAGGTATACGTATATATAGAATATCCGAGCTGAAGCTACGAAGCGTGAGAACGAACGGCTATCTATGGAGCGCTTGCTATTGTGTTGCACGGGGGGCTCTTGTGTCGGACAAAGAAGCCGCGGGAAGGAGCTCATGGGTACAGGACCGAGAGGACTTTTCTTTTCGGGGGGAATGCCAGGGACCTAAGGTACTGAGAGTCTTATGTCTTCCTCTGCTCGACTCGCCCAGTGTGGTAGCTGTACTCGCATGTGTTATGTGTCTCCGTCTGTCTGTCGTGTGGGTGTGTGGCAGTGTGTGTGTGTGTGTGTGCGCGCGCGCGCGCGAGTTCATTGCCGCCGTGCGCGCGCTCGCAAAGCCCGGGCCCGAAAGCCACGAGTCCTCGGAAAAGCCGCTCCAACTAGAATGAAACCCTTGGCGGGCGGGGGGTTGGGGGCGCGCGAGAGAGAGAGAGAGAGAGAAAGGGGCGAAGAGGGGGCGAGGGGTCGGAACGCGCGGTATTCTCCAAGTGTGACTATTGCACGCGGCTGGCGCCAGAAACAAATGGGGCGATGCCAGCCTTAGGGCTGTGTAATCCCCGCCTGAGTCATATGTACCTTGCGCTCGAAGCCGCTTCGATCGCAGTCCTCGTTACCCGGGCTGAATATCCGCGCGAGCGCGCCGCTCTCTGATACAACATCGAGCCGATTATCGGCACGGATTATCCAGAGTTCGTAGACCCGGCGGCTGGATATTTGCATTGGATGGCTGGGAATGACGGTCGCGTGAAAAACTGGAAAGTGACGGGCGCTCGCCGCGACGCGAAGCGGAGTCTCGTGATTTCTGTCGAGGGGATAGTCCGCGTGGAGCGGAGTGGAGCGTCTAATTGAAAAGGCTGATTGATCCGGCGGGCGGGGATCCTGGTAGTAGCTATTAGAGGGTAAGATAGTCTCTAATCCTTCTGGGGAGGCATTGGCGGGTGCGGCGATAGCGAGGTAATGGTGTTCTCGGCGGGGCTTCGGAGCGGGTTAGGCGAGCGCAGAGCTCGCGCACACACTCTCCAAGTCTGGTCTGGGCTCGTCTCGGAAGGAGCGCGAGCGCGCGGTAATAACTGTTTCGCAAGTCTCGGGGATCAATAAGAAAGTTCGGCGGTGCTCTCGGTGTAGGTATTGAGCGTGTGTACGGTGTGTAGTGGAGACAGTAGTGTACCTGGTTGCCGTGGTAGGTCCAGGATCCGAACTTCATGTCACAGTGTTGGTCGTCAAAGGGGAACCAAGTGATGTCTATCTTGCATGTGCTCTTGAAAATGCCCGGTGGGACGTACAGGCAACTGCCGTTATGCGTGACCACCACGTTTGTTTGGTAGGTTCCGTCGAAACCTTCCTCCGCACTAATATGTTCACATCACATCTCCATTAATTACCCACGTCAATTCTCATCTCCGGCTTCATTCTCTATTATCTCATTCCACCTATTCCACGCGATATTTCCCGTCTACCTTATTGGCCCGCGCTCGCGCGCGCGCGCGCTTTATTAGTTTCCCGCTTTCCTTTTTCGTATACCTCGCGCGCGCGCGCGCGCTCGCCCGTTGATTTCCCCTTAGCTCGACACGCGCGACCGCGATGTCCGGAAGGAAGGACGCGAGCATTGTGTGTTGGGGGAACCGTTGGCAAGATCGAGCGCAGGAATGCGGGGCCGGTACGCTCTTCCAGTTCGACACGATGTAAAGCGACGTGAAAAGGGTTTACGGCATCCCGTGGAGCAAGCGGAGGGCTCGCTGCCTCCGGTACGCGCGCCTCTCTCTCAATGGAACGTACAAAGACAGGCGGAGGGATCGGTTTTTGTAATCGATAACCTAGTTTTCTTGCACCGAGGCGCAAGCTGCTTCGAGCTTCCCCCTATCTGCTGCCTGTCAGCAATCTATTCGCCTTGAGGTACGTCTCTAAACACGGTTACCACACTCCCTTTACAGCTTTCCGCCGGGAGATTTTAGTGGCTCGCGGAGCAGCGAGCGATAGGTCCGAGCTTAAGAGGACGCTCCCTGCTTTCCTACATCCGCCTTATGCAAAGAATCAGCCGTCAAAGCTTTCCTTGCTATTAATTGAATCGCCGGCCTTGGCCCGCGCCCGCGCCCGCATTTCGCTGAGGAAACTTTAGCAGCGTCCCGGAAATAACCAATCTGCTCCCTTCACAAAGGATTCTCCCACGTGATCAAACGTGTCTACCTGTTCCCGACAGATGACACAGATGATGGGCCACCTTCCAGGTAGAAAGATTGAACAAAGCGACTCGTCGGAAGTTTGACGCCTCAATAATCGTTTAATCCTTATCACTCCGTCCCGCTTTGCTTTTTATTATATGAAAATGTACGCCCGCCAGCCAGTAAAACCCTCATAAATTTTTCACTTTATGGAGTATCTAGCGGTTTCACCCTAATAAGCCAGCCTCGTTCATATTTTAATGAGGGCCCGAGTGTGCGGCCGATACGCGCGTGTTGGTGCGCACGAAAATTCAAAACGCTTAAAAGAGGGTTCCACGTCGAGTTGGCCAAAGCTCCTCGAAGGGGGATGAGGGCAAAGAAGGGAGCATCGTCTCCCCGCCTGTATTTCCGTGCTAATCCCTCAAGAATAATTTGTGGCGACCACTTAAACGGTGTTAAGGGATAAAGAGGATATCCGAGCACGCCGTACCGGCACAGAGTATTTTTATTCCCGACGTATTTATCTGGAAAAACCCCCTTACTCAACTCTCGGTCACTCGCTTGCTGCAAGAAAATACTCCAATTCCAATCCCTCGTGCGATAATGAGCTGTTTTCCAAGATTATTAAACGGCTTGAATCTCATTATATTAATCAGATATTCCTTCAAACTTCCAATGACTATGGATAAGATCGACGTTTTTCGGTTTTTGACAAAATGAAACTCGCCAAATGTAGGATATAATGATTTTTCCCTGGATATAAAAATACTGTTCAGACGAGGATATAGGTAATTGGTGAAATGTGCATTCGTTAATGGTCGAATCCCCGTCATTAACGAACTGCTGCCACGTTCGATATTGGAATAATCGTCAAAGGCCCGGCGACAAATTCATTTTTAGAATTGAAATTAGAATCGTTACGGGAAATTCAAGTAATGCGGGAGTAATTACTTCCTTTAACATTGCAAATGAGCAGCGCTCCCCGGAACGCTCATGCTCCAACATGAAACAAATGAATGATATGAATATCAGTGGCAATCTCAATCAAGCTTTGAAAGTAGGTACTCATTTAATTATCACCTAGATGAAGCACTGTTGCCCATAATCCGCGACCAATCGATAACACTCGCCCATTACAAAATCGCGGCAGTCGCGAGAGTAATAACTATTATATCGAGGTGTAACTCAACCATGTACTTATTTACTTTATAATATTTTTTATAGAAATCGATCCTAAATATATAGGCAATTGCAATATCTCTCCATACCATGTTGTTTGGTGTACTGGGTCCAGCTAGTGAAATATTTGTTGAACGACAAATCCCCGAAGAGGCGAAGCAGGGGAGTCGCATTCGAGTATTCTACTTGAGCAGCGAGGACAATTAAAAGCTCGCTTGGCACACCGGTGAAAGAAAGGCCGGACGATTTTTAGTCGCATCGCCCTGATACAGCACACGCGCGTCTAGATTAAATTGTGCAGGGTGGACTGGGGGGCTGGTCGGCGGGAGCGCCGAATTAATTAAGCAAATGTTTTATGGTCGAAATTAAGCGAAAGAAGAAGCTCGAGGAAGCGGACGCGCGCTGCCAAGAAGAGAGAGGAGCGAAGGGACGGAACAATTTCGCGCAAGCCGCACCGAAAAAGCGGACACAACATTTTGCCGGCGAACAAATTGTTGGAAATTACCAGGGAAAATGAGAGCAACTGCCGAGCCAAGCTTCCGCTGCTCGATCTTGCCAGGTTCTCTCTTTTCATCGCGTCACGATTATGATTTATCGCTTTCTGCTATACTCCGGCGCGGATTTACGAGCGGGCTGTTTATCGCGTGGAAATTAACAACGAGGGTGTCACGCGCTCGCGCTCGCGCTTACTCGCCGATCGATTCTATTCGACACGAAATCGCGATTGGAATTACGATTGCCGGGTGCGATTCGCACGAGTCCGACCGTCGACGTACGTGTGCTTGGCAGGCATTCATGCATGTAATATCCGTCGCTGCTCGAGTCGCCCGGTGCCCGGTGCGCATGTGCTCCCGTGTGTTGCACATGTCACGGTGCTTTTTGCGGACAGCAGCTGCGAGGGCACTAACTGTTATTGGCTATAATAAATACCGTGATATTACGAGAGCATTCTCCCGGCGCGGCTGAGCGCCGTCGGCCTCGCCGCGTGTGCGCTTTGATACCAAACAAGCCCGAGAGCTTGCCCTCCCGCTCATTTCCTCCGCAAACCAAATTACCATTCGATGCTTCCGGCCCTCTTTTCCAGGGCCGCTCCCACTTTTTCCCCTATTAATAATAACGAGCATGTCCGCCAGCAGCGATACGCCGCGCCGCGCCGCGGTAAATCGCTCCGCTCAAAATGCACCGGCTTAATTAATGCCGCTGGATTAATGCTACATTGGCCAGAGCGTTTATCGACATTGTGTATTAACGGCGCCGCTGATATTGATCGATGTTACTTACACTGGTTACTCGCGTGAGAAAATAATCATCATAGTGGTTGTACAGTCGCTTTTTTATCAAGTAATGCTGCATCCTTAATGCGCTCGAATAAAAAACTCCTTTACACCTGGAATTAATCAAGTCAGCTACTTAACAAATTCTCTAATAATACAGACAAATTCCAAGATGTACCACATGTCCGCTTGTACTGCCCCGCATGTTCTTTATTAATCCAGACGAATTGTTTTCATCCACATAAGCGACAGAACGAACGTTTACTCGCAAGAGAAAATCGCACGCATGGAAATCCGAGAGCCGCTCGAAAAGCAGGTGGAACGATACCGGAAGGGAGCGGGAATCAGGTGAGTCGGAAGGGCGGTGAGCACCTGAATGCGAGAAGCGGCAGCAATCGACACCCACCGCGGATCCCGGGGCTTTTTCGTCGCTTATGTAAACCGGAAGCAGCGTCGGCGGCGCAGCATCCTTTTGTCTTTGGCTGGCACACGATGCTCGGGAATTCACGAGGGGCGCGGATCTCCGCGCATTTATCTCCGAGCGCTGCATTCCGGGGAAAGCGGCCGTCGAGATTGCAACACTCGTCTCACGGCGATGCTCTCTTTCTCCGCCGCGCGGTCGCGCACCTACTTTCCTCTTTCCCGTCTCTCGCACGAACGCCGGCTGACTCGCGTAATCGTCTGCAAATTTTTCCAACTTCCGCGCCAATTTATGGCGACGGCTGCTGCTCGCCACGCTCCTATACACATCATATCCTTTGCATTTAGCGAGGGCCGTAATCCCTGCTGTAACGACCGTTGCCCGCCCGTACGGCTACATGCTATGCAACTTAGAGCCGAACATTTTCTGAATCGTAAATCCGCGGGGACGGAATTGCGCGGAGCATGCGGACTACTCATTTTACCAGGCGTGGCCTTGGCCAGTGAACGATCGCAATTTCCGATAATTCGACGAGCTCGATGGAAATTAGCGGCTGTTTACGATCGAAAGATGACCGTTTCTGGTACGAGTGTGGCTCTGCAGTCGAGCCTGTCGGACGATTAATGTACTGCCGAACTTTAGTGCGTCGTGCTTCTCCATCGATAAACCAACTATTGGCAACCACTATGAAGATCAATTTCAACGGGCAAGCGAACCGTCCGCGAACAAAGCCTGCGTGAAAACCGCCCGACTATTTGTTATCTTGAAAACTTGAAACGCGCCCGAAAAAACTATCGCCAAGGCATCGCGAATATGGAACAGTCGTGTGGAACGGAATATTAATCATACACAATCCGATCGGAGGAATTTTAATAAAATTCCTGCAGGCTTTGTCATCGATGTCGCTCTTCGCACTGGTGTTCGCTCCACTCGACATGCTGTCTGGTCGAAATGGGAATTTGCGCGTGAATTCGGGGATTTTTCGATTGGCTTGAATTGTCAAGATCGCTGATTATAAAAAAAGGACAGTGAATTTTCCTCGCTGAAATTCGATTGTCAGGCTACAACAACCAATGAGATTTTTACAGTTGTCGGCAATGATTATTCACGGTGCCGTCATTTCTTTTGGCTCGACCCCGGCGACAAAGTGATCCTTGTGAATCATGAGAGCCGCTCTAGCCGATTGTCTCTCGGCCCTCCCGCACAAAGGGAATCTCTCGAGGGCGGCGATTGTCGCGCTTTTGGAGAAATCCCGTTCTTCCAAGTTCTCGTGGACCGCGACGCGAGCTTTTCTTCGCGGTTCTCGAGCCGTCGCCGAAGCATTCGTGTCGGCTGGCTTGATTCTCTCTTTGTTCCTCGCGCTTGATGCTCTTTCGGCCAGCACGATATTCATCAGAGAGGAGAGAGCGGCCGACCGTGATGAGCAACAAGTCGCCCTTCGGGCTCACTCTCCCCCTATGCTACCCTCACCCCTTTTGTCACGCAAGTAACGATCGCTCTCCTCTATACATATTATGCACCGCCTAACAGTCGCCTCCCTCTAACTCGTAAGTAGGAAGCTTCATAGCCATCTACCATTAGACAGATTACGCAATTACAAACACCTTTCGTACCTTGGGATTTCTAATACAAAGATATTTCAACTTCTCGAGGGAGAAGTTTGACCATTTCTTCTAACTGCGACGACCGATTGCCAATTGTTAATTCCTACATTATTTGACTTGAAAAATACTTGGCTTAGAAAAAGATTACAATTAAATATCAATCCCCTTGAAGAACTTGAAACACGGGACAGAATTTGGATAAGAAAGCAAGTTGGCGTGAAGAGTAATACGAGGAAATAAAAGGGAAACGTTGAAAGGTAAAGTAACACGACGTTAAAAAGGATGAGGCTTAGGGGTTTAAAGGATACCGGATATCCCGGTAGAAAGGCGACACCCTAATTTTTCGCGAGTTTAACCTACGTCACTTGTCCCCAATCTCCTCCATTAAAACTGAGAGGACGCAGCCTTTTGAAAAATGCAACTATATCCAGTATACGGCGATATACATCCGAGTGGTTATCCTTCACGAGGCACAACACGATATTTGGGTCACGATTAAAGTTTAAAGTTCCATTTTAACTTTGGCACTGGCGGCCCCTTCATTCTCAGCCCGGCACTACACGCCCACTTGAAAAGTGTCGGTGAAGTTATGTATGAGACGCGCTCTCGAACTCTCGCCGCGGCGACAATGACAAATTCAAGGAGACAACGAGCGCCGCTCTAGTGTCATCTATCATTCATGGAACTGTTACTCGAGGTCAGCCCAGTGTCGAATTGAAATCTCCTATCTTTGAAGCGCACACCGGCGGACCTCGCGCCCGCCGCAGGACCTCGTGATTCCAGGGATGAAGCGCCATTCGTTAAATCAGATCGCAATGCAGCTGGCGAGTGAATAAATCGAGTTGCGATTAAATGTTTAGGTGTGCGCAGCAGCTGTCCGCTCAAGCGCGCCCTTCCCCTATTACCACCCAACTAGTCTCCTCTTTATCCTTTGGCACACGGTGGTTTACGTCGACGATCGGGTTTTCGGGTTTAAGCATCGGTGCCCACGGGATAGTTTAAACGACGCCGTTTCCGCGAGGATTAAGCACCCGCACGCGCGACCCCTACGGATCTGCATCATTAGCGCGGCTCTAATAGACGTATCGGCAGCCTAAGCGCACGTGAAACTCGCGTGGAAGCCTCCTCCTTTCGAATACGAGCGAATGCGGTTTCACCAACCATGCCGGAGCACTCGCTGCCTCCTTTCGTGCTCCTTGCTCTGTCTCGGACACCGCCCGGCAAGATCTCGTCCCTCGTTCACCACCCGCCAACCACCCACGACACTAGCGCCCGCCATCTGCTACTGGCTCTCTTTACCACTCCAGTCGACAACAGAGTCTCGCACCCGCTCAACCGGCGCAACTTTCCATTCGGCCAACTGTTCTGGCCCATTAAACTCTTTCTGCTTTCTTCGCACATAACTTTCCACTGCGAACACAGTGGATGTGCCAAATTCCGACCTATTTATGATTTCGTGATGTAAGATGGAAATCGAATAAAACTTGGAATTTCAATCCCACGTACACCAAGGTGTCCGGCACAACTTAATCTGTAAAGCACGAGGCTACTGGGCGGCGCGTCCGCCGAGCTAAAATTCTCGGCTGTAAGTTTCCCAAGGCAAATTGGACCTGGGGAGTTTGTCGATTTACTTCGAGTAGCCGACGCTGTAATACTAATTACCGAAGTTCAACGTTCAGCTGGGATAGGCAACTTGGACAATTATAAATTTTACGAACAGCTAAACTCCAGTTGCCTCGTATACTTGGCTCATTATATACGGAAATCCGTATCGAAGCGATACAATGCGCGTCGTATGAAATTTCAAAGTAGTTCTCGAAGCACTACATTCTTCGAGTCGATGTTCGCTATTAATTTTTAGCCTACTATTCCGAATTGGCAGAAAGGGACGATTTAAATTGAACAAGTCAAAGAAGGATCGCATATAGTTTTTATATCACTTAAACTCTGGCATTAAACAGATCGCGGCAAATAGCAAGTTTTTCCGGCTTCATGTGCGTTTCTTCAGATATGCATACACGGAGCATAGCACATATACGAACATACACCTCGATGCACGGCCACGTGGGAGCTTAGTACGAGCTCTCGTTATACTCCCATGAGCAAACAGCGCCGTCGTCATAACGAGCCGTGGTCCGTGACTCCAGGCCGCTTGACATAAATGTCGAGGCAAACTATCCCGAAAGTTAACGACACCAAATCACAGCGCGCTGTGTATGACTATGACTGACTTAAACTTCAACACGACGCGACGGCCGATGTATTTCAAACTCATACACGCGAGATGCACGATTTATCGCGCCCCTTCCGCCAAATCTGTGTACTATTCTCAAAGCTGATTTGCCAGAAGGACGGAATCACACGAAATACTTAGCGGCTTGGTTCCTGATACATTGATTACAGCGGGAAAGTCAAAGTAGTACAAACTTGAGTTTGGCAAGGCGAAGTGTCATCGACGACAAGTAGTGAAGTGTTTTCGTACAAATTGGAGGAGATAATAACACTCGGTTCTGATGGATCGTCCCTCAGGAGACACTCGTGCTTTACCACGCATGTCGCTAGCTCATCCCCGAGCTTCCCACTGAATACCCTTCTATACCCGAGACTTGATTAACCCCCCTAATTAACTAACAGAACACTGGAAACAAAAGTGGTGGTGGACCAGGCATCAACCACCGTGAACTCTCCGTTACTCTTCATTACTGCAGTTCCACTTTATGCGCATACTCTGTCTATACTCTAATACATGTTACAACCGCTGACCCGGGGACGTGGGAACACCTGTCCCCCGAGAGTTTAGAATGCAGTAGCCATCAAAAGTTGATGAAGTTATTATCACATTGACAGCCAGTATAGCGAAATTACCATTTAGATCAACATCCATTGACATGTATAACAAAATCCTCCAGCTATATGGGAGATTCTTCTGCACCGGCGGTCAATGGTTAATAAAACTTGTCATGAAAATACTTGGAGGCCGAGACCATTGGAAATTTCGCGGTCGGGAGGCTGAAGGTATCGCAGTATGGATTAGAAGGGCTGGCTGCATTAACGTTCAACCACAATCGGCATGCAGACACATGTTCCGAGGGTCATCTAAGCATTGAATGTGAGTGGCGCGCGCGCAGGCGGGCGGAGGTGTCATGACTGGCGGCGTGGCTTTCGAGATGCCGGTATCTCGCGCTAGCCGGCATTCGCCGGCTATTCGGGCGTGTCCGCAGACATTCCGCAGGATGTTCCTACGTGTTGCACGTGTTTCGAGACGGCGGCTGCCGGGCCTGGTGTGCCTGCGGTGGCCCGCAGTAACGGGGTGGCCTGACGTCGCGTCTCAATTAATTATTCACATAATTACAGTCGCCCCTTGCTCGCTGCGAGTCGCTCGCTTGCACCGGACCACCTCGCCCTAACATCTCCCGCATCAAGAGTCCTGCTGATTAATACAGGGATTATTGCTCGCCGCTAAAACCGTGTAACCAACGCGCAGCATCCCACGCCTTCTCCGCAGTTCCCTTCCTTGTTCGACCAACAGGATCGTTGCAATGTTGGCGTAGTCTTCTCCCGTGGAACTCTCGGTCGAAAGGTAGATGCTATATTTCGTCCGAAAGTCCTCGGTTTTAAGGAACACGAATTCACACGACATGAACCACACTGGCGGCCCGCCAAGTAGCTCTGTTTCCCATGAATCTCTTGGTTTCAATGGATAGCTCGTCGATAAGATGCTTGTAGAGAGTTAGAAACCAACAAATCGATGAAAAATCCATAAACTTTCTTCGCGGAGTTTGAGTAATGAAGGATGCTGCGAGCTTATATTACGAGTCCCCGAGAGACGAGTTTCCAAGTCCTCTTGCTCGTGGCTGGAGAATACTGGACCGGCATCCGGAGAACGGTGCCCGACGAATCATAGTACTTGCCGGCCCCTAAACCGATTAGGCTGAGTGATTACCGCAAGAACAGCGTGTAACGCGATTATTAGGAATTCATGCTTGCTCGCGAACAATCTGTCGGACAGGACTTGATGGACAACGGGACTATTTGGAATTGGCACATCTGCCCGTCGAAAATTTCGAGCTTCTAATTACTGGGACTGCGAACCTATGTTATGTCAATTAGTGGACATAAAATTAGCGGTATCGTTGCACGCTCGATCTGGCAGTTGTTAATTGCGATTGACGCTTGTTTGCCTTTACTGTTACTTTGTTTCGCATATATTTTAAACCTGCCCATTCGAATGCCACCATGGAACAATCGTACGAGCATAGAGATCGCTTGGGATTTGTCCATCAATACAATTCGATTGACCAAATCGACAGTGTATTGGAGAGGGCGGGCAAGAGGGAGTTGGACAACATAATAGCGCGTGTACTCGAGATCAGTATAATTGGGTAAATATTTTGCCGATGACAGGCCCTGGGTGTCCAAAACCCAATACATATTGTAGTTATTTGTCGAGTGGAGACAGTGGCGCGGGTTAAATGGGCCGATCGTCGAAATTTCCTTAAACAAATAGCGTCAATGAAATTCTGTCGAACACAGTGCAGCTGGCTCTGGGTACACATATGTAAACCAACACTCCCCGGCCGATAACTGGGCATTGCGCGAGGGAAAGATATTCGCGTGGTAAAGCCTCCTTCCGTTTGATCCAGCCTGAGTGATTTTAAACATGCGCAAACATCGGATAATGTGTGGCGCATGTTCGAGAATACAGTTACACGTGTACCTTCCACCCTGTGTCGCCAACACCCGCAACCAACATGGATCCCAGTGCAATCAGAGAAAATTGGGCAGCGAAGAAGCGATCGCCAACCAAGCGATACTCGGCGCACTTCATTTGCGCCGGGATTGCATTTTTATTGGAATACGCTCATAATGAATGATCGTCAGTATTGGTTTTAATTACGACTACTCCTACTAATATGCGATATTTCAATTGGCGCGTTAACGGTGCCTGCATATGCCAGGAAAATGAACTTTTATCCCACGGCAGTGCTCTTCAATATTAAACAAGATTTACCCTGCTCTTGATTACTTTTCAACCCTGGAGCAACTTTGTGCAAATATGATGTACCCATTCGGACTCACGTGAAATTCAAATGAAATCGGGAGATATTCGAGAGGAACGCAGTCCCCTGCATTGGCAGACTTTGCCAGTTTGCCAGTGTCGAACCAAGAGTCAATTTGTATTTAAATCTGCGCGGTTCATTGATTTTCTTCGAGGACTGTCGTTAAGGGCACCCTTCGCACCCTTCCCGAGTTTGCTTCCCACGGAAACGAGAGAAATATGAAACTCTGCCAACTTGAACGCCAAGAATGATAGATTGGCATAATAAGAATGACGAAATCGTGTTAGTCAGCGAACAGACTGACAACTTCGTTAAATGAAGTTTGCACTTTAACACAGATAAAAGAATCAACTTATCTCCAAGTTCGCCTTTACCTTTTGAACAATAGGCAGAATTGCAAATGAGACCTAAAAACCCTGCTGAATAGCCTCAATGAGCCTCCGGTTTCAAGCTGAAAGGGCTCGCATTAGGTATTACATGAATTGGAGTAAATAGCCTGCCCACCCAATTCGAGTAATCATCGAATGATATGATAACCAAGGAATAGACGCCCTCGGATCAATCGCGAGTCTCTGTCGATTCAATGGACGCGTTTCAGTCGTATGAGGCTGTGAAGCAGCAGCGAATCTGTGAATGCGGACAGCCTTAGCTAATATTTAACCGCGGCCCGGCCCAGCTCGCACGTCAGCCTCGTCATCAAGCCCAATAGCTCCGAGCTCCAGGCTCCAATCTCTGTTTAGCTGACTTAGTCCGAAGCATCCTCTTTCGACAGATGCACTAATAATCCTTCAGAGCCACTCGAAAACATCTCAAACATCTCTGCTTGCTCGAAAGTACTTGAAAAGTAATTCGGCACTCGGGGAGATTATGGCCAGTTTCCGGCGCGGACTATCGAAATCTCGCAAGCATGAACCACTCGAGAGGTCGACGCTGGACCAGGAGGGAATTTTACGAGGTGCGCTGCCGCGTCGAGGCCAGCACTAACTCGTGGGTTACGGTGGCTTAAATTCGACAGGTACATCGCCTAAAGGTACACTTTCGTGGCGGGCCAGCTCGAGATTCGCTTTACGGTTTTGCGGGCCAAAGGAAACACCTTTCTTCTGGCGGATTGCTCGAACCGTTCCCTCGGGCTCACTGGAGCCCGCTACCCAATGGCCACACTCGCCCGTATTGTCTTGGCCCGGCTCATTTAAAAGAGAGCACAGCTTGATGTAGGTTTAAGTAGACTCCCACTACCGGATGGATTAAGCTCACGGCCCTTGTTGAAGCCGGCGAATTAAGCTAGCAATTAGCCGTCGGCTATATATGAAGGATTGATGCTGGAAGCCCTGAAAGCCTCGGCACAAACCACCACAGGTCTACGATAGTCTCAAGAATGACGCCAAATTTTTGCACCAAAACTAATTGTGTTTATCAAATGTCAAATTCTTTGCAATAGGAAACAAACTTTGTGTTGCAAAATTGACGATGCTGTTGGGGAGTTGGTGGTCAGCAAAGAGGATTCGAATATTGGTTGAAAATGTGGAATATGTATTGCGATTAATATTGTATCCAAATTCCACGTTCAATTATAACCATCGTATAGGAGATTTATTGCGTTACACAAGACATTTATTGCGACTGTAAAATTGATTTTATGTTCCGCAGATTCAACTGGAATGGACAGCGCGTCATAAAAAATCGACGATGTGAAATTACTAGTACGCAAACCCTATCAACATCAATAGTGCCAACCCATAAAACACCGAAAGCACCTGAGGACAAGTTTATACACAGGAAACATCCGAGAGCAGAAGAATGCATCGACAGAAATTCCCTATCATTCTCCCAATTTCGAGGTAGAATGCCATTTCTAGTGGCCAGTGCATTAAGAATTCCTAGAGCAACCGTTCACAGGGCTAGAATCGAACCGCGGCACAATGCTCCATTGTGGCGCGCGAGTCGACGGAACAATGACTATCCATTATCAGCGGACTGCTATACCGAAGACAGGATGGTTGGTTCGCAACCGAGGTCGAAAATTTCGTCACCATGCGAGTCGAACTTGATTAAGTAGTTCTCGATAATTCCAGCAACCATCGATACCAACCGCCTTTGTACGAGGGCGTATCAATCTCCCTTCGATAAATCGTACAATAAACTACGGGAGCGTTGAAGGAAGAATCAATTAGGGAAAATTTTATCTGGCGGGCCCTCCTGTGACTGACAACTCCTCGAAGCGCACTTTCCCCAATACTCGACGCTCCCCGCTCCGACCCCTAAGATATGGGAACACTTTTCAGTGGGCTGGCCGATATATGTGGGCGCGTGAAAAGGTTGCTGGCGGGATTTCTTCCAAGAATAGCAGATATGAATCGCCAAGTCTGCGGCGGATCGGCGGCCTGAAAAGTTTGGCGTGCTTCCGCGAGAACTAATGGCTTCCATTAAATCGCGGCGGGAAAGCCGGGTAGATAAGGGGCGGGGGGGGGGGGGAGGAACGGAGAGTTAAAGTGGCCGGGAAAATCCCGCAGCAGCAGCGCCTAGTGAGTCATTGTACTCGCTTGCCCGCGATATGTACGGAGAGGCACACCGAGCCGAGTTTCCCGACGAGACTTTAATTAATTGGAACGATCCAGCGCACTTTACTGGCATAGCAGTTTCGCCGCGGTGTCCCCGCACTCTCTCAAACCCGAGCTCCAAGGCCCCGCAGCTAGCGGACGCCCGCGTCTGCCCAACTACGGACAGTTCTACTGCCGAAAGAGGACTCACCGTTTCAGAATTCAGGTTGGCTCCTTTTATTCCCATTGCCCGGCGACACTGCCATTCACCACTCTCTCATTTCTCCCGAGCTTTTAGTCCACACACCATCGCCTGGCTATCCGAAACTGCTGCCTCCATGACATCTCCTTTAAACGCTCCTCCAGGACGTCGAAGAATTTCTATCTTGGTCGCCGAGCTCCAGTCAACCCCGGAAACATTGTTCCGGATACCCCTGACTCCCTCATTTACTTCCGGGTGATACTCTTTGCCAGATCGAGCGTGATTCTCTTTACTCCTTTTCGGGTCGCACTTAATACAACTAGTAAAGTCACTCACTTACTCTGCAAACTAGTATTTGCAATTTTTCGTTTATACAGAACCTTCAAGTTCAAGCGGTAATCATGTTTCTCCTACTTTACGGACTGTTGTTCTATTGGAATTTCATTGGTACTCTTGAACAATAAATTCTAATTGGAGACTAGACGTACCTATTGAACAGGGGGAATTGTGGGCGAGTGCGAGACGTTCTATAGATCGGCTGGCATTAAGTCGAACCGGATCGGACGGTCCATTATTCAACAATACGAGCAGGAAGCTTTGGCGCGCACGCATGGCGGTATTCCAATCGAAAATGCGTGATAATTCAGCGGAAACGCGCGTTCGAAAGCGGCGAGGTGTTCGATCTCTCGAGCCGGTGCAAATCGACTCGCGGTCGAGCAGAATGCGAGCTGGTGCCAATTGAGCGGACCGCCGGAACAAACGGCACCTGGCTAGGCCGGCGAGGCCGGCGGTCCGCGCACACCATTTATCTGTATATACACTTGCAGCCTATTAGTATCTAAGTCTAATTAATCTAGAGGCTGTGCGACAGAATGGCTGAAAGACGAGGGAAGTCACGATGCTCCGATGCCCTCCTGTGTCTCCGCTTTACTCTCTGGTCCTGGTGCGAGAAACTCGCTCGGCACTTTTGTCATCGAGGCACCGCAATCATTCTCTTTCTCCGATTACACTGAACGACCTTGCCAACTCGACGGCAAGTCTCGCAAGTGGGGAGAGCGAGAAAGGTGAAGAGGGAAGGGTGGATGAGTGCGATGGCTCGCAATGGCAGAAGCGTGTGACTATCTCCCGTTGGACGGTTCGCTCGGGCGTGCGCGCGTTACCACATCGATTAGAGAGACCGAACGAACGGCCAAAGTTCTGCGGCCTGCACACGCGGCACTCGGTAATATACCTGTGGCCAGAGGAAATTGCTCGAGTATTTCGGCGCCGCGGGAGAGTCAGAGAGAGAGGGAGAGAGGAATCTGTGTCGAGTGTCTCGAGTGTCAGCTTCGCTTTTTCCACCACTTCGAACCCTTTCACTGCGCTCTTCTCGCGGCGTCTTCCCTTTCTCCGCCTTACACGCTCCGAATTTCTCACTCGATACGAGATTTAAACTTTGTTCGCGCGATAAAAGGAGCGTGGCTTGCCAAGCGAATGCTGGAATTCGTCGAGTGTCTCGTTTTCCAGTCGGCGAGCGCCGGAGAGGTAAATGAAAGCTGCTGGCACGCCAAGGCATACTAATATCATACAGCAGGAAAGCCCTAATTTTCCTAGACTAAACCAGTGGAATATAAATGCAGTTATTTGGCAGTCGAATTGCTTGATTAATTTCCTCCGCGCCACGGCATCTCTACAATTGAGGCGCGTGTGAAGATCCGGGCCGCACGCACGCCCGCACACGGCAAAACATATTAAACTTGTGCCGGTTCCACTGTACAGGCCTCGCCTGAACACGGTGACTGCCCTCGTACTCTTGGAAATGAAAATGACTGAACGCCTATGCAATCAATACTCTCATAATCTGCGAAGGATTATGGCTGAATGCTTGCGGGCGTCCACCTTTTCACTCGGCAACATTACACGCGACAGCATTGCTACTCTAATATTCCGAAGGAAATGCAGAAGAATCGTGTAAGGAATCGGGTGAAATGGTGGCTGCCGCGCATTCGATCACTGTATCTACGAGAGGGCCAGAAAAATTATGAGGTGTGTGTCGTTCATATATGTATATATAAATATATATATAGGTATGTACAAATGAAATAATGTCAACATACGTCGAACACGCATGTGAGTAACAATATGTTGTTTAGCTGGGATCCAAAACGCATGCATATCACGGGGGATTGTTACTTGGTACACAAGTGTATGTAGGTGAGTGTGTCTGTGCGCGCGTGCGCGTGTTCGTGTATGCATGTATAAAGGTGTGGAATACTTGTCAATAAAGATGCGAAGCAACACTCGTGTCTCTGTTTAGGATGAGCGTCTTTACGTACCCTCGACTCTTTTAATGCCTGTGTGTTCTTACGTGTCAACACAGAGCGAGAGTGTATGTCACGTGTGGTTAAAACAAGAAACGTAACATACAGAGTTAAATCGAGATAGAGAGAAAGAGAGAAAAGAGGGGGTGAGGAAGTGTAGAGTATTGTCCGTTTAAGCGGCTGACACACACTTTATGTGCCTGTCTTTCGGGTGCCAGTAGACTTCTGAAACATTCTGAAAATCTTAGTTCCTCTCTTAAGCATCCATTGCGGCCACGCGATTATCCAGAATGGCGCGCCCTATTTTCCCCAAAACCGCTCGCCGTGATTTCTTTTTTAGTGATTTTTTAATACCGCCGGCTTGAAGCGGACTCGATTAATTTACCGCGGCCTTAACGAACGACACCGGTAGTTGCATTCATCGGCCGAAAGCCGAATCGCGCGGCCGCAAAAAAGGCTTTAAGTAGCTTAGTTAATGGCGACTCGTGAAATATTGACGAGCTGACTTGTCGATCGAGCATTTTAAAGGTACGCGTCCAGCTAAACTTCAAGCCAATTTCACTCGAGGCCGATTATCAAGTTCTACGGGGTGTGTCGGCATACAGCTGAGAGATGACGCCGCGAAGGGTTCTAAACGGAAGTATCAATTTTTAAATCCTTTATCGACAGATCTGCCATTTAAAAACATAGAATGCGCGTTAACGTCACTCAGTAAATATGTACCGGAAGCCAAATGGCTGAGTAAAATCTATTTAAACTATTACCAGCTTATTTTCGTGGGAATAAAACTAGATTATCTTGAGCATTATAGCTCGGTCTGAAATAGATCTCGGCTTTATTTAAAGTAGATTGGAGGACGATGTGATCGGATCTGTGGGCTAACGGCGTCAACTGGACGGCACACCCTGTAGAAACAAGCGATTGTTTTCGCGCGAGTTACTGTTCGCGCGTTGCCGGTAACTTTATGAAGCGGCTAACGACCGTGGATTTAACGCGAGGAGAATCACGGCTCTGATGGCGCCAGTTGGTATTTAGGTGGACGGAACGCGCTGTTGCATTTGGTAAGGCCGACCGGTACTCATTAATTGCGCTCGAAGAGCCAACTGGGCCTTCGCGGCCGTCGTTCTGGACTTTCCGCATCGGCGCCGATCGATTAATTCAAGTCACGAATTATATCCGAGCCGAATCTCACGGACGCTTCGATTTAATCGGCGCGCTTTTAGTCGACGATCCCCGAGCGTTTTGGCCCACGTTGTTCCCTCGTGTTTCGTTCGATCGGGCTATCGCGCGAAATTCGTTGCTACGTGCAAGTGTAACGAGGACAGATTACCTGTTATACATTAGGATGTCCGGTTTCCAAAGCTTGTTCGGCGTGATTCGCAGATCCTTCACTCCCCCGTACTCCGACTGGTTCCACTGCAGATTGTAGTCCGTCCATTCCTGGAATATCGAATTTCCTCTGTTAGCGAAAACGCACACATACACGCACTCGCGCACCCACGCTGCCGCACGATTCAGTGTGAGCGGGTGAGTGCATTCGCAATTTTGCGTCCGAATCCCAATGCTCTGTGGCTCGTCCGTCGCCAATTTCCACGGCCAGCCAGATTTTCACTGATTCTCTATCACGAGCTTTGCCCGATGTTCGCAAAAATAGCATCTGACTAGTTTGGCAATTGTTCAATAAACTCTCGTAATAGGATGCGCAATAATACAATTTCAAACTTGTTTACAATACAACAGGAATTTTGAATGGAGAGATGTCAGTGCCAGATTCGACGCGTGCTAGAGGCAAATGATAGTTAGCTAGGGAAAAATTCTAGCCTCAGCGCTCCGAGTTGAGCTAAAGGGCGCATTTATCATGACCGATAAGTCCATTTCTGCGCGATATCAATTTCACGGGGAGCCGCTTGAATAATAAAGTCGAGTGGCTCCGGTGGAACTTCGCTCGGACATAAACTCGCCCGAATTAATTAATCCCTATCGCACTCGAGATTAATCGCCCGCGCGGGTTTTTGTGCTGCGAATCTAAGGATAATAGGAGAGTGTCTTTAATCAAGAGGAGCGGCAGGTTCTTCTAACGTCGCTGAAGAAATCCAACTGCAAGTACTTGTCGACCTTCATCCATTATCCATTTTCAAGTTTTTCAGCATTACGGAGTTAAGCCTTTAGAATTACTGAATATTTGATTCGCCTTATTAAGAGACTACCACCATTCAAGAACAATAATCAGACATTTCTTTGAGACTGGCGGATTTTTACGAAAAATCGAGTAATGTAATATTAGAAAGTTCAAATGGTCTGGGTTTCCGTTTCTATCATTTGACGCTTTACGAACATAATCAACGTTAAAACACAGAAATCATTAGAGCCTCAACTCTAGTGAGAAATTACGTGTCGGCCCTTAAACCTGGCCGCGCGAAATCATGGCAGGTGGCTCAGAAATGTCCTAATGAATTTAAAATTCCTTCACCTCGGCTGCATAAGTTTGAGGTTCGCGACTTGCCGGCTGATGGTTGCGTTTATGGGCCGAGCCCGATGGCCGCGCGGAAGGCGCGCAGCGTTTCATAATGTATACTTCAATTTCCGGCCACGGACGAGGCGAGTCCCGGGCGTTTGCTCATTAGATTACGCGTCTGAATTGCACAAACGAGGAATTCCAAGAGCGAGAGAGCCTTCCACCTGGAAAGCCTGCGGAGACACGTGACTTTACCTCGGGATTTTTTGCGCTGGTTTATTCGCTCGGCTGCGCGCGCATTCTCTCGAATAAAATCCGCTCTCGCCGCCCTGTTTAATTTACACGATTGGCCGTGTGAAATTAAAACAATTAAGCTAATTAAATATGCTGAACTTGGAGAGAAAAGTGTTTTAGAAGTGTGAAATAAAAGCGTTAGTCATCTACCGTGAAAACGGTGGATTTGCATATTGTTCAAATTAAGCCGCGTTTTACCATGGCAATTGCTGGTGAATATTTTCATTCAACTTTCGATCACTCGCCTACACTGAAATCATCTCGCAAGAGAGGCGCACGTGGAATTAGACAACTTAAAAATTCCATCTCGCCGGCTTCAATTCTGTTATGCATCTCTCATAAGAAAAGCGCAAAGCCGCCGCGCTCCATCTTCTCGAGGAATAATAAGTGTCTATTCCTGTACCCCGTGCAATCTATTTCGCACTCTTGTACGGCTAAAGGAACGCCGCGCATATTAAAGCCGTTTTTTCTTGTCTTAAGACCCGCGAGATGGGCAAACTGCAGAGGGTGGTATTCAGAGAGGAACGAGAGATATCCATCGATTAGAGTCCTAGTGATTTTCTTTGGAGGCGAATGTTGTTTCATTTTCAGCACTGACACTATTAAACTCACAGAACTTATAAGTGTGAACAAATCCAATTGTATTCAGCTCTCCAGATTTATGAAGTTTTCGACAAGCTTGAACAAAGTTAAAAAGTAACATTTCCGTGTTTGGAGGTGTGCGAGAGGATGCACCGCCGCTTGGTTCGATGGACGAACTACTCTCGAGATAAGCCTTGGACGCAGGTGGTCCTCTCTTCGACAAACTTGACTGGCGAGACGTTTACGCGCCGACTATTGAGACTTACTGCTAATGATTAGCCGGAGAAATATGAGCCGCCGTCGGAAGCACTCTGCGCAAACTTTTATCGGCATACTCCAGGAATAATCATTAAAATGTAGACCAAGCAAACAGCTGGTTATAATGAACGACGGCGCGTGCCTGCGCCGGTGAACTGTGTCATTTTTAAAGGTGCCCAAGCTGCTTCCCAACTCAAACTAAATATTTAATCGATTAGAAGAACCGGACCGAACAAATGAGAAACTCTCTACTGTCCGCTTACCTCGGAATCAGTACTTTCAAAAGTCAAACGTCATTTTCAAACTGCGAAATTAAAATTCAACGTACATACAATCCGAGTTTATCTACCAGTCTATTGAGTCCAATATCTATTTTAATTAAATTATCTGTGTCTTTAATTCATACACGAGGTTAATCTACTCTTTCTAGTTCTAAGAAACAATCCACAGAGACACCCCAGCTTATATTTTCTCGTTATCAGCTTAGTCAATCAAGACAAAGCGTGCGCCTGTCACTCAATCAAATAGTTTGGCACTAACAAGCGGCCTGCGCTTTGGTCAAGATTACCACATCTGTCTCCGGATGACCACAATAGTGGATATACGCATACATATATGTGTTCGGCCCCAAACCCTTCCACCCACCAGGTTCACCTACGCTCGGCCACTCCTGTGTGATCCTCTCACTCTCCCTATCGGCCCTGCGCATTAATGCAACGCGTGTTTTGGGTTAGGTTAAAGCCCTGCGGTACACAGCGATCTTCCGACACCACAACACTGCCATACCTTTACCTTGTTACGACCCCATTATCCTTGGCAATCGGTTCAAGGAGATTGCGCCGGCTTATTTTTACACCGAGTCCGGTAACCATGGCCTGTTAGCGAAATTGCGCTGATAAGAACGAGGAGCGAGCCTCGTTGTAAGTCGAAACCCTTGATCAAGGCACTTCGGTCCTCCTGAACTGATTCCCCTCTTGCGACCAAGAACTGCATTCAGGAAATTCGAAAAGGCTGATTCATCGAAGAATCTCAAGATGACTGGAAAATCCAGATTTAGTTGAAAACATAAATCGTCTTGAAGGGAAAGTTTGGGAGGAGATTACGGATAGAATGAGATTACTTTTGATATCTTTGAAGAGAATTCAGCTATTTTAGGAGAAAAATTTGCGAAAGAGTTCTATTACACTGGCAGGAATTTATGGCACTACTATTTCATAGCAGCTTGTTAAATGATTCGTGCGGATGGTGTGGGGGCTGCGGCGCAAGCTTAGTCGAGGGCATCGTAATTTCAGGGAGCTAACGAAGCCCAAGCCGATAATGAAGGCCAGTTGTAATGAAGCGTGCGCCCAGGAGTGCACTCGCCGAATGAAATATGCTTGCTAATTGAATACATGATCCCAACCGGCATTGCGCCCGTGTGCGCCCACCCTAATCTTACTTACGCATACCGCCAATTGAGGTCTCCCATCTAAGGACATAGCTATATTGCTCCTTCAATATTAGTCTATGACGAATAGATGTGAAAGCCAAACCAGATGTAACACATGTATAGATTGATTTAATCTATATATTATAATCTATCCAAGGAAAACACTATTGGATATTGAAACCCTATTGATTTTCATTCCCCTACAATCAGACTTTTGACCATCCGGTATAATGTGAATTAAATACTTTTTTTCAAAGCGCCAACACCCTGGTTTTAATTCTAGTCGATTTAATATTTACTAAGTAAGTGTCGAGTAACGTTGTTTGTGCTAGACATGGGTGGTGTCGTCGCTGGTGCTTGAAACTGTTCTTAGTCATATTCTATGCAAAGTACTTGGAAGTGTCTTTAGTCACCAAACTAGTACAAGCCGCAGTAGGGTATAAGCAGTACGGAAATTCGCGATCAGGCTCAACGAAATTGAAGTGATGGACAGACTCGTGATTAAGTGGTCGAGGGGAATTATTGATCCCGTCAGGATAATTCGAATTATCGGGTTATGCGGCGAAGGAGATTAACCTGGCCGGTGGATAACTCGTGTAGCTTGGCTTAGAATACATAGATCAGCCCGGGGCTCAGGTTAGGCTCCCAGTATGTGCCGTATGTCCCGTGAATTGTTCGCCCGACACGGCTTGCCTCGTTCAATCTTGTATCTTGCACTTTGCGTCGCGTTATACACCGTGTAGAACGGAGTGCGCCGGTGCATTAGATACCCGGCACCTAGTGATATTCGGCACTTGCCCAACTATTTCAGCTACATTTGCCTCCAGAGGTACGAGTGTATCAATTATTAAACTTATCATCCCCTGGTCAGTACTTTCAATAAATAGAAATAAAGAAAGAAACATGGAAAAAGTTGGGTTGCTAGGGGAACTGTTAAAAGAGCACGAGGCACCAGCAAATAAAAAGGCGTTGTAATTAAAATATATATATATATATATATATATATACATATTCTTTCATAAGCAAAATTTGATTGAAATCATATTGAAAGGATGTCAAGAGAGATTATTAGAGGAAGACTAGTTCCTTTGGACGATGCGTCATGTAAGGAAGAGGGTGAAGGGTGAAGGGTGAAGTAAGTAACATCTATAAGAGTGGCAAAGTCTAGGTTTAATTAAAGAAACTAAGTGGGGTCCTCGTGTACGTTGGCTCACACACTTATTAAGAGACTCGGCCTACTCGTTTCTCACGGGCATGCACATACGTAGAAGCGTGCGTCTCGCATATGTAGGTGCCGGCATAAGTATGTACACATGGCTGCGCCCCTATAAATTCGTGTTACACACTGGCGCCGCACCGACGTGAATGTCGGCTTTAAAAGAAAGCCGGCATGCACATATGCTGCCCTAAATTGGTCTCCCGGCGGGAATTATTCATCGTCCTCTTTTTATCCCGTCGAATCCTTGGAGGTACGGACGCGGACTAGAAACTTGTTAGCGACTCGTCTAAAATTAGCTTAGAGCGCGCGCCCGACGATTTAATCCGGGGCAATGTTGTCTTCCCGATTCCCGAATTAGCCGGGCGCGAAAAAGAGATAACCTCAAATGGGATTTGCCTTTAGAATTAAAGACTTATTTTTGCGGCGACGGTGGCGACGGCGGCGCTCGCGGATTTGGCGGAGACCGAGCGAATTGTCTGGATTTCAGTGGTTGTTGTCGGGGAGGGGGGAATCCCGCGCTCGAAGCTGGTGCTGCAAAGTGATTTAAGCGGCGAGTTCCTTAATGAAAGTAACGCACGGCTAGCAATGGCAAGCTCTACTTCCCGAGGAACAATGCTGGTCGGCACCGTTCAAAAGAAACGATAACGTTTTCCACCACTAGCGCTGCTACGGTGCTACCCCCATGGGCACAGCACTGCCATCGACGCTGAGTAACGCGATAAAAGGATTTCTCCAAGGTTTTTTCACCACTGATATGCACCCGCTTTAATTGCGCTTCTATACACCCTGATGCTTTTCCGTGTGACCCTGCTGTTCGAATCACACACGATTACCCCATTAATTAGAGCCTGGTAATTAATAGATTCGTGGGGCAAAGTTCAAATAGACTCGATTCACTGAATTTAGCAAACCTTTCGACCTCAGTGTCGAGAAGCGAACTGGCGAATCAATTTCAGGCAATATCGATTCCCTGCTGCGTGCGCTCGACCGTGCACCACCGACACTGCGATGCCGAAGCTTTGTAGGATCGGAGGATAATTACACGGTATCCGTATCATTGCACATGCACAAGTACTCCGCTAGGAAGCTGACTCTACCGTAAGACCGACGCGATCTCTCTTTCCCGCTCGATTTACCATATTAGCAGGGTGCTTGCAATTGCAGTTTCGCAGTAGCCCACATGCCTTTCGATTGCGACAACTATGTGACCTATATTCGAACGTTAATACCGCGATCGGCCGGAGCTTCATCTCGCCAGGTTGCATGCGCAAACGCAAATCCTACCGGTAATTGTCTGACCGCAACTCCCTCACTGCTAGGTAACAGCTTTTGATGACATGTCACTGCTAATCAATCAAAATCTGCAGTTCGCAGTCGCGTGTATGAGATTTTTGAGAAATTAGAAGAACAAGATTCCTGCGACTGGAGATATATGGAAATTACATACTAAATTCGGTAAAAACAGATCAATTTTATATGAATAAAAGATTCTACTTATTTGTAATATCGAATATAGGGACAGGTTGATAAATATTATAAAGGAGCATAGGAAATTATTCGTGGGTTATAGATAGCAGGGGAGCAGGTTGGGAGTGGTTATTTGGAGGCCTAGGCAAACTGTAACGCTGAGCCTGTCGCTGCCGAATGCCGCAGGCGACTCTAAGGGTGAATTTAATTGCCCCATTCGCGTGGAAAACTTTATCGGATAGGCGACGCTGGTGTTAGGAGAAGCTCGGCCGTTGAGTAAACGTTTGCCTTCCGCTTAGCTAATCGCCGCGATGATCGCCGGAAAGTTATTAGGCTCGCCCGTTGCTGAAAATTAATAGGCGCGTATTGGTGTGGCGGCGGCGGTGGCGTATCACTCGGGAAACTGCTTACTCGAACGCCTTTACGTACACGCGCCGGTGTGGGAGAGAAGTTGTTATTATGCAGAGCAGATTAATTACAGGGAATAGATTGAGTACGAGTGGCGATAATTAGTCCCCTACTCGAGCAAACACCAACGGAGTGCCGGGAAAATTCAGCGGTTAATGACGGCGCTTCTGAACCTACACCAGTACTAACACCGGACGTGCTTTGCGATCTACAGCAGACTCTAAGTACAAGACTCACGTCCGAGGCCAATAGTCCATTCATGCACCACAAACACCCTCTTGAATAGAGAGCGAGAATTCGCGTAAATTCCAGGTAATGCCACTTTATAAGGCGATAGCCCGCCGTCAAGCCGCCACTCGTAAAGCAGCGGCACACGGACTTTCCCAGGCTGAGCCGATAAATTTTATGGAAAGCGCTATACCATCATCGCACATTATTCGGACGATAATCGCCCGAGATATTTTCAATATGCAGTGAAAACTCAAGCAATATGTGAGCACTACAGTCCAGACGGAAATGCATATACATTTTCCACTTGGGCTCGCTGCTACGCCGGATTCGGACGATTAAATTCTGCATTGCGAGCATTTTTCTTTCGGGATTGGGCTAATTTCTCGTCCACTCTCGCGCGTTATTCTTTCCTCTTATTTCCAGCACGATACTGGTATTCCTATTTTATTGTTAGTAAAACCAAATTTTGCATTATCTTCGAATTTTACATTCGCAATTTGGAAACATCTCGTGAAGAACGGAGCGAAATATATGAAATTGCAGCGAATGTGTGAGATTGAGTGGAATGTTAGTGGAGGAAACGAGGTTATGCAACATATTTCCGCGCGATGAAACACATTAGGTACGTTTTAATTAAGAATCAGTGTATCGAACCAACATAACTCATATCACCTGCCGCTGGCAATTAATGATACGCATCCCTACGATTACATTTGCTTTTACCTCTGTTAAACTACTCGCGGTTCGAATAATATAGTCCGCAATATTACCGATGCTATTCACATCGATGATTCATGTAAAATACTCGTCGATTAAGCGCATATGAATGATTTGTGCGAATATGGCTTACCACTGTGCCACTGCGATCCCTATGTATGCACATGGCCAGATGCAGTTTCGTAATTATTAAATCCCATATAATCAAAAATTCAGAAGACACTGAGATTAACTAAATCAGAAACTTGTCACGCTCAATTGATTGAAAACAGGCTAATTAAATGATTTAGTTAAGAATTCCACCGCAATGAATAAAACAGCGATTATTAGAACCGATAAAACTCAGGAGTAAACATCGTTTCAGGATAAAGTTTTCAAGGAAAATCTTTAAAAAGACGCTGCATAATAAACGGGAACGAAAAAGGGCAACCTCTCACATCGCGCTTACCCAAGATAAATTCGCAATCAAAAGCCGACGACCAGTAAAACAATGAAGCAGCATAATGGTTGCTTATTATCTTATATTTGGCCGGCTAATTAGACACAGTGTCGGCCTTCTTTACCCAGTTTGCGCTATTTTTATTTTCCCCCGAATTTCCGCCCACTCCACCCACTATCCGCTCTTGGTCTCCCTTTCGACGTTTCAATGTCTGTAGTGGGCGGCTGCTGGCAACGATATCCCGTTGTTTCATTTGTATTCTCCGGGCATAATGATCTCTCGTTGCGCCTCCGGAATAGCGCAGATCAAAGGGTTGCCTTTGCTTTTCACTCTCGGTCGCCCCGCTCCGCCCCGTTCCCTTTCAACCTGTTTGCCAGAGAGGAGGAACGTTTGAGGGTCACAATCGTGAAGAAGCTTCGACAATCTGCCGCGAAGCTGCGAAAGCCCGGACTCTCCCGTGGCCTTTCGCCGCGAGGAACAGATTAATTAACTTCAAAGTAGCGAACTAATTTCACTGTGCACCAGCGCGCTCGCAAGACTCGGTAAATTGCATGTAAAAAGAGCCCGAGCTTTCTCCTATGAGCCAGGACAATCGTTCCTCTCATTGCTAAGCCACGCAATCTGCTTTCCTTTCAACGAGGGAAACCAATTGTGAAGCATTATCTCCACTGAATATCCTACGCGATCCCCAATAATGAGCTAACGGATATGAGAGATACTTCTATCAAGTTTTTAATGATTTGGGAGTCGAATTGGAATTATTCAGTGGCCTCGATTTCGTCAGTTTTCCACTGAATTTTTGAATGCAATTAATTTTGGAATTCAAATTAAAATTAATTCTAAATGCACGCGGATGTATGTTAAATAAAAGGTCTGAGTGGTAAGATCCTCGAGAGAAGCTTTAGCTGGTAAGCGAGCCTATTATCTCCTTCCCATCTCGAACCTATCGATCATAGAATTATGCTAATGGGCTGGGCTTTGCCATTTTCATTGGATTAATAACATCCGGGCGAGATTAATGTTTCACATGCACTCGAGATTCCCTGAGCATGGTGATAAGGTATATCCGAAAATCCTCCCGGTCTTATTGAATATCGAATCTACGCCGGTGATCGGACTTGCCGGGCTTGAGATCTAATCCCCTGCGAACAAGAGCACCCTCTACATGTACGGGAGCGGCAGCCTTCCTCTACTGCTAAGATCTCCTACACGCGGATACCTACGTGCATCTAGTATGCGGACTAATTACTACTACACTGTCTCTAATCCGCCGCATGCTCCTAAAAGTGCGCAAGCTCTCCTCCTCATTCATGCCTCGCAAGAGACATACTCTCCAGGCGCAGCAACACTCGGAATAAATACACCGTCTACGAAAATACGGCGCAACTTTTCCCATCCTCTTTGGCGAGGTTTCAACTAGTAAATGGAAATCCTGCAATTGTTCACGTGGCTATGTATAAGCAGGGAAGACGCTTGTCACGGTGTTGGTTATAACCAGGAAATAAAAAGAATTGCGCGCGCCTTGATTGAAATAACTCGCTCTATATTACGGCAGACGAGCATGAATTAAATGTCATCAAGGTTTCCGAGTGGGCGCATGATTGAGTGAAAGTTGAGTTGAAAAATGGGGCGGAGGATGAGGGAGATTGTAGGATTCGAGTTGAGGATTGGGTAAAGAGAGACGGGTGGAAAAATCGTTTGAAAGCGGTTGTGTTCTATCGCATGGAGTGGATCCACGGGAAACGGTCGCCGTTCTCCCTCTGGCTGATTAAACGGCGTATGAATTTTTTACGTAACCGGCGCCGCGCACAGCCGCACGATCATAGATAAAGGCACACCTACACAGAAGCGTACGCGCACACAAGTGGCTCGCGCTCGCGCGGCCTTCCCTTCACACGTTCGCCACTGTTGTCGGTTAACCCGCAATTTATTTGGCCGAATCCGCAAGCGGCGGTCGAGCCTCAGTAAATACTTGCTGTTGCCGCGGGGCCAAGTCTACCTTTGAAAGGCCTTTTAAGCAGTTCTCTGCGAAAGCACACATCACCGATAAGCTGAAACGCGACGCTCCGCCACTATTTGCACCTATCTCCACTCTCGACCTCCTCTCGCTTTGTCGATTCCAGTCTCTGAGATGAATTATTCCCCGCGCCACTCACTATTGATTCCCGCTAAAACCTCAACTATTATTCACTTCGGACATTTATAAATATACCCTCCAAATCAACGCGTGCCATACAATACTTTAAACTTTAAACGTTTAAACCAGCAATCCGTGAAACTGAAATAAGTATCCAGAGCATGAGCAATCTTCTTTTTCTATGTACAACCAACGTCGCTAGATTCATTAGTTATTACTGAAAGTTCGTGAAGAAAATTGCTCGTCAACCTTAAGTCATATAAACAATGTTTTAATTGCAGCATCTTAATAACCAGCAATCCGCAATATGGACCTGTGCCTGGCGGCAAACATGCATTGCTAAAGTTTTAATGAAAATCACCAATTACAGACAGCAATCTTGGAATATATCCCGGCAATAACTTCGGCTTCCCTTTTATGTTAAAGGCCGAGAAAGTTTGTCTAACAAGAGGTTACACGCTTCAAGAATTGCAGACAATGTTAATGCCGCGGAACGTGCGCTCGTCTAAAACGCTCTCTAATGACTTTCAGCCCGCTGAGCATTCCGTCTTTAAGCATTAACCCTCAAAGAACTTTAAAACGATAGTTGGATTAATCGCAGCTATTACTATTATTATGGCCAAAAACTTTTGATAGTTTGGGATAACTGCTCCATGTCGTCTTTAACGCTAAATCTATTAAGGAATTATTTATTGACCTAAATAAATGATTGCAAAGTACTATCGCTTCGACCTTTTTACGAAATTCACACAGTCTACTGATGGGAGGAAAATGTCTCTGATTTTCGCAGGCACGTCGAGTTCTCAATTTCTGTTGTTGTAAGAACTTTAGATTTCGTTGACTAGCCCACTAAAAGCATTAGTATAGCAGCAAACTTACTGTTAGTACAAGGTGCTCCGCCTGACTACCAGTCACACGCGAAAGCAAATAGTTGGAGTGTAGCAAGTTCACAGCATAAACTAGCGAAGTTACATTACCATTTGTATAATCGGTTAATAGTATCAGACTCCGGCACTCTGCTCCTATCGCAGGATCACTCTCCGCCACGTTAATGTACCTGTCGCCGAACTGATAACGCCTCCCATCTGTACATGCCGTCATAATTGCGAATCTCAACCCTTCCCTATCTCCCCGAACGTATAGATAATGCAACATTACATTGCCTGCTGTATACATATTTACTCGTCTGCTAAACCTGGCTGCCACACCTGACAACAGCAAGAAAATGTGGAGAGCCAGTAAAGCACAACGCGATTGCCAGTGATTTGAAGGATAATGAAGTCTGATTGAAAATGCGTGGCCTGATTTGCTATTTCGACTGTCGATTTAATTGGGGCAGAATAAATCACTCGATATTAATAATCATAATTTTAGTAAACTATCTTAATTGCGAGCGTTTCATTTTAATACTGGGTTAATAAGATCAAATAAGTATATAAATAAATTGGTAGGAGTACTTGATAAATCCCATACTGCTTCCAATTGCCGATCGAGTCTGGGTCATTCGGCGACTGCACATAATATTTCGTACGAGATAATATTACTTAACTTCGCTCCACATACGCATTCACCGCTTGTTATAATAGTGAGCGTTCAATCCCTCCAGGCATTCCGGGCGAGCTTGTTTTAATTACGCGGGAGTGCAGATTAAGGGGGTCATTAGCATCTCCAGCAATGGCCTACTTTAAGCACTGATACAATTTGCCGCATTATGTTCGTTATTCAGACTCGATGGAGTATCCCTGCCAGTATTCCTACTGCCTGATCAGTTCGGAGTGCGAAAACCACCCGAGATTAAATGCTTTATCGAATGCGTATGTTGACTGCCATTGCTATTATCGCGAATTCAACACTGAATGACAGTCAAAATCAAAATTGTCTGGATGCGATTTTCTTCAGGTTAAAAATCAAGGATATAATTTCTGCCCTAATTATACTTTTATAAATTCTGGGCAGATAACTACGTAGAGTTCCTCCACACAAATTTTATCTCGAAAGGGAACTCGTTGGAATGAAACGCGTGGGACTTTCGGTTTCACGCATAAAAACCAATTGGAATTGAACCAAGAAGCAAAGGTACCGGTGTCTCCGCGTCGAGGTTAAGAAAACATTGCCCAGGCGAAGGAAAGCGTTGTCGGAGTTGGGTCAATGGGTACCATAGGAAAGTACAGCGTGAAAAACACGCGCTGTCAGGATGGCGGGGAGTCGAAACTTTTTGCGAGACGCGCTCCTCGCGCGTCCAGTAATCAAGCGCATATTTCAAGCAGGCGACGCGGCGCTGGCTAGCTGTGCGCGATGACGGCGCAAGTGCCGAAATTTTTACGCTCGACGAGAACTTCCAAATTAAATAATTAACAAGTTAGTGGGCGTCGGATGCCGGCTTCATCAGAGTAGAGCGCGTTCCTCTGGCCCCCTCTCGGCCACCCGGCGCGGCGCTTCCTTTTTTCTACGACTGAAAGTTTGTTTGGAGTGCGAGTTGACAGGCTTACACTCGCCACGGCGCGCGCTCAAAGGGCTCGCCCGGTGCTAGCTTCAATTTTGCAGTACCACTCGCTTGTCCACCCGCACCCTCCGACAGTGACCTTCTTTTCGGCGGGTAATTATAATTAAACATAGATAGAGGAATGCTATTCGGTGCTCCGGAGTTCATTAGAGAGTGAAGCCGATCCTGCTGCAAGCTTCAAAAAGTAAAAAAAGCCTCTGTTGTGCCTCAAAGCGATTTTTCTATCCGGAATCTTTGAAAGTGTTACAAAACTCCGAGGAAACAAAAGGGATTGTTTAAATGAAACTAAAAGTGTTAGTGTAGTGGTTTAATACAACTCCGTTTTTGGTCTAGAATTGATTAATTGGTGGAATTTCTGTTAGAAGAACTACGGAGCTTCAATGCGGCTGGTTTAACTAATGCGGGGGTTTTAATCAGGCCATACAGACTTTGCCTGTCAGAAGCAGATAATGGAATAGGAAAAAGTGGAGGTATGTCGAGGTGGAAATCGGGCGCGCACGACAAGAACTCGTCGGAAGTTGGTGGCATGACAGGCGGAAAGAAGGTCGAAAAAGTTTGGTGGTCTCTAAAGAGGAGTCTCCCGGGTAGGAGTTCATAGCTTATGGCTTGGTGGAGTTGGAGGTGAGTGCTGCCGTCTGTATAGCTCTCCCAAGTGCGTGGAACTTTACACAGTCGTGTCGTAGCCGAGTATTACTAGCTTGGCGACGACGATGTGTCTAACTAATATAAGCGGCCCATTAAATTGCCCGGTGAAGAGCAGCTGTATTTTCCGGCTGCATAGTCCTCGGCGCACGAGAGGAACTCGTAAAATTCTTTTAGCGCTTCCGCTTCACGACTAAACCAAGTTTGGCTGGCGAGCTTGGTAGTATGCACCTTTTTCGAAAAAAGGATCCATGAAAGCATAAAGCGCGAGTCGAGTGTCAATGCTAACGAAAGGAAAGTGAACTCGGAGGAAATTAGAAATGAGTCAATCAACCTATTAACAGTCTCCGTTTGCGCCAAAACTCAGTTGGTTCGAGAAGCATTTCGCTACGACAGATCGTCCTGAATAATTCAGCTTTTTTAAAATTCCCTCATCCCACTCTCGGCAAGTCGAAGTTTCAGAATAAACAGCTCATCTGCGATGTAAACCTTTGAATAGTTTATGCATGCGTCCACATTCCCCATTGTTATTCAATACTCGGGTGGCTCCTGGCGAGAAAGCAGGCTGGAAACTCAAAGTGCACTTTTAAACTCCGATGAAAAATCATCCCACGCCACTTTTTCCAGTAGTCGCGAGGGTCCAGCTGGGACAGATAGTTCGGTTATCAGCGGATAATTACCAATACAGTGGCGAGAGCTGTGGGGATTCTTGGGCTATCTTCTCAGCGACTGCAACCCCAGCGGGGAGTCTCGTATCAAACGCGGCCTCCGAATGCAAGTGGGCCACGGAATATGCATGCATAAGCCCTGGACCGGAACGAAAGAGGAAGCGCAAGAGTACAATTTCAAATCATAACAAGGATTTCCTCCGGAGAATCCGGACCTACGTTTTACCATAGGACAATTACCATATATGTCGACCGTTTCAAAGAGACGACAATAAGGCGTATAATAAGAGGTTTACTCAGAAGTTCTTCAAAAACCTACAACGGTACGCCCGACAGTGCAGATCCACCGAAGCAAAGCAATTTATTGACAATTATAATAAACCAAATTATTCTACTCACCAGCCGGTTTTTATAAACGAAATGGATATTTGTAATAAGCGAGGTATGAACGATTGCTCACTTATTTTGTAGAGGGCAGATGAAACGAAGAGGTTCTTACAATCCATCTTGCACGAGGATCGACGAGAACCTAAGAGTTGGAGAAAATGCAACCATGCAAGATAAGAACGATTGTCTCTGGTATGCAAGCGATGAACGACTGCTCACTTTAGGAAGAGTGGCGGTGGCTCGAGTTTAGGGTCAAAGTTTTTACGATCCATCTCGCTCGCGGGGGTCGATGAGAATCTAACAGTTGCACAAAAGTGCCTGCAAGGATATTAGGCGGAAAGTAGCATATCCCGAGCGAAAAGCAAGGCGAGCTAATGCCAATGAGCGAATGCTCTTTGCTCAGATTAGATCAGTGCAGGAGGACGCGGCTTCTCTGTGCAGCGGAGCCAGCGGAGCACCACATCCACACGTTTTCATGGAACGTCTACTCAGTCGTTTGAGCGGTCCGCCGGATGTTACCGTGAATAATGATCGCTAAGCGACCTTAATTATGGGGGACTCCAGCTTGATTCTCATTAGGCCACGCGTCTGCTTGCGCGAGATTGAAGTTATATCCTGATAATGCCGAGCTAGCCGTCGATAATGTGGGATCGGGTGTTGCCGTGCAGAAATATAGTACGCGTACTATATATTCCTATCGTGGGTTATGGGATATCGACATCCAAGGATTAGAAATCACTATCCATGCCGATATAGTAATACTAAACTGGGAACTGTGCGTTATTGAAATATCGAATATCCAAGTAACTATCTCATTAATTCGGTGATTGACTGTATTCTCTAAAATAGTACCAGACGTCTCCGGTCTCCGAGTCTGGAGCAGTATTTTATGCAACATTCAGTTGGTTGCAAACGTGTTAATCTCGAAATCTGACACCTGCTTGTATCGTGCCAAGCAGATCTTGGTCCGTCGCGGAGTGAAATGCGCTGGGAGTCGAAAAAAAATTAGGTCGAGAGAGGATTAACTCGGCGAGGACTATACACTCGGCGCGAAATCTTGCGAAGCCCCGGGGCAAAATCGAGTTTCTCGCCTCCGCCGCACTCCTTTCGTATCTTTTAACTTCCTTAAGATAACAATGTGCTCGCTAGTGCCAATGCGGTTTCGCGAATCTCGTTCCTCTCGAATCTCTAGCGACGCGACGCCGCGCTGTCGAGTTTCGAGTTGGCGCATCTGATTTTACGTCTGCCTTAATATGATTGTTCCTCCCTGGGACAGCTCGAGTGGAGGAGACGCGTTTTACATTAATATCAGTGAGTGCATACACGCTGCGGAGATTAGATCGGCACAAAGATCCGCCGGATCCTGTCACCGCTTCAAACGAGCGTGCATGCGCACCTGTGCTCAACCATGTTGCTCGGCATACTCTGCTCCCCTGTCCTTTGATCTTTCGAGCAGAATCGCGGACAAAGGAACGATCGCTTTAAGAAAAAGAAATACTTGCAGCGTGCGCCGGCACACGCTCTCGGTCTTATGGAAAAATCTCATTCCTTTCGGCTGCAACGAACGCGAACGGAATCCTCTAATTATTTCCCGAAAAACTCTACCGTGATATTGATATCAACGTGAATCATTTTCACCAAGTATACAAGGGAATACCTTTGAAGCCAGGAGAATAAAAGTACTATAACAAAATGTAAAACCCAAAAACGGTGTCAATAATAACCCTGTTGACATAGATATTGATGCGACCATAAAGAATAAATATATAAAAGCAGAATCGTTTTTTAACAATAAAGCGGCCCCGATGACAATAAAACACTCAAGTTGTAGTAAGTTAGGAATGAATTGGATTGATAGGGATTTATAGGCGCTCGGTGGAAGATTCTACCTGGAGTGGCGTTCGCATGAAAGAATAAAGGCTGCCGGGAAAAATATGTTTAACCAATGGCGATTTCCCCCGATAAAAGGAAGGAAGGCCTTGCGGGTGTCGTTAAAAGCGACAAGTACTAACTGCCCCCCGATACCGTGGAATACGATTGTCCGAAATCGCCGTATGTACTCGTTCCACGCGATTCCCTTGGGATATCCCGGCCGGAGTCCCTCCTTCCTCCTACGATACGCTTAGGAACCCATAAATCAGGGGCCACTGCAACTATTCCAGGTCTCAGTTGGGTATCGAAAGTCGTGCATTATCGTGTGTACACGGCCAAAGACAGGGAGATGGAGGGAA
Source organism: Crossocerus cetratus (assembly GCA_963675795.1). NCBI lineage: Eukaryota > Metazoa > Arthropoda > Insecta > Hymenoptera > Crabronidae > Crossocerus > Crossocerus cetratus. Next base: position 6,247,985 of record OY776670.1, on the reverse strand, counting down.
AGGAGGAAGGAAGGACCGAATTCCTTGCCGAAGGAAGATTTACAGGACATCGCCGTTCACGATGTCCTTGTTTCCGAGCCCAACACACGTACATGAAACCCCTCGAATTCAGAGCCACTTCTTCTTCACCAACTTACGTCTGGTTGAAAATGTAACTGGAAGTACTGCTAAATTGTGCGACCGCCCAACTCGTCATCGCGTTGAAAGTAATACTAACTTCAAACTTGTATTATATTCCCAAACGACCTCTAAAACTTTTATGTTTGAGCGAAGTGGCCAATTCTGCATTAACAATGTGCCGTTTACGTACATTCAAAGGAGACGTAATAAATTTTCTGGGCTAATTTCAAATGTATTCCTTTATTATTACAATGGAGTTTTGAATGAACTAATATGGTTTTTATTATTAGAATTGTTTGCATAAAAGAAGAAGGCCAGCTTGAAACCGAAAGACTAAGTAAATAAGTTGGAGAACTGTTGGCGGGAATCGATTATACGTCGCGGGTTCCTATACGTTTCGAGCTGTCTGTTAACGATCGAGGACTTTGTTAGATAGCCTCGGCGGGATACCGTAATGCACGATCCACACGGAGACATGTTTATCACTCGTTTACCAAGAGATAAAACCCCGTGCACCCCTGCGTTGCGATGGCCCCTGCCCCTCCGGGGAAAGACAGGGACAATTTATAGTTCGCCATTGAGAGAGAGATCATTGTTAGATCCGCTTTTAAATCTCGGAGATCTCATTCCTTCGGATGATAACGCTAGTATTTATTTCCCCCCAAGTGCAGTTTTCCTGCTCCCCGATAGAAAGCAGCTTTGTTCCTTTGCAAGAAAAGGAAACTCCGTTTAGCTCGACCGATAATTATCGATGAAGAAGTCAACAAAAAAAGCTGCTCCGGCATTGTGCAAGCAATACTTGGACACTTCGCGTAATAAATGAAGCGCGCACCATCAATCAACTTGTCCGCCATGGCGAGTGACGGGTGTCTGCAATAAATAGCACTTTAAGCGACGTTCTTGTCACAGCAAATCCGGAAAGCGTGTAAATGTTTACTCGGCTCGCGCCAACGCATATTTTAGGTTCGTCGAGCGGACCCAGCAGTAATCTGTGATTTATCCCAATTCGAGACTTTTGCCACATAACAGTGGAGGGCCAAAGTATGTTTGAATGCTCGCAATAAGTCAGGACTGTGACATCGAGCTCCCTTCGAATTCCCATTCAAGGAAACCGAATGGGAATAGTTAGAAGGTCCACAGCGCAAATTCAACGATTTCCCATAATTATTCTAAACCATAAATGTTGCCAGGAACCACGGACACACAATGTGTCAGGAAAAACAAGCGGTACAGTTATCCGAATAACGTAAAGCAAAAGGCCGGAGAGAGAGAGAGAGAGTGGGGGAAGGGGTTGAAGGGGAGAGGGGGATTCAACAAAGGAACTAGCTTGCACATTCATCGAATAGGAAAGTACAGTGAGGCGCTGCTCGAGAGAGCTCGAACGATCACAAAGAAGCAAACGAAGTGTATGCGAGCGTTTTCCAGCCTCTCCTTTTCATTGAAGTAGACTCGTGCCATACTGAATAAACCGGCGCGCGGCAGAAGAGCGGCCGCGCAAAAGAAGCACCGCACTGGCACTTTAAAATGAAGACTGGCGCACGTAAACACTCGAATTATTCCGCGGCCACTGCCAACCATCTGCCGAGATTGTGAGGAGCTCGCCTCGGAGTCGAGCACTTTCTCGTTTCTCGCACAGATGCTGCTCGTCGCGCCGCCGCCATGACGAGGAACATGCTGGTAATTAGGACTTTGCAGGGATCCTGCGGCCGCCGCGACGGATTCGCGGCTTCCAGGAATAAGCAATCAATAGTCAATCAGTTGGACTTCCGTGCTAATCAGCTTGTGAAACGAGCTTATTATCGCGGAGACCGCTCTCCTGCTGGGACACGCGTCCTGTCCACGCCGCTTCAGATCTAGCCGGTCCAGCCAGCCCCAGACATTGTGAGGTAATTGGAACTCGACGATCGGGAATTTACGATTGCTACGCGGCAAGAATACCCGGCAAACCTGTTGAACAGTTCTCTCGGCAAGCCGCGCCGCTTTCCGCCACTGTCGACAGCCTACTTTTTAGCCGACCGAGTGTCCGGTTGGATTTGATATCCTGCCATTAACTGCCTTTCAAGACTTCCTCCCAGAGAAAAGGGACCAGCTCCAGTGGCAAAATCATACTCCGAATTTATTTCCTTTGACATGAAACCTCTTAGGACAGTGGATGTCTTTTCAAGTACATGGTAGTTTTAGACCAAGACATCTCAACGCGGAAACTTGGAGAATTTCTTGGTAAAACTAGAATATTCCACTTGGACATGTAAACATTAACGGAAAAACTCTACCAGAAATGTAATACTGTCGATGTCAACATGTATGTAACATTAAATTCTAATTAAAATTCTTTATCAACTATTTTATCTTATGTATAGCATGAAAAAATTATCACAAAAATTCTATAGCCGACGTCTGAGTCCAACTACGAAACTCCCTGAGCGAGCGAACTTTGAAAGAAAACTAAAAGTGAAAGTAAGTGTACAATTCTTAGGAATCCCCACAAATCCACGAAAGCTTCGCTCGCGCACTCCACGCAACGGGCGGTTAATTTTCACACTCTTTTCTAAGCATTCGACCAACGCCGATTTATAGATCTGCCATACCTGTTGCGCGAAAACCGCAGCGTTAGTGGCATCGTTTTTCGATGCGTGGCTTCGCCCCTTTGGCAAAGCCGATGGTGAGATACCAGGTTATATTTAGCGAGGTAAAGCGTAGGTATACACGGGGGCCACGATCTGCATGGGATATTCAAGAGCGCGCGCTCCGAGACCTCCAAGACGAAGATCTCGAAGGTATGGCCAGAAGATCCCGGCGATTCCTCGTGATCCGACAGCCAAGATTAATGCGGGCACCTTCTTCCGTTCCTAGCCAGACCACAAGTAGAGTCTTCCCTTGAAAGGCGAGCGTTTCACTTGCGCGCGCGGCCGGTCCCCTACATACACGCAACCCAGGCAGCCAGGTGTGAATACTGCTTGGGAGCGCGATGCATCTGCGGCTTCTTGGCTGCAAACAAAGCGAGTATCCTCCGAGGATACAGCCAGTGCCGACGCAGCCAAACAAAGCCGGCGCAATGAAAATAAAGAGGGAATGAAACTAGAACATGTACAGCTCAGGCTCAAACGCTCTCCCGTCCACTCTACCGGCTGGCTGCCGGGGGCTTTTGTATGTAAACAAACTCGGCGAGTGAACGGAATCGTTTGAGCATGCATGTGCCCGCGACCCGCGTTTGTGTTGTCGGCCATCAAGGATTCTGCCGCGACTTGGGAACAGTGGATGCAGTTATCAACTCTCCGCTCTCCGTACCAATTGCCAGGGCTCTAATTACTCGCTGCTAATCAACGGCCAAACAAAAGTGTCGCTGGAACTCTGGATTGTTAGGAACAAAAGGTCGTCGACGATTGCGCTTTAATTTTACTAGCACACCAAAGGTGTTTCGCAGAGTTTCTCCGCGTTATTAAGGATGACACGGGATAAAAATGTAATAAGAAAATGAGGCAATTAATAGTTTTGACTAAGTAGTTGGCATGTCGCGGTGGAATCGTGGATGTTCCAATTTCGCGAGCCGCCGGGAACAGTGGGATGGTTTATAATGCGGGCGCGGAACCATCCCGTTAACATGGCATTAAAATTTATCGGGCAGCCGGGCGGAAATTGGCCAAGGGAATCGTTAGAGCCGGGGATTGATGCAGTGCGTCCTGACGAGGCAGCAATTCGGCATGCGGAGATCGTCATTCCGCTGTATAAATTATTGTTCGGCCGGCAATCTTGTCGCCGTGCGCAGAGTCCACCGAGCTACTGAGATATTACAATAACCATTGTCCTCCGTGGCGCAGCTAAAATGATATTAATTCCTGCGAAGAACTAATACCAGGGTTCTTGTATAAGTTATACAACATTTAATGACAACGACTCGCATTTCGTGAGGTCTAACTTGACAGAAATGAAGAAAGGAATTTTGCGTGCTATACTGCTGCGATAAGGATAGCAGGAAATGAATTACTAAATAATCTGTGATTGTTCTCTTGAAATATAGTCATTCCCGTTTCCAGTGACAGTTTCACCGGCTGCCCGTTACAATTAGCCAAACCCGAGCAAGAACTCCCGACCAGCGAAACCGCAATCCGATACGTAGGATTCGATGAAAAGCATTTAATTCCTAAATACGTAAACAATGGCCGCGGTGTTGCGGGCGATGGGTCGCTGGACGGAAAAAGGAAAAATCGGGAGAATTCTTTCCAACAAATGAAACCAGCTGTTACGAGGGGCAGCAAAGTGAAATACGATTGGAGTGCTCTTGGCGACCTGCGGAATAAGCGCATTAAGGGCAGGGTAATCGCGACGGGGACGATCGCAACAGAGTAAACATCGGCGATTGTTGGAGAGATCGGAGCCCGGTAAAACTGGCGCGGTCGGAATGTTATGTGGCGGAGGTTGATTAAGCCGCGCTTTCAGACGTCAAATCCAGCGAGCAAGCTGGATATCCCGTGCATCGAGTATGAGGGGCGTTCGATTGAAGCAGCCGGGGCGAGCCAAGCCCCAGGCGGAACACCGTTCGGCAGAGTGGAATTTCAATTTCAAAAGTGGACATCGATCCTCCCCTCTCGCCCTCCGACCCCTGCGCTTCTCCTCGTCCTCCAGCGAGCTCGTACTACGCTTTTTTCAGCAACCCTCGAGGATATTCTTCTCTGGCCTCCTCCACCCTCGGTAACCAGTGACTCGCTATCTCAGAATACGTCGACACGCAGCCCTCGGGAAGGAGCGACGAATTTCCAGGCGCGGTCCCGTCGCGTCGTCGCCAGTGTCGCCACCCCCGATACACCGCGTCGGTATGTATGCCGTCCTGGCGGCCTGGGTGCTGGGTACACGCCCGGCGAAGAAAAAGAGACAAAGTCACGGAGGTGCGGATGCTGGACAAAATGGGGCCGTAGAGGTCAGAGCGGCCAGCGGATAAAGGGCAGATAATTATCAGCACTTTGTTACGGATCGCTTGAAGCTTCCTTTCAGTGGCCACCGAGCCATACAGGGGATCATTTATCAAGATAAGTTCCGGCCGAGGCTGGGATCGCGCGACATTCGACATCTACTTTCTTCGGCGGTACTTTGACCCGCCCTTATCGAGCCTGCCGGGACCAAGGCGATAATTGTTTCGTTAAGTGAGAGGAGAACCTCGCCGACGTGAATAAATCGAGGTCCGGTGACTGCTCTTTGAGGGAAAAAAGCCATTTCCTTCGTCGAGATTGACACATATACGCGTGCGTTTATCCTTCTTTTAGAGGAGGCCGTTTTTGTGGCAAACCGTTCGGAGTCTGATGGCCCAATTGGATTGTCCACCGCATACTTTTTTCTTATCGAGTTAAGCTGAGGAAAAAGCAGCTAGCAATATTATTAATCGGAGCTGATATCTTACCACTCTGGGCAGATGCTTCGATACTGCACCTGTAGCGCCGGAGAGTGTTTTCCTTCTTAATTTCAATTTAATATTCTAATGCATCGTGCAGAGACGAGGCCGAAAAAGCATTCATTTCCACGGAGCGGTGCTCGACACGAAAAGGATTAAAGGGCTCTGACGCTCGCGAGACCTTGGGGCTTAATGTCGACGAGGCGTCTTTTGAATTTCGCAAAAGCGCACATCCCCTTTATGTCAGAGCCAGCTTCTGCGGCAGATGGAACAGTTCGATCGGGTGAATACTTTTTCTCCACTGTGTATTCCAGGAATAACCACTAAATTCGGTCGATAAAAATAACCAACCAGGTGCTTGCCTCAGTTAAATATAAGCTTCTCTATTTTTCTCGGCGAAATTATTGTTCCATTGCATAATGAACGAAACAAGAGCAGGATTATGAAACATTAAAAAATTGAATTTTACATTTCAAAAATAAACTTTACCTAGAACTATAAATCCCTAAAACTTTTACTCGCAGATGGTCGGGCAGAGTGCAAATAGCAGATTTACTTAACGCAGCGGCCGTCGCCCGCGGGCATCGCACGCGAGTGGGAATAGCGCGCAATGTTGGGGGCAAGGAAGAAATGGGAAAAGAATGCACGTCGACACTCGATCGGGCGGATCGATGGTGCAGTTTCATTGTCAAACGTGAAACGCGAGGCTTCTCATGCCGGAAGGTTGCATGGAGCTTTAGCAAGCTCTCGGGCGGCCGCGCCGGCACAAGCTGTTGCCGCTGGTGCGTGCACATAGTGCGCGCAGGGAGGAGAGGAGAGAGAACGAGCGCGAACGATGGAAGAGAGCAAGTGGAAAGAGAAGCGAGCAGCGCGCACCGGTTGATCTAAAATGCCCGGGCAAGAGCGCCACTATTCTCAAACGCTAGCACGCGGATGTTGCGACAACCCTCTCGACTCGACTCCTCGGCACGTACACACATCGAGCGGGATGCCGCTGCCTGCAAGTAGAGAACTAGAGACACAGTGAGCGCGGCGACACACACCAAGTGAATATAGTCGCACGTGACCATGTTACGTGCGCGCGACCTCCACCTTTATCCGGAACCTGCCAGGGCACCTCAACAACACTCTCTGAACACAGCATCCTCTCCCCTCGCCACCTGCGCACCCCCGCGCATGCAATTATTTTGATACTACATCGACAAATCAGCGCCCCTTGCATCGACGCCGTCACCGGCAAATTCGGGTTAAACGTGCGCCTCGCGTGTCTCCTGCAGAATATCCAATGACCAGCATCCACCTCTTCAAACAACCCCCTCACACCCCCTCGCCGCTCGCTGTGCTTCAAATGCTGAAATCCTGTTTTCAGTTTGGCTTTCCTAAAATTGTGTGCTTTCAGCGTCCAAGGGCCTTGTTTCTGGAATAATTCTATTCTTTAATCGTCTTTTGTACGTCGATATTTCTCACCAAGATTTCTAAAGAATTTGATCGCAATGATTTGAATAGTATTTGTGATAAGTTGAAACTAGGATTTTGTCGGTGCTCTTTGGTGAGGGCTCGCTCATTATCTGTTACTATCTCGAGTGGCGGCGAGCTCCCAACGAATTAACTAATTGAATGGGGCACTTGCAATGCGCCCGGCGGCCACCTAGAGGACAAAACCAAGAGGGTGGAGCATTCGAGATGAATTACAAAACGCTTCAACAGGTAGCGAAGTTGAGCAACTAGTTGGAGTGAAAGATAAAAGACTGGGTTTCCGGATCGGTCTCCGGTCCACTGGAAACCTGGGGATTCGCGACTGTTCCGTAAACCGGGAGAAAGCTAGCGACTGCTTTAAACTGGCTCGCCCAAGGCTGCTTCGAAATTCCATTTGCCTTAATGCATTTTCAAGTTTTGATTGACCACTTCAAAGCAGACGCCCTGACACAAGGAATTAATGCTCCTCCGCGAAACTTCGTTATTAGCCCAGATTCCCTCTCTGTTGGTTTAATGCCGCCTGATCTAGCGAGGACCTCGCGCGAGCTCGTGGATTCCTTGCGGTTAGCTCGGCCTGGTTACTTCCCCGGCTCGTGAATAATCATTGATCAGCGCTCCAGCTATCCTGCTAAGACACCATGTTGAACGCTCCACTGCATTATGATACTGCAGTCCTTACTATACATTTTTCCCGAGAATTTCGCTGGGGACTGACCCTCTGGCAACTGGGTGAAACTAAATCGAACTAGGCCACAATGTCAATTGACACTTGACTGCTCCCTTCTCCTGGAAATATTCCGCGATTAAGCGATGTAATTGCTTTTGGGTGTCTCATGCCTTTTTCGATTCCTATGTCAAAAAGACATACATTCTCGAATCGCCGCATTCCTCCCGTGGCTCTCCCAAGGTTTCCCGGCTCCGCCGAGAAAACTACCGACAAACGAGAAAGAGAGAGAGAGAGAGAGAGAGAGAAGAGTAAGTGATGGAAACGTGAGACACAATCGGATTCCAGCGAAGGTCGCAGCTGGAGCTTACCCGGAAGGAAGCGGGCAAAGGGGCCAGATAAGAAAGGATGAGACGAATTGCCAGTATACCACAGTCGGGACGCAGGAGCATTTACTCCGCCTGGAAATCAATTTTTCGAAGACAATAAAATCCTCGTAAAAAGGCAGAACGAGTCACCCGATTTCGACCCGACGAGATTCGGTAACTCGGCGCAGCACACGTTCACTGCTCATGTTGACATTGAGACGACAGTTAATTATTCAATAAAGTTCGACTCATGACTTCTTCAACTACTTTCCATACCAGATATCATAAAATGCGAACAAATACCCCTTGAATTGATATCTTCCTATGAACGCGGCGAAAGCTTAAGAGACTTTGATAAGAGGAAGCTTTTGCAGACATAAAAGATGGGAGACGAGGTCCCGGGCAACGATTGGAAATAAATTTTTAGCCCCGGTAGTAAAGTCGCCGCCGCATTATCTTATAAGGAGGAAACGACACGCGGCACGTGGGCCTCGCGCCGGGGGTAATGAAATGGGAGGGCAAAAATTAAAACGCTACTCTTAACGAAGCAGTTGAACCTTTTATTGCCGGGCGCCGCGCTGTAGTCGGCCCCTGCTGGCCTCGTACTTAAAAGCCCTCGGCCCTCCTATAATGTAATGATAAATCACCGGCAACGTAATTATCTATCGGACCATTGTGCAAAGTGAAACGGTGGACTATAAAAACTGTTAGTACCACCTTCCAAATAAAATCCCTACGAGCGTAAAAATAAAACTTACCAGTGCCAACGATTCCCCATGGTACTTGAATATTACTCATCATTTTCCGTATCATAGAAACAAATATACCCCATCAATCGGGAACCTCTCACTCTTCGACATCCGAAAATATTGGAATATTATTAGAGTATGTAACATACAACTTGTTATGCTGCTTCCATAGAAGTTATAGCGTCCTTAGATTAATAGAACTGGGAAGAAGCCGTGTTTCCTTTAACCGGGATCCTTTGACTAATCAAAGTACGCGCAAGGAAAAAGTACTGGGTTCAGCTGAATGGAGATAAATCTTGGTAACTCGTGGAGACGATCCTATGCAAAGACGGTGTCATTGAGACGCGCTATACGTGACCAAGCCGATCCACCTACCACAGAGACATATCGGAAGAAGGGAACTTTCATATCACCGTCATCCCAGCTCGGCATAAAGCTAGGTAAGCGAAACCGCATTGCCCTTTGCCACCTGAAACTTCCAGCTCGTTCTCACCGCAGCTTTGTGGCAAACTCGTCCTAGCCAACACTCCGAGCCACCACTTTATCTGCAGGGGGAAAGAGCAACCACTGCTCAACGAGCGAAAGAAGAGAAAACCGGTGTGCTTGGTTGCTGCCCGTCGAATTGATACGTAAGGATGCGGAGTGATCATCATATCCGCTCGACTTTCTCGAAACTGAAACGAGAGAGGTCGTTAGACAGCCGAGAGCTGCTTGCTCCTCTCAGCGAGCTTTGTTGCAGGCTCTTTGTGTCTGCTTCTAATTTTTCAAACAGCACGCGACGACCTTTATATTACGACTGTGTCTTTTAAATTGTCTGTATCAACACATACACACACTCTGTCGTTCGCTTTATACAGGTTTCTGCAATTTGAGAGTATGTGTTTGTATATTGGTTTTTGTTTATGCAGCACTTCATGCGGCTAACAAGCGCACCTGGTTGAAATTTTGACTATAAAGCGCTGAAATGTGTAATTCCGAATGCATTGATTTCCACGGGTACACAGTATGTACTTTGAAAAATGATTTCCCTAAAAAACACGTCGATACGTATTACGATAACAGAATGTTCGCGAACAGTTTGTGAAAACCGGATTTTTGTTGAATTTCTTGCAAAATACAACTGGTAAACAAAAAATAACTACTGCCAGTTCTATTGGTACTGTGAAAACGAAATAAAACCGAGTTGGAATAACGCTCGAAAATCCGCGAAAGCGGAGATTCAAGCTTTCGATGGGAGAAAGGAACTCTCTACAAAAGCGAGGCTTGTGTTCTTAATTTGAACAAGCGGGCATTCTCATCGGGGATTCCTTGGCGCTTTAGGCTCGGTAAACCGAGTTTACACCGCCGAACTCGGTAATCCCCGGCCGAGAAGAAAGAGGACGGGCGCGGATGAGAATAAAATTCAGACACGTCCTCTCCTCGAATACCGGCGCGCAGTGCGCCGTTATCAAAATGTTTTCCATTCGTACAACACTAAACCAGTGGCAGGAAGGCCATTATCACGCGAGGAGCGCGAGGAATTCCCTAACATAGAAGAATGCGAGGAGAAATGTCGGCAGCAGTCGAGAGACGGCCGAATGCGAATGGAATAATTACATTTGCCGCCGTTCCGCTTTCGTTTTTCTGCTTTCGTATGGCGGAGCGGTTGTCATTGTTCGACGGCCCGCTATTATTTCGACATTTCACCGGAAGCGTCATTCTCAACGCGGACCGGATACAACTGGGCCCATGGATAGTCGAATTCGGGTATTCCTTTAATATTCGCCACGTCGATGCCAAGTATGCCTGCGCACAGACATTTCAGCTTAGCCTCTGCGCCTTTAATAATTGATGTGTGACCACACTCTGCTTCTACGATCTCGTTAACATCGATAGTCGGTCGAATTGCGCGGGGAACGCCAACTGGAAGTTACGAAAAAAGCGACCGCATGGTTTCCGATGAAACCCCTTTTCTCCTAATGTCCAATACCTTTTCGACTATTTCTACCTCGCCAGCTGGAAAGGTCGAAACTTATTGCACCCGCAAAACTACCGCGTCACGAATATCAAACGGGAGAAATGTTGCGAAGTTCTTTCGTATAACTTGCTGCAAATTAGAACCGAGCGTTAGATATGCAAAGGCTCCGTACCAAAATTGAGAACAAATCTGGCTGCTCTGATCGACAAGGAAAAAAAGCGTGAAAGATAAAACTTACCAGCTTCAACCAGGCATTTGTCGTCAATATCTGATTCTTCTCGTCCTGAAATGAGAAATAAAGGTATAGCGTTAGAATAGAACACGATCATGTCGGGACTGGTTTAAACTACCTGTTATATGGATGTACTACATGGGGATCAGGTAATAAAAGGAGCGATACATGAACACTGCCCAGTAAAACGTAATATGGTAGTTAAAGACGACCCATCTTCTTATCTTCAAGGTATACTCGATTTTAATGTGGATCTCAGAGAAAAAGAAGCTTTTAAGAGATTCAAGTACGACTCTATCACAGTGCCACACAAAATTTCTGTGTTTCTCTATATTTCTAAGCCCTTGGAACCATTAAACTCCCAGTGGTAACATTTACTGCAATTACTCGCTGCAAATTGCTTCCTCCAATTTCATATGTTATCCTCACTACTCTCGAGTGTGATAATTACTCGCCCGCCACTTTAGGAATTCAATCCCTAGGCAGGTATGACAGCATTTGAATTCTTGGTAGTTTTTACCTCGGGCGAGCGAGTACCTTTCGTCGAGGTACATATTTCGCGGTGCAACGGAACTCTTCCTTCACTCGACTCTTATTCCGGCGAATTTTATTACCGCGTGAATTGCATGAATCTTACATTACCCAGTGTATACATATACATATATAGACGCGGGCTGCACGCGTTTAATGAAAAGGCGGGCCTTCATTCTTCCTTAGACAGGAAGTGGATGTTCTCTGAATATATGTAGACCAGTGCACCGCGCTCAATGTATGACCAAGACTGATTCACCGAATTCTTCAGTTATGAATAGCGCCAGTTCGCCGAGAAGTACTTCATACTTTATGCATGTACGTACATTCGCAAAATCTACTGCCCCGAGGATGATATGACCCGAGGTTTCCTATAATTCATAAACTTTGTTACCAGCAAAAATTTTCCAAGTACTCTTGAGCAGGAATATACATTATCTTGACGCAAAAAAAGAGAGAGGTTCAATCAAAATGCTACAAGCACCGAGTCACAGTAACCAGTAAAGCCGAAGTGAGCTAAAATACTAAAGATGAGTGCGACAACGAAACAGATTAAGTTGAAAAATCTGCAAATATTGGAAAAGGTTTAAAAGTAATTTATTGTTTCTTTGCCAGAGTATTCTGAAATATTCCATGTCCTGCTTCTACAATTCTATTAACTATCAAGCAAAAGGAACTAGATATTATCTTGAAGGAATACGAGGATCCGCAGGAACGGGGCAGAAAATTCAATTTCCTCCTGTTTTTTTTCGATTTATTTAACCTTCACCTACATTGAGCCGCGTAACTGGTTCTACCGGCTTTAAAGCGAGATCAAATTAAAGCTCGTTTTGCCGTCCACTTCAAACTGAAATCAAATCGATCGCAAAAAGTAGTGGGTCAAAACGCTTCGCTCGCTCGCGCGAGAGAAACGGAGTCCATGAATATTCTGCCAGGCATTCTTGTTTCCTGTAACGCAGCATGCCAAGCTTCTTTGCAGGCGCCACGCACCAAAAAGCAGTCAGCTTTTTCATTTTAATTTCAATTCTTTAACCAGCAGAATGGAAGATTTGCCTATAAACAGACTTTCTCAAGTTTTCGTTGCAGATATTCGCCCGGTCAATCGGGAAACTAGAATTAATTTGGGTAAACCTGAGTTTTCTGATAAAAGATGGGAAAACAGCGTTGACTTGGACCGGATATTACATTGCATTACAAATAGCCTTGCCCATAATTAACACTTCAAAATACACCGGAATTCCGCTAATCAATACTCCTTCGGAATTGATCCCTTTAACGCTCAATAATAAGCGCGATGCGAGGGCGCTCGCCCTGCAAAATTGCAATTGTTGCCACGATATTTCTGTCGCAGCAAAACCGGTACTAAATCGGGTCAAGGACTGCAGTCATAGCATGGGGCTACTCCCTAATAAACCGCATTATAATCCTAGCCAAATTAAATTCGCAAGTACTAGCCGACTCGCGGGAACCCGAGCTTTGTACATGTATTCGACGGAATTATGATACCGCGAAAAAAAGAACGTAAATCATACTTCTGAGTTCTCGAGCTGCATTTTAACAGGAGATTTTTATATTAAAACTAAAGAGGTGAGTTCTATAAAGTGTAAGCAGTGTAATATATTTCCTGTGCAAAATTATTAATATTTGGAGTACGTCGCTTTTAGGAGTATACGGAAATTAAAGAGTCCCATGACTTTCAGTTACTCTTGATGAATACATTTCAGTATTATTTGACTCCGAAGAATAATTAAATTCCGCACAACGCTCGTTGATAAAAATGTTTGATTGTGATGGTAGCGTAGTGCGAAATTGAGCTAGAAATGCGGTGGGCCGGCAACGAGCCATTATTATTACGAAAATAGATTTGCCGGTGACATAGCTGTGATTAATCGCTGTTTAATTCATTGTTCCGACGGAGAGTGGGGATTGTCGGGTAATAGGAAATCAATATGTGTATGATCGAATTATCGAATCAATCATCGCGAGCCAAACTGGACTGCAGGTGGCCCCGATGCCGAAACTCGTTATTCAAAATACCAGGTCAATTTTCGTGGGAATGCTCTGGACTCTCGTGTTTCGGATATTGACTCTACATTTCTCTTGGAATACAGTTGTTTGTCCCGCGAAATATCAAGTTTAAACGTTAAATGCTTTAACTGCCCAATGTTAAACTATCAACTGCCGGTTGCAAAGCTTTAAACCCTTTTGATTAAAACCCTTTTGGAGGAACAGTAGATGTAGAATTACAAATTTTGCACACCATCCATTAGCCAGGCAGAAACCACGACCCCTGTGCGTTTGAGTGGGTTCACGAGACCACGTGAAAGAGTAACATTTATTACCACTTTTCCACACGAAATTGGAAGTATATGCCACGCGCGTTCCCTCAGCGACGGTGCCCGATGTGATATTTCACTGGGGAGTTTCGAGCGCCCCGCACTTTATCATCCATTCATCACGGTGGATATTCAGATACTTATCAGGTGCAGTCGAGCGATTTTAAATTTGCCACAATTTAGTGGCTGTTCGATCTTGTATTCTGGGTCAGCGTTTGTGCCTGTTCTACACTCGATAATTGATAGATTCAAGCATTCGCCCTTCGAATTACTGTTAACATACGCCTTTCGTAAAGGAGTTCTTGACCCCTGTCAAGTTAGAACCGCATGTTCAAAAACCTTTAATTTTTTCGACAGTTCTAGTGGCACCCCATCGAATTCTCTTAATTCCACTATGCGCATTGTCCAATATCGACTTTATAATAGGAGAAATAAAGAGGTTTATATAATGACAATGTGAAGTTAGCACGCCAAGTATTATTCTACTAGCATTATTCGACTGCATGGTATACGTTATGTGCTCCCGAGATTCAATGAAAGTGTTGGTGAGTTGAATACGAGCGGGTAGTCGGAGCGTGGAAGATGGACAAGTGCGGATGTTCCTATTTGGATGCAGTTTCCAAGCAATATCAGTCCCGAACAAACACTGGAGCGGCTGCGAGCGCGCTAATAAACTGTGCGCGCCTTTGCTCCGAAAACTTATTGGAATTGGCGGTGGCCGTCGCTTTTGACCGAAAGGTCACACGCACGTAATTTGCATGGGTGTCCACTTCAAAGTGAAATCGAATCGAAGGTCAGGCCGAAATAGGTCAGAGCGGGCCTTATCGGGGACGCCCTGCCTTCCCGGGCGACGTGAAATGTATCCGAGCTCTTCCATGTAAATGAGATTTCCTCCAAGATCAATATTTAATCGAGGCCCGTGAGGCCGCCCTCCGCCAATAATTATCGAACGACAATACTATTCCGGGGAATCCGGGGGCGAAGCGCGATGCCGGACGTTCATTTCGCCGGACAGAGGGCTCTTTCTACTGGATCCGCAGGACAGCGCGCCGGAACGTGGAATGTTGCACAAACATGGCGGAAGCTTAACGAAAAATTCGTTCGACAAGTGGAATTGGAGTATCGTGTCGCCAGGGGAAAAAGCGGGTGGGACGCGTCGCGACGACGTGGAGTGAGAAAAAAGCCGTTGATGGAGAACGCGTGCAACATTTTGAGTAGTAACAAATGGTGCTTAACCCGGAAGCACGTACGTACAACACACTCTCAGCATCGCTACTGAAACTAATCAAGAGAATGGCCCTTGTCCCTACGGCAGGACTGTGTGTGAAACCTGTAATTGTATCCCGGTGCGTTCAAAGGGACGCTGAATCGAAGGTCTTCGTAAATAGGTCACTCAAACCAAGACACACGATACACACACCAAAAACACACAGCGGCACGCGCCGCTCGCTCTCCTCTGCTCTCCACCTACCTAAATGCCAAGCTCAACCATTTTCGCCAATGACCCAGTTGCCGCCGGCGGACCCACCCAAAAAAAAGCTGAAAAACAATACCGTGATTTTTACCCTCAATCTAACTATTTTCTCGTCCATTTCTCCATTCGCCCCGGGATTTCATCCTTTCGCGATGGAACACACCCAATATTGTTATACGAATCATTTATAGTGGACAGGATTGCCACCCAATATTTCCTTTCTATAAAAACTTATACATATAACAGCTGCTAGGAATCAAATGCGGATATTCATTAACAAATAATATATTAAGCCAGGGAGACAGGTGTAGCTAACCGAGAACTTAAGCCACACACTGCAACTTGGCATAACATAAAATAAAAATGTTAAACAGCACTACAGCTTTACCCCAAGGAAAAACCGAAACTCCCCCAGCCACGTATCTGTAAAACGTTAAGAGTCGAAGGGAAATCCCGTAATGCTAAACGTCAGCACTGACGTTGCAAGTGTATTGGATAACATCGCCTGGGAGAAATCTACGCGGGCCACGTATAAAGGACTCAAGAACAATGGCTGTGCGAGGGGGTGCGCGAGCGCGGCCGTGAAAGCAAGGGAGAGATTGTGCAGCGACAATTGTTTCCGCATTTAGCCGGCCGCTCATTTATTCGCCTTTAAAAAGCCACGAATGCTCTTTCCCCTGGGGGGAGCGTTCGCACGCAGTAGAGGGTGTGCTGCTGCGGTAAAGGGGGCCCCGGCTCTGTGCGAAGGTACATACAAGTTTAGGGAGCATTGAGAATTAATGACTGCTCAAGCAGAGGGGGCAGGCGAGAGGGGAGCTCGGATGGCCGAATGGACGCGTGACTTTAAGCGATACAACGAGCCTCGGAGGCTCTAGCTCGATTTATCATTGCGATCCGGGATGGGTAAGGGAGCGCCATTAGTTGGCAGCATTGAGTGTGCCAGTGATAGACCGTTTAAGCCTTTAGTGGGGTTATTAGGACGTGCTACTTGACGACGCGTTCCCGAATAGTCGTTTGACAGCTGATGCGAACCGCTCCTAATGAGAACTCTGATTTTGAATTTCTCAACGAACATCCAACCTATTCAAAAGCTAATCGGTGGAAATTCGTGTGTGTGATGTGTCCTGCAAAATGCACCATGTCCCTTTGATATAAGAAAGCCCTTTGAAAAAGCACGTTCAATTGAAATGTAGACGTTCGTAGAAGAGTAATATCCTGCATCTGGAGGGAAGATCTGTATATTAAAAACTTTATAGTACAACGAGATCGAGCCCAGCCAATCAGTTAGTCGTTTCGAACGATCAAGAGCGATCAACTGGCACAAAAGGAAGCTGAATTGAAACAGTGCCTTCTTTATCCTGATATGAAATAACTGGACGAACGAAGGGGGCGTGTGTGTGCGAAGCAGACTTTGCCACAAGTCAGAGGCGGCGAATCTAAAATGTTTCCACGATATTTCCTCACGGTCTAAGAATTATCAAGGAGACGAACAGAAGCGACACCGACAGCGTCCGCCGAAGCAGCCGGGAACAATGGGACTCGTTTCAAGTTCCACGTCATTAAGGCCTTCATTCCGAGTTGACAGAAATTCGCTCGAGTGCAAATTATAAATAGAACGTTCCGGTTTTGTTCTTCCGGGCGACGGCGTGAAAAGAAGAGCCGTTAAATAGACTACAGTTAAAGAAAAAGGCGGCTTCATTAAAAGATACCGGCGGGGAAATATTATGATGGAGGAGATAGATAAGATTCTATTTTAGTACAATAACCGGAGCAACGTAAGAAAGAGAAAATATATCTTAATCTGAGCTGAACGAGAAATAAAACTAAGATTATTTCTGAGACTATAATTCCGGACTGTTAACGCCTAACTGGTAGCTGCGAAAAAACAGCGAACGATGCCTAATTAGAGAGTGAAATAGCTCAACTGCTTAAGCTCGACACTGATAAGTCTTACTTTAAGCCCACGGGTGCACGTTTATCTGCAGCTTAAACTTCTTAAAGAGCTGATCGCTTTCGAAGAGTAGTATAAAAACGGAAGCTCGCGGAGGGTGAGTTTAACGAACGCCGATGCCAAAGAAAGCAAGTCAACTTGAGTAATGGTCGCGAGTTTTTGTATTGGTACGCAAAGCATCTCCTATTTTAATACCGAAACATTACAGAGCCTAATGTTTCTAAGCCTATCTGCAACGACGCGCCAATCATGGTTTAGAGAAACCCACCCAAAATACATATATAAATATAGTATAAAAGTATAATTCTTACAAAACGATAAAGAAGATACCGATTTCTAAAAAAGTCCGTAATGATATGCCGAGTACAAATTAGGGAACTCGCGCTATTAACCCTTGAATCTCATCAGTCGACCGTAAATGGAGTAACGACAGACTTGAAAGAAACTTGGGAACAAACGAGAGCACAGAAATTAAGGGCAGGCCGATGTAAAATTCCGCTGATCATTAGGACCCGGGTGGTTCCTATGTATGTATTTAGCGGTGTGCTGCACGAGTACAACTTTCACGTGAAATGACGGAGGCCGAGTAATATGATGAGCTCGCTTTACCATTTTATAATTGCAATGCTGATGAAAAAGCCCCTCGTCACTTTTCGCCCGACAGGTGTGTGTGAATATAGCTCTGAACAGGTGCACAAGCCCCGTCGGCCTATCCGTGTTTAGTGTATAGGTTTTTCAACGTGTGTGCCGTCACACCGACACGCACACATTTATACGTCCATCTCTGCCGAAACAAGAAGGACAGCTGGTGGCCGCATGAGAGCTCAAAAATCTGAAAAGACGCGGCTTTAATGCACGGGACGGCGCAAGGGCGAAGAGAGCCCGGATATTCGCTCGCCAGATACTTCTCATTATGCTAATCGAAATTCCTGCGACGTTCGCGGTCAACGGGTGGATATAAAGCGCACTCGACATCCTAAGAATGAACGCCCGTGTCGAGAAAGTCACCCCGACCAAGTGTGATGCTGCAAGAGTTGAATTTCTTTGTTATTCTACCTTGAATCAACATTGTAACAATTGGACATTGAAAATCCTTTTGAATTTTATCTTCCAAGTGACCGCAACAGAACCGTAAAATATCAATTTTTCCCAGCATTTTTTTCCCTCGTTTCTATGAAAAACGATTTCGGTAATAGAGAGTAACATATTTATAGTAAATTTCCACTCTAAATTTCGGAGTAACAGCTTCCACCCACGAAAGAGGAGAACGCAACCATTTTCCGAAGTTCACTTCCCAAGCGATTTCCAAACCGCGGAAACGGTCCGGACCATTTACGTGGCTCGGTTCGCCAGTTAGCATGTATTCCGAATCGCATTACTCGGAAATTTAAGACTTCGTTTTGGAAGTTCAAACCTGCGCTTCGTGGGGTAGCATCCTGCAGCCATGTTTTACTTCACAGACACAAATGTAGATTCAAGCAAAACTACCGCTAAATTCCGTAAGTATTTAGAAATTCCTTGCACCACGACAACTCACTTACTCATCTACTGCTTCCGTAATCACGAAAGACTTGTTCTATAAAATCAGTAAATATATATTCCATATTAACATTACTCTCTTAGAAAACCAAAATATTCGAGCGGTGCTGGCGGTGTGTGTTACTTGAATCTGCTGAAAATCATTCTTCCAACTACTCGGCTAAACTTCCCGATGAAATGTATCTGATAAGTTTTCAAAGTGGTGGAAAAGTTTAATGTAATATCCAGCAGTCAGTTATCGGGAATGGAAGGCGCGTTCACCGGATACATCTATAAAACAATTGGAACGATCGGCAGCGTGCAACGGGACCAGGGAATGGTATCAGGGCATCGATAAATCAGTAGTGCATTATGGTATCGGTGGTGGAGCCCTCAAAATAGGGCTCTGTTCATCGAAATCCCATAAGAGTAAATCTCGCTCTAAACTAGACGAACTGGGGGCGCGTGCCGATGATAGTGGGATAAAGAGAGGAAGTAAGGGAATACGATGAAAATTTAATATCTCTGGCTGCTGTGTTTCGGTATGTTTAATGGAAAACGAGCGGCAAAAGGCTTTCCCAGAGTGGGATTTACAGGAATAGCGCTAGCTGTACTTGCGTATTTACCCAGTGACACACATCGGAAAAGGAATATGTATATGTAGAGTTTCCCTACGAAAATGAAAACACAATTCGAACTCTCGGTCACCCCACACTGAATTTCAATCGAACCTGATTTCCCTCTCTAGTATTCACTCAGAGATATCGTGATCTCATTATTCTCTGTCAGCGAAGCGAAGGGGAATCGCGCAATACGAATTTCCCCGATCAGCCATTTTCTTCAATGGCTTCCAACAATGCGTTCCTCCAAACTTCTTACTAGACAGGATGTATTTTTGTGCCAATTGCGTTTCTCGGAAAAGTTTATGGGAAGTATCGGGACACGTACCACATCGATGATCTGCTGCAGGGTGATGCCGAACTTGACTTCAAGCGGCTCACTCTCGTTCGCCACCGGCCTCTCCAGGCTGTTATATGATGACAGGAGCGCGTTCAATAAGCGCTTCTCGTGCGGTCCGCTGACGCTCTCTGAAAGCAACAACCGGGAACTGTGCGTCAGTATATAGGTCGAATCTGCCAAAGCGTCTTAGCTTGTGGACAAAGGTGAGCGAGGCCACCAAAACTTATAGTTAGCGTATTGTATGCTTAAAGCGTATAACCTTCTTAGTTTTTAAAACCCATGCATTGCTAATTAACACAATAATTGTCTCTACTTTGTATATTGGCCAGGACCAATATTTATGTCTTTGCTAAAGAAAGCATACTGGTTTCATAACCTCGGTCGATGAAACCTCGTCAATTCAAATTGCATAATTGCACTCCTCGTTGTATACATAATTCACAATACTTCTCAGTTAATAAAAAAATAGTGCACGTTCCAAACTATTTTTCCGAATTTACACTAAGAAATTGGCTAGAATGTTCCAGGCCGAAATATGTATATCTTACAGCAGTGGGTACATGGAAATCTGATATAAGTCTCATCATTATTCAGTGGCCAGAGTTATTTCGCCACCCCCGCATTACTCGGAGCTACAGAAACTCAAGTCGTCTGCTACATAGAACAGTCCTTCTAGGAAAGTGTAGACTGGCAAGAAGATCGCACCGCCCGCTCTCTCAATTACACCCACAAGCCTGAATTCATGATTCCAAGCCATCATTAAAGTATTACAAAGCAAGTGGTATTCTGAGGTGGTGGGTGGGTACTGGGTGCACTTAGCATAGTGACAATGCGCGCATCTTAATCCGAAAGTTCCGCTTTTGCCGGCAAGTTTCGCCGAGCGGCTTCGGGATGCAATGTTGCAGCGTGTTATTCAAGAAAAGTGTGCGATCCACTCGCTCGAATAATGAATATATTTGCGTCCATGAGATTGTTGCTCTCTTCCTTTCTCTCGCAACGAAATTCGAAGCTCGCATGCATTCCGAGTGCTCCTTCCTCCGGCGAAGGTCTCGACTCTCGAGCGCCGTGTGGCCGAGCGCTCCATTTCCAATCGGTGCTTTGTAAGCATAAAATCGTCTGGAAGTTCGCGGCGAGAAGCGAGAAGCCGCCGCGGAAGAACAGTGAGAAAGATGAGGAGAGGCCGAGGTATGAATGGCTGTTTCAACGAGAACAATTTGTATTCATGAAATTAGACGATGCGCGAAAACGAGAAACGCGTTCTCTTCACTCCGGCGAATCATTCCGCTAGAAAGACAATGTCTCTTCCTTTCTCGGCGTTCCCGGCGTTCCCGGCGTTCCCTAGTGGATGCCGGAGGAACAGAGGCTAATTGATTACTCGAGTGTGGAGGTACTGAGTGCGACTGCTATCAAAGATTCTCTCAGTGACAGTCTGCTCGACAAGTGACTCGTACCGTTAACAGCCGGTTGCGCAGGCATTAGCCACCGTCGCCCCGTGAAATCCGCCTTTTCAGGGCACAAGTTTGTTCGGAAATTTCTTCCGCTCGAGCGCTCCACTCTGCCAGCTCTAACGCGCCCGCCCCCCCCCCCCCCCCCTCTGTCTCTCCGGATTTCGATATGACACGCGAAACGAACTCCTATCGCCAATGCCCTCGGCACAAACCGGCTTTCTACCTCCCCACATGTAGAGAATCGCCCGGATCAACGGCGATCTGCTATTCGAACCTTTGAAACCGGCCCGAGCCCTCCACCACCCCCTCGACCTCTTCTAATCACTCTGAAGTTAGCCGCGCGTTTATCGGCGATGGAATTATGACTGGATTCCTCCCGACTCAACTTCCGAGCAGACTGGATTGTTGGACACAGCGTTCAGAGGGATTGAAAACTATCCTCTGCTCTTCTCTTTCTGATATAAAGAATGCGCAAGAAATAAAAAGTATCGTGACTGATGTAGTCTCGTTTATTTTGTGCTCCCTTCGCCATTAGTAAATCGAGGGGTGGAATGTCTAGTACTTTACATTCTTTCATCCCCAAAATTCCACTTCAAATTTGTGAACAGATTAAATTTATATCATCTAATAAATGTGTCCGCGTTAAAGAAAGCAGCTCGGAGTTCAACTACAAACTACCGCACCAGACCTAGAATAAATAGTCCACGGTACTAGAAAATAATTGGCGAAAATCAACAAAAGCATAATGAAATAATTATGAGCTGGTTTAGGCACTTTGATTTGCACTATCCGGCCAGTCTCAGCCCTACCACAAGGGGCTCGACGAGCCAGTAGGAAACTGTGCCTTTCAAACTAGCATCCGGAAGACTGGGAGAGTTTGGGGTTGGCTGGAACTCGATTAGCATGTAGGTGGTATAAGAAAGGCCCGGCGAAGTGCTCGCAAAGGGCAAGCCGCTTAAACTATTGCTAATCCCTTATCGAAAGGGGCTCACGTAGTTGGTGGGCAGGATCCAATCGAAACTACTATATTCGGCGCGAGCAGCACGTGCCCCTTAACCAACTTCGGGATCGCCGTCACGCGCTTCGTTCTCGAATGCGAAATGCAACAGGATCGTGTCCACGAAGACAGGTAGAGAGAGAGAGGGAGAATAATGGGCAGCGATCGCAAGCACGAATTCGGCACACGTGCGACCACCATTGAAGCCAGCACCGAAATACCTGCCGGCCCACAACAAATAGGCAGCTGAACCCGTGAACCACCACTCCTCTCTCGGCAACCAACAATCCGACTATCTGCCGACCCCACATACATGCGCGCCAGCCTCACCAGGCTATAAATGCGCCTGGCTAAATGCACCTCCCTTGCGACCAAGATATTCCTGACCATTGCATTTCTTGCAGGACTATATATATTTGTTGAACGCTCATGAAATGGGCTCTTCGTCATTTTGTCGCTGGTAACAAGAGTAAAAATGGTCGGAAATCGATCTCGCACAAACGCTCCTTTAAAACTAATGTTCTCGCCAGAACATTTATTTTAATATAATAAATAAATTTGATATATTGGAATAGTCGAGGATAAACAGATACTGCAAGAGCTGATAAATGTTGAAATACGATACAAATCAATATCGACAGAGTAAAATACATGAGGTAACATAAAAGATCGAATCGACTACAATATCTTGTGGTCCGCGGTAGAACAAACTCCCTCGGGAGATCGATTCGGTAGATACGGCTAGTATCAAAGTCGGACGATATTAAGTGGCCTGATTATCAGCGCATACTGCGTGTGCCGCGGAAATTTAATAATGTCTCCCGTGAGTTATCGATTTTTGCGCGTCTGTTGTCCGAGCCTTGCCGCAAGCTGAGCCAACCGGCACGGCACATACCTGCTCCGGAGATAGTGGCACATCGCAATGTGGCTGGTGCGCGCTCGCCGATATAGTAAATATATTGTCCCTTCCCGATTCCTAGCTGGCCGCATCGGTATTCCGTAGTTCCCGGCACAGCACGGCGCCGTGAATATCAGCCTCCGGAATTTCCTGCAAAATTCACCAACCAGAACTTCCATCCTATCATTCGTGCCGCGAATTTCTTCGTTTGAACCTCGCCTAGGAGTCTTTCGCCTTCCATCTATCGGCAATAATTCTAGCGGAAGTATCGATTCGATTGATATAGTAATACAAAGCTTGCTCGAATGAGCTAAGTGTGTTCTGCTTGTTCTTGGACCTTGGAACTCTGACACTTCGATGTCTTGCTCTTGGAACTTGGATTCTTTTCCAAGATTCTTTTGGGCTTTGGAACCCCGACTCTTCAATTCCTGGCTCTTGGAAGGTAGATTTCAAGACCCTTCGGCTCTTGAAACAGACCTAAAATAAACCTGACCCGAATACTGATGCGGGCACTACTTTAATGTTTAAAGCACTCGCCGATCAAAAGAGGGAATTTCCAATTAGAATGTCGTCCAATCGATAGGAGAAACCGGATCCGCTCTATTGCGCCGTGGATTATTTCAATAAAGCCGAAGTGGGAGCAATAGGAAAATTAATGGGAACTCCATTACCAATACCATGAAAAACACTGCCGTCCAGAATTCCCCGAGTAATTTCTTTAATTTCCCTCACCCCCCAATAGGTTTGACATCAACCCCAATAATCCGTGGGGATCGAAGATTTCCTTTGCACTGACAATTAGCGAACAGCCTGTATGATCGGCTTACGCATTAACAGGCCGGCGAATTGTTGGAGGAATATTCAATGGGAGCTTGGCGGGTAATGCCTGAAACGCGCTAAATGATTAGTAATATTTTACGACGGCTGTTCGCCAGCACACGCGTCGACATGCTCCAGCCGAGGCGAGGCGAAAGAGGAAGAGAGCTGACATTATTAACCAGCTGGAGAAAGGTCGGTTCAGAATGCGGAAGCCGAAATTGGCTTTATGCGAACATATTCCCGCGCTACAGATTACTTACGCCTACTTGTCCGGCCCGGTTCTCCCTCGCACACTCTCATTCTCTAACGGCGTCTCTCTCGTGCAAGTGATAATTGCGGCGAGCGGTAACCGTTAAACCAAATCAGCATCATTGGAACGAAATCAACGTCATCGTTAATCAGATTAGGTAAAGGTATTACCCTCCCCCGAGCGCCCGCCCGTCCCCGCCGCCTCCCCTGCCGAAAGCCTATCGATCGACAACCTCGCTAAACTCTAGTTTATATACTACCGGCGTATTGCATCGACCTGATTAATCATCTTCGTAATATCAGACACCGAACACATGCTGCATTCGGATGCCCATATATCTCGCTCCGTCCCGTGCCGAACAATGCCAATAATGGGCAAATGATTATCCTGATTTCATATCCCGGTTTTGTGCAAACAGTCGTCCGTTATTGCACCCGCGCTAATCGTTGTTCGTGAAGGACACACGTCTCGGGTAGTGCGATGGGATACATCTATGCTTCTGTTGCAGAAATAATGAAACAAGCAGGAAATAGAAATTTGCAGTAATCAAAAGTGCAGCTGACGCATACTTTAACGATATAGTTAAAAATCAATGAAAGCAGAACCCCGATATTAAAATCTGATAATTCTACGGGAATATCCGTCGATATTGTAATTATAAGAAATTATTGAAGGGAAAAGTAGCCGCGTACTTGTGAGGCACTCGGTTGGCGAGATGAATTGGAGCGTCACTCGGATTGGGGAGAGTCGATGGCAGAGACTCGTGGGGAAAGCATAGCTCAACCGGCTGGCAGTCAGCTGGCGAGAGCGGCGCGCTCGTAATTGATGAGATGTGCGTAAGACTGGCTGGAATATCGCTCGACAGAACTCTTCGGGTTTTCGCGTATATATATACACACAGACATATATATATATATATATATATATATGTATGTGTGTCACGTGACAAACGATATCGGAATTGAAAGGCTGCCTCGCCGCCTGCTGGCGAAGTGGCTGGATAATTCCGCCGCGTATATAACGTAGGCGGAATATAAATGCGCCGCACGCCGCTGACAAAGGACCGCGGAATGTCTCAAGCACCAAGATTAATGCCCCGTAAACGCTTTGAAACAAGAATTCATCCTTTAATCGAGAGCACTGGGGACAGGTTCTCGTTATACATCTGCAGGACATTAATGTAATATTCCATTGTGAATATTACATTAACTGAACTCCTCTTTTATTATAATTGGATACTAGTAGCCTTAGCCCTCAAGGTTAATAATATGTGAATGGGCAGTTTCAATTATAAAGTAATCCGATTAATTGGTACACTTAAATCGACCTATTCTTGATCGCTCGATGGAAGTACGGAAGTAGAGAGAAGCTTCAATATGTACAGTTTGCTAGAACTGAAGATCCACTGAGTGTAAAGTTGCTCTACATATATTTACAGATTCGAAACAGATCGAGGTTGATCCTGTGAAAAATAGCTGCATCGCTATTACACTGATCCTCACGGATAGTGGCCAAGAGTAAAAAGAATGCGGTGTTTCTGCTCTGGCGCAGTGATATAGTGGGGTGACTAGTGTAATGAATTTTCCTCAAGGCATCTCTGCTAAAAAGAGAAATATTGCCGGGAGCTCGTAGATCTTCTTTATAGACAAGAGCCGCGCGTATCTCAATCAGCAAATATCCAAGGGGCGAGTTGCTGAGTGGACCGGAATATCCCGGCCGCCCTTTTCCCGGCGGACTCTAATGATTCACCCAAATGGAAAGTGCTGAAATTGCTTTAATTTCTTGGCGACCGCTTTCGCCCACAGCCGCCGGAGCACGTCTCCCATAGGTTAACGCTCCTAACTCCCGACGGCAATGATTTCTACACGGATTTCGATCATCGCTGGCCCCCGTGGTATTGAGGGCCGCGTCCGTAATTGGAAAATTCCGTAACTCCTCCATAATTCAAGCCCTAGTCCAACTGATTCCGCCCAATTCCAGTGGTGCGCCCCTGCAATCGGCCTGCTCAACGATTACGCCCTCTGCCGCCCAGTTTTTATTTCATATTTATATTATAATATAATATTCCGGCCGCACGGAATGAAATTATCCCGGCTGTTCTTCATTCCGAGTGTACGTGCATTAATTTAATCACCGGCACTACGCGCGCAAAGCCGACAGCTGCTGTCAACAGCTTCCGCCGGCTGAATCGTCACGTGCGACCGCTGACAGCACGTAATGATCGTGAATCTTGATTCTGATATTCGTATCCGGGTCTCATAGAACTACCTACAGCGACAATAGCAAATTAAATATGCCCATATTAGTATTCAGCCTATTTTACAGCGTTAAATAACATCTTCTCACCAGAATTACCGGGAAACACGTTTACGATTCTGCCTCACCATATGAAATCCCCCACGTCCAACCTCACAATCATTCGATTACTCGCGCAATTACTGGAGTCCTTTGAAGACCATTTCCCATGCAACAACAAACGCACAAGAATACCAGCGGTTAGGTTTAGGTTGGCGGATGTTTGGCGCGCGGGGCGGCAAACAGAGCAGGAGATAAGACCGTTAATAGCCGGCCACAAAGGCCAGGCACGAAGTAGATCGAGGTGGTGCGCGCGGCAGGTTTCATTCGCGGGCGAACGTTGTCAGCGTCGATTTAGATTAATGAGAGCAGCGCCATTGCCCGGGGGTGAAAGCAGTCCGGTGGAGAACTAGCGGAGGGAGAGAGTGGCCTGGAGATAACAAGTGGGAGGAAGTGAGTTGAGACACTAGAGACGCGATTCGAGAGAGAGAGACGTCATCGCAATGACGAACTGCTCGCGACAGGCTGCACCTCTGTACGTGAGGAAAACGAACCTGCCAACTTGAATGGCTCCACTACCGCTGCCTTTTTCGCAGCCTCCCAATGTCAACATTCCCCCTCATCGCCTCGGGATACCCACTTGCAACACCAGCCACCCTTGGAGAATACGCTCGTCACGACACGCCGCGCCGGGTCGCGCCGAGCTGGGATTCCTTCCTATCGGCAGATTTATCTCGAGCGAGAAGCGACGCCCGCACAATTCTCTCATTGTTAACTGTAAGCGCAGTTGAGGGAAAACTTTATGATATACAGCGAGTTCTTGATCGGCGGCCAAATTGATGGTCGACTTGATGGTCAACTTGTTGGAGCAAAAGCTGCTTCCTCACTGGCTCGCTCGCATCGTAAAGGCGACTCTCGAGTACTTACCTAGCCTGTTGCCGGGCGCAACTGCAGTCGAGAGATAATACAGCCGGCATCGGACTACTCTTTACGAGGGAAAACAAACCCCTCCGAGAGCGACCAGCAAGATAAATAAAACTGAATAAACCCAGAAAATAGCCAATCTCTAAGAGCCGGAAAATTATCAATTCGATTTAACTTTAAAGTTAAAGGGAAATTGACGGGACGAGGTAACTGTGGATTGCAGAGTGGCGGGGAGTAAACGTTATAAAAATCATGGGGAAAATGTGATAAAAAAGAAATGATTTCCGTGGTACAACGACTAATGGAGATAAGCGAAGGCAAAGTGAGTGGGATTCAAAATGAGAGTTTCTGCAATGCACCTCCCAGACGCGCGCCCTATCTCAACCCACTTCCTTAATGCTGTCATTTTTATTACCGGGGATGGAAAGTCAGCGATGCAATAAAGAATTCGCCGAGATGGGTTCACCTTCACCGGGGACGACGACCGGCGGGACTTTAATGGAAGAGGAACTAGATGTGTAAGATAGACTGTTTGTATTTCATTTCACGCATTACTTGAACTTGCTGGCTTCGTGACCGCAGCGACACACCGCGGGCGATGGCTCTTGCGATATGGAAAGCGAATATGCCGGGGAAATGCCTGCTGAAACCACCAGAATTTGACAACGCTCGCGGCACTAAGAAACGTACCATGTTCTGCTTCAAGCTATTACTCGCCATTCCTATGATGGAAATTAATTATGCCGACAGGAGAAATCGGAATAGCCGCAATGGCAATATCGGATGTTTGCTTGCCATGTGTACCGAACGTAAAATCTCGAATGCCTCGTCAACAGTCCGTAGTATAATGCAGTCTCTATTGTTCCACAAATTTGCATGGGTATCAAGTTGCCGTGGCAATTAGCGCTGATAATATTCCGAAATATGGTATTAACGAGACCCGATGAGCAAACATTTAATTGCAATTGCCCCGCGATATCCAATTGCTCCACTCGAATATGTAGAGTATCACAGGTCGAACATGTTCATAAAACACCGCTCAACGATTTCGAAAAATACCGTTAATAAAGAGACTCATATCAGCATGGTAACTAATATGTAATTAACAGGGCGGACGATTTCCCACTCGATCAGTATTTATCTGTTCGAGTTCTGACGATTGCTTTGTTTTGGTACCACACAGCATTTCCCGTTTGCCTGATATCTTTCCAACATGCAAACTGTATATTCTCGAGAGTCCCAAGCATGCGTTACGGCCAATGTCTTGAAAAATTGACGGCAAAATGTGCTGGCGTCCTCTGCAATATGTAATATTAAGGGCAAACCGCGCTGTTCCCGTTTCAGCAGACGTTTTCACCTTAATTCTTAATTTGAGCTTGAACCAACAAAAAATGTAAAGAATTCAAATTTCAGCTACCTAACGCTTTATTATGAATGCTACTTTTTCTACTGTATTTGGACTTGTCGAATGTGGAATGCGCGCGATAAAAGCGAAGAAGTCAAAGGTTAGTTCAATCGCATTCAACAAAGTGTGCCGAAATCGGAGAATCGTTGGTATTGGGGGAACGGGGTCCATTCTAGGAGACACGCGCAGTTACGGCGACCGCTGCCATCGCAATAAATTAGCCAGGATTACTCCGTGAACTCGGCCGGTTAAAACCATCCCCGCCCGCCGAGCCGCCGCCATAGTTCGCATTTCACTTGGAGGATGGAACGCCCGCTCCGAAAATTATTATATCAGGGAAACAGGGAACCGAGCTAGTCGGCTCCGGGAACGAAAGCAATGTCGCCAGGATTAGGTCAAGCCGATGCTGCGAATATCTCCAAGTGTTTGAATCATGAAACCGGATTAGGAAACTCGAGCAAACTCAACGAACCTAAAAAGACAACTACAAGACGCAAAAGCGAAAGAAAAAGAGAAAAGGTCCACTGGGCCACTGATTGGGGGAGAATACTCATCGGCGGCAAGGGTTTGATGTTTGATCTCGCAAAGGGAGGGCGATCGGGCACAGGTCGATCTCACCTCCCACCCTCGAGATCGGCTCCTCCATATCGCGCGTATTCCAGAAGCGGAAATACGGCGCACCGGTGAATCTCGAGCAGCCACTCCCGCAGTACTTATGCACTCGAAGTATCGGGATAGTTAGGCTCGAGTACCGGACTCTCTCGTCTCCCCTTTGCCGCGCGGATACAATGGGACGTGTATCGCGGAAAATATGTATAGCGGTGCCGCATGAAAGCTCTGTTACGGTAATGTAAAACAGATAGGAGAGTGGGAGGGAGAGGGAGAGGGTGTGGAACGCACACATAGGCTTACCCTTGATGGCGAGGCCGTTGGTACGAGCTCTACCTCTCTCACTCACTCTTTCTCTCACCCTGTCAGTGGCGGGCGCGTAAGATAAGCCGGGCGTATTGTAACGCCGGGACCGCGCTCTCGGCGAGATAGAAAAATCGATGAATCACTTATCCCGGCGCGGAAAGCCTCTCGCACGCCCCATCGAGCCCCCGACACCCTCCGCCCCCGCTCTTCAGCTTCTTCCCTCCTTTTTTTTTATCTAGTCCACCGTGTGCAAGTTTGATCGGCCTGCAAACACGATACGTCTTCGGCCCTTTGCATATATGCACCGGCTGCCATTATACGAAGATGAATCAGGTGTCCGGCCCAACATACCTCCCGCGCCCCCTTTCAACATGCTAGTCTGTCCAGAGGACAAGATATCGAGCGACTCGAACAACACCACCAAGTGGGACAGGAGACTCGGGATTACAACCTTGCCGGCTATAAGTAATAAAGCTCGAATGCGATGCTAATTACAAGTTGCAATCACCCAACTTTTCAATTCCTATGAATATATATCTGCCTGGGAGAGCATTGGACGAAAAGTATGGATGAAGTAAGGTCGGAGAACAATTGGAGTTGGAGGATCGGTATGGGTAACTCGGTGAGGCCAGTTGGAGGTTGGAGGACGCGGAAAGGAAAGAAGTGCGTCGCGCTGATTGCTAAGACGCGTATAATTCGACCTGATTCGCATGGAGGATGGTGATGGGGGAGTAAATCAATAGCACGATGGCATCGGCAATTGGATTGGTGGTGTGGTGGTATGCCGACGCGATAATATGTATTATACATATTCTTCCCTGAAACGGCAGCTAGATCGCGCGCTCGTCGATAACTAGCCACGCCTGCCGCCTCGCTCTATTGGGGTCTCCGAGCGAGATGTCCCCAGTTGACCAAACATCCTCTGGAATTTAATTGTCTTCGTCAAACATAATCCTTTTCCATTAGCGTAAATGTGAATTTCAAGAGTCACAATAAACCCTCTTGCAACAAATGCCGTATTAGTGAAAAAATTAGGTCGACAAAATATAAATATCTACGTCGTCTGTGCACCTGTTATTTCCACAATATAATATAATTCCACTGCTGCCTTCCGATGACAAGTAGGATTAATATCGCAGGCTGTATCTTGTAGCTTGTATCAGCAGCGAGTATTCATCTGAGAGACTCTCAAGTGGCGGAGGGTTAAGGATCTCGAGTCTACTAATAGCGCAATCCCCTTCACTCGGCGCCACTCGGCACACGATCCATGTAGAGTGCAATGCATTTCGCCTGGATCATTGGCCCAAGTGGAATCTCGGCCGGAACTCGCAAGGCGTAAACCTCCCATGCAAAGGGGATCTACTGCTCCGGGAGAATGTCAGTCGGTGAGAAACGTATGGATGGCGCTCGTGCTCGTGCTCGGGCAGTGGGGACCGGGGACTGGGGACTAGCGTGCCACGCAAAACTTGCCCGCCGACAAATTCGCGGAAACTAATGGTGTTACGGGTATTTCTGCGCGCGAACCAGAGTACACCCGGCGACCGCGGTGCAGTAGTTGTGTGGTCGCTGGACGGAGCTGCGTGCCCGGCGTCCGGGACAAGTTTAGGTTCGACTAATCAAAAGCCTTAATTGGGTTTCTGCCACCGGGGGTGGCCGCAACATTCGCGGATTATTCGCGTGCGTGCTCTCGCTGCATTCCTAATAGTCGAGAACCTTCTCCGCAGAGACCGGCCAACGATTTCCGATTAAAGATTCTCGATTCAATTGGTTTTGACTCGAATCTGACGAGCCTGTCGAAATGTCGAAAGGTGCAGAGAGTGGTCGGTTGAAGCGCTGCTTCGCCGTGTGTACGATGCGAGTGTCTAATTGCTGAAATGATTGACCAGCGACAGACGATCGTGTCAAATGAACCGACGTCGATTCTGTAGCAGCAAGTGGCAGTTCAAGTTTCGAGATAGGCTAATCAAAAGCCTTAATTGGATGCCTGCCAATAGAGATCTGACACTAGCAAACCACTTATCACCTCACGGTTTCCAGTGGTACGCGGGCAATGGGCCCCGAAGAAAATCATCCAGAGACCAGTCAGGTGCAATTGGCGCGAAGGATAGAATGACGCGGAATTCCGTAACACGAGATAATTGCTTCATGTTGCTCATTGGCCGCGCTAACAGCAAAACTGTTCAAATTCAACGTCGTTCCGATGAACGGAGCGCACTCAAAGTGATTATATTTAGGAGAAATTCGACATTGGTCAAATTTAATTCGTCGCGTAGGTGGGACGGTTGGCTAAAAACTTTAAATGGGAGTTGAGAAAAGAGCGATGGGAAGAACGCGATAGTGAAAAGAGGAGAGCGTGCGGATTGACAAAATTTATTACGCTTGAGAGAAGTTTAAGGACCCCTGGGAAACGTATAAGAGCAGAGGCTCGAATGAATTACTGGCCGGTTCGGGGTCCATTGGGCGTTCAGCCGAAATCGAGAGTATATACTCGGAGAAATCAGTAGCCACGAATCAAATTAAATTCCTGTCCAACTCGCGCGGAGAAGACAGCGTGACGAGAATGGAGGTACCAGGATGACAGTGATCAATGGAGCCAGCGGCCTGAAGACAATGCGACTCTTTGCAAGTGCCACAAGCGAATTGAATATTCATCGGCTGCGAAGGAACCAAATGGAATTCGAGAGAAGCATCATACTGTGCTTCTCGTTAGCCTCGTGCAGCTGACGAATAGCCTTCCATGCAGCCTGCACCTCAATTGACTACCGTGGAACCATTTGTAGCGCGCTCGCATTCCGAATGCATGTTTTCCCTCTCTTCTTTTTCCACCGGAACGACGAGCGCCTCTGCCAATTCCAAAGTCAAACTACTGCATGATGAAAGCCCAGCCAATTCCCGCACAAGTAATTCCCTCATCTCCAAGAAACCCTTCACTCGCAGCCTTCCATATCGGCGAAAATAACTCTGATCCAACATAACACTTTGGAATTCCGATAGTTGAGGTGGAATAAAAGTACTTTCAAGGTTCGGACGCGCGTTGGCAACTGTTGGTTTTGGGTGTTGAAGAAGAACGATGATTAAACGTAAGTCAAATAGCGAGGCGAGCATGAGGGGAGTCGCTGAAGCTCGGTAAAGGGTGAAAGGGTGGGGTGCCCTTTAAAAAGGAGCAGTATCATCTCCGAAGGAAGAGCACGATCGATGGGAAGGAGTGGTGGCGTTTACTCAGATGACCTTTCCCGTCTTTCGGTCTTTCGGTAGGAAAGCAGAGAGAAGAGGAGCGTCGCGGCGCGTCGGCGCTCCCGACCAACTCTCCTTGAAAGTAATCGGCGTCTTACAGGAATGAGTTTCGGGCTGGGAGCCTCTCCGTTGTCCCACAGGCTCTCTCCTGCCCCTCGAAATGTATGGCCCTAAAGGAAACACTTCGTGACTAACTAACCGACTTCAGCCGGCGTAAAAACGCGTCCGGGAGATTTCACGCTCGGCAGCCCTTTTGGCATTATACCCACTTTATAAACCGGTAGCCGGGCGCTTCGTCCTCGGGACGCCCAGCCAGCCATGAACACGCGGCAACCGGAATAAGCGTTTCTTAACGAGGGCCCTGTGGTTGCCGCCTCCTAAATACCATTCCCTCGCCGGACATTTTTGAAATTCCGCCCCAACATTTTTCTAAGATACAGCGGCGCTCTGCGGTGCCCTCGCAACCCCAAACGTCTCTGGCTTTACCAAAGAAATGGAATGGAATATTTCAAAGTGGCAAGACAATTTGTTATTTTCCACTTATCATGCTTTATCATTATATACTGTTAATAAGTAATTTGTAGTATGTGATGGGTTTGTATTATTGGATGTGTATGGTCCACCTGAACTTCTTGCGCACGCCGCACGGTTGCCTCGTAGTCGTAGTCGTAGTCTCTGTCTCTGGCGCACGGCGCGGCGGCGCGCCAGAGTCTGACTTATGCTCGACTCGTACTACTAGCACACCGAACAGCTCCAAGACCCCAAGTGAGTACCGTTTCCTCGCGCGTACCTTATTAAATTCCTCCTCCCCGCGTTTAGTTTCTTCCCATAAAACTTCCCTGAAGTTTGTAACGCGTAAATTGAAGCACCGAAAGCTAAGAATTCCAAACAACCCCGAGAAAATAGGAGAATAATTCATAATTAAAAGGGAAATGTTGCTTTTTAAAGGCCGAAAGCCTTGTTATACTGCAGCGATAGTTTTGCGGGAATTTTCGTCGAGTGAAAAACGACCAGCGCGTGGTTTTGCAGCAGTAAATCGTCAAATTTGACGCAACAACATCGTCCATTCCGAGATTAGCGTTGCTGGTGGGTAGGAGAATAAATTCTGCGCCGGGCGTATCAGACCGTCAACTTTAAATATGCATTTCGAAAGTCCACTTGACTGCGATGCTAACAGCGGCTGTGTGGCTGTGTGGCTGTGTGGCTGTGTGGCTGTGTGGCTGTGTGTGCGAGGAGGGGAGCGCGCGATAAAAGAGGCCCCCGGTATCGCGCCGGGTATCCGGATCGATAGAATTAAAAGTAAGAAGGGTGCCATTACGAGGAAGGAGAGCCGCTCTTTAAGACCGCAACCGGGAACGGCAGCTACGGGCCATGGGCCACGGGCCACGGGCTTCGCTCTTTCTTCCCAGCATCTAACAACGGAGCAACATTCGTTTGTCTTAGGCACTCGCTCGAGCTAATTAATTTCGACGGAAACAAGAGACTTCCTTCCCTCAAAGGACTCTTCTTGAAAGAGTGCTCCCCCGAGCTCCTTTTTCGAGCTGGGTAAACCACCTCCACCACCTCGCGACAGCCTCCGAAGATCCCTGTGTACCAAAGGGAGGTCTCGAGCTCCTTCAAAACCTTTAGCGCAAATTATTTTCGCGAGCACGCCCGCCGCCCCGGGCCTCTTGTGACCGAGATATCCTGCCGAGATGTGTATCGGCGAAAATTAAAGTGGAAGACTTATCATCCTCGGCTACCGAACACCCCGGCGAATCAAGTGTCTACAACATTCGGGGCGGCCGTAAACACCTACGCCGCGCACACGAGGATTTACGATGCGAGCACAGCGAGCACACCAGAACCATTATTCTCTTTTTAACGAGCCTGCAAACACCATCGCCGCGCTAAGATAGCGAGGAGTTTTTGATCACGAGTTATCAAGCATTCAGCGTAGGAGGCCACTCGACCCATCCGCCGGATCGCGGCAAATCCTGCTTTCAATCAAATTAATCCCACTTTAAGCAGAGGACGCGTCCCTTCCCTTCTCGGCTGCGCAGGCCGCTCTTCCCAGTCTTCCCACTTGGCAGCCGGCATTCTTCCCACGCGCCCTTTCATACTACAAGCCGCGGAGATGCAATTTTTGTCCCGATAAATATAGCTCGCCACACTCTAGAAAGATACAACGCCCACAGTCCGCTTATCAATACCTGGTACAAACACTCAGGACCCAGCTGCGTCAAGGACAAAAACCGCTCAGCTATTAACCGTAATTCCCGGCCGAATTTAACGAGAAGTGATAAGGCGTCGCGAGAAAATATTGGCCGGAGACACACCGTGTGTTTTGCTCATAAAAGATCGCTCGTCGTTTCACTCGGGCCTCTTCGGGGACATACGGGCACATAAATGTCTGAGAAACTATTGCCGAATCTCAAGTACACGGGATTTATCGTGTCATAGATCGTAAGATCGAGAGGAATCGTTGTAGCCCCCGCTCATTTCCAGCGGCGAGATAGCATTATAATAAATCCGTTGAGTGTCGGGGGGCGATTAAAGAGATATAGCTGAATATGTAGAAGCGAAAGCGACAGAAGGCGATGCCTTATAAATAGTACGACCGTGGGCACCGCCGACACTTACCTATGCGAGCGCGTCTGTGTTGAGATAATTTTTTCACCAAGACCTCTAGGTGTATAAGTGTATATGTATACCCGGGACAGGGATAGGGAAACAAGGAGGGAGCGCCCGCGCAACGGCAACGACGGCGAAACGAGAGACGAGAGGGAAATTTCTGCGATGAGTTATTACCTGGCGCGCGCGCCTGGAGAATAAAGGCTCACACACAGCCAGGGCACAAAGCATTCTTCTTCCGACGCCCTCTTCCCTCCTTCGTCTTTTTTGTCTCGCTCTTCCGTTTTTTCTATTCGCGCGCCGCGTGTCCTCCCGAGGAGGAGTCGGACCTCGGCGCGACAGGGGCGAGGGGGGCGAGGGGGGCGAGGGGGAAAGATTTTCCAGGGTGCGCGCGCGATAAACGGCTGGCGCCACGAGAATTAAAGGGAGCGCTGAATTATCCTGTCACGGAGTCCCGTTCCAGCACGCGTCCGCTTTCCTCTCGCCGGATATAATCGCCCGCCGCCACCGCCACGCTCTCCTCTCGCAACAAGTTTTGCCCGCCGGGAAGAATTTCCGAGCGCCAAAGCGAACGCTCGCCGCGCCGCGCCGCGCACTTATCTCCGCCCCGCTTTTCATATCTGCGCGCTGCGCGCTCAACCGAGCGGAATTAATCGGCCCGGGGATTAATGTACATTGGTTTCCAATTAGATTTTAACTTTGCGCGTGCCGCGCGAGATTTATGGGAGCGAGCTCCCAATTCATTTGCATTGGAATTAGTGTTTGGATAAATGTGTGCTTTGGCGCGACGCGGGGAGAGTGGATCGCGGACACTCGTGCCGATCGGAAATGATACTTCACGAAAAATCTAATCAACTATCCGCGTAATCGAATAGATTGGTTTGGTTGAAACACAACAGACAGTGCCAAGCTGTGGCAATGCAAAGTCTTGCAAGAAAAAGGAGTGAAACGTATTGCGATGAAGTGTGGTCTTGTACTCGGGCGAAGACTACCCTTACTGAAATGCTTGCTTAGTTCGCCGAGTTTTCTAGGTCAGATTACAGGTGTCCGTGAGATTCACTTGATTCACTGGATTCGCAGGTCGGGACTACTTTGGAGGACACAGGCCGATTTACTGGCAAGGTGCCAACATGCTCAGGATCATGCACCCTTGTATTCCGATCCAACCACGGCCGTACACCGGCGGATATCAATTTCGCCATTCCCGCCGAAATAAGTCCCAAGGGACAGATATTCCATCCACAAACCACATTCATTATAATCGCAGGTGATCGCAATTATTTATGGCAACTCATTAACTATGGGGTGGAGCGTCATTAGCCACGTCAGCATATTTCAGTGCACCTGGTAAACATTGTCACAGAGGAAACTTTATAGCATTATGAAAAGTATACTTTTCCTCTCTGCTTTATAATAAAATACTCTACATAATACCTCGCATATACTTGTGCAAAGTATGCAACTCGAGGGTTTGTCGTGCTTTCGCGAATCAACATGATAGAATATTGACGAAGTTCTCGATTTTCCTTCCTACCCTCCAATTCCTATTTCCTCTCCAATTGGACTTCAAAGGCAAGCTTGGAAAGTGCTGCAGCTGCTCCAGTTATGCCTCGCGAAATGACGCTTTAAATCTACTGTGATCTCGGCGGCGCGGCATCGAGACGAGACTAGAGTCGCGCGACGCCGCGCCGCGTCCTGAAAGCTTTGAATGTTAACCCTCGAATTCCGCCGGAATAACTCCCACTTAATCTCTGCCCGCTCGCCATTCGTTCTATGAAAGAAATAACTCTTTCATAAGCGAAGAATATGAGTCGGAGTGAAGTGAGTGCGATTCGAGGTAGCAGCTGCCGGTTGATTTTGAGACCGACGCGCTTCAGAAGCAAATATGATTTGCTATTCAGTGAATTCAGTGAACACAGAGCGAGGGTGAGAAAGGAAGAGAGAGGCCCTGCCAAAGTCGCTAAGCGACCACTGAATGAGAGTACGGATCAAGATACTCAGGGGACACTTGCTTTGACCTTTCACCGTAGTTTTCGACCCGCAATCCTCATGAGCAACAAGCAATAGCTAGGTTTATCGTCTGGCGCTCATCACTGCGCCACCAGTTTACTAGTTTCAGTCCGGATGCTAATCTCACCGCGCTCCAACTTACAGCCCACGGTATTTGACAAGCAATTATTTTCCCGCATGCA
This sequence comes from Crossocerus cetratus, assembly GCA_963675795.1. Classification (NCBI taxonomy): domain Eukaryota; kingdom Metazoa; phylum Arthropoda; class Insecta; order Hymenoptera; family Crabronidae; genus Crossocerus; species Crossocerus cetratus. The sequence goes on along the minus strand of OY776670.1, from coordinate 6,210,276 downwards.
ATCCAGGACCCTTGCGCATCCCCAAATTACAGCTGTGAAGTGCCAGCGCCCTTTGTATTTCGCAGACATGATAAATTCGCCGATAAAAAAGGAGAGAAATAAGGGCGTGCGTGAAATTTTATAGTTATTGCCTCGGAGCTTCGCTCAATACTGGGGAGGGGCGTCTTCATAGGGAGGTAGACCCAAGAGAATTGAGCGCGTCTCTATTGCCGACGGTAGCGATATTAATTCGGGTATTAGAGGATCAATGCTTTTTGTTGAAACGATCGCAGGGAGGAAAGGCGTTTGCATGCCAAACACCCGTCGAGTAGCAAGAATCTGAATACAGGAAATACTACGGGGAACTCGCCAGCTGGAGATCAAACTTCCGACAACACATGCCGACGGAGATGCCTGCATTTCGGAACGAAACGGATGCTGCGAGTGTGGATGGTATACCAAGTTTTCGTTCAGAGAGAACTCACTCTGATACAATAGAGAAGCAATAGTTTTGTTTATTACATTGGTTCAAAGTGTACTTTGAAAATCTTTTAAAGCTCTGAATTCTGTCTCGAGACCGTGAAATGACGAAAATCCAGCGACTGGTATCAAGGAAACTTGTTAACTGGCATTAAAGAGAAATCCAAGTGTTTTATCATATCCGAAATTTATAATATCGTAATACGAAAGGCTCGTCGCCTCGCTGAGAGCAGGCATCTTCACTTTATTCTGTGAGGGGAGGGCAGCACTTTCTGAAAGGGAGCCGATACTCCGCTCGGCATTAGATTCACGGCCTCCCCGGATTCCAATAACGCGATGAGTGAATTTTTCAAGATACCGCCGCGGGAAACAATAGCCCCACGCCGAATCTATAAATCACGAGACGGTCGTTTCGGACTCCCGACGTCCGTGGTTCCTGGCGAAGCCGATAGGGTCGAGAGCGAGAGGAAGTGGGAATCATCGAATTCAAATCTAGCAGGGCGAACGATAGGGCGCGGATGGGGCGCGGATGGGGCGCGGATGGGGCGTATGCGGCTGCGCCATAAATGCGAAACGGCTGACTGCAAATTTAAGGATCCCTGGTAACGAGACTCTTCGCATTCGGTAGGGCAGAGGGCTTATCGCCTGCGAGCCGCTCTATCTAATAGGTTTTTCAGCTCGCCTTTTACGGTATCGCAAGTCACCCACACACCATCCTCCTGCACCTAAGCTGCGCTGCGTTAAATTTATTAAACGATGATACGTGCCCGGAAACTCTCACGTTCCTCGAGAGCGTGGCATCAAGGTGCGAGTGGCGGGCACGCCTCCCCAACTAAGCCCTGAACGCAGACTTAAAACTGACTTGAATATATGAAAAGCCACAGTACGGAAACAAGTACGGAAAAATCGTCGTCTTCAATCCCGCAACACAGTGCAGAGGCACACGCGCGCTAGCTGCATAAATCTCGAGTTGAGGGTAAACACTGCGCAAGTATATACGCTCATTCGTCCCGAGACATAAAGCGTGCGGTCTGTTCCGAGTGTTCTGACTTCTGACAGAGGTCCGCCAACAGCAGAGGTCGCTTTTGACTTGGCCAAAATGAATTTACCGGGCGGCTGCCGAAATTAATTAAAGTCAGCGAGATCCGCGAGCAATTAATGATTGTGTATGGCCCCGGCCGCGTGCGAATGCTACGCATTCTTTCTCTTTTGTATTCCCTCGCATCACACGTAATGACGCTTCGTGTGCGAATCTTTGTTAGCCACACAGTTGGACATGCAATAGATTGTCGAGGCAAACGAATAGATTGGGAAATTTGATTCGCGTATTGTCGAACCAATAACTCAATAACTACTTGGCAGGAAAAAGGGCAAATTGAACCAAATCAAATATTAGTGGTGAGGGAAATATGGAATTATCAAATATTTCCCACTCGAATTTACATTTCGCCCTCAACAATTTATATCATCGAATGGAACTCCTGGCTATTATTAATATAATCTGCAACACATAACTCCGGGGCAAAGTTTCAGAAGATGGGGGCCAGTGGAACTTTAACCAAATTAAATGAGTAAAAGTTGCCTGGCTCGTCCTCGTTTGAGCAAGCACACTCTGGCGATCTCTAATCCGCAAAACGGGCGCCGCGCCGCTCAAGTAGCGGCACCGGCACGCATCACCGGGAGCGAGTAATCGGAAATAAATTGGATTCGGCATCGATGTATCCACAGGCATGTGCGCATTTCTTGCACATATTTGCCGAAAGCATTCTGGAGCAGACGCGTATGCGCCGGCAAGTGCACACACGCGTCAACAAAGCGCAGCAGCTGAGCACACAATAAAATAGCCCCCATAATCCGCGATGGAATACTCGGCTTGGCTGTATCGCCGGAATAACAACTGTGCAGATCGCTATATGGTTAAGGATCGCGGCACTTCTCTTCCTCTTCTTCCGGCGAAACGTACGCGCGTCGCGCGCTCGCCGCCAATTCCCTTTTCCCTACCATCTCCCTACCCTTTCCCTTTCCCATCGGCAGGCGTCCGTGCATAGAGACGCAGACTCGCTCTCGCTCCTCGCTGCCGGAGCCCGGAGATGGTGTCAATATTTTGATGAATGACCTACATTTCGCCCGGATATGTTTTTAAGCGCCCGTGGAGAATCAGGTCGAGCCGGCGAACACGGCGAAAAGGTGGGCGCATTTCATTCGCAATTTCCGCTGACCGATATAGAGGAATGCGCCTTGAACCGACTTACTGCAAACAGCGATATTAATTGACTTTTGTGCTGACGTCTGCCGCCGATCAAACTCTAAATGGCCTTGCTACGCCAGCCGAAAACATCGGCTCGAAAATACCGTCGAGAAATGGATTCCGGCAGATCGGAACGTGTGATTAACCAATAGAGAGCTTGTCGAGATAACCTTCCGCGCACTGCGAGCGTTCACTTAATTGGCACATTCTTCACCCAGTAGCAACGGAATAAATGAATATCTATGTATAACAATCCAAGTAGAGTTCGACTAAAGGGAAAAATTCCAATGAAATATCTTAGAAAACAGAGCGTACGGTACTTGAAAAGCTCTAACGAGGGTTTCAAAATTCTTTTGAAAATTCATTGCGACTTATTGGCAGAGGCAAGTGCGAGGATTCCACTGGCAACAAATCACTATCACATGAGGGTCATTTCACGTCAACTGTCGAGGTTTATTCACACATGTTCGACGATTTTGATGAAATTGGCAGTATTTGTAGTTCGCAAAGAGCTGATTCCAACGCAAAAATCCGTTGCTCGCTAACTCAATTATTTTTTGAGTTACACGCACTCAAAGTTTGGGGTCAATTTTTTTTCAAAAATTGATATCTCCGTAAATACTGCAGATAGCCACATCGTTCGAGCGCCAAAATGAAGAGAAAGGATTGAAGTTTAATAAAAAAAATATTCCATTCAGGAACACTTGTTTGGAACTAATGCTAATGATAAAAGTTTATAACAAATGCTTGCCATTCCCACGGGCCAGCATCGATTGTGAAGAAAAAAAATCCCAGCCGTTGCTATAAGTCTCTCGCATGACCCCTCCAAAGGATTTTCAGAAACACGGTCTGGGGGCCGAGTTATAAATTTTTATTGCCGGGCGCGCCCGGTCAATCTGCCGGCGGTGCGCGCCGCGCTCGGCTGGCGCGCGGGTGCTAGACCCGGCACTCGGAATACGTACATTCAAAATGGTCATACCTGTTCAGTTGCTTACAGGATACCTGCCACAACACAATATGTGTCCACGATGGTACGTATCCGTATCCGGATTATGCGATTAGGAGCTGCCATAAAGCAATAAACATCGTTTCCTCTCTGTGTTACCCGGGCTTGAGACCGGCAACTGGCCACATTAAAAACGTGTTTTGCAGGACCCAAATGCAATTAAATTATTTCGAAATACCGACATATAAGTGAATTTTAGTTGCGCGTGAGTTTAATCACTTGACCGTGTTTATTTTCTAAATTTGAATATCGCTTTATTAAGAGTGCAGATTCGTTAAGTGGTATAATCGCGTGGCGTTTTTGTGTTCCGGGTATCGATTTTACTTTAGAAAAACGGTCCTTGAGAAATTGATCAGTGATATTATATTCTTCATTAGTGCAGAAATTAAATGAAATTGTTTTAAAATGCGATGTAGCCCAATCATACAATTCACGGGGTTGACGACGAATTGTCTTTCGCGCTGTTACTTGTATCTGTTTTAGTCGGAGAATCTATCGATTGCGTGAAGCTAGGTCCTGCTTCAATCAGATCGCGAGCTGGAATATTAAACAAATCAGCATTCGTATCGGATGATTCTAGATTTACGGCACTGGATTCTGCTTCAATTTGATCAGGTATCGGAATTTCTATTGCTCTTGATCTATCTAATCGCGTCCTACATTGCTGACAAACATAAAAACCTAATTCTAGTCGTGGATACTTCGCGCGAAGGACGGGTGTGACGAGTTTAAGATTTGTTCTAAAAGAGGAGTGACGCGGTAAAGCTAGCGGATTTGAACAAAATTTACGCGGCATATTAATTTTTAATGGTTTAGCGCCGGTCCCAAGCCCGGATAACACAGAGAGGAAACGGTGTTTATTGCTTTATGGCAGCACCTAATCGCATAATCCGGATACGGATACGTACCATCGTAGACACATGTTGTGTTGTGGCAGGCATCCTGTAAGCAACTGAACAGGTATGACCATTTTGAATGTACGTATTCCGAGTGCCGGGTCTAGCACCCGCGCGCCAGCCGAGCGTGGCGCGCACCGCCGGCAGATTGACCGGGCGCGCCCGGCAATAAAAATTTATAACTCGGCCCCCAGGCCGTGTTTCTGAAAATCCTTTGGAGGGGTCATGCGAGAGACTTATAGCAACGGCTGGGATTTTTTTTCTTCACAATCGATGCTGGCCCGTGGGAATGGCAAGCATTTGTTATAAACTTTTATCATTAGCATTAGTTCCAAACAAGTGTTCCTGAATGGAATATTTTTTTTATTAAACTTCAATCCTTTCTCTTCATTTTGGCGCTCGAACGATGTGGCTATCTGCAGTATTTACGGAGATATCAATTTTTGAAAAAAAATTGACCCCAAACTTTGAGTGCGTGTAACTCAAAAAATAATTGAGTTAGCGAGCAACGGATTTTTGCGTTGGAATCAGCTCTTTGTGAACTACAAATACTGCCAATTTCATCAAAATCGTCGAACATGTGTGAATAAACCTCGACAGTTGACGTGAAATGACCCATGAGCGAATAAAGTAGTCAGCCGAGGTAACGAGAAATCGACGTGGACGTCGAGCAAGGGCGACAACGAGGAAAAGAGTTCTCGAGATCGAGCATCAGCGTGGACCCGATAATGCGAGGCACCTCAGGAAAAAGCATTCTCAGCTTCCGATATCGTTTGTCACCGGCGACATTTCCAGCGATAAATCGGTCCAACGAAACCCAACGGGCGGAGCACCAGCAGCCATGCCCACACAACCACCACTCTGATTGAATGCGAATTCGTATCCATCACTTGGATTCCGGAATTGCACAACCGAATAAACACACGCCGAACGCAAATATTTCATGTAAAATTCTTCACTGTCTCCTCCCTGCGCTTTTAAACCGCTCGCAGTCGAATTATCCGGGGAGAATTGAACGTGGAATGGGAGGTGCACGTCGAAGCCTCGGAAGAGGCCGAGAAATGTAAGCATTAAAGGAGAGTAACGTGAGAACAGTAATACTTGGAATAGGCCGGAGCTCCTCCTACGAGGGAGGATGAAACGAAAGCTTGGAAGATTGTCTTGTCAGGCCATAAACGAGTTCGAGTCGGAGGTGAAACGGATCTGTCGGGAAAGTCGACGGATCCTCGGAGAATTCCGGGAAAATTCGAGGCCAGAGATTGCGGCAAACGTCCGGGCTGGAAAACTGGCTCAAGTTTATCCGGCTGATTTCTGACTGAATACTCCATGACTACACATCGACCGGCAAGAAATTATTCTATCCCTTGACTCGGAAAACGATGCTTACTATTTGCGGGTAGAGAATCGGAGAATAAAGAGCAACGTTTTATCAGTCTCGGTAAGAAAGCTCTTTCGAGCAGTCGGATCGAGCGGAGTACAATCTAAGACAGTACTGGCTTGAAACGTTGAACGCTCACGAAAGGCTGAATGTGAGCCGAAGGAAAAGCTGCCGCGGTGCCTTCCTCGCTCGCCCTTCATCGCTCAATGGACCTCCGACTCCCCGAGTCCCGTGACAAGTCCCGAGAATCGCGTTCAACCCCTTTTCACAGAGAGTCGATCACCACCGACCATTTTCGCCCTCTTCCCCTCTCTCTGCCTCTGGCTTTGCCTAGCTCGCTTTACCGAATCGCTCCAAGTCCCGAGTCTTTCATTCCGCGAGCCAGTTTTTCATTCATAAAGAAAAGAGCGGCGAAAATAGAAAGGGAAAGATTGGCGCGAATCGGAATCTCGTTAAGGCGAAAGCCCCGAGGTACACGCTCCCGAGGAGACCGCTGCACCAGCATTTCTATATGTAATTCCCGGGGATCGGCGTGACGGCCAATATCATCTGGCAATAAGTCCACTGCTGCCTTTCAACAATTCCAGTCCAACTCCGCCAGAAAATATTCGAGCGGGTCCGCTGAAATTGTCGCCGGTATATTTTCCTTCTCGAGTTCCTCCCGGCCTTTTTCACAATTTACCTCGTCGCGTTAATTCTGTAAAGTCCAAGTTTCGCTCCGTACACGCGGTCTGCAACCACAGGCGGAAACGAGCACTCTAATTGAAGCTTTTGAGCTCGAGTCAGTGCGCCCGGGCGTGCCGGCGCGGGCGGCGAGTAACTCTTGAGAGCCGTTGTTGTTTTTCACTTGGGAGTCTGTCCGATACGTTTACTTGGCCCTCCTGACAAGGGCATATTGACTAAAGCAACATTTGTCAGAGTTGACCCCGAATATTGCGAGTCTGGAAGTTGCGCTTACTCGGCGGAAAACTTTAAGTAGATTCAGCGTAAAGTACGACAACGGGGGAACATGCTCTCCCGCGATAGAGAGTCCTTTCCGATTTCTCGTGGCTCGATAATTATTCCGGAAGTTGGCCAGTCCTCTCGAGGGGAATTAAGGTCAGCGCGGTGGTGCACGGGGGGGAGGGGAGGGGGAGGGGGGGAGTGGGGCTGGGCGGCCAAGTGAATCAGCGAAGACATTATGAATTATAATCCCCGCTGAAAGGTAATCGAGAGCGGAGTGGCCACTGTCGGCCGCAGGGCAAAGGGTCTCGAATTCCAAACGGCGTGTTTAATTCAGCGCGAGCTCTTGGAGAATTGGTCGTTCGAGTTGGACGCGACCAGCCGGCAATTACGGGGACTTCCGGATCGAGCGGTTCGGATGTATGGAGTGCCATTATCGTAATCAATGAGGTAACAACAGCCAACTGCCGCCGATTTAATCCCCAGGGGCATCAGGCTCCTTAACCCCCCGCCAATACAATCCCTTTCAACGTTTCAACAGCTTGCGAGACTGCGAGTACGCAGTGCAGGAGATCGAGCTCCTTCATTAATTGCCCTCTTCCCGGAAGCTCGCAGATGCAAGCGCGCATTCTCCACGGCTAAGTCACTCGTAAGCCAAATATCCCCGAGATCTGCTACTCCTCGAGCGTCTCCCTGGAATTGCACGCGTCCCCAAACGCTCGACATGTGCGCCCAGGACACGCACGAGAATTTCGGGATTCACCGGTACGCGTCGCTCCCTCGCTATTCCTGGATGCGCCGAGTGCCTTGCATGCCTACGCACGCCTTTTTCACCACTACCACCAGCTATAAGATACCTGCTTATGCCGACGTGTAGTGCGCCGTAATTCCTTCCTTCTATCGCGAGTCGCGCCGTGGAAAGATCCTGCTCTCGGATATCAAGTGCGCTTCTCCAGCCTCTTTACGGGAAAGGGCTTTTCCCTCTGATGCCAACAGTGCGTGTGTAGATACAACAAGCTGGATTACGGGTAACATTAACTTTTCTATTTTGGGACGACATCGGAAAAGAGGTTATTCGTGTTTATTTCTGTTGTCTTTAAGTTTGGGGGGTAAAAGTAGTACTGGTTCCCGGTTTTATCGAACTCCGGTGCTTGTATTAATTTGTACTCGTGTAATTGCTGCAGCGTAGAATGTCTAGCATTAGACACTAACAGGATTTTGCTAGTCGGTCGAGAATGGGATCGACCACTTTAATGTTCGAGTAGCGTCGAGAATCCTGGGCTTATCGACGTTACGATTTCCACAGGTTCCTGGCGCTAAAGGTATAGAGGCGCGCTTGTTATCCTAAGGGGGAATTAGGCGAAAAGGAAGCAACATTATTCGCAGTCGGCCTCTTTGTTCCTGGCGAAATTCGGATTAAGAGTCTCGAGCAGGTCGTTGCCCCGTGAATGCTTCAAGTTGCCCGGAGAAAGAGCTTTCGTCCTCGCTCTCCTATGTGAGGGCGACATTGCGCACACCTGAACCCTCGATCGTTCAGAAGGAACTTTGATTAGACGCGGGACACCGTAGCCCGTCCAATTTGTAACACTGCTAATTCGTCCTGCTCCAGCGAGCGGCATCTTGAATTTTCTCCGCGCCCATTAGTCTCGTTCACATAAATTCTCTAAAGCCCCGAGAATCTACGGGAGATTCTTTCAAAGGAAATCGTTGCATCAAATTACCCAAAGATTCGGGAGGATTACTTTGGACTTTAAGGATTGAGAATATCCACGAAAATTCGAGATCTTTTCGAACAATATCTGCACTTTATCGAAAACAAAGTGGGGGTAATTAATTAATATGAGGAAAATGAGTAGGTTGAAATCGATGCACGAATAAATTGGCTCATTAAAATTTTCCACGAACAACCGCAATAACAATGGGGCTTTGTGATAGGGGTATAAATCATTCCCATAACTTTGTCACGCTGCGCGTAATGCTCGCATCCCTTAGTACATTAATTTGCAAATATAATGAGTTCGGAGTTATTGTTTAAGCCCCATTCATTTGGCCGTCGGGCAAGAGCGCCGGCGGCGCAAAAATTGCCGAATCCGGAGCCGCCGTCCGTGCTGGAAACACACCGAGCCCCAGGAACATACGCACGCTGACATAATGAAAAGCTCATCCCAGCAACTGCTAACGAGTGCGGCGAACTATGTTCATTAAACTTCACGGGGAACGTCATTAGAAATTGCTAATATAACAGGACCAAACTATATTACATTCGGGAAATCCCCAACTTTTCATTCTTAATTCATCGCCACTGACTTGCACCACGTCTGATGACTAATATTTCCCAATTGGCGAAAATGGCCAACTCATCGATTGACTTTTTACCTCTAATTCCGAAACTTGCATACATGAAAAACAGAAAACAGCGAATAAGAAGCTTACACAAAAAAGTAAGCAAAAACCTCTATCACTACTCGGGAATATGAATAAACAAGACTACCGAATCATTGAAAAGTGAAAAGCTACTGGTTTATGCAGCTACGGCGATAAGAGCGAGAGATTAGTGCATAGTGAATTGGAGGCAGCAGCGCACTTCCCTATTCCGGAATAGGAATAATCCTGCGGTGTAATCCCGTGTGCAGAGCGAGCGTCGCTTTTCCCGGCCGGGAGTGGCTGATATGGCGGCGAGATGAATCGAAAGATTGGCTTTATAAAGTTTCACCCGCGCGATACTGCCGGCGGAACCATTGTCTCAGTTACGCATTCCTCGAGCGAGCCGCACCGCACCGCACCGCACCGCACCGCACCGCACCGCTACTATTTCTATTGCTCGGCTCGCTAGCTCTCGTGCCCGATATTGCGCCTCTCTCTACGATATGGAAGCGCACTGCTACCCGGCCGCTTGTAACCGGGAAACTCATATTCAGTATACATGGGATCTGCGGCTGCTTATTGCTCCCGGTGACTTCGGCCTGGGAGACGTGCGAGTGCAACTTAGAGCATGTCGCCCACACTGTCTTTATTGCCCGAGCCAGTACCCGCCAAGACACCAGATGTCAAAGCGGCCAAATACGAATAACTGACTGTTATGCCAGGTGACAGGGGACGACACTGTCTCTCCGGTCTCTCCGGTCTCTCCGCTTGCTTGACTTCAAGGAACGGGAAATGAGAACACATTCTCTCTTCCCATCTTTTCCCCCGATTCACTTGTCATGATAAAATACACTGTGCTCTTTGCTTTCAGGAGAAGATATCTTCTGTCGCTACTCCCACCTGACTGTAACATCCGATTCCAATATCTGCCTTCCCGGCCATTCCGTTCGAATTAAACTATTCCTCCGGAAGCATAATCGAAATGCTGATCCACAAAAGCCCTTGAGTCGAATTCTATTTATTTAAATGTCATTTTAAAGAAATTTATTCTACCACAGTAATCAGATGGCATCGAAGACCCTCTCCCTGCCCCAATGGAAGAAACTGTCAGGCAATCAAGTTATGGGGATCGAAAGAGACGAAACAATAGTTGGTATCGAAGCAGTGGTTCGAAGATGAATCTCGTGCAAGTGAGCTCGAGAAGCATAGACAGAGAGGACGCGGTCGCTAACTCACTCACTGTCAACAACTCGCTATACTCCCTCTCCCTCCGGCTTAAGCTTATTAATGCCCGAAGCAAGCCAGTGCCAGTTCCACAAAGCCCATCAATCCTCGACGATACGAAATCGTTCGACGCCACTTTCCGGGATGGATTACCGCATAAAGGAGTTAGGTCCTTGCTCATACCATTAGCCGAGGACGAAGTTAGCCACGTATGCTGCGGTTGCGGCGCGGCGCACTTGACGCAAAGCCTCCAGGCGGCAATGTGTATTGTTTCGGCTTTAATTGACCTGACACTCCGAGCAACTAAGTCGAGAACGATAAGTGAGAGAAAGCAAAGGTACTTAATGCGATTTTCCCGACAGTGATAATCAGGTTGCCAGAGTAATCCGCAAAATCGAATTCGGCGCGAGGACACGCAGTGTTCCTCGAACAAAAGCCGCGATCCATCCGCCCGAAACTTGCATTTGCAAATCCTGCTAATACTATTGTCTGCTCATCTAAGAACTCGCGAAAATTGCACGGGGAATTTCCGCGAGGAGAGCTCTCATGCTCTCGACTCCCCGTGAGCGTTCTTTTTTAATAAATTAGATTTAAGCTTCGCGAGGAGATGAACGCACGTGCTAGCACATTTTCCTGGCATTCAAAAGATTTAGAAAAAGTGAATTTGCCAATATCTCTATATCTTATTGCGAGTCCCATTATCGTTAAATCCCTGCTAGGAAAACTGGAATTCGGAATATGGAAAGATTGGAAAGTCAATAGTGAAAAAACGGTAGCGCAAGCATCAAAGGATAGGAGTCGGAAAATCAGAATGTCGAGAAGTATCTGAATTATCGGACCGGTTGCCGATGGAATCCTATCTGATTGGATTGGTTTCGAGTAGTTTGGGGAATCCGGGACATGGTATTGGATCTGTTTTCGACTGCGACCTGTAATTACCCACAAGCTATCACTTGCCTAGCCAAGTTTCCGTGCCACCAGGACCGTTTCTCGCATAGTTCATCGATTTTTCATCAGATCGGTCGACTGAAGTTTCAAACACCAGCACGAACGTGCTTTATCTTTTGCGTTTATTACTCTAACTGACCATTTGAAAAAACGTACTATTTCTGCCGCAATGAACGTTCTTTAGCCAAGGTATGTAATCCGAAATTGGTGATGCAATTAGATTGTTTTGGCGAGCGTGGGTTGGTGAGAGGGACATATTGGACCGCACTAGGAAGGAATAATTATCATGAGGAGTCTCGGCGCGTAGGGCAGGCCTTGGTATTATCGGGGCGATCGGTTGCCAATGGAATTCCCAGGGATACGGATTGGCTTGCACTGCCGCCGGGAATTTAGGACACGCACGATGATACCTGCGAAATTGGCTCTCTAGGCGACCATGACCCGCAATTACCGCGGACCGTGGGCCTGGTATATCATTATTTCCTCGGGCGACTGCCGATCAAAATTTCACGATCTGTCATTCAAACGGCGCTCAATGATGCTGTGTTCACTTTCATGAGCTGAAAAATGTAATAGTCGCAGTAAATAAGTGCTGAAAGTAGGCAATTTTCGATTAATAGTATAACTAATACCTGTCGACTAGAGTAGACGCTGGATAAAATGTGTAAGCCGCCGAGCAAAAGGTGCCCTTGATTACACGACACACCTTAACGCGAAACTTGAATCTATATTACCAGTTTCCTCTTTGAAATGTGAAAGAATAAATTTGCAAAGAGAATGCACTCATTACCTGTTATATTAACGTGGTGCAACGGATGCCCTTTTAACGGCAAAGAACCTGAATCTTATTACAGCTCATTAACTCTTCGAATGGAATTATGCAAAAATTATTCGAGAATTCTGTATTACCGCGGCCAGCGCGCCATCTACACGAGAATGAAAAACTGTTAATTCCCTTTACATGTATAAAGCCGCTGTCAAAAGTCATTTGAGAATTAAGATTGAATTGATTGAGATATCTGCTATCGAAAGAAACTAAGCAACAGACAAAATGGGATGCGCCATGTGAACTGTGCTATCGGATGAAGTGAAAAACACGGATTTCTGCCATTCAAGAGCACCGAGCGAAGCTTTGAAATATGCCATGGTATCATCGACCTCATTCCCGCCGCGAGGGAGACGCTGATTGAAAGTGCACCGCCGTCAGCTAGACATAACGAGACATCGTCACCCGAAGCGTCGCGGCGACGACGCCGGCAAATCGATTCGATCGAACTCGACTCCCCAGGATTGACTCCACGTCCTTTGCAATCTACCTCGCGGCCTCTGTGTTTCTCCGCCGGCCGACACTCGCTCCCTGTCGAAACCCATTTCTCAAAGGGAATGCCTAATAATCGCGCTCGGCTTTTGCTACAAGGGACTGTTCAATTATTGCCTCACGGCGCGACCGCTTCTGAAATTCGAGAGTATATATATTGCAATCGCAATTCCATACACATACGTAGTCCTTAAATGATTTAAACCTTTTGTGTTTAGAAAGTACTTTTCCAAAGACTAATTAGCCCACTGTTTTAATTAGTCTCAATTAACTTTTCGAAATCAGCATAAATTCAAGAATTTAAGAGTAGATTAATCAATAAAAATACTTAATATTGAAAAAAGTTTGTGAAATGTGTACAGTGACTTTTAACGATTCTACACGAATATATTTAATGTGAAGTTCGTAGAGGACTTACAAAGTAAAACACCCTACCCTTGAAAAGGGCGATTATCAGCATACTCAATGTCCATCCGAGCACTGGATTCGCTCCAAATTCTGGACACGCGCACTAAAATACAATTGGGGGAAATCTGGGGTTGGAAGGTTTGGAAAATGTCAAACGCTGTTTCGAAGCACGTACTGTGCTGCGACTGGCAAAGAGCGCTCGTTCCGCGAGGTCAACAGTTAGCGGCAGGAAAACAATTACTTTGGCCAAAAAATGGAGCGCGCGAGCAGATTCCCATTACAGGAACTGGACCGTTGGGTATAATGATGACAGTGGCGGTCGAAACAATGAGTGTGTAGGGCGATAAAACAGATTGCCAAGTGACTACCTGTAGCGATGGGGGTGCTGGTGGCGCATTGACCGGCGGCCCTCCCTCTCTGTTTCTCTGCCAAGTGCCGTTGCTTTCAGAGTCAAAACGACACGTAAGAGCGGCTGAATGGGCCTCGAGAATAATCGATAGTATGTACAACAGACTTGAATTCCATCCACGGCAGACTCCTCCACTGCCAAATGGACGGGCACTCGAATCCGCTTACAACAAAAGCCCCGTTGCTCCGGAATAAATTGAAGGGATACCCGCTCTCATCCCCCTCTATCCTCGTCCACTTATTCCCTCCCGCTTACTCACCGGCACCGATGATTCAAGAAACGTGCCATCAAATCACTTCGGCCACTCGAGCCGTCAACGTGATCCTCCAATAGTACACACCGCCGATTTAGATACTTTTCAAACTAGATCGATATAACGAAGAATTATTTTATCATTTCATCTCAATAAACAGCTAACCATCATCCTAAGGCATTAATATTAACTTATTTTCTCAGTTTCATAACTTATCATTTGCTATTACGCCACAAAAAGAAACATCATGATTGAATAATCGACTATTTTATAGGTTGTCCGGAGCATAAGGAACTGTTACACTAATCTACTGGTTTCGTATGAATTAGGTCGTTGATCCTTTACAACATTGAGGCAAGCTCGCACCTGCCGTCGAGTTAAATACGGGGTGGTAAGACACTACGGCGGGGTTGAGCGCAGAGGTCCGCGCAATATTGCGTTATAGCAATCTCTTTATGGCTTAATGGACATATGGAAATTCACGTATGAGGATCCTTGGCCCGCAGCTCGTTAACCAACGCAGTTACCGCGCGGGCAGAGCGCTTGTCCGGTTTTATTGGCATTATTGGAGAAACCACGGGCAACAGCACTTCATCATCGAATTAGCGGAGAATGTAGTTACTTACGCGTTAATGTGATCTGCGCGCGACAGCCATCTCTGACGGTTAATGGCACACGCATGTGCACACGCATATCTACTGAGCCAGGGGGGCGTCACGACACACATATATGCCTTGCCGAGGGGCGGGGGGCCGGGAATTGGGCTGAAATCTGCGAATCCCGTTATATTCTAACGCGCACGCATCCCGCAATCTGACTGGCAGGACAAGCGGCCGGACCGTGTCAGCCGAAAGCTCGTTTAAAGGCCGTTTTATTTCGGATCCGATCGAAACACGGATGGCAGCTGCAAGCAAAACGGCCTTTCTGAAAATGCGGCCAGTGCTATCGCTGCAGAACCCTGTTTGCCAAACAGCGCACTCCCGCTCGACGCTCTCTGCTACCTTCGGCTCGAGATCAGCGAAACCCGGACAAAACCCTGCTGATTTTAGCCGGCTCAATTGGAAATCTCTACCGGCGATCATTTTGCTTTCCCGGTGAGCGATTGCTGTCGCGATATCCCAAGCCAGAGAGAACAATGTTTTCGCCGCTAAGAATTCCCCGTATCACGTGAAAAATGGTATTATCTCTGTCTGAATAGAACCTGCCAGGCAAGTACTTAATGCTGTGCTTTTGAACTCGCGGCCATTAAGAATCCTTTGCGAAGGTATTAAACTGAAAACAAGTAAACCTGGAAGGAAAAGCGGCAGCTCTGTTTCCCGGCCGCTTTCCCCGACGTCGCGTCAACATGGTCCTCTAGAAAATCATCTATTAGAGATACTGGCGCTCGCGGCTGTTAATTAGCACTGAACCAGGTTAATCCAGCATTAAGCGTGGCCGGGGAACAAGCAGCACTCGATGCAAACCGGGCGAACTATTCACAGAGGATAATGTAAAAAGCGGCACGTTCGCACGTATCCCAGTGAGTAAAGTTTATATGCGCAGAAATAATCCCACCTAGCATAATCAATGTGGCCGAGGGTGGATGAAGGCTCAGTGCAATGAGCCGGAAACTCCAGCATGCGTACTAATCAGGAACGAAATGTTAATTGTGAATGCCAACCAATGCGCACTCTAAACAGGCTTGCATGCGCGAGTGTTTAATAGGGCAAAATAAGTCCTATTTGAAGAAAAAAATTTATACAATTAATATGTGAGCGTCTGCTGTAATCCAATCAAATTAATCAGTGCAGTGACAACCTTTTTACTACTTGTTTGTACATTTTGATTTTCCAGTATAATTGACTATAAATTATATCAGAATTTCCCCTTTTGAGATGAATGTATGAAATGTGTCAAAGAGACATCCGTCGATTGGTTCGCCCTTTCTTGACGCGTTCCCGAGGACCACCGTATCCCCATTGGCCGATGTCAGGATAGTCTCTAAAGGAGAAAACGTCTAGCTAATATTTTATTATCATCTCGTTAGCGCGCGCATCGTCGTTAGGGAGAGCAGGCTGCTTTGAAATATGCAAGACGGCAGGGACATAGCCCGCGGGATAACCCGCTGACAACGCTCGCTTTAAACAATTCATAGTATCTCTTGACCTCCCCCCGTCCCCGCCGGGCACACCATTCCCTTTTTGCCTTCTGCACATGGTGTCTGCCCGTCTCCAGCCCTTGGGACCTCATCTTCATTCCTGCTCGTTACGAATCCGGTAATAATACTGAGATCTCGGTTCCTCCCATCGAAACCTAAACGCATCAAATATGCGCAAATCGAATCAGCATGAGGAATTATCAAGTGCAGCTTTTAGGGTGAAAAAGTAGTAAGCAGCGTTGCTTGGAGGTTTTTAGATAAAGTGCATCGTACAAACTTCCGTGTACTTAACAGGCACAGGATTCTTTATGGGCATTATGGTTTAGAGTCGTACGTGAGTCATGACGGTAAACTTTGGGTTTGCATTAAAACTCTTTCCTAAGTGCTTCGATCGTAGAAGTCTATTAAAGTGGATCGCGTAATTATGACTGGAGGCTTCTTCTTCTCCGGGAAGGGGAAGTCTGATCGTATTTACGCCGGACAAATAAATCGAGAGTAGAATTGGATTCCGAGCTCCTTTCAGGGGAACTAATGTTACTCGCGCGGATATCCTCGGTGCGAAACTTTCTGCTGCAAGCCAGTTTTGTCCTCGTCTATTATTCACTACCGCACCATTCTCCTTGGTCACCCGAAAATAAAATGAAGCAGTGTTCGGAGCTTGTCGGCGTGCGACAGGTCGTTTTTCGAGCTAGCTGGCAGCCGATTCGCCCTCCACATATGCACGTAACTGTTTTTTTTGGAAAACCAAACACGAAAATGCGGCGCGATATTGTGAAAGCAAACGGGGGGCGTTGACTGTATCGCTTTTGCTCGCAGAATAGCAACAAAATAACAACCGCCGGTGAAGAATAAAGGAGCGTGAATAATTTCGGCTCCCTAAAATCGAATAACAAAGATAGCCAAATATCAAAAGTAAAAACTGTAAAGGCAGCAAATCTTTTAAAATTAGCCAATGCTTGAAACAAACTTATGGATAAAATTTGTTCATTTGAAGTTAAAAGCTCTCAAATTATTCTTGAGTTTATTCTAATTTTGTATATTCTTTGAATTCCAAGGTTCGAACATCTAAATAACGTTATCCATTTCACGAGATCCCGGAGTCAAAAGAGATTGTCCGACTATCCACTAACTCTATCTACTGCTCCCTTTTGAAATCGAGAAACATTTCCCGAAGCTTCCCTCGATCACTGGTTGGACGGAAAGTACTACTCAGTTAATTGGGAAGAACGCACTCGTTCGATTAACAAGAGGAAATTTCTGTCGATCCATCAGCGCCGCGTGTGGCTTTAATAAAGGTTTGCGGGGGAGCGAGAGAACGAGAAAGGGAGATAAAGCTAGCGCGGGCTTGGTGGCCTATCCGCGATGGGATGGGTCGGGCTTTAAAAAACGAGAGTTCCTCGTGCACTCGTTGCGGATCGAACTAGCTGCGGGGCAAACCCTTGCATTGGCTTTCCACGGTGGTGCAGTGACTTGTTGATACCGGAAGCCGGCGCGGCGGTAGTGGGCGGGAGTGGGCGGGAGGAGGCGCAGGATCGACAGGTACAGTGAGCCAACGGAGGATCCTCGCTCTCCCCTGACTCGAGGCCGCACTCCCGATCGGCTATCGACGTTCCCATAGATCACCTTAAGTCGACTACGGACGCGCGCCCACTGAATATTTACGACTTCTCTTATTGATAGTTTGCCCCTGCGCTGCTTACGCCCTTGCCATCAACCTTCCTCGCGCGCTCCCGCCAATCTACAACCGAGCAGATTCTCACCGGGGCTAGCGTTATTTTAACGCCAATTCTCTAACCAGCTGGGCGTGCTTCTCTGTCAGAAAGTACCTACGTACTTGTTCCGCGCGTACTTACTTTCCTCGCTTCCTGCGCTTGTTTTCCTCGCTACAACTAATGTTCTCCAATAGCGAATTGAAGGAAAGAAAACATAGGTGATCGTAGCAGCAATTAATCGGTGTTAAGTAGTCCGCCGTCCAACTGTTGTTATCTAACTGAATTAATTAGATGGCGGTTGGGGGGTCCGCTTTTATTTCAGCATTACGCGAATCACACCGCGCTCGACTGCCGGTTAATTATTCCAGTCGCTTTCGCCTCCAGTGAACTTTGCTCAAAACCGGCCGAATTGTCAGTCACTAATGCAAATTCTAGAAACCGCGTGATAATTGAGCTAATCGATAACACGCTTTAATTAAACTGTTTGGTTGTACACTAATCAAGCTGTTTGCTAATCCTTTGTAGGCGCCGGCTCGCTATACAAAGGGTGGTTATTGCCACGCCTCCAAACCGGCCGAAACTCCAAAGCAGCCATTCGAGGAGAGTCTAACACGGCAAGACTGCGATTGAAAGGCTTCAAAGTCTATCATGCCACAGTGTGAAGATGGCGCCGACTACAATTCCATGCGAAATTGTAACCCTGCCAACAGTGATGAACAGTATTGACTCACGTCCCAGCAGTTTCGCTCCCGGTCCATTCGTCTCTCGTGCTTTAAGGCCTTTAATTTAAGTACGCATTTATGCAGCTTAAATTAAGCTTTCTCGCCTATTTCACGCGACACTTCTGCGGCCTGTAACACCCTCCTCCAAAAAATCTTTACAAATTTAAAATCCCTCTAGAACTTGATTTTAGAAAAATTGTTTTTTTTTATACATATAGTGCAGATGTTATCTATGTTGAATAGCAAGTCATCTTGGACGTAATCAAGAAGTTCGTCGGAGTTTGAAACAAGTGGAGTTCAATGCTCCGATCACAGATGAGATGCAAGACATAAATTGGATGAGTACGCGAGCAGATGAGTATTAGGGAGGAATATTTCGTTATCAATCAAAAGCGGGGGATGCCAAGTCGACGGGGCGGCGGCGCGCGCGGATTGAAGCATCGCCCGGAGCGAGTTCGCCTGGGAAAAATCGTCGGATAAAGGCGTTGGATCGGGTGCATAAACCTGAAAACGCTTTCAAGGCCGGCTTGCTGGCAGCTGCAATGAGACATGGCTCAATGTTCAGGGGATCTTTAAACTGGCCGATTTTATTGCACATCCCAACGGTAAACGATAACGGGCCAGTGAATCTTCGATGTAACGGCGGAATGGACCTTCCAACGCTGGACTGCGCACCTCCATGCAAATATACGATACATATAACGCATTATACTGTTACCCTGGGAGGCATAAAAGCTCCGTTTTCATTTTTAGTATTCTGAAAATTGCAGTGAAAAACACTCCATCTTTTACCTTTGATATTAAAGACAGAAGACATTACCAGAACTTTATGCCGAGTAAAGAGCTTCCTAGAATTTCATGCGCCCATTTGCATCAAGACCCGCAGTAAACTTACGAATTCGCACTTGGGCAATCAAGTTTCAAGCTCGACCGCCTGTCGAAAGTAATAGCTGTCAGGGACGATCTCAATGAAGGGAAATAAAGCAATGCATTGATGAAACGTACTCGGCGCTGTCAACGGAGTGCGGGGCAGGTGGAAGGCTAATAAAGAAAAGCAATTATCAGTGGAATAATCTTCAATCGTGTTTGGGAATTTAGGTCGGCCAGATGGACAACACATTATTAATCGTCACTTAATAGGCGGGCTCGGTTGATTCCGATGTAATTGCCTTCTGGCGATCGAAATCCATTTAAATTTCAAATCCGAGCGCTGCTGTCCTTCTACAAACACGGGCGAATTAAATTCGGGCGCGCGCGCGCGCGGTCGCGCTTGAAAGACAGAAAAAGGGGCTCCCGTGTGCTCGACGCTATGCATCCGATTCTCGATTTCTCCCGCTTCCATTCCATCCTGCCGCGGACGCATCCGCCCTCAACAAATCGCGCCTGTTTAATCAACCGCGACAGCTTATAGCTAGAGAAATAGCGCGCGCGTCCCAGGCAGATGTTACCGCGAATTGAAATCACGCCGGGAACGTGACACGCTTTTCGCCATGCCGATTATTGCTCTTTTTCTCGCCAGACAGCCGAGAGTTAGAGAGCCATTTCGAATTTCTACCTGGTTATGACAATCGACAAGGAAACGTCTGGATCGCAAAATCCTTTTCATCATTTGCATTTTTAAGAAAGACTTTTTTAAACTAATGTGGCATAAAATTGACGTTCTGCTCCCCAAAAGAAAAGGAGCTAAAGACAAAGAAGGCTTTACTTTACTTTAGTTATAATTGTGAAATATTCTTTGAGAGGGGAGAACGAAAGAAGCGAAGCCCTACTAATTTGCCGATTACACAAACCAGTTCGTGTAATCAGGAATGTTTCGCATTTGGCCCGCTCACTATTTTTCATCTCTCCCGCAGCAGAGGATCACGAGTGAGATAAAAGGGGATCTATTCGGAATTTTTAATGAAGCTCCACGAAGAAGCATGTACGTCAACTTTTTTCATTACGCCGCGAAGGACTGACACTCATTTTCGGAATTACGTCGTACTCACTGAGCGGCCCTCCTATGGCTCTTCTGGGATCTTTTATGAAACGGGATATTCTATCGACGTGTGTCACATGTTCAATATCAGCCGCGCCGCCATCGCGAGATTTGCATTTACAATATCGCACGTGTCAGCCACGTTTCCGGCATTAATCGGCGCCGCTCATTTCGCATGCCGGTCCCACTTTCCTCTAACGATAGTTTTCGAATATCAAAAACTTCCAAAGTCCTCCTACCGCGTCGAGCTTTCCCTTCCCATCCCGAGCGGCCAGAGTTGAAACTCATAAACCTGACCATTGAATTATTGTAACGGGCAATTGGAAACGTTTACTCGATAAATCATTCCTATATGAAAAATTCTGCGAACCAAGAAACCTTGCACAGACAGCAAAAGATACAAAAGATAAACGCTTGCTACTTAAGTTTTTCATTGCAACTGAGTGAAGGTCGAAAGAAAAGCAAAAAATAACAGTGGCAAAAATCCGAGGTTACATTGAAGTAAAGCGCAGCTCCCTCAGAATGTACGTTTCACGTATTGATCGGATGTGTAGAGCAGAGAACGGTAGTGTTTTCCTGGGGCTTAGTGTCGCAGGCGATTAAAATAATGTCGGGAAATACACACTTGTCTCGCAAGGAAAGCAGCTCATCGAGCCCCGCCACACGTACCTCCAAGCATGTGTGTGCACAGAGAGAAAGGAGGAGTGAACGAGATAGAAAGAGTGTGTGAGCGAAGGGGACCGCTTAAGCGGGTCAAGGCAGGCTAAGGAAATATTTCAGCTACTGAGAGGGTCGATAGAGCCCACGCTCCACTTCATTAATGAAAATCGATCTCTGTCCTCGAAGACGTAGACTCTGGCGTGGCGGGCGCCGAAAAGAAATGGTCAGCGAAGCCGGCGGCAGCGGGTTGCGCCGTTAATTCCCCCGAAAATCGAATCTCCCCGGAAGCTTCGCGTGCCTCGCCCGATAGCTTCCCTCCCTTCCCATTCGCCCTTCGCCCTTCGCCCTTCGCCCTGCCAAATGACGTTTTTCCCTTAGCGAACCGCCGCCGATAATTCAGAAGCTCGGAAAATTCGCAATTGCCACATTTGAAATATGTGCTCTCGCAGGAGCGAGAATCCTAGGGGAAAGTAAGAGGGTGGCCTGCCACCTGAATGGACCCGTGCGACCTCAGACCTACCACGGGGGCCCTCGCGTTGGACACGAAATTAATAGCTCCGCCGTCGCTTTTCGTCCATTGTGCCCTCTTTATCCCGCCGGCACTCCACTCCTCCGGCACTTGATGGATTAAATTGTGCTACAAGTGTCATTGACGACAGCGCGCCATCCACGGTGTCCGTTGGCTCCACTCTCCATTTGGAAGAGAGCCATGCTTCCCGAGGAGGACTTACTTACTTACAACTCCAGATGAAAGCCGGGAAAACCGATCGCCGACTACCGTTTTCGCCCAACGAGAGTATAAACAAGCCTTTTCGCCGAGTGCACCACTGCATGCTTCGCCCCGCTCGGCCTTTCAACCCTGTATGGACTGCGAAAACATTAAGTAGAAACCTCCAATGATTCCGACTAGCAACAATTCGATGGCCCCAAGGAATTTCTAGTCCTCAAAACTTTAGCGCATCCTCTCAAAGAATTCAATCCATTAATTAAATGGATGTCTAGGCTCCACTTGGCCGCACTTTTATTCTACATATTCTGCTTGACTCCCCTGTCGGATTAAAGCGTGCCATAAGTGCCATTGCCGACAGTGTTACGAGGAGTGAGAGCGAGCCGCAGTTTGCCGAAACAACCCTTGCCTCGAGTACAAACGCTCCTTGAAACTAGCCCCATAGAGTTCGGCCGACTAAAGTAGTCTTCTTTAATATGTGATTGCCCCCTCGAGCTACCAGTGTTACGATAATACGACGAACAAGCGCAAGATCCATCCGCTACTGGTACATCGAGACCTCTTCGTGCGAGAAAAATAATCAAAAGGATCGTGGATGTTTAGGATGGAATTGGCAGCAGAGTTTAAGAAATCTCACGTTGGAGACATATTTGAAAGTGCGTGGTTTAAAAAGTTGTCTTTGGACAGTCTAAGTAAAAGTGTCTTCTCCAGCGACTTTACACAGTCGGGTCACCTTCGCCAGCTTGCCAAGTCAGAAGTTTATGACGCCCTACGTGTTCGGCTTTTTCCCTCAAGGGATGAAGTACGCAGGACTCCTTTCACGCCGGCAACCCTACGCAAACATTCTCATATCTCAAAATTCTACCATCCACAATACATCATTCTCTCGAAACGCTGCTAACTCGAATTCAATTTAACACGCTCTGGCCAGTAACTATACAATTATACTTGGAAAGAATCACAGAAGCACAGAGGCGCAGAAAAGTAAAATAATAAAAGGTTCGCTGTTACAAACGGCTAGGGAATAACGTGCACGCGACACGAAAAATTCTTAATTACAACGCTTGCGAAAGCGCCCGGGCAACTGGGTAAACAGTCGAGGAGTCAAGTATCCGCGAGAGCGGCATATAAAGTAACGCGTAGTAAAGTCAGAAGGCAAAAGCGAGTCGCTCCCCTGCGCTACCCGGCCGCGTAAAACGTAAAACTCGGCTGGCTGATATCAGCAGGCTGGCAGCCTCGACGAGCGAGGCGCGAGCCGGAGAACAATTATTGCACTCGCCAGAGTCTCCTGACGACTGGCGTGACTCAGTGACTGTGGACAGCGCCACAAGTGTCATCGGCAGCTAGCGGAGGCACAAAAGCGTGTGAATCATGAGCTCTAGGCGGCTGGGCGCGCAGGTTTGCTGAAAGGATGCAGCGGCTCGTGCGCAAAACGAATGGCCAGCCCCCGGGCGAGCGTGTAACACGGCGGGAGGGACGGAAATGGGCTGATCGCCGACAGCAGGTTGGAAAAGCCGACTGCTTTATGTAGCCATTGCGAATAGGATTTCGACACACGTAACATTTTACATCGTCCTGGAAAGAGCGCGAAGCGTGTCACAACTGGTGGCCCCCCGGCTCGAGGTATATGGCGGAGTCGGCCGTTTAGTCCCGGATGGTCGCCATAGCAACAAGCATTCCCCAAAATTTTCCTCTCCCTCGCACCCGCCGCGTCTCAGCTCCACACTCCGCTCTGCTCCGCTCTGCTCTTCCCGTGTCTCCTTCTGCTCTCACTCTCTCGCCCTTCTGCCAGCCCTTCCGATTTCCACCCTCGCGCGCCTCCGAGGGAGAGAGAGAGAGGCGATCCGCAATGTACGACCTCCCGCTTTCCACCCTTCGCGATCTCAGCTTCTCTCCTTCTCGCTCTTGGAGGCTGCTTTATAGGCTGCCCTCTCTCTGGCGTCGTAATGCGTTCTCGAGCCAGTGGTGTCACTGTTTTCTCGCATCCCGGCCTCCTTCACTCCCTCCGCCCTTTACTATCCTCCATTCCCACCCTCTCTCTCGCTTGATGTAGTAATGCTCTCTCTCTCTCTCTGTTTTCGGCTATCTCTCCACGTGTATCTCGACGGTTTCCTCTCCCCGGTGTTAATCTTTCCGGCTCTCGGTCTACCGCAATTCCTACGGCGAATTTCTACCGAGTTCGAGACTCGAGTTCGCCTGGCCGCTCGTCTCGCGTCGAACAACATCTGCGCGTGGACGGTGAGTCTCCTCCACGTCTTTCCCTTGGGATTCTTAACTTCGAATAAACGTCGGCTGCATATCGGCTGAGGAGATGCTAACGCCCGATAATTAGCGCTCGCCACTTGGAGCCGGCTAGTTAGGTGACGCGATAAAATATTGGCTAAACTATTCCATTCCTCCTGGCACGGCGATCAGCCCCAATCACACTGGTGCAGTCGCGGCTGCTGTTTCCAGCGTGGAAATCCTCGAGCACAGTCCTCGCCTCTACTTTCAGCCTCACTCCTTTCCAGCTTGTTACTTCTCCACAACTGGCACGATTTCCTCCGAGCCGAGTTTCCTCGGCTTGCTTCTCTCGGAGCTCGAATATCCTTTTCTCGGTTTCTCCAGGGCTCGGCTCGTGCGGGGGTGGTTTCACTCATACGGCAGAGCGGGCTTCTTACGTTCTTACGCGGGGGAGAGAGGGAGAGTGAAATTGCTGGAGGTGAGACCGAGGCGATCGACCTCTGGTCGAACATTGCACGGCAAAGGGCAAGGAGTAAGAGGAGCAGCAGCTGAGAGCTTCAACTACTTTTTCCCCCAGTTTCTTCTCGCTCCTTCTCTGCAGCGGACCTTTCGGCTTCCATGACTATCTCCGGCTCTGCCTACCCTGTCGTTCCAGGCCGCCACGTCCTCCTTGCACCTTGCCGCGACCCCGTCTGCCCTCTGGACTCCGGGTTAGCCTCGGTCTCGTTCTTGCGCGCTTCTCTCCTCGTCGGGAGGGCTCAAACTCATTTAGCTTCAATCTTGTTCTTCGATCTTTAGCCCTGGCCGAGCCGGCTCCTCTTCTCTCCGCAGGACGTAGGCGGAAGGCAGTTTAGAAGGCCGGTCGTCGGACGATTTCACAAAGTCGTGAAAGTACTGTGAACGATAGCGCAATCAGCCGCCAAACCCTGGGGGGAAGGCCCGGGCCCCTTCCGTTACTGTTATTGCCCGCTGGCATTGAGCGCCCGCTACTCTGACAGTCGGCTGATGCTCGCCTTCAATGGTGACACGGCATTCTTCCGCCAACATTTCCCAGGGAACCTCGCCGTTCTCTCGGAATTTCAGTCGGCTGGAAATATCCAAGGCCATTTTCGTCCGCGCGTCAATTAATTCGGCGCGGAAATGTTGCGCTGATTAATGTCGAAAATTGAGGAGAAAAGGAACTAGGAAAGAATAATTGCCAATCCTTTCGGCGAGAGGGTGAAATACTTGGAGAACTGTACCGGACTTGTCGCTTAAGTCAGGGAGACGGAAGCGGCGGAGGAGAGCGCGCTAGGATTCCCCGGGAAGGGTGGAAATTTTAATTTTAAAAGAGGAAAGAAACACCGTCCGTTCCGCTGCACGGGATTGCCCTCGCGGGAAATATATCCTAAGTAGCGAATGGCTGTACTTCAGTATTACGCGGTTCCACGCCGGTTGTATGTATACATAAAGCCCGTCGGACCCTACTTCCTGCGTAATTAATTCCTAAATTATTTCGAGCCTCATAACGCGGCCAGGAATTTGCATGCTATTTAAATTTGGCCGGCGACTCTCGGGAAAGTTGGCGGCCGATGCCGCGTAAAAAGCTAAAGAGCGTAGATGGTGTGATTCGGCCGCTATAAGCGACAATGGCAGAGAGTCGGAAAAAGAATGTGAGGAGAAGCGCATATAAACGCGGCGAGCGCGATCGCTTTAAAGCGGGCGTGGGGAATGGTAGGAGAGTTCCGGTGTGTCGAAGTCGCCAGCCGAGAATAAAAGGATTAAAAATATCGCGGAAGAGGGTGAACCGGAGGTAATATGTTTGCCGGCACGCCTCCCGACGATAATCCCGCGCACGTTCCGCCGCGCCGGGCGAATTAATTTTCCGGATTACTTTCAGCCTTATCTACCCCCGCCCACTTTCCCTCTCGACCGGGGAGAAATCCCGCCAAAGACACTTCGATACTGCTGAAACTTCCGCCGGGAGAAATATGTGGCTTTTCGACGAAAGCTCCAGCCACCAAAGTACTTAAAGAGTGGAAGGTGGCGAAGGTGCGGATCTCTGGCGGGTCGGCGGGTGGGAGGAGGACGCGCGCGACTGCAGATGTTTAGGGGGTGCGAGTAATTCGGCCGAGAAGACTCAAGGCGCAACGGCGAAAATGAAGGCGAGATAAACAAGACCTTCTACTTCACTCACGAGATATATTCTTGAGAATATCTCGGGCCGCGTCGGTAGAGATAGACTCCGGGGGGTTGAGAACGGGGGTGAATACTTAGGCCTTCATCCTCCCTCGATATGGTCGCCATGGCAACAGCGAGGGACACCGGCAACTTGCTAAGAACGCCAGCCAGGAGAAGAAGAGAAGAGAAGCTCGCTCGCTCGCTCTCGGCCCCTCTACCATCAACCACTCGATTCCGCACGGCCCTTATGCAGCCAACAGCTTGAACGCTGCATTTAGAGGAATTCGATCTCCCGGATACCAGTCGGTCACCCTCTTCCCCCTCGCCCTCTCGCCCTCTCGCCCTCACGCCCAGGCTGCTCCCCATTATTCGATAACTGTAACAGCGTTATCCCGCCAGGAAACGAAGGCGCGGCTTGATTGACTGTCACGTCGGGAAATTACTTAGAATGTCAAGCCACTCTGTCACGAAGGCCCGCGCGCTAACCCCTCGATATTCCGAAGGCGACGGCCACTTGGGTAATTCCCGGAAAATTGTAGAAACTCCGGAGAACTAGGCCGAATAGAAACTTGGCCAGATTGCCAACTAGAAAATTCGCTCGACACCCGGCTTATTCCAAAGAGAAAATCACACACAATGCAGCTTCTATGTGGAGCGGCGAAAAAAGTCGAGAGGGATTCGATGAAAGCGTCTTAAGCGTCGCTAATGTTTCAAAAGCGGGATGATGGAAACAGTGGGCAGGAAGTGTTAAAGACAGTTTGACACGAGGGCGATCATTTTTGGGGGCTACATGCTGACGGGATCGAGCAAGTTCGGGCCCCGAATGACACGTCAATTAACTTGGCTGATAATCCATTGGAGCGCCAGCAGGAAAATGCTTCATGCCGAAACGACCGTTTAATTTCAACGCTCGGCGACCGCTGAGTGACGTTTTAATCTCTTAACCGGGGGGACTTTTTTCGGCAGAGAGAGCAGAGGACAGGCAGTTTGAGCAGGAGCGAGAACCTCGCAGCTTCAATTTCCTCGATGGCATGGCGCACCTCCAGCATGGGCTCGAATCTTTTCACTCGTTTAAGTAAGGAGAGACTTTCAATGGGGGTGAAAGAGCGGGAAGGACCGTCGCGAGCGTCGCTTGGCTCTCGATTGCCCATCATTAATTATATTGCATTGGCACGCCCTCGACCGAGTGACAATCGACTGGAGGAAAAGTATTTGCGCCGGCTAGTGTCAAAGCGAGAAGTGAACAGCCGCTAGACGAACATCGACAGCGCCGTGGAAAGTTCCCCGACACTAATAAGGCACTAAAACTTGGCATTCCACGGGAGTTTGAGAAATTGTTACGACGACGGAGGAACCAACTCGGCCCTGGGACGCGATTACAACTGGGTTGAACACGCTTCCTGACCGGAATAATGATATCGGACGGAAGCCAGCTGCCTACTTATTCCCGCGGGGTCACCGTAATGACTATGCGAAAGCACTGTGTTAACGTAATGCACCGCTCTGCCAAGTAATTAAGTACTTTCAGGCAGATTTGTACGCTTCAATGAAGACCTTGATGTGCCCTCGACGAATTACAGCCGTCGAAAGCGGCCGGCCACCTTTTTCCCGAGAAGGTAAATGCACTCGCGGAATCCGTTAAAAGGCAAACTTTCGGACGTGCGTTCGATCGGTTTCCATTTACATTTACATTCTCTAATAAAGGCATAGCCATGCACTTCGAGTTGCCCGGCCGGCCTGATACGTTTTGTTGCCCAACGAAAGCAGTGTGCACGCGCGCGAGAAATAAATTTCCGGGCAAAGTTCCTGGATGTGCAGAGTGCGCCCTCATCTGCATTTACACGCACGAAAGTTTAAATCGTTCCATCGGTCAATCAACCCTAATGCAAACCAACTCCGGGGGAAACAACCTTTAAAAAGGAGGGGCGAACCGTGTAATCCAACTTTATTTCCAGAGTCATGTACATCCACGAGGCACAAAGCGGCAGAAAACTGCAGGTTGAAATGAACAAACTTGTTATTCCATTAGCAAAGCTACATTTCAAAGCAATTGTCAGACTCATTAGTCCGGTTTGAACTATCAATTTGTTTGGTTGGAAGAATAGATTGGAAGCTTCAGACCGTATTCCCCAAGGCAGAGTGGAAATGGACTAGTTCCCTATCGAGCGTGCTATCCCGAGCGATAGCGGCCAGAACGTTTTCTCGCGAATTTAAGGATGTACGGAGAACATATCGGTAGGAAAAAGCTGTTTCCTCTGGGCCAACTGCTAGATGGATATCTGGAATTGTGGTTGCCGCACGTAAATCTCCCCGAGAAGCGAGAGAAGCGAGCTTTTTCAGGTAGCACTTCCTCCGAGGATCGTGGGATTCGCGTTTACTCAGCAAATGCAAACGAAAACTAGCAACACTGACGCTAACAGCGCCAGCGTTGTTAGCAAAACGCCAACAGGACTTTTTGTTACTTAACTGATTCGATAGCGCGAGCAGGAATTGGGTTACTAAAGGCAGAGGACACACAGACGTACTGGCCGACTAAAACAGCCCGGACGTTTTTCAAAATGAGCACTTCGCTAGTACTAAATCTGTCATGCACCATGTTACCATGTACACCACCTTGCCCGACGCTCGCACACAAATGTAAAATACGCGCAGATCTTCCCATTGCTCGAGAATAAATCGGAATAAGAAGGGATTATTAGAGGGCGCTGCTTGAAACTGTGGAATCTCGGCGGAAATACTCGCTCGACGGTGCGAATCGCTTTAACAAGCGGGGACTTTGAAACGGGGGTCATTAGCCGAATTATTAAGTAGTTTGTGCGGAAAGTGCGAGCCACGCCAGAAGTAATTAAGTAGCTAAGTACTTCTTTCCAAACTAATTAGTCGAAAGCCAGTGCATTATTGATTGCTCGGCGGGGATTTTATTATGAGAGAGCCGAGAGCTCCCCGGTAACAAGCATCCCCTTTTATTAGAGGGTGGTCCATGATGTTCGGGAAGACAGCTCTCTCGGACGGACTCTCCGCGAAAGCAATAATGCCGAGCGGATGTATTACTCGAGAACGGTCCAGCACGTGGAGAGGAGCTCGGCGCGGGCGCGGGCGCGCACGTTCGACATTCCGACCGAACGTTTCCGGGCATGTTTGAGGCAAGTGCGGGGCTGCGGGCAAGAGTGTAGCGCCAACGCCGCGAACGCCGCCAACTACGAAAAAGACGTGGGGTAGATATCGCGGTGAAGCTCGTCGCGTATATATCATGGATGCACGATATTACTCGCTCCAGGGGATAGATAGGTTACGCCATCGTGTATTCGATCCGGGCATATTTCTCCCCCGTAGCCGGCGCGGCGTGGCGCGCTTACGAGAGGGCTGCGTAAACGACCCGAGGAATCTCTCTCCGCGTCCAAACGCACACACATACTGATACACTATCCGATTACTATTGCCGCCAGTCCCTTTTTCCCCTGTTAGGTCTCCGGCTTTTCCGAGCCCGAGATACATTTCCCTGCCAAATCCAACCAAGAAAGGAAATACTCTTGCCCCTTTAAATCCCCTCCGCCCTCCCCAAATCCCAACTGCGACAAGCCCGGAGCTCTTTCACCGCCGAAACAGCAGACTCCAGAGTCCAGATGGACGGGTAATTAAGGACCGCAAAATTGCCCGATGAATTAAGACTAGTTTCTATGCAAACAACGCTCTTCAGCCGAGTATGTTGATAGTTAATGGCACAGTTAAAGGCTGCGAGTATCGTCAAGGGGCCTCCTTTGAATATTGCGTAGGGGGCGTAATCTTCTTGGGTCATTCAAGTATTAAACGTAGTCAGTTTCAGGTTCATGGTAAATTAGAACAGATAGTTGTGCATATTCTGTGTATTTTAAAGGGGACCAAAGGATGTATAAAGTAACTTTTACTCGGACATTGTAGTAACTTTACTTTTCCATTAGGTGTATGAGGTTCGTGAAAACGAGAACGCGGGAGCGGAAGTTGGTTTAAAAATACTAAAACCTCTTTGCTCCCATACTTTCTCTCTTGATTATTTTCTTTCCAACTGGAGCTAAAGGTAGCATTGTCGAGGTGGAATTAGTGGGCGGCGCTTTCAACTCCAACTGGCGGTAATATCATAGTGAAAAATCATAAAACGTCGAACGACGAGCGCGGGTGCGAATTGAAACTCCGGTATTTACCGTCAAGCAACCTAATGATTGGGAAAGTTCCCTCCTAATTTCCCCGGAGTCCAGGACGAGTCTCGTTACCGATTATTTTATCGACAAATATATATAGCGACCAATTCCCAATCGCGCCGTTCACCAACTTGGAGCTTCTGACAAGAATTGAGTTTTTGTTGGGCGAAAAATTCAATACCTCGCCGCCTCAGTGCGTCGAACTTTCACCCCTTATTCGACAAGAATCCGAGTTCTGCTTACAAATACAGCGGCAGAAGTAATTCAAAGAAGAAAACACTGTTGGAACGAGCTATTTGAAATTATAAAACTCTGTAAAATTTTAATTAACACACAAAAACTTATTCTACTGTGCTTTTTCACTTTCGATGACGCATACGCGCCGTCCGTACTTGATCGCAACAATCTGTCTCGCTAGGGTTCCAATGATAAATACCTTTGCAAGAAGCGAGCGAGTGGATGACGGGAGGGCGCAAATGCGTGTAATGATTCGGTAAATCGCCTTCGCGTTTCCCCGAAAGCGGAAGGCGCGTACGCGTAGCAGGCCTCGCGGTTCAGTTCGCATCTGCCGGGAAATATATTACCGAAATCCGTCTGTCTTATCAGGGAAATTCGTGAGGGCGAGCGGCGCTTCGCTCGACAGCCCGAAATAACGAGATGCACGAGCAGCGGCAGCTTGATACATGTACACACGTGTCTCGTGGAGCGAAGCGCAGATAGAAATGTATCGGTGGCGAAGAAAAGTGGTAGGAGGGGACGTCGGCTGGCTAAACTGCGAGTAATTGCGCGGCAAGGTTCATCGTCCGTAGATAGCAATTATCCCGAAGGAAATAGTCCAAGAAAGCGAGATGGAGGGAGAGCGGACGAGCGGGTGGGTAGAAGCGAAAAAGAGGATGGAGATAGGGAGGGACGCAGCTGCACTTGCAGGAGGAGCGAAATTGCCTCGATTGCTTTCCCGTCGCAGCCACTATCGGCGAAATATTTTTTTTCTCGACCTGCCGCCTACACTTTTACCCTGCCATCCTTCCACTTTCCTCGGCGCTGACTCCGCACTGAAGCATCCTCCAGCAACCACTGCTCCGCCATCAAGCACAACTGCCCCCAGGAAATGGAGCCTTCCAAATTGATTAGGCTTAAAATTTTTCAGCCCGCCGCGATATTACCACGCCCCAGGGCACAATCTCCTCCATCTAACGAAGCGCCCTTCTACTTTCGAGTAATAGACATTTTTATTGTTTAATCCCGCACACCCCGAGAAATCACTTGCACGCGCCTCGCCGGCAGCCGCCGGCTGAAATAATATCGCGAGCGTGATAGAAAATTCGGTGAAACGATACGGGAAATAGCCGGAGCCTGAGATAGTGACTAGGAGTTCAAGGGAATTAGGCTGTAACGACTCTCCTGGCACGTAGAACCCCTTACTTTCCATTTGCTTGTATTTACTGGGCGCGATGGAGAAGGCTCGGCCGACGCCACTCGACTGGCACAAGTCCGAGCGGCCCTGGAATCGATAATAGCATAACCACCAAGACGGAACTCGATGCCGGCAAGACTTTCGACCAGCCGAGTCAATTCGAGTTGCTGCTTTTTCTCCCTACACTCGGTGGTTAACGTCTCGTTGCTCGCCTTCCGGCAGACTACATCCATTCGAGAGGCCAAGTCGATCGTACCTAACAGATTTAGCTTCAACGCCGCTCCACTTTCTCGAGTGGAGAGCAAATTTCTTCCATCCCTCGGCCACCCCCTCGCTCTCTACCCTTCAGGTGCACCTGCCAAACCAATGTATCCGGCGAGTGTTTATTTTTCGCGGTCCTGTACTTTTGTTTCCATCGTTCTTTGAACTCCGCGCTCCTCTCGCCACCCCCTGGCCGTGCATCGAGTGCGCCACTCGGCGAAGCGTAATCCGCGGGATTCTGCTGGCAATTCATTTACCAATATGCCAATGCCCTGGCTCTCACACACAGACACACACTGCTGTATAAATCCCAACAAAGGAAAAGCATTTCGCGCGTATCTCCTGAAGCTCCAATAATGAAAGGATTGTAGATGCTTCTGCGTGGTTGCACCACCATTCCAATGCTTCTTGCTTAAACCCCTCGAGCTACGTCTCCGCCGGGCGGCGTATAGGAATTAAATGGTTGATAATCTCTTGGACCCGCTAAACCTTCACGACATATATTATTTCTTTCAATATGTATTGTCTTCGGAATGGCCCGATCAATTGGTACATTAGCACGTAATTTTCAAATGGCAGCTATGCCAGCGGCAGTCCCGGGCGCAGGAATTACAAAAGCTCTAAGCCCAATCGAGCGTGCCGCGGGTAGAATGCGAGCAAAGCAGAGAGATATGCGCGAGCTGCGAGCCACGGAATCAATGGGGCGAGCGTCGTTTTTGGAATCTGATTCCGAGCGAGCCTGCACAGCAACCCCGGCACAACGTAACGTTCCGATTGCCGAGAGCGCCCGCCCGCGCGCGCGCGCTCCGGTTTCCGATAGCCGAGACTCATCGAAAAACTACGGATTTACCGAGGACATTTTTCGCACACCTGGTGAGCGCGCACACAAAGCCGCACACTCTCTGTCCACCTGAAATCGAGACTACAGCGATACGAACACCGTGAAAGTGAGTTTTGAGTGTCCAGCTGGGTTAGAGAGTTCGCCGAGCGATCGATCGTTCGGCTTTAATTAATGATAGAATTGTTTCATTATTGCGGCTGCTCGGACCATAACCGATAAGTTTGTCCCATTTCCGGGAGAGCGAGTTTTAATTTATCGGCGCGATATGGCAGCGGGAAACTAATAAAGAATTGGGATTGGGCGCAGGGGGCCACGGCGAGGTTGGATAGAGGTAGGTGGGATCTAAATGGCGCTAATGACTCCGGCCAAGTGCAAAAAAGGGAGAGGCCTCCGCCAGGGGTTCACGGTGGGCCAATAAATTCATTAATCTGCCGGTGCACCGCGATAGTTGGAGTGGCTGTAATACGCTGAATTAATCACTGCTGGATGTTCCCAGCGACATCTGCGATATGCTCTTTAACGTAACGCGAAAGTCGAAACATTAAGCCGACGTCGATTTCAAGCTCGGCGAATGCGAGGCACAATGTCACCGAGGCACCGAGGGTGCGGCAGTAAAAGAATCTCGGTGCTCAGGCCAACAATAAAAAGGCCGTGGCGACGAAACCGTGAGAGAGAGAATGGCACGTACTTCTGCTATCGTCAAATTAATCGGCATTCGTGCGTTCAATCATCCGGGCACCCTCGTTTCTCGCTGGTCGTTCGATCAGGGTTGTAAAAGAGAGCTCCGCCTCTCTCTCTCTCTCTCTCTCTCTCTCACTCTCTACGGTCGAGCTCGATACTCCCGAGTGTTTACTCCGGGAGTACACGAGCCGGGGCGGCGGCGTCCAAAAGGCGTAAAACGTACTAATGCTAACCGGGGGCAAATGACGCGAAGGGAAACCCGAGAGCTTTAAGCAGCCCGTCCAAAAGTATCACGAACAATCCCACCCTCTCTCTTTCTCGCTCGGGCCGCTTGGTTGTAGCACGAGGAATAAAGTGGAAGGAAGGAGGCCAAGCCAAACAACTCGCCTCCTGAATAAGAGCAACAGAGAGTATCCGGGCTAAGAAGGGTCTCGCAAAGCAAAGAAACTTCTCGCAGGCAAATTCGCAAAGAACGATGCGAAAACAGCGGCAGGGAAAGCGGAGCCGAGCGACGGAGGCCGCCGCGAGAGACCTCGAGCAAGGAAGAAGGAACTCCCTGGCGAATTCTTCGCTGCGACGGAAAGAGAGAGTGAGTGAAAGAGAACGGGAGGGCAAGTCTCCGGTGGGGCAGAAAGGCCGAGTGAAGAAGTGGATCCTGTATCACGCGGAAGCCGACATGTGGACAGGCGGGAGAGGACAATGAAAAAGAAGAGCTGTACAAGCGCACCGGGAGGAGTTGCGCCCACGGAGAAATTCAACCGACGGAGCCCGGTCAACCTAAACGAAAATACCGGCTGACAAAGAGCGAAGGACCGAGGTCCAACTCGCGTTATACTTTGATACGCGGGGAGAGAGCGGCGCGCGATGATACTTGCCGCGGCGAATCCAATTTGCATTACTCATGTACGAGGGCCTGTAAACCCCGAGTCAAAGGCGATAAAGAGTATTTAAGTCTGAAAGGGAAGGAGAATGAGAGTGAGCTCGAGGATCGGCTGAGTGGAGGGCGCACGTAGTACGTGTGTTGGCCGGCAGCGAGGCAACTGGAAAGACAAGGGTGGGAGGGAGGGAGGGATGCGCGATTGCCGGGTGAGTCGGCCGCCGACAAAGCAAGGGGTGGAAGGAAGCTAGCTCGAGGGTGGCCTGCTGCCGGCTGTGTGTGGCTGCGGGACTGAGGGTGGAGGTAGCAGCGTGAGGAGGTGAGCAGCGAGTCTTTGTGAAAGGGGGTGGAAAGTGTCGAGGGCCAAGCGGCTGGCTGATGCTGGAACCGTTCCGAAGGGTGCTGTGCCGGTCTGACACACTGCTCCACATTCTACTGCCGCGACACCAACAAGCCTACTGCCACCCTTGTTCCTTTCACCCAACTCGAGCGCGGCCCCCTCTTCGAACCCCCCCCCCCCTCTCGCTCTCTCTCTCTATTCACCTTCAGCCAACGATCGACACTATGGGTCTCCCACAACACCGATGAATGAAGAAATCCCACCGAGAAAAAATCAATCCCCTCAAAACCCCGACAAACTAGCCACACTAGCCTGATTTACCCAATTTTCACTAAGGCGCGAAATCACCCAGGCTTAAATTACCCCGGAGGTGAAAATCACATTCCACGCCCAAAGAGCATCGAGCGATCATCAACTTCCCAATTACGGATATCACTCGATTATACACCGTGAGCGTGCGTGACACTTCGCCATCGATGCTCGCGGCTCTGATAAAGTCGTTTGTCGCTATCGCGCTTTTACGAGTAATTGTATCAAATTTATTAGAGCGGAGAGAGCTGTTCTAACTTTAATTTTAAACGACGTTAACCGGCCGACCGAGCTGGCGATGCGCAGCTACTCACACGTCACGATATCTTCGACTTTAATACAACCGTCGAATGGCACAATGACAATTTCATCATTCCACCTCAGACTGGCAGCAAGGCCCCTTTTAAATCCCCGCGTTCAGTCCAAATTGAACATTCGACACTTATCAAATCACTTTAAGGAATTAAATCTGTTTCACTGACGCTCGAAACGAAGCGGGGCCGCGCGTAAGAAACGTCGGAGGTGCTCCCGGGGGATAGGCACGTCCTAATAAATCATCTCGGTATCGCACTAAACTTGCCTCCCCAGAAGCGAGATGGAGAAGGGAGACGGGAGACAGGGGAGCCGGGCCGCAATTGCTAAACGTCTGGGCATATTACGCTCGGAAGAACGTGTGCACCGGGCTCGGCTCGCCCGTCCCGGTCCAGGCAAAATAGTTTCGGTGCCCAAGTAATTCCGGCGGCTGACGAGGATTAAGCCAGGCGTCGCCCGAGTGCTTTTACGGGCGTTTGAGCCTGTTGCAGGATTGCGATCTATCTAGATGTAGAGGAGCCTCGCCGCGCCGGGAGAATGGCGAGCGTGGGAAGGAGCGGCAAGTGTATAGGCTGCGAGGGTGGAGAGCCTCAAGGCCGGAACAAGGAGCTTCTGCCCTTATTGGGTCAGCAGCTATATGCACGGGGACGCTTAAGAGGGCGCAGATATCGAGGCAGGGCCTTGCCTACTCGAATCACGGCGGCTCACGGCTCATAGATAAACAGCTGGCCTTTCAGTTTCAATACGTGTATGGGTGTATGGCTCGGTGGTGCGACCGTCGCTATATCGATGCTAGCATCTCGCCCTCTGCCTCTGGTGATAAAGTCTCTGCCTGATCAGCGCCTTCACGGGAACCCTGGGATCCTCCCGTTCTACCAGTCGCTCTATCCTTGAGAACCTCTCTCATTCCCTCTCCACTCTCCAGCTCCTCCTCCACCGCTTCGTGTGAACTTGATATTAAAAGTCGAGAACTATTGATTTACCCCCTTGGCCAGCTCACCGGCGATAATTGAACTGAGCCTCTGATCAGTTGCTGCTCTCTCGCTGTGCATCCGTCGAAGCGATCGGCCGAAACCTACCTGCTCGAGTGTCCGACGAATCCACTTTCTCATTAACTGGCGAACGCCGAAGTGCAATCGAATTGCTCTGGGAAATTGATCCGGCGATTTTTTTCGAAACAACGAAAGTTCCGCCGAAAACCACTACGGCCAAGTTTCCCAATTACTGTGCTAGCAGCCAGCGGAGGGGGAGGAGATCGCTCGATCGAATTCCAATCGCGCGCATGAGCTTGCCCTCGCTCTTGTGTACACGTGTACTCGCCACTTGGCCGCTCCGGATTTTCCTTGGGTGGGTTACATACACGGATGCGGAGTGCGCGGGGGCGGTGCTGGGGGTGGATTTTAAGTGCGGATGTAGATGGAGATTGCGGGGAGGAGGGCGGGGAAGAAGGATACATCAGACGGCAGATGTTGTCGGTGATATTGGCCGTCGGAGGAGCGGCATTTGCCCTGCAGCGATGCTGCCTGCCCGATGATCGAAGCTCATCAGTCACGCAAGACGGATGGCCGAGTGTAGTCGAATATTTAATAATAAAGAGCAATTCCAGCGGGGCCGTTCACCCGCGCTTCATAAAAGCGACATCGCTCGACTTGAGCTCCCACGGTACAAACACTTGAATAAGTAACCACTCGAACGGGCTCGTCCATTCAACTAGTCCAACAGGCGAAGCAACAAATTCCCCGAGTGAGACGGACGCCGAAAGCGCAAAAGGACTACAGAATGAGAGAAACAAACTCGCCGCTCGCTCAAAATCTAAAATATGCTTAAACAATGGGATGGGCTTGATGAAATATTTGTGGAGGCCCAGGGGGCGAGAGACAAGACAGTGGCGGAGCCTTTGCCGAGGGACAGCATCACTTTAGGCCAATAGTCGGGCAGGCAGGGCCGCGAGATTTTTTGTCGAGATTACACTAATGACGGGACAGGAACAATGCACCCTTCTCGCGCACGCCGACGGCTCTAGGTCGCAGTAGGTCACCGTAACGACCTTGGCTCTCTCGCCCTCTCGCACTGCAAAAAGATGCAGACCCTCACCTTAGCTTCTTGCTGCACAGGACTACTATGCGCCGCGCGCACAGACCCCCAGTTTCCCAACACAACACTCAAGACCCTGTACTTCCCCTTTGACACACGACCGCGCGACTTTACTACCCCGCTCCCATGTCGCACCGGACTCAATTTTACCCTACGATGACTCGCTCTAACTGCTTTACTACGGAATTGCAGCTTAACTTGAGCTCTCATGTAATTCAACGACGGTAAACCTGACACTATCTATCTCCATTGTTCTCCAGTTTATGTAAACACTGGGAGAATCTTCAGCAAATCAAATTCGTCCCTTTGTTGAGCTCGTTCGGTTACAATGATATTTACTGTCAGGAGTCAGTCAGTCATGTCAGTAATTGATTAAGAAGAGATTTATTTTGGCGATTAAAAGGAAGGATGAAAAAGTGTAAATAGAGAAATTGAAGTGATGCAAGTTCGCAGTGGTATTATTAAGTTGGCGCGTCTGCATCTAGCAAGCGAAGCCGCAGGACGCTTTCGAATTCCGGCGGAGAAGTTGCATGTACACCCCTAACCCAATAATTCCAGTTGGCTTGCGCTACAAGGGCGGGGAATATCGCGCGCCACGATCTCATCTCAATGGCGGGCCAATGCAAACGTAATCTCGCGGCAGGATGTGCATGTACACTTAGCGAATTTAAGCTTTGGTAAACAGGTGAGGAGATCGTGCTGGCGGTAGCGTGCGCTTTTACTCCTCTCCGTTGGCTTGCGGTCCTGGCGGCAAGCCTAAATATGAGTTTCAGCCTGTTATCTGTCCGGCCCTCGTTTTGGCTGGCACACTTCCTCCTACTCCTCCCATGACCTAACTGCATATTATACGTGAACAACTCCCACGGAGAACGTACGGCAGGTGTTGTTCTTGACTGGTTAGTAAAACCATCTCGCGGAATGTTCCGCCGAATTCTCAATGTTTAATGAAATTAATAATGCCGGCGGAACATAAGCATTCTCCCCCAAGTAGAGTACGAGAGTACTAACACTGGATAGTATTTGCCTACTTCTCTGTGTAATTAGAAACTGTACGGATATGACTGTTGCCAGGCATTGTCAATATAAAGTGCTGGATATTTTAGCCAGTTGAATGAAGGAAGAATTGTAAGAATTTTGGTTTACAGGAACCACCATGATAAACTCAAAATTGAGGATTTTGAATTGATTACAAAGTTTCTGGCGGGCCATACAGTTAGATTTACACTTTAATTAAGTAAATTGGATCGCTGACGATTTCGACCGCAACAGAGTAGTCAGACTTGTAATAAAATGATGCAACTG
The DNA here is from genome assembly GCA_963675795.1 of Crossocerus cetratus. Lineage (NCBI taxonomy): Eukaryota > Metazoa > Arthropoda > Insecta > Hymenoptera > Crabronidae > Crossocerus > Crossocerus cetratus. The sequence continues at coordinate 6,171,498 of OY776670.1, read as the reverse complement.
TCGAGAGCCGGAAGCGAGCTGCCACTGCGCACTAATTACAAGGGTTAAAACTCCCCGGAACACAAGTATTTACATTCGACAATGGCCGCGGCCGCGGATGAACTTTCCTAGTTCAAAGCAAAGCCAGTTCCGCGTGGCTCTCAGGCTCTCACCGGCGCAACTTGAATTTCCCCTCGCTCTATCTGTAACGGACGCTGTTCTCCTGCATCGACAGGTTTTAATCGACGCAAACACACCATCTCAGATAAGTCGGACCGCGGCTAGTTATTCGTGCGGGTAAACTCGTTCAATTATTCAAATACTTTGGAAACGCGTTCGGTAATAACCGAGGCGAGCGAACGCGCGCACGGCCGAGGTGAACTGCCAGCGGCGCGGCGGCGCGTTACTCTTTGGCGCGCGGCGGCTCTCGCATTATTTATTCGCCAAGGTACTCGCATATTAAAGCCTACGAACTTTCCGCTTCAACTACGAAAACGCTCGGAATGGAAAGCTTTCGCCTAATATTGAGAGTTGCGGCACCGGCGCACAATGCGTTTCCCCGGAAAAATCCCTCAAACCTCGGGAGAACTCCTTGCGGTGAGGGAACCGTCATCGTGTCCCTAGACGTCTCGGTTTCCTTAATTAAATTAGAGTGCGCGGTCGCGGTACGCGGCTGCGGTTAATTCCGTTTTTGCACTGGCTCGTTTCAACTCAAGGCACTCTAATAGCGAATGCGCCCGCATTCTGCCTTAATTCGCGCGCTCGTCCCCGGGAGATGTAATTGAATCGTTATTCTCTGCTAAATAATCCGTTACACGACCCTATTTTCATTATTCCCCCCTCATCATATCGGCCAGTGAACGTAAACGCAATTATCCCCCTAAATTATTTTGACCACACTCACTACGAATCCGACGGTTAATTCCACCTGGCACCCTTGCGTACCCTGTAATTTAGTTACGGAGTCATTAATACATAACCGTAACTCCGAAACTTGAGGTAGCCAATGCGTATTTATCATATGACCTATTTCTGTAAATTGGCCGTAGACGTCGCAGAGGCGAAATATTCGAGGGGAATGTTTAGTTCATCAGGCATCCGAAACTGCGGCTGACTACAGACGATCGTCATTCACTGGCTCGTTTGGGTCGCGCTGCTGCAGCTTATCGAGCTTTATTGCCCTGATTCGGAGGGGCTTTCATATGCACGCCTTATCCTCGGAGCCTCGGTACGATATGTGTTTTGTAAAGAAATTCGAGTGACTCTAGACGCCAGTTTTTACCCAGAAAGTGGGTAAAACACAGGCGAGTGGGAATGATTGATTACATCGGGGATGTCTAAATATTTGTAGAGAACAGTCTGATCATCAAAATCTCCTTCAAGAGCTTTGTTGTCCAGGAAGGACACCAGCCCATCATCGGGCTGGTTTTTCCATAAACACACAGTTGGGTGCTCGAAACATTAATTCCACGCGACCTCGCGCGATGCTTCTATGGCGCCAAGTGCTTTTCAGTTTCTAGCGCGGCGCATCTCGCCGGATTGGTGTTCAATCTTGCCAGGTTTCGTGTTTCATCGAACGTACTAATGCGGCATAATAGAAGTCGACGGAGAGTTACGCGTGGCGCACAATGGCGCGAGGGTGCATCCCTTTGTCCCGTTATTGGATTTCCGTGCGTGAATAGCCCTCAATGCCTCATGTCGAGTAGAGAATTTTAACTTGGAAGTACAACTACTAGCGCGGGCCCGGAGCCGAGTGCAACCGACTGAACTCGGCCACGCCTGCCGCCGCCGATATAATCAAAGTAAGAAAAAGAAAAATTCTCTCGCCCAACTTCCAGGCTGCGGGGCAGGCAAATTTAAAGGAAGAAACACGAAGGAATTCCCACTGACCTGAAAATGTGCGTGTTCACTCGCGGAGAACGAACAACCGGGGAAATCAACTCGATCGAGTGCGAACACATATTATCAACTCTCAGTTTTTCCTCTTTCTCCTTTATTATATGCAGTTTCAAAACGACAGCCAATAAAAGCAACTCCATTTCTACCAAGAGGTTTTCTACTAGGGATGAATTTACGATGAAATTCGAAAAGAAAACCAACTGTTGTGAGCATTATTCGGAAGACTAGATAAGATAGCAAATAATAGGATACTCTGTTAGGAAGGAACCTTCCTGAGAACGCGCGGAAAAAGAGCGATTTTAGGTCGAGGTGAACTTTTAACGGGGCTCACCTACCCGAAAAGGGTGGCTGCCGGCTAGCCTGGTTGTTCGTATAACTGAATAAGCTGAGTAACAACGAACGAACCGGCTAGTCTCGAGCCGGGTGCCACTTACTCATTCGTCCCGGATTGTTGGACAGGTAATTAGAGAAGCAACGCGTTGCCCGTGGGCCTAATTATAAAAGGGACCGCCCACTACTTCCCTTCTATCTTTTGCGCTTCTTCCGGGTCCCTCTGATCTCTTTACTACGTTCCCCGCCATTGCGAGCAACGCCGCTGTCAAAAGCCGCTCATTTATCTGTCGTACCTTCTAGCTTGTAAGTTTCCCCGAGGATCTCAAAAATCGAGCCGCCGCAGACACTGTGTCCTTGGACGTTAAGACATCATCACCGTAATTTGCATATACCTCAACGCATACTCTCATTGAAATGCAAATTATTCAGAGAACAGCACTGACCGGTTTGAACACTGAGCTTCGGAACTTTGAATATTAACGAAATTTCCGTCGGCCAGCGTCTGCCGGAGCAGAACGAACACCTCATTAAGGGAATACCGATGCTTCGATCTGTTTATCAGTCGTAACTAATGAGGGCGCACCCAATGCTCCAATTTTCACTAACATTTTCGTGCTCATTACAGCGAGGATACTCCAGTGCAATACTCGCATTCTCATTACTCCGCCGGTAACAAAATATGAAAAGTGGCGCGAGCTCGGGTTCGGTGATTGATTTCGTGTAACTACTGTACTCGCGATTCACCCCTTGGACTTGGCATTACTGCAATATAATTCTGAGAGATAGAGAGAAATCGGGAGAGAGAGGGAGAGTAATAGCACATAGTACTACTGCTCGGAATAGCATTATCCTTCAAGTCAGCGGCGCGCCCGGTGCTTTAGCATTTACATGAGATTGCCCGAATCTGCTTTGATCGTCCACGGGTCAGATGTATTCGGGCATGAATGCACGATCGAGTACTTGCCACTTAATGAGAAAGCACCGATTAATAGCAATCCAGTGACGGCCAAACGAGCTAGCTCTCCCTCCCCGGATAGCTGGTTCAATGGGGAACTATTGCCGGGGAAACTGGAGATCCGGAGTCACCTTGTGGGAATCACACTCGAACCGCCTGCTGTGTTGATTCAAGCAGAAGAGCATGCGAGTACTCTGATCTTTACTAGTAACAGCTGAGGAGACAGGAAGCGCTCTCAGTTCACGGTTTGCTCAACAATTCCAACTTGTATTTTGAGCATGTCCCCTTCAATCTACCTCGTGAGACTCGAGCCACCCTGGCAATTCAATATGTGGTGTGTGGTGTTCACGCGAACATTAAGAGAATCTAATTTCGTTGGGTCTTAGTCCCTATCTAAAATCTATTTGTTTCTCGGTATTTAGTGGGCATATGCTCGTATAAAAAAACTCGTCCGACGGGAAAATAAGTTAGAGTTTTTCATGAGCAGAGTGTACTGTGGTGGATTGAAATTAGAGGGAACTAAATCAAACATTCCACTCGACTATTGCTTTTGCCTGACTGGTTAATATTTAGAGACGCGGTTCAATGCATCCGAGAGACTCAAGTCAATTTGCCGCACATTGAGTAAAGAGAGAGCTCGATCTCGAGGATGCAAGCTGGTTCGTTTGCACTGGAAATTTCAAAGGCCAATAGCGCAGTTCCGAAAGTATTCTATCAATAAACACACAATGTCGCATAGGAATCCTAATACCTCGTAAATTCCATGGCACCTTAAATTCACTTGGTATACGAAAGAATTGCTGCATTCGCCGAATGACAGGTGGTAGCTGTGAGCCCGTGAAATTGTTCCAGCACGCGGTACATCGAGATTTTTCCCGGCGAAGCTTTACCTACCAGAGAACAGCGGGCTTTCGTCGAAGCTGCGAAAATGTAATATTTCGAATTGCCGGGGCACGCTACCGCTCGCCGAGTCGCGGGGGTTCTTCACACTGACAAACTATTTCGGTACAACCGCTCGAAACATAGTTCCCGCGCTCGACGACCTTGTCGATAAAGCCCGATTTTTTCGCTGCTAGACCCGAGCGCGTCGGTACACGCGGGATTTTCGGGTACACTCGGTACGTGGCCGTGTTGACGCGTGCTTTTTTAAGATCGGAATATACTTTTTCACTCACGCGTACTGGGATTTCGTTCCGGTTGATGCTGCGCGGTAATCATGCCGGATTCGCTTTATGCGTCATGTGCGATTGCAAAGTTCGTGAAATCCTTTTTAACCCGAGGAGAATGTATAGCGAACAATCTGTAGTTGGGAAATAAACCCGACGAAATATAGTATTGTAGAATCCGGGGAACGGGAGATAAATGTCGATGGTTTGTACTTGGGGTTTATAAAGGATGCGGTATTGCATTTGAACCTCGAGCCTTGAGATCCACATCCACGAGGAAAAGCTGAGGGACTATTGGAACGATACAGGTGTTCACAAGATTTCCTGGAACGGCGCAGGTGTCCAGAAGCGTGTTGAATGAGCTCGTGGAAACGCAGATATAAATAAAGGCACACTCGCCGGCGGTTCTGGTATGTAAACTCAGCCGCAAAGTGCATGAAAGCACTCGCGCATACTCTGCAATAAAAGTACTTGGCGTTTTCTATGCTGGACATTTCGCACGGAAGAAAACCGACAGAAAACCGACAGAAAACCGAAAGACGCTGCCACTCGCGAAAACACGTTGTGCAATAAATGTAACGCATTAATAAAATAGCCCTTAATTTCGCCGGATCCCACTAATTTGTAAGCGAACTAATTCTGTTACCCTCGCATTTCCACTAACCAATTGACGGTGGCCAGAGGAATTCCGTTGGTTTCGACTGACTATTACAACGCACCCTTCAATCTCCATGGCAGCTTGTACCGCACTTGCGTGCCCGACATTCTCAAAACGCTCCACTCGGATTCGTCCGAGGTTTTACTGTCGCGCTGTAAACTGCCAAGTTTTACGCCGGTGCGGAGAGAATTTTGCGGCCCACTCGCTCTCCACTTGGTGTATTTATCGTAACGACTCGGTCATATTTCTCGGGGCGCGGCGTCGCGTCCAACCGGCACGTACCCTTTGCAAATAAGTCGCACGATTGCCAGAACCTCGGCAAAAACTATCCTTGAAATCGAGCGGCCCGATCTACGAGTAATGACACGGACGAGCAACGCACGGATTTTACGACCCTATATTTCTACCCTCTACCCACTCCGCCTCTCCTTTTCCTTCCAATAATAAGTAGACGCGATAAATTTTAACCTTCTAACCTGTCGCGTGTCCCGATCGCACTCTAATCATTTTGTCGTGTACTTCACGCAGTAATACGATCATTTTATGAAATTGCCAAATTAGCAAAAATGCCACCATATAATTCGACTCTCGCGAAACAAGAACTCAAAGTTCCTCGTTATATACGTCGAGGTCGACGATAATTGAACAACATTCCCCTAACAATTGCAATTACATAGTACTCCGACTGGAAAGACAGGCGGCCGCGATTACGCGAGAAGATTTAATCGAGCGGACTCGTGTTTCTTAAGCAAACACGATTGGCCGTGCGTGTTAGCCATCGATCCTGCTACAGCCGGCCGACTAAAAGTTATGGGAGAGCTTATCGCGATGGCAAACAATCGCCGGATATCGCGCCGCTCGGAATTAGGAAAAGGGTAGTGGCCGGATTGCGCAGCGGGCATAAATCACCATTAAAAGGGTCGCAGCCGACTCCGCCGTTATGGATGGCCGTGATTTAAATAGAACGAATCGGCATATGCCTGAGATACGGCTTGCTCTCGGCTCCGAACCTGGCCCGTGCAAGCGAGAGAGCTCGCGTGCACCAAGGGCCCCGGCATATCCGCTGCAGTCCGCACAGCGCAAACTTCCCGGGAGGAACGAGATGACGAAGACGCAGCAACCTTCTGAAACCGCATGACCCCAGGGATCGGCGCTGCTTTCGCGACAGATTATTAATCATCTCCGAGGTATCCGGCTTATATCCTCCTGGCCGTGGCCGCCCACCTATGGCCCACTCGAGCCAAAAGTTGGCCGGATGAAATTCGTACTTGTCACTGAGAGACGCCCACCTGGAGCCGACAGCTATCGAGTGCGTTCGCAAGTACTACATCGCGCAACGCCTATCACGCGATTATCGACTCGACCAAGAGCGGCGAGTTTCAGGACTTTCACCAGTCGTATCGCATCCCTCCGAGAGTTTAGTGTCACACGAGCCTGCAAGTTTTCCGCATTTTACGCGGGGCTTACGGGGCTCAAATCTCAACTGAATTCGCCGCGTTGCCGCGTTCCCGGGGCCACGGAGAACGGGAAATGATCGCCGGAACCCGCACAATCTTCCTCGCGGATTTTACGCTCCAAGTGTTGGGTGTCTATAGATATACTCTGCCGTGTCATCTTTATCGAAAGGCGTGAGTAGAGGCGAGTCCTAGGGTGCCGCGGTCCTATTTAAATGGGAGATGATGAATAAAGCCCTGCTAATCAAAGGCTTCTCGAATTCGATCAATTATCTCGCACTCCCGGCTGGACAGGCGGGCGGCTTGATCTCGTCGTGGCAAAACTCGATTAATCTGGCCAACACACTGTTGTTCATCATTTAGCGATCGCATCGGAGAGCGATTTAATTAGCAGCTGACGTGCCATTGGCTGGCGAGCGCGAGCGCACCTGGACGCGCCAGTTTCGCCATCGGGCGCGCGTATTAAACAATTCACGGCGGGTTTCTCGGGCGTCAGTATTGGATTATAAATATGTAGAACAACGAGGGCCATTTCGCCGGGGCATGAAAAATTCGTCCGGGGCATTTGGCCGGTGATTTTTGCCGCGGCCCACTCGCGCCTCGTGGTCGCGCCAATTAAGCCGGTGGCTTGATTATGTGTGCGATTGCCCGGGGGGCAATCAAGGGCGGCAAGCGTCGTAAAGAGCAACAACAAAATCTAGTTGAACGAGCGGCTGGTCGGCGTGCGGTCCTCGTCTTCCCCGCTTAAAAACCCGACGGCGAGCCCCCGCTCGTGCATGCGTAACAGCAATCCGGCGAATTATGCAAACTACAAATTACACTCGTCATAAAGCGCCCGCTCGATTCTAATTACGCGACTGCCCCACACGCCTGCGCTTCTATGTATACAAAAGACGCGTGTGTGTGTGCCGATGGTATCGCCGGCCGCCCGCATGCCAGCGAGCTGAATCAAATTTCATTTTAATTTGACGCGATTCGGAAAAACGGGCCGCCTCTTGACCCACATAACAGCTTGTTTTCCCCAACGGCTGCTTCGCGCGGCTCCAACTCCGCGCGAAATATCCAACGGCGGCGAGAGAGCGAGCCTGCGAGGCCCTGCTGAGGAAATCCAGGCTCTCGCGTGGAAAATGGCGGGCTAGTGGGAAAAGTAAGCTTTTCCCCGGGAAAAGGAGTAACAATCGAATGGAGAAGTAGGTCGTTACCGGGGGACTTACGTCGGGAAAGCTTTCGCGTTGACATCTTTTCACAAGTGTAAAAGTAGCAGCGCGGGACTCTGCTATCGAGCATATTCTCGCTTTTGCAACTTTCCTTTTTTTAATGTTAAAGCCAATGGGAAAGAAAGTGAGCTTCCCTCGCGAGGACGCGCGCGCGCGCCCCGGCAATATCTATTATTCGTCCGGTGCGGCGGGAACCTGGCAACGAAGGCGCTTGCTTGCTTGCTTGCTTGCTCCAAGGATGCTAATCAAAAGGAAGAGGAGGGCGCGAGTGAAATGGTATACGCGCGCGGTTATGGGTGCGAGGTAGTATCGGCGAGGCAGCGCACAAAGGGTCGGTTGCAACAAGCTGGAAAGTCGCACGGCAAGGAAAGATAAATGATGGGGCTAAGCCTGCCTGGCGCGCGCGCACCGCGTCTTACCGATGCAAAATAGGAAAATATTTTTCCTCTCTAGCGCCGGCTCCCTCTCTCACCCTCTACAAGCCTCTCGAGTGCCACTCCTTTCAGTTACTACTAGCCGTATCCACTCGCTCTCGATGCCACTCGACGCCGAGGCCTACGCGTTCTGCCCTCGCCTGACTCCTCATCACTTTCTGCAAATCGATATCGCGCCGATATCAACCCTCGCGCCGACCTCTTTTTCCCCCCCACTCTTTCTCTCTCCCTCTACACACCCTGCCCCGATAAATATGTACTACGGGAAAATCACGCGCGGACTCGAGCTCGAGAGTCGCCGCTCCAACTTCCGGACGAAACCGATTACCTTCAACAGCTTATTCGAGAAAACCCGGCCAATAGTTGTGAGTTCAATTCAACATGTTTTCGTCATGTTACTGTTTTAGTAGAACTGGGCTCTTCTCGACTCTGAGAGGAGTTTCGCATAGTAAAAAATCGAACACGGAGTATCCTGGAGTAGTATTGAGTGAAACGAGAAGACAGGAGTGAAACCTGCAGAAAGCCTCTGCAGCGACACAACGACGGAGTTGCTTCATGTCAACAGTTAACTGTATATTGACAGTAAAGCATGTTGATTGCGTTTCAACGACGAACGTGACAGTGGCGGGGAGGATGGCGGGTGGAAAGTCTCATTACATTGGGTGGGCTTGCGAGGGAAGCACGACAAAGCGCTTTCTCGGGCGGCAGTTGGCGCGGCCGCCGCGATATTACTGCCGGCCGCGAGCCATTAGAATTCCAAACACTCGCGCGCCCGTTAATCTTTCGGCTATTAACGTGCACTTTAGCGTCGGCTCGCCGCGAATTTGAATTTCTAAACTGACCGGCATCGCTCGTTATCAGTGCAAACAAGTAGAAGCTCGGCCGGACGTCTCTCGCGCCCTCGCCGATCATGCTAATGCACCGCGGAAATTCATAAACTCGTAATGGACCGGGCCAATAATACACCGAGCAAACGATACACTTCTCCAACACGGCCGGTACGTGGGTACGTGCCGCGAGATGCCGCGCACTTAATATCGGGATTACAGGACACGGGGAGCACCGAACGCTCACCCGCCTCGGTGGAATGCGCCGTGCAATGTCTAAGGAGTATTCTCGACGCGGCGAATGAAGCTCGACGAGCGGCAAAGTGCACTCGGCGAGATATATATGCACGCGCGAGCTCTCCGCGTGCGTATCAATGCCAATCGGGAGAAAAGCTCCGTCGCTGAGCTCGTCCATTAGTAGGCATCGGGCAATGAGATATATGTATACCTGTCGGCATCCAGTGACCCCGTTCAAATGTGCGACGCGCTATAATTTTTGCAAAACCCTTCCGCCCCTCTGCCCAGCGCAGGACCCACGAGTGCTTGTGCAGGTTCTGTCCGCCGAGTTTGTCGGCCACGCAATAAAAATAACAGCGGCGTGTTATAGATGATGGGGACGTACAGCTTGCAATTTTGCGCATCCCTGGGACAACAACATTTATCTCCACCACTATCGCATTGGTACGACGAGCGCGCATAGTTCGCATAGTTCCGCGGGCTTTATTTTTTTCAAACTGACGACCATTTATCAGCCGCGGGATGCATGGGCCATGTAACGGCTTGGAAAGGAGAAATTTGTTAATAATCAAAGGCAACTACTTATCCTGTCGGTTGAATGAAAGTTATTTCAAGATAAAGTTGGTTTAAATCAACGTGATTTACTACATGGTTGAATAACCAATGGAAATCAAAGGAAGAACTAAACATTAATTAACTCAATTTTTGAAGGACATTTTTTGATAAATTCAAGTTGATTTATGCAGACTCCTATGAGTTGATATTTGAATGAAGTTAATCCGATAATTAATCGTCATTGAAAAGCTCAAATGGGAACTGTGTAAGTAAGATGAGCGAATCTGGATCACGCAAAACTAGATCCAGGCACGTGATATAATTGACAAACGGCCATCAGCCGTTGTAAAGCTTAACCGAGAAGAATACTCAGTGTCTTGGTCAGGTTTGCCAAGAGCCCTCCGTGTCCGGACTCGAAATAATTCACGATCGCCAGCAACGACTTTGGTGGAGGGCGCGGGGGGTACAAACCCCTTGAAAGCCGGCCCCATCGAGGGAATATATCAGCGAAGCTCGGCGAAAAATCCAATGACTTATTACCGGCCGTAATCTGCTCGGCGAATGAAGAAATGTGCGAAAGCTCAACCTTTGAAAACATAATATATCGCCGCGCTACAGAACGGACACCATTCTATTAGAGCAGCTTTAGCAGACGTACCTTAAGGGATATTGAATAGCCCTTTGTTAGATTTGTATCCGGCAACGAAGAATTCGTCTTGCTATCGCGACCCAGAATCCAGAGAAATTGTCCGAATAAATCGAAGGGCCAAGTCCGCTTTCCTTTATTGAAGGTCGAGAAAGAGTAATTTTCATTAATACCTTTTCCGCGGGTATGATAGTTTTGACCATTAATCCCCGATACGTAGTTGAGAAACCTGAGAAATGGGAAATGCTCGTGTATACAAACGAAATTCGCAAAATTGTATTGGTTACAACGATTCTGTTATGCTTTTTTCGATCAATATCGAGCTGCTGTTCCGAACGAAGAAGTCGAGCTGCTTTCGGTTGGAAATTCAGGGGAGGAACAGAACAGGAGCGCGAGGGTGCCCAACCGGCTTTTTCCCTGGCAGAAACTTTCGCATTCCCATCGTATCATAGACGACAGATGATTGATGGATGGCGGAAAGGATCGGGAAATGTGGCTCGTGTACAAATTGGTAGTCCGCCACTGTAACCCCCTGATACGAGATTGAATAGGTTTCCTACTAAGTGAAATTGACAAACGAATCGACAAGTATGAAACCGTGAAGACTCCTCATTGTTTTTTAGCAGAGTTTGATGCCATTCAGTAGCAAATAAAAGTTTCTCTCCGTCGACGCGTTTCTAAGTATGTATTCTACAAATCTAACTCATAGCCTTTCTACCGATTGAACGATTTTCGGTTATTTAGTAATCAAATTAGAGTGAAATGTTACTCTGAATCTTGCAAATTCCCGAATACGGGTCTTTAAATCCACATGCGAAGTACCACCGTGGAATAAGTGCAAGCACAAACAAGCGTAAGTACATAGCTACATATGATCCTATGTACATACGTGGTTATATCAAAAGGGGCGTACATATACGCCGGGTTATAAAGGCAGGAAGCAGCCCCTAAACCGTGTCTCAATAAACCCAGCTCGTGGAACCTCTAATTAAAGGTTCACTTTGGATTACCACTTTAGAACTTGGTAATCAAACGAGCGAGCAACGCACGTGAGAATGAGGCCATTCAGATTTCTTCTCGCGAAACGATCCACCTCACTGTGCTAATCAGGTTCCGATATCAACCTGGTTATACAGTAAATATGTCCTGCATTTTAGAGGCGAATTTCAACGAGGGCGGTGATTTCAATGCTTATTTCAATGCATATCAGACGGCGCACTTGAGTATCTCAATGAACTTTCATGCAAATTTTGAAGAAACACTACCCTACAGATATAAGAAGGCGTGTGAGGCGAAAGCTCCTCCAGTTTCCAGTATGGAAGATTTAGAATTTAATAAAGTTTCGCGAAAGCTGCAGCCACGCCTTGGCAATTTCGCCTTCGAGATAGACGAGATGCATAGTTAATGCTCGATCTTGGCTGCGCGACGTTAATCGACATGTGTTACGTGATTGTAAACTAGGTCACACGAATTTCACACGGCTCTGGGCATCTTTTAAAGAGCATTTCCCGGTTACTTACGGTCAGCGCGCTCAACTTACATCAAAATCGTGTTTGCCAAAGTAGCGACTCAGAATTCAAACACGTCCAAATTAAACTACAATCTCTACGTCGGCCTAATTTCTTGGGCCCTCCAAGCCTCCTGAACAGGTGGTTGTCGAAATCTTTGAGCGACACATGCCAAAAAAAAAGTTGACTGTTTTGCACGCGAGTGCAAAAGCTACTGGTTCCCTTTAAGTTGCGACCAGGCGTTCTCGCGATTGAAATTAAAAGTCGGGGCCTAATAAAAATAAAGCATCCTGCAGGCTGCTTTGGGAGGACTACTTCAAAGAGTCGCGTATTACTGCCGACGAAGGTGTAAGCTTTCCCGGACTTTTAAACGCACCTGCAGCTTTAAACCAGCTTCGTTTAAGGCGCATCGGCGATCAAACGCATTAGTTTCAGGTAAATCGAGCGGTTTCTTTAAGAAAATATTGCTAAAGTGGTCAGCGCGGTGAAGAGTGGCTCGGGCGTGAAAATGTAAAATCGATTTTCCGAGAGATGCTCGATAACACGTGCATCGTATTACTGCCAACATACTCCGCCGATGAAAAAATTACAGGTCCCTCTTGCGGGAAACGGGAGAGAATATAAGCTCTCCTCGGTAGAGTATCAACGTCGACTAAAACCCAGAGAGGGATTAATTGACTATTCCCTTTAACAATCCTGGCCCAAAAAGGTGGCCTACATACACCTCGAGCCATCCCCTATCCAACTATACTCATTCAGACTGGAGAGAGCCCGTGGCGCTAAGAGTTCCAGTGAAATCCCATTAGGGTAATTAAGATTTCCATTTGCGCCGGTACGCAGCGGCCTAAAACGTGCCTGCAAGCCTGCAAGGAGGCAGCGTTTCCCCGAGACGCGTCCGTTTTAACGGACGATGTCGTTAATCTCGGAGCGCGCGTACGTGCGAACACTGAAATACGAGAATACGAGTAGCAAGTCTTATAAACTAGGATGCTGAGAAAGCGGGAGGTTACCTTGAGGTAGGCTGGTGAGCAAAAGGACGACTTGCAGAACGGCGCCACAAAACTTCAATCGGCGAACCGGCGGCATCGCAAATCCTGTTGTGGTGCGCGCGTTGTCCCCTCAAACCTGGCGACGATGGAACCTCGCCGAAAGTTGGGCAGGTCGCCGGAGCTCCGCCTCTCAAACTCGCTGTCCTCGCGGCTGCTCGGCTGCTCGGCCGAGAGCTACTGCTGGTGCACTCAACACTCCCGCGATATCTCGGCACTTGAATCTGCGAGCGCCAGATCACGATGGCACGTCGCTCGGGAACGATTTGTCGCCGGTTCGCACACTGATCATAATCATGGCCCGGCGCCTCCAACTGTTGCGATTTTCTCCAGCACGCGCCCACACCTTTTTAGTTCCTCGTCGTCGTCGATCCTCTCACTAGCGTACCATCCGACTTTGCGGTCATAACCAATTGTTTCTCCTGTGTTTTCAACAATTCAATCCCAGACTCTCCCTCTCGGCTCCGCTCTCCTCTCTTCAATGTCTTCACTGACTTCAGCAATCACTTGACGGTGCTTAGAATATCCTGAAATTAATTGCCGCTCGCTGTAACTAGTAGCCCTGATGTCTTCTAAACTAGCATTACATAATTCTCCGAAAGATTGTTCAATTCCATTCTTGGAATTTCTCGCAGAGTGTGAATTCAAGAATGGAGACTTCAATGTGACATAGAGTTTATCCTTTCAGTTTTCCATTTCTCTCGCCGATGCTCTATTTTTAACGTTGTGCGATTTTGTGTACACCCAAAGTACCAAATCGATAATGCCCTACTTGTTGAATGCCGAAAGCCTCTACGTGTGAAGTGATGAAATTTTTCAAGCCGCCCTAATCTATGGATAACGAGATTTAATGGAAACACTCGCAAAATTCCCTTTGGACGCGCAACATGCACTCGTATATTGGTGTGCGTGAGTATCCCCGGTGAGGTTAAGCCTCTTTATTTGCTGATCCATGGTGTAGCATAGAATTTCCAAGAACTTGCTACGAAAACATTCACGCGTAGTGCGTGTGTGTTTTGTATTACAGCTGATCAATACTTGCGTACCTGAACTCGCTTTCAGCCCGTCCTCTTGCCCGGCGTACTATTTACGATACACAATTCCAGGGAAGGATGAACCACGCGAATTGGCTCGGTCGCGCGGGCGCTACTATCGACGATTGATTCTCACCATTGTACGCGGGTATCGTTGCCCACTGATTCCATGCACGACAGAGTCTCTCTCTCTCTCTCCCTCTCTCTCTCGCTCACTCTTCTGGCCACTTTTGCTCTCGAGCGAATCCCTTTCCGGCGAGCGCGATCGAGAAGCAGCAGCCAGTGGCTCAACGGGAAACCCACCCGTTTCAGTTCGACACCTGAGTTTCTTCACCCCACCGAACTTTCTCATGCGCCATCGAGGGGAATCCAGGTTGAATGTACGTAGCACATTTCTCCTCAATGACCACACCACCAACCCCGAGATCCCTGTATATCTCTAGCGCGAAGATCGGTTGGTACTCCAACCTCAAACTCTCAAAATCTCTTCTCTCTCTCTCCAGTAGGGAAGCAGTGAGTTTGGCGAAGGGCAGGCAGCTGTGCTATCGGAACTCATGCGAGCGCCAAATGCTGGGCATCGCTTTCTTCGTGCGACTCTCTTTAACCTGACATCCCATGCTGGCGCGCATCGGCACGCGAGCTTGCAACCCGCTCTGGCAACCCACCCAGGCTTTCGCCGGGACGCAACACGCTGCTGCTGACACTGTAACCAGGCAACTCGGCCGAGAGCGTGCCCGCCGCCTGCTGCTCCTCCTCCTCCCCCTCTCGTTCTCTCAGTCACTTTCCGCCCGGAGAAGAAGCAACGCCTCGCAATCCAAGTATCGCCGAGCGCCCAAGGAACCGGGCTCTGCACCGGGATTAACTGAGAGAGGAGAGACTAAGTCTCGATAGAGTTGTCGCGCATCAGAAATCACATGTTGGCGAAGCAGTCGGGGTCAGTCGGTCGATGTGAGCTCACTTCTAGCCTCTCGCCCTCTCACTCCCTTTTCTTCTTCTCTATGTTCCTCTGGCTCGCGGCAAGTTAAAGTAAAGCTCGCAGCTGCGAAGGAGGATGCTGTGACCGCGCGCGCTCCTCGACTTCGACTGTCGGCGAGAGTAGTGTGAGAGCGCGTTCGCCAGGACACCGCGGACACGACAGGACACGGCGGGTCCTCCGCGGCAGATGTGTGCGTTGAACTGGAGAGGACGCCGGCAGCTCCTCTCTTCTCATGTACGTATGGGGGGAAGGACGAGGGGGTGTAGGGCAGGGGGGAGGGGGCCACAGAACGCAAGCTCTCGTGTTAGCAAGCAGCACCACCACCACCACCACCTCCACGACACGCGCGGGGAGCCCGAGGAGCGTCGTTGCTGCACGGCTGCTGCTGGTACGGACGAACGCGGGCGACTCGCGCTGGACTGAGACGGGAGCGCGGCGCCGCCGATGGAACGGCCCGGAGCGAGCGAGCGCGAGCGCGAGCGTGGCAGGCGTGCGCGCGGGTTGCGCGGGTTGCGCGGGTTGCGCGGGTTGCGCGAGCCAAGGGGGACGAGCTGGGCGAGAGGGCTAGTGCGACGGGGAGAGCTCGAGGGCCTCGCAAGACAGAACGAGAGAGAATGAGATCGCAAGATCGAGAGAACGAGGGGCGTAGGGGTAGGGGAGGTCGCTCGCTCGGTTCGTTGGTACAAGCCAGCGAGGCTCCAAACGAGGGAATTGTTCCGGCGGCGTGTCGCGGCTTGTAGGAGCGGTCGCCCGGCGCTAAGGAAAAACTCGACACGAAGATGATGGTGGAGTTCTGGAATCGGCGGGCGGTAGGGGGGGTTTGAAATGAGAAACGGGCCGAGTCCTACTGGACGAGGAAGGTGTGCGCTACCGGTCGAGCTGGCGCGAGTCGCAGCGACCGCCGCGCGATATAGCCGCGCGATATAGCCGCGCGAAAGCCTCCCCGCTTTCAGTGAGTACGAGCTGGCCTCCACCAGTCTCCGCGTTCTCCATCCCTCCCTGGCGTGGCAGCCCTACCGCTCGGCTCCAGTCCCACCACCAGTTCGCGGGAGGCTGCGGACTGGACCACCACGCAAGCCGAGTACTCCCCACCCGGCCGCCCTCGCTCGCCGCCGAGCTCTCTCCCGGTGAGATGGAGAGGGTGCTGTACGGGGAAGTGGGTGGCCGAGGGTGAAAAGCTCGAGGACACCATCCCCGAAGACCACCCCACAGATCAATATTGTGCCCACCACCGTGTACCAGAGAGAACTCTGCTCGCTCCCTCGCTCCCTCGTCCCACCACCTCACCATTCGCCCTCTCTCTTTCCCTCGCGCGCACCCCTGTTTTTCCCCTTCCCCGTTCACGCGCTGGGCTGCGCGTCCTCAGATTTGACCTCTCCGTCGCCAGCAACCTCACGGACCCCCATATCACCCCATATCTCACGGCCGTTACCGTGCGCCACGAGGCGCACTGCTCTCGCCCCCTGTGCTTGCGCCCATGTTTCTCTCCTCGCCCCTTTGCATCCCTTATGTTACACGCGTGCCTTCCCGGCCCCGCGTGTGTTTACCAGCACGGATTTGCCCCGATCAGCCCCGATCCTACCCGGCTGATGGCCGCGCGCTCCAGCGGCTGCGTGTGTGGAGATGCGAGTCAATATGATGCTCGATACCATACCGGGAGATTATGCCGCACTAGCTTGGACCATCGAGCTCTCTGTTACGGGGCGGATTAGGCACGCTAGGTCGGACGAGGATCGGCACCTCACGGGCGTCGACAAGCGAAAGATGAATGCCACCTGCCAGCTCGGTTGAAGCGGCGAACCGATCAATCGATTTCTCACCTCCGTCGGCTAATTATTCTCCCACCGATGCGATTACATTACATGCGAGACGGCCCGGTGTTCGGCTTAATAAGTAGCTTTACGTAACGTAGTTACAAGTATGATTGTAAGAGAAATGAAATTCAGATTGAGTATGTGATATTCCGCAGAGTCAGATCGATGGTGATTAACTTTGTATGGAATCTTTGAACCAGGACTCCAAAAACATCCTGATAAAACAGTGCACCGCACAAGTATGAGGTCCCACCAATGATAAAAATCCAATCTTCGCCCCCTACCGAATTTTAGTTCGGGATAACAAAAATGCGAAGATAATTCCCCACGGCGGTAAACTAAAGGAAAATTCGTTTATCAGCCGAAGAATATACTGATCGCTTGTCGGGCATCACGTTTCTACTGAAACCAGAGACTAGGTCTGTCTCGGGGGAACTGATCACTGGTCGGTACGGTACCAAGCGGTAGCAAGTTTGCCGGATTCTGAAGACTTGCCTTCCACTCCACACCCCAAATGTCTTTCAGTCTACTCATTTTATTACGTAGACGCGTATGTACGAGGAAACCTTGGATAAATAATAGGACGAATATAATTTTTTATTTTATCATTTTAATATAAAAATGTTTCAATGTAAAAGTACAAACTCAGGCTAAACGTTGAAAGCCAATGTTACATTTCTCATCCTTTTCTATACCCGATGAATGGCATATTCATATACTTCCTATGAAAACGGGTGCATGTAAATTGCGAAAAATGCGCATACAGTCCTAACAATTGAAATAGTCGCCGTACTTTTTCATTCATTTTCAAATCTGCGTTATTAACGCACTCTTAGACCCTCGAACAATGAGAGCTTTCGTTAAAATCTCACATATATTATAAATAAGAGGCAGTTCTTTCTCGATTCTAATTTATTCAAGTAAACGTCAGTGATCTCGGTTCCATCTCCATACAGTAGCATCATCGCATACACATAACAAGACGGAACCGTCCCTACTTAGGCTGGTTTGCCGAATAGCAGTAGTACACCTCGGATGCTGGAGCGAGTAGCAACGAGCTTGTCCAGGTTCATCGACTTCTAAGTCCCAAACATAAGTCCTTCCCACCTGATTACCTAGAGCGATTGTACGTTGCCAAAAATCCATAGAGAATCTAATGAACCATATATCACATTCCTTAAACTCAAAACGATGCAAAACTGTAGCACTCGTTTCGCCATTCCGTAATTGAGTGTCTTCTAAACGTCCGGGCTTCCAACATACGATACAGTTCTCGCAAGATTTACTCAGAATAAAATCTCCATACCATTTAACACAGTCGACATAGTTGCGATGAACATCCCGAGTAGTGAAATCGGGAAAATGTTGAAGGATAGAATCGAACGGTCTCCCATTACGACTAGGATTGCAGTAATAAGACTGCTTTATTGCTTCCTGCATGTCTGGTTTATCCAATGTCCATAGCTTCAGTGCATGATCCATCCCACAAGATATAATACGTTCACCTTTCATATCAAAATCAGCACTTAGAACCTCATCTCTATGGCCTTCCACCCCACCAAAGATGGCTATACAAACATCAGTCTTTATATTCCATAGTCTGAGTGCATGATCTTTCGATGCGGACAGCAAAATGTTTGGATCCTTTGGATGAATCTTGAGTTCGTTTATTGCATGACCATGGCCAATATAATGCTTAATGCAAGTCATAGTAACAGGACTAATGACTCTTATAACACCACGTGATCCTGCTACTGCTAATAGTGGCTTGCCAGAATCATCATAGGTCCAAGTACATGTATAAAAGTTCTCTTCTGTATCAGGGTCTGCATAACATTGGCGTAATCTGATGTTACCACCTTCTGGGCACTCATAGATGCTTACTCTATTGCTTCCCACGGATGCAAATATGAGCGGTTCACCTTCTTTCAGATGATGATTAAATTGAACACCAAATAAAGGCTGCCCATGGTCCTCTTTCACGCTACAGCAATACTTGTAAAGAGTTTTCTCTGCACAGGGTTTATATTTGGACGTTTTACTTCTACGCCTGCCCTTTTTTCGAAAACGTGCACTACGGGTAGGTGTATCACTGCGGTGTGTACCTGCAGTTGAATTACTGCCAATACTGCATTCGGTTTCGTCACTGTCATTCTCACTATCCTCCTGGCTGGAGGCATAGGCCTGTGATTTAGTATTTGCTTTCTTCATATTGGCCCAATGTACAATCCTAACTTTTATATGACTCTAGAACGGGTACAGGAACTCCACTTGTTATGCCCAAAACACCTTCCTTTAGATTCAGAATCTTGCTTGCCAACTTCAAACAGGATTCCTTGTTCTGGAAGAAATATTGAATAGTTCATTTTGTCTCTCTACTAGTGTTCAATGTACATTTATCGTTAGTTTATAACTGCACAGGAATTATGTAAACAGACATTACACTCACCAATACATTAGCCGACAAAAATTGTAACTTATACTTATTCTGTAGTTCTCTTAATTTGTGAAATGCCAGACCCATAACATTTAAAACACCAGTACAATTAACCAGGCAGCTAGCACTACCGAGTACATAATGTTCATCAATGAATTTTATGTTTGTTTCCACCTTGACAAGGATATAAAGTTTATGCTATTCGTTTGACAAGCTTTAACTCTAACAGAAATTTCTATGATAAACCATAATAGATTCGTACCTCTAGCAAAGATTGTATTGTCCGTCCGTCAAACGCAAATATAATAAAGTCAATACCAAGTTCTACGTTAAATCTCAATATTTCCACAATAGATTCACCTTGATGAACTGATATTTTCCACTGTCTTTGCTTAGCGGTGTTATGCAAGCCTGCTGAGAGCAGTTCACATAATTCTGCTGGTCCAACGATCTACAAAAATACCAACAATCTTTATGTAAACCAATCACCACTTCAATGCACCACTCCAAATCTTATATGATAACCTGTAATGCTACTGTTTATTGTGTATTCTTCAGATAGAGTACAACATTTCCTTTGATATCTATATACATCTTAGGAGATTTCCCTACAAATTTACGGGAATCGTATTCGGAATCTTGATTAATAAAGAAAAAGACTCAAAGACGGTTTCAGAAAATATGATACTCGCTTTACGTGTGCCCGGGAAACACAAGACACCTTTTAACCAACTTGTTTCCCATAGCAATAACGCACAAAATACTAACAATCATTAATCGACAGAATGAACGTAACAATGATTAAGGATTAGTGAAATAAAATTGGTCTAAAAGACGATAAAAATGTAGGAAAAACTTCAGTCCGATCAACACATATCTTTCATCGAACAACAGACGCCTTAGAAACACGGCACGCATTCGGCAAACTTATCAAATAAATTCACACAAAGGATATCCAAAATTTGTCAACACGTACCAATACAGAAACTCGTGAATCTTTCCAACGCGAGCCGCAGCTCCTAAGTATCCCCGCCATAATTCATTTTCTCAAAAGACGTTGCGGGTGAAAGGAGCGATTTAAACGGAATTACACAAATCAGTCGGTCGATGTCAAGTTAAGCCCGGTGAATTTATCTTTTGAGCGTAACGAATACATTACAGATTGCAGACAGTTGGTTTATAATAATGCAACCGGAAAGCTATATACGGAATAATTTATACAGTTTTATGTAAACCCGCGAAGCGAAAAGATAGGATAAGAAACAAATGTTAGGTATAGAGGACATCAAAACATACACGGGGTGCGCTTTTATACCGAGTGATATAATAGCACCGCGTACAATTGTAACATGGACGGTGATAGATTATTCAATCACCCGGTGTATTTCAACCATGGGAAGCATTAGAGAACGCCACGCAAGTCGATGTTGCTGTCATCTATGCATTATTCGGGGAACTATATAATCTCACCCCTTTGTGGCTTGCAGGCTACTATAGCTGCTACTGTAGGCCACCCACTGCCATGCCAGTGCCACCCACCAAACGGCCGGCACACATTTTCCACAGCGCGTATATATATATACTTCCGTTTCTACAGTTTTGGAACATATAGTTGGTGACTGTAGGACTGGAACTTGGGACTTGGGTGCGGCAATTGCGCACAGACAATCAGCGTACCATCCAGCGACTAGATACCGGCGCACTTTCATCAACCAGTCAGTCATCTTTGACATATATATATTTATATATATACCAAGTAAGTTATTGATATATTGTTATTATTAGAATGCGCTACATTGTTAAGAGCTTTGCAACACATTTTATATTGTTATAAACTTACACTCATCGCCGTTATAACTATATGTATCCTATAACTGTAGACTACTACCGGCTCTTGAATCCTTGATTGCCAATAAGTGTCAGGATAATTTTATAGTTATATGATCCTATGGCTGACATTATAATTTCAAGGTTTTACTCCGCCTTTTCTTATTCCCCTGACGTATCTATCTTCCTGTCGTCAATTATTGTCGATGAGTAGCGAAACAAGTGCGCACTTTATAGCATGTCTGTCCCGGGCGGCCTCTGGTTACTTTGAGACTATCTTTTTCGGATAATCTTATTCGGTTTGTATAGCAAAATATTAGCATTTTCCATATGCATTTCAATAGACCATAATATCTCAACGACGCTTATCGGAGCCAATTGTATAAATGCTGTCCACGGAAAACATGATAAACATTATATTTTTCTCTGTAATGTATACGAAAGAAATATAAACACGTTAGAATTGTTATGATGATATTCTATTCAGGTATTGTAATTGTAAAAGCTTTTGGGAAAAAGTACTTTGCAAGAACCATTTTCAACATGGCTACAGAACGATTAGATTTAATCATATTCGGAGCTACTGGATTTACTGGTAAATATACAGTAAAGCATGCAGCCAAGCTATGTACAGAGAAAGGGCTCAAGTTTGGTGTCTCTGGCAGAAGAAAGGAAGCTTTGGAGGCAGTCGTTAAGGAATTTGCAGCAGGGATTGGTAATTGTATACATATTTTGTACGTATACAATGAAAAAGTGAGGTGAAAAGTTATGGTCATGTTCCAGAAAAAGTTCCAATTATAATCGCTGACTTGAAAGAAGAGGATACTTTAAAGAAAATGACGGAGCAGGCAAAAGTGCTTGTGAATTGTTGCGGTCCATATAGATTTTATGGGGAACCGGTAATAAAAGCCTGTATCGCAACTCGTACACACTATGTAGATGTCAGCGGCGAACCACAGGTGCTACATATTCCTAGAAACAATACAACAAGTGTTGGTTTTCATGTATTGAAAAGAAGTTTATTGATAAACATTATACTTTTCCAGTTCATGGAAACAATGCAGTTAGAGTATAATAAGGCAGCAGAAGAAGCTGGTGTTTATATTATAAGTGCTTGTGGATTTGATAGCATCCCTGCTGATCTTGGAATCATCTTCACCCAAAATAAATTTCAAGGAGAGGTGAATTCTATTGAAACATACTTGAGTTGTGAGACGACCGACCCTACTGAAGGTGCAGGTATACATTATGGAACATGGGAATCGATGGTATATGGATTAAAAGATGCTAAGAATCTGCGTTCCCTGCGAAAAAAACTCTACCCTGAGTCATTGCCTGCTTTATGGCCTAGGCTTAAGAAAAGGTTATTTTTAGAAGCTACATCATGTCTTATATTGGTATAAGTTGAATCTTCGTTTATGGAATATATTGATTACAGGGGAGTACTGCACAAAAGTTCTGTGGCTCCAGGTTGGTCAGTACCATTTCCTGGTGCTGACCGTTCGGTGGCTTACCGCACACAACGATTCCTGTATGATAACTATAAACAAAGACCAGTACAAGTGCAGACATTCGTAACATTCGGGTGAGAGCATAATTTATTCAATTATTATTATATATCGCTAACGTACATGTCTCTTTTTCATGTGAAGTTCGTTATGGTCTGTTGTTCAACTTGCTTTCGTATCGCTGATCTTTGGAATACTTTGCCGATACGAATTTGGACGAACTCTATTATTGAAGGTACGCAATAATTTGTAATTCGCGAAAATGATTTTTAACTCTAACGAAATTTGTATATTTAGTACCCAGGCTTCTTCTCTGCGGGTGTTGTGAGCCATGAAGGACCAAAAGAAAAATCTATGGAAAACACACTATTCAGTATACTGTTTAGAGCTGATGGATGGACTGAGATATTGGCTGAACCAACAGATAAGCATGCCAATGCGCCGAATAAAGAAATGCTCACAAAGGTTTCAGGAAGAAACCCTGGATATGGTGCTACTTGCGATGCTGTCTTGCTCGCTGCAACTACTATTCTTGAAGAATCCGATAAGATGCCCAATAAGTAAACAACCATTATGACATAGAAATCAATATTATATCCCAGAGAACTATTATTTAACTTGATTTTGTTATACAGCGGAGGTGTTTTGACTCCGGGCGCGGCATTCGCTAAAACATCAATTATTGAAGCTCTGATCAAACATGACTTAACGTTTGAAGTTGTTTCCTCCAAAGAGAAATAAAATCAACAAGGTCCTGATATTTCAATCAACTGAAGGTTCAGGTGAGGAAACCAGGATTTGTATGTCATTTTTTAATGCAATCCGACTACTTCATATTATTTTTTTATTATTCCAAATAATAATAAAACATGGTTATAGTTCGTGTGACCATAGGATTGAGTTTGATATATATTTTATGCTTCGATGCTCGAGAAAACCATCTATAAAACATGGTGAAGGCTGGTAAACTATACACATGATTTCAGTTTTGTTGTACTTAGTTAATAACTGTTATGAAACTTTTTTGTTGGGTTTACCGTTAAATTATAAATAAGGGATAAGTCCTTCTTAACTTACTATATACAAAAATGAGAACGCACATGTAAACGCTTAATGTACCAAAATTCAACACTGCTTTAAGCAACCTTTTTTTATTTATGTTGATACTTAAAGGGCAACAAGTGTGTAAGAATGTTGTGGTGTGACAACTAATTAAGTTTTTTTGATATGGTTAAAGTATAGGTTGACGTTATTGATTTAATGCTGTCAAAAATATTTACTGTAGATTAATTCTTTGTACTATGTTTTTAATAAAACTGCTTATACATGTACGATCCTCTGAGTGACTTACTGTTCAAGACGGGTGGCGAAACATAAGATTCAACTAAGTCCTAAAACTGGATGTATAAAATGTAAAACCAACATCGTATAATAATGGGTGTAAAATAATGTAATTGTAAAATATACAACTGTTACGGTCCTTTAATCAAACTGCAGTTTACATGTATACATTTATTATATACGGTAGAAGCGATTGAATTATCACTTAATGTGTATTAATTACTGATAGTTTATAATCGCGTACGGATAATTTCGTGCCGATATTACTATCCCGCGCTGAAATACGAAAGACATCCATCACATCTAACAAAGCCACTGTTGCGAATCGCCGTGAGTAAGAGCAGTTTAAAGTTTAAGAGGAATCAAAGTACGGGAGGGGATATGATCTGCCAAACATTTTACGATCCCCGTATATATATAAAAGGCTTGGTCAAAACCGACCTGAGTGTTCGACAGTTGATTGCAGAATTCGTACCGCGCGTTCCACGCTCTTTGAGTCTCTTATCAATTTCCATCGAAATTGCAATTGAACTCGTGTCGTGTCGTTGAAATGGACCATCGCCGCAAGACGCACATGAATGGGCATTCGGAACATGTGGAGAATAAAAAGGAGCGCATGAAAAATGGTAAGTTTTTAAAAAACATTTAAAATCAAAGCCCTAACTATATCCTTCGATGATGGATAGAATGAATACTGTGTTTCGCGAAACAAATGTATTCTCATCACGTATGGTACTGGTTGCACATTACATTAAGGTCGGTGTTAAATAAGATTTTCACTATTGAGGGTGAGAACGGTTTTACGATATGATATACAATACTACATGGCCTCGTGTCAAGTCATGTATGACTGGTTTATGAACAGTTACATGAGACATATGCGAAAGTGATTTCCACGGTGTGGGTATGATATCCACTGGAACCGTAATATGATCCACACTGATTAGTACTATTTGATACTGCTGAACATGTTAAATCAATATTCACAGTTTCAACTTTCGACAAGTTGTGACGGATATGCACTACTATCATAGAATCTCGACGGCAAGTATGTAGTTTGAAAGCTTACGCGACGCCAACCAAGAAGCGTTATCTCCCTTTTTCTCAATTATACGCTGTGAGTTCTACGCCGCGATGTTTTCTCGACGAGTACGGATTGCGATAAAGAAGAATTTCCATTTGCCTTTTACATTCTTATATAATTGTAACCATTTATTTCAATTATCCTCGTAACCAATGCTCAGCAATTACACGCACCGTTTATATCACGGTGTGTTAATTTGTTAATTATATAATGCTCTCCTACATCGAAACTTTATTGTATTGCATGATCCGAAGGACTTCTACTTATCTAAACCTGTAAAAACTTGCTTGAAGTGTTACGGGGTAAATCTATTGCGAGGACTACGGCATTAATCGGTTCTTGTCGTTACGTGAGAGCGATCACGAGTCCTTCATCGCTCGACTCCTGATTTCTAAATTGTCCACGATCATTTTTTTCCCCTCCTTCACATTGAAGCAGGCCAATCTAGCCGTCCCCAAAGCGATCAGCAGCTCTGGCCGTGACCAACGAATTTCCGCGTCACTTTCCATTCTAGATCAATGACTGCTCGTTTCACGGGCAGCACGTATTTCGGTTGACTTTCATCGAAAGTGCTTTAACTCGAATAATGAAGGCCGCACGCGGCAAGCCGCTAGAACGTGACTTTGTATCGATCACAAGTAGTGAAGGTCAATCGCGGCCAGGCGAGTTTCAGTAGTACGACCTCCTCCTATGCAGAAAGGTCGCCATCCTAACTTCGGCCAGCTTTATTTAATGACTGGTAATGACCTTGGACCTTGCACCACTGGCGATTGTTGGCGAGTGCCTTCGCCGAGATGACAGTCGCCAAGTGAAACCTTGCGCATGGAACTATATGTACACGTAAACGTATGTCCTCTGGCGGAGCCCTTTACTCCGAGTTGGACGTCGATCGAGAATCAGATCTGCGTCGATAGTTTCATGCCCAAGTCACGTGCCAGGGGTAGTTTAATATTATTACGATATTTCGACATCATTCCCCGTCTCGCATGCGCCGCCGAGAGGCAGAAACGAAACCGCGCGCGCTGCAGGAGCAGGAGCGGAGCGTAAAAGGACAGTAGACCTTGGTGCGTTTATCACGAGAGTTACACTGCTAAACGTAACATAACGCACTTAACTGTGTCTCCCGCGTGCATTGCGGCCTAATGGTTTTGCTGTAATTAGTCAAACGGCGAGTGGCCAATAGTCGGAAGAGCTATATCGTCACTTGAATCGTTCTCACTGCTAATTGCCGAGCAAGAGCAGCCTCTATAATAGGACACCGATCTCATGACACACCAACTTCCAGGAAAGAGCGACGTCTTTCGAAAGTAATAACCGATATACTGGAATTTCTCCGTATGCCGCCTTATCCGTTGGCCGATAGGTCCGTCAAGCTCCCGTCATTAATTGGCGCGATTAAATGGGCTAATTAAAGGATGCTGACACCAATTACCCTTGCGGTCAATGTTTCAATGAGACGGATCGATTGGGCCGCAGCTCGACGCGGCTCTATTATCTACACTGAAGCCGAACCAAACGATACAGAATACTCATTCTCTCAATCTTTCCTTCCTCGTTCGCGTTGGCGCATCTAGTCCCATACGTCAGCGAATCAAGAGCACGCGGCGAGCAACGGAAGCCTGGCCTGGAAGTAAGAAAGGAAATAAATAGCGAAACCGGTTGTCGCTCGAGGAAATCACGCTGACGCTCTAATGCTTCGAATTCCGAAAACCCAATCGCGCGGATTCCCTAACCGTTTCCTGATACTGACACGTAAGTGGCACTCTTGGCGCCGAGGTTTTTGTTGGCGCTCTCGAGAATCTCTCGAGAATCTCTCGAGCCGCGCGAGCCAAGGGGAATCGAGCGCGATCTCCACTCCTTCATTCATGGGGGATCGACATAAGAATTGGGGGGGTGGGGCAAGTAGTGCTTAGGTCTGGTATAGGAAAGGCGTGCGTCACGGGCGCATCGTAAACAGGTTCCAGGACTCACCTGGAGTTCCCCATTGAGGAGTAATTCAGAGAACGGCGAAGGCTGTACGCGGGAAGTAGGACTGCGCTCTCGGAGTTAGATCGATGTCGCGGATATCCCAGCCCAGGGTACTTTCCACCCGGCAAAGGCGCTACTTGTCACGTCCTGCGAAACGGTCCCAGTAAAAGCCGGGTATTTCCCTCCGGGACATCGTAGCGGGAGGATCGCGCCTGGAGGGAGGTGTTACTCCCACGTCACGCTCTCGCCGTGCACCTGCACTCCCTCGATATATACTTAACGAGTCGCGACGTCCTTTGGTCAGTCGCGAAAAGCCACTTTTCGGATATCGGGACATACGCACGCCAGACAAGGTACGGGCAGAGTCTCTTCCTTCACTGCGAGAGCTAATCCACTAAACCTAGAGGCGAGCAAGCGGAAAAGGGACTAACAGTGAGCGAGCGAGCGAGCGTGAGAGAAACTGGGAAGCTGCGAGAAAGAGAGTGAGAAAGAAATTGGACGAATGAGCCACCGGGGACGTTCGCATTCGCTGCGGTTCCACTGGGTTCCACTCTTCCACTGGTTCAGTAACACTGCGTCACTCGATCGAGCGACTTCGCGCCTCTTGTTCCCTTCACCATTCTTCTCGCGTTGCTTTCTTCCCTCATTTGACTATCGGCCACCTATCTTTCGCTCTCTCCCCTCAAGCACTGGGCTCTATCGTTGCTGGTGCTGCAGTTGGCGGAGCTTTTTCGCGTGGAAAATCGAAAGCCGAGTTCCTTGGCGCCGCCGGCACCGGCTCCCCAAAGGGTCGCTGTCACAGTAAGTTTCGTCTGCTTAGCGCGCCAATGCGATTCGTCGAACGGTAGGCGCACACTGCACCAGACCACGTGGATCGCTTCTTCGTTCGACGCGTGCATTCGGCGAGCTTTGATTTAGTAGAGCGCGAGTACTGGCCGCGCAGAGAGTCGCTCGTCATTTCTTTTTCTTGGCTTTTTTTCTCTAACTGCGCGCGTCAAACGAATTGGACGAATTGGACGAATTGGACGAATTGGCAAATGCAGCGCGTGAAAACCTCTTTGGAGCGTGGCTTGACTGAAATAGCAGTGGCTGGGTGAAACAGCGAGTGTAAGGGAGAGTGGAGGGCAGTGGAGAGTGGAGAGTGGAGAGTACATAAGTTGGAGCGGCCGATGAGCAGTGCTTTGCAATACGGCTTTTCATTTCTCTTAAAGGAACACAGACTCGGCCTCGCAAGCACCGACCATTGATCGCGAATCACCGGGAGAGTAAAGCACGTAAAGATGATGAACGGAGTGTCGAATCAATGCGCTAAAATTAAGGACCTCAAGATCTACGATGGAGAGGAGGAGAAGGTGGCGATAAAGAAGCCAGCGCCGCTGAGGACGGTCTCCTGGAACGAGAACATCGAGGAAGGAAATCTCGATGTCCCGGGCACACCAAGGACTCCTCGTACTTCGACCACGCCAGGTACATTTACACACGGACTGGGCCCGCATACATATCTCTCTGGTGGCAGCGGCCTCAGATAAGAAGGGGGCCCCCGGAGAACTAATCTTCCGCCTCAAGCTTCGCTCACTTATTAATCGGCTGATATCATTTTCGTACGATACTAACTTTCCACGAGCGAGCGAAGGAAAAATCGCCGCGGTATATATTATTGACATTAAAGCTGGCCGGCTTCCATAGTGCGGCGCTATCGGCCGCTGGCCAATTTAATTACCCTGGCAAATTAACGGCGTTAAAGTGTTTATGGCACTTTCGCCAGTGATAATCGCGAAAAGCGAGACGGCGCGGATAATTGACTTGGGTCAATTTCATGCGGCGATTGCCCGGCGTATTTTGGCCGCGAGAGCGTTGACAGATAAGGCGATCGCCTACTTCGCACCAGCCTCCGCGAACCCGCCAAACAGAGACATAATAATTAAAGATATCGAGTGACAATGCGATTTCAATTATACCGGAGAGACCGGCCAACTAGCATGCCGTGTGCGTAAGCGGAGTAGGTCACTGCAAGGAGCAAAGTGCACGCTCTCCATGTCTCAAGCGGAGAGATTTGGAGGCCGAGCCGAGCCGAGCCGACATACTACTCCTTTCCGGGTTAATGGTGCCCGCAGATCTCAAAATGATAAAAGCCTCGGAAACTCTCGGGGTACAGTTATGGTCATGCGTAGCGCATAACTGTAACGTTACCAGTGGCGGACACGTGCTGCCCGAAACTATCGACTTTTCATGAGCGCGCATATTTTCGCTCCCTCGAGAGAGAGAGAGAATTGCACTCGAGTCGCGGGAGTATTGTCGCTGAGGCCAGTGATTAAAATAAGTAAATACCATCCGAGGTCTTCCTATTGCGAGACACAAAGATTGAACTTGTCTTGGTTTGGTGCCGAAACTCCCGATAAGACTGATATTGTTTTCATCGACACGGCAACACGAAGGGACCGTGCGCAGTTGGCCGGGTCGAGCAAGTTTTCGCCCATGCAATTTCGAGTTCGACAACGAAGAGCACAATCTCAAAAGGCAATTCTACAAGGCGCAAACCTCGTTAGTAGATTGAGTTACACGAGACGGTTCATTGGCAGGAGATGGCTTAACTAAGTTTCCATGGCGAATACGCCTCTCCCAGGACTAGATGCGATACTTACGTTTCAGCGGATACCGCGCGCGAGCCTTGAATCGACTCTTGCCTAATACCTTTCAGATCGATCGCATATTCATTTCAAAGTTAGATACAGTGTCGCGCTGATAATCCATATCTCCCGGACGAAGCGACGTACTTCTTCCTGGGCGGGAACAGAAGACATATTAATACGGCGCGCGATATAGAAGAAAAATGAGATACCTACCTCGTGAGGAAACAATGTCCGCGGAGACGGTGCGCGAGAGACACCGCTCATCAATTACAATCTCGCGCGTTAATCTATAAGTGGTAATTTGGTGCGACAGGGGTGATTTAAAATTCATGAGCGAGTTCTTATATGGCATCATCGGCGGAACTGGCTGGCAATCGTGCTCCTGGCGAGCGGGCACGTGCCGCCCGGTATGCATTATTTTACTGCGTATTGAGTGCACGCGTTTTTTTTAATCCCGTGAGTGAGTCGGTGTTGCCACTGAGGCTGTCGAGCGCAATCGTCCGTCAGCCGCGTTCACTAGATAATTCCATTGAGATGGACTCGCATTACCTCCGTTATCGGCGTATAATTGAAATCCGAGGCGGCGATAAGCCAATTGTAAGAGTTCCTGCAAGTGTGTGAAACCGGGAGCGCGAGCCGGCCGCGTATTATAATGTTTGCCAGGATCGCCGGATAAGAAAACACGCGTACTTTAGGCGACAGCGGCATACACAACAGCATTGCCTACGAGCAGACGTAGATGAGGCTGTCGGCTGTTGTGGTGGATCGGCGCACTCTCGCCATGGGTCATAGCAAGTGATAACGGCCGATGTTTATACATCTCTTGCCCCATCGTGAATTGAAACACCCGGGGCAGGTTTCACAAGCGTCACGCGCCCCAGAGATATAGGC
Source organism: Crossocerus cetratus (assembly GCA_963675795.1). Taxonomy (NCBI): domain Eukaryota; kingdom Metazoa; phylum Arthropoda; class Insecta; order Hymenoptera; family Crabronidae; genus Crossocerus; species Crossocerus cetratus. The sequence continues at coordinate 6,141,074 of OY776670.1, read as the reverse complement.
CTATCTCGACGATGACTATACTTTCAAATGTCCGAGAGGAAGAATCGAGAGTCGGGGAAATTGTGACCCCGCCGATATCGGGGAATGCAAGACGCTCGAGTGCATTTCTAGACGCTCGGATGGCAATGTCGCCGACGATAAGTCTAGCCGTTTATCGCTGAGCAACCTTCTTTTCGGTTACAGGTCACGAGAAATGTACGTTTCATCACGACTTGGAGCTCGATCACCGGCCACCCACGCGGGAAGCTCTGCTTCCGGAGATGTCCCGGAGCTACCGGTTGCTCCTCAGTGGTCTCGGCGAGGATCCCGACCGGCAGGGTCTCCTCAAGACGCCGGAACGCGCGGCAAAGGCCATGCTCTTCTTCACCAAGGGCTACGACCAGAACATCGATGGTACGTAATTCCTCCTCGCCGGAGAATCCACGTCGCATTGCTAAAGCGGTGATCAATGAAATTTAAAAAGATCTCAGCCTGAATGCCGCCTGTCAAAGCCAGTTAAGGAGGCTGCAATTGAAAGGGACTCAGGACTCAGCCTTGGCCATTTCACGAATAACAGCTAAGGATTAAGTAACGCGGTTAATTGGCCGGCAACTAAAGACAGCGTCGTTTATTACTTGAGATCGAGGCTCACGCAAGAAAGGCATAATAGCACAATAGCAATTTCATCGATCCGCCGAGGCGGAGAATGCGTGCGGGCGTATAAGAGTTAAAGTATATCAGCTTGAAGAAAGCGAGGCACTCCGTTCCTTTAACGCAGTTGAGCCCTGACAGCAGAAAGCGGAGAGGAAAAGACTTAAGTACGACTCAGAAAAGTGAGCGTAAAGCTCTTGATATAAATGGGTCTCAGGGACGCGCAGTATGTACTGGGAGAGGAATCCCCTTCACCTTCTCTTCCGCCTGTTGCGGAATAAGTGGTGCAGACCTCGAATAATTATTCGATTATAGCAATTCCGTCGGAGCGAGCGTATTACTTTGCACTCCGAGAAGGAATAAAGGGGACAGTAGTTACTCGCTTAAAGAATCCCTGTTAGTGTATTACATTTCGTAAGCGCGAAACATCGATTTTCCTTTTCTCCTCGCTCTGACCTACAGAGGAATCCCTGCTTTCGCCTTGGAAATTGTCGGAGGAGTGCGACGGAGTATCTACAGGTGGTGGAAGGACATTCCCACACTCTAACTTAATTCACTCGGATGTACTCCTGAAGGACTATCCTGGAGATAAGGCTAACGGACGGCAGCTTTATTCACCCCAGTGAATTCAAAACGAGTCCGTGGCACTTTCCACGCGAAGCTTGACCAACCCCTTGCTGGATACCGCACCCTCCCAGGGCTCTGTTCTCTCCCGACAATTTCTCTTTGCCTCCCAGCCTCTCCGATAAGCTTGGCCGAATTCCCACTGGGAATATAGATAGGATGCCAGTCCCTCGATTGCATGGAAGCTCCTGCTTTTCAATCTCTCTTAGCTACCGCTCTTTTCTTTAGGAATAATCAATTGCTCGTAATAGTCGAAAAATGCAGGTTGCCGCGAATATGGAGCATGAAATTACTGGGTCGAGAAATCAAGGTTCGAATTGTGCGGGAGCGGGCGGAGCCAAAGCAAACGGAAGAGAGGAAATTGCTCGGGTCGAACGTAGACTGTCGAGAGAGTCACACAGATTCTCGCCCCTGAAAGCTTTCGCTCTGTCTCCCACGTATGCACATCGCGAGAATTCCATTTCGTAGTCTGTTCGGTTTCGTTCCAAGACTATCGCGAAGCTTTCTTTATTCCGCCAAATGATACGGCAGCTTTAAGCATATTTAGTGTCATCTTAGTCGCGGAGATCAATTTCCGTTCCAATGAAATGGCGATGTAACCGGAAATAATAGAGAGCGATGGTAAAGATTATTTTTCCAAGGTGTCAACGGCTGCACCCATTTCAGCGAGCGCGATTTCGTTTGGTCATTGTCGGTCATTGCGAAGGTGGTTCTTGTTAAGGTTGCCGTGGAAACCGTGGAGAGCACCCTCCATTACCCACCTACCACTGATTCATACTCACACACCGGCACTAGTATCCGCGTGTAGTAAGTAGGTCAATATCGAGTAAATCACAGCCAGGATCGCGAGGACCTTCACCCACGCGGATGTTCCTTCGTAGAACAAGTCGAATCATCCTGCTCACCTATTCGAAACTCCGGCTCAAGACAAACTTCCTCCTTCCGTAGTGCAGACGTTCCTTTTTCATTTGATACTTTATTTTACTAGACCTCTGCATTTCATATTACATATTGTGTGAATATTCCTTGTATTTCGTAGCATTTTATTGATGAGTTTGAATTGGATTACTACTGAACTGCGGCTGAAAAGGAGTAGTCACTAAGATCAGTTGGGAATTGTTGCTTTCCATTCTTACAGATGTGATTAATGACGCCGTGTTCGACGAGGATCACGACGAGATGGTGGTGGTGAAAGACATCGAGATGTTCTCCATGTGCGAACATCATCTTGTCCCGTTCTACGGCAAAGTCTCCATCGGCTATCTACCTTGCAAGAAAATATTGGGCCTCAGCAAATTAGCAAGGTAAGGGACGAACCAAGAAGACGAGTGGATTCGTGTTCCGAATAACCCTCCGCTCTAATCATCAGTTTGGATAAACGGAAATTGTGTGAATTCCTCTGCAATAGGATTTTAATTGGATCCGACAAGTTTGCGCTTCGTAAAATTCCTGAATCAATTTGTCCGTGTCCGTGTCGGCTTCGGCTTCGGCTCGGAAGGTGCATATTGTTTCGAGTTGTAATTAATAGGAATCCGGTTCTCTCAGTAACGCGGCTGTTATGGCTCGTTCGCATTAATCAAGTCACTTAAATCCAAGTGTCTTGACTAATGCGACTAATGTAATCGAGGCAATGCGTATCTCTGCTAATTGAAAGTTAGTGCCGCACAGAGTACTCGTATCCCGAGTTTCTCAGGATAATCTCAAGCATATCCTCGGGCATACTGGTACCGTCATAGATGAAACAAGCACTTTCACGGGACCGCAAAGGCTGATTAAGTAACGCTCTGCTTCAGTTACACCTGAAACATAATCCCGCGTCGGTCGGGAGTAACAAGCATCAGTGGAAAATAAAATGTTTATCTCCCGCGGTAGAAACACATCAGCCAACTAGTTTTCTGCCGAGAGAGAAACTGTTCCGCCAGCGGCAGGAAAACTTAATAGACACCTTTACCATTCTCTGTTCGCAGAATCGTCGAGATATTTAGCCGGCGTCTTCAGGTTCAAGAGCGTCTTACGAAACAGATCGCAATAGCAGTGACCAAAGCCGTGCAACCTGCAGGAGTAGCGGTGGTCGTCGAGGGAGTGTACGTATTCCACTGAATAGAGCTTTCTAATCGAGCGGCCGGGCGTAGATGGGTGGCGAAAAGATAGTAAAAATATGAATCAGGATCAAACCGCGATTCATATGCCCAATGGTCTCGTTTGCGTGAGCGCGCGCGCCCGCGCCCGCGCCACTTGAGCAATAGTTTTCGCAAGGATTAATCACGCGTAAGAATGCGACCTTGTGCTAATAAAATGCCACCGTGGACACACGGTGCATTCCCGGTCGGGCTGTTGGTGGTGGAAGCGCAGGAGATCATAATTATTTACGTAAGAATCTTTACTACATCCTAAAAGAAGTACGCTATGAAACGAAATAATGGTGTCAAAGGAATGTAGATATGCCACTTGTTACGGACGCTCACGGTTTCCTAATGACTAGGTATCCTTAATGTATAATTACCCCTTACGTATCCAGCCTTCGAAGAACTACAGCCTGTTCTTGTTTACATAATTGTCGTAATCTTCCTTGTTTGTCGGCTGCTCGCTCGGATTGCAAAGCCAATTGTTGTCGACGCTTAAAAGTCGAATGTCATTTAATTCGATTAAAATCAATTAACTCGCTTCGCGGTGGGCCGACTGTTTTCGCACCCATCTCGCGGTGTGTCCTAAAAATCGGAGGTCCGACAACGAAAATAATAATTGAAACAAGTTACGCGACTAATGAAAGTAATTGCTTTGCTCCCCAGCGACCTTCATTATCGCGGCACATGCGGACTTTTTAATTAAGCCTTGCAGTCCAATAAATATTTTCACGCATCACTGACCGTTGCACGTTAGATAATTCCGTCATAATTGCGCGATATTATACGAAAGTTTCGCATGCACGCGCGCGCGCGCACACATATTCCGCCGACATTGTAATTAATTAATTATTCAGCATTAAGGAACAGGCGATTGCAGAAGGAGAGGTGGGACTAAGGAGTTTTCTGTTGCAGGCATATGTGCATGGTGATGAGGGGCGTGCAGAAGATAAACAGCAAGACCGTCACGTCGACGATGCTCGGGGTGTTCCGGGACGATCCTAAGACCCGCGAGGAATTCCTCAACCTGGTCCACAACAAATAGATGCGCGTCGATCCGTCTGTTCCCTTTGCCCCAGAAATCTCGGTGTCATTGGCCGTGGGACCACTTATAGACAGGGGCCCAATGAGAACCCTCCCCCAAGATTTTCATCCCCCTCACCACCCTCTTGCGAGCTCCTCCAAGCTGGAGCTAGCATTGGCGATGGCGCTCTCCTACATCCCCCTTGATTTCGTAACGGAATGTTCCGATCGTTTGAAAGCTTTAAAGAGAAAAGGGATAGCATTTCGAGAGTCCGAGAACGGACCGCTCTTACACTGCTGATCGAGTGACACGGAGACAATACGATAGGTAGGCGCAGGAAGTTCTTGTGAATTTAATGTAGAGAGTGTGCGGGATAAGAAGGCAGAGAAAGAGAAGGAAGGAGAGGATACTAATTTTTATCGCGCACCCGAAAGAAGATCAAGCTGACGGATAGTTTCGTTGAAAGTAAAATAGGCGCCACACGCTGCCCAGGAATTCCACAAATCTCCCTTCATATGTCGACAACATTGCGCTGCTGCTGGATCAGCAATAATTGTACACACAACCTGGAGCTTTATATTTAAGCATCTTTGTAATGTTGTTGATGTACCCAAAGAATACTCGCAGCGCACTCGAGAAAGCCGGCAGCGCTCACATCGAAGCTACTGTAGCTTTTAATCGAGTGACTGCGTCATTGATAAGTCGGAATCAGACTATTTTTCGCTGGGATTTCTCAAGCAGCGCGTGACACCCGGCAAACTTATTGCCTCCCCAAGCATTTCCGGCGACTCGCCTTCAGTACTCGTGACAATAACCCGTGTATTTTAAATGGCGCGTTAGTGATTTCGGTCAAAGTACATACATATACTTGGCACCAGGCCATTCAGATTTTTGAGAGGACGCTCATTGTAACAGAACAGTGGTGCTTCCGAGTTTTACTTGCTCCAGGTCGCAAGGCGTGCCAGCCATACGCTTTGCGACCGAGCATATTCGTATTTTCCGCTTGAAGTTTCAAGCTGTTCTTCTGCCCAGTCTCCCCCGCCCGTTATTTTACTTCGCTAATAATTAATCCCCTTACAACTACAGATTACCGGATTTCACTAATGCGATTAATTCTCCTTTAAGTTTAGCTACTATTATTTAAAAACTACGATAGGAAGTGATTCTCAATTGTGTTCGTAACTTTAGTTTGTAAGCTAAAAGAGCAATCTGTGACGTGGAATGCTCCAGCCATGCATCCTACGTCACAAACGCGCTGGACTTCTGTTTGACGCACGAAACTATGTTTCCCAATAGACGCAGACGATCGTGCGATTTATTTTGTAGTCGCGACTTCTACGAACGCTACGCATAATTCTATAATTTCCTAAGTAACACAAAGATGTTCATATTTATTTCGCAAACCACCTGTTATCCACTCAATCAGAACGGTGCACCTGCGTCTCACTAGAAATGCTATGCTTCGTGTTCCGCGGAGGTATTATTTCAGGCGTTAAATAATAATGCAGGCAATGCAATATTTTTCCATGCACTCGTTAAATCCCCATAGCATATATCTATATCTGCGTACGTTTCATCGACGGCCAAACTGCACACAACAATCAGCCGACTGGGACAGTTATTATAATGTTTGGTGCATCCTCCGATACTATTTTTCGAAACTCGTGAATGCGATGGAAGATCTTAATGTTATTTATGAAAGTAAATGTTCAATATTTATAATATTTTTCTGACGATGTTATATAAAGTTATATTTATACTTTCATCTGAACGTGTTTTCCTTGCCGGCACAACGGCCGCGCAGATCCCCTCTACCTCGGTCTAAAGAATATTTTAAAAGATGCATATGCAGCCAATTTGCATAAATTCTCTAATTCTCGGCGAACACGGCGGAGATAAAGCGCGTGTCCCCAAGGACACTTTACGTAAAAGAGAACGTCACGGAGATCATACATCTACAGTACTGGCTGGAATGCCAGTCGTAATTTCAGCTACGCATACGCGAACTTTCCTCCTTCCTTATTATGTATCTACTTTCGCAGCGGTTAACGAGCATGCGTCACACTTAACATTTCGATAAGATGACGTATTCTCGGTGGACGTATAGTCCCAACGTCATCAAAAATCACTTGTCTAGCCTCACATTAGTGACGAAAGAATTATTAAGATTTTCGCATTCCTGTGCCGGGCTTGACGCGTCAACTTTGTGAGAGCCTTCTTCCAGTAACTTGGCCCCAACCCAAATATCAGGCCTAGGTAATCCCTATTACCTGTTGCACTGAATACTTTTACCTCTCACTTGCCCAAGAACCTGTCGCTTTTCGACGTCGACGAATAGTCGACTGGTTAGTCTTGGCATTGACCGCAAAAAGGAAACATTAAAGGAACGTTTTAGTCGCCGATCTCCTCTCGCTTTATTGACTCTGGTGAAATCTGGCGAGGGGCAGTAATGAAGAATCGGACAATTTCCTGATTTACTGTGTATTTCGGAAATGGCAAGTTCGGACATATACTCCATTATTATATGTAGGTCGATTATTGTTGTCTGAATATAGAACCTGACGTCCTATCGCCTTTCCTCGATCCTGGGCAAATCGAAGAGAGCGGTCGATTCTCATGATTCTTAACGCAGGCGCTGGCAGGGTCCGCTTGATGAAGAAGGAACAGCAAACTATTGGAAGTACACTTGCGACTTTTTCGTGCTGTACAACAGGGACTTCCGCAGGGTGACTTGGCCGCTTCTTCGCCGGGCTCCTCTAAATTGGACTTTTCGTAATCAGCTCGCTTACAAACCTTCAGTTTCCTCCCGGCAGAACTGGCCTTCGCGGTCTTGCACAGAACAACTGGCTCCCTAAGAGTGAAATCTCGGTGAGTCAGGCAGCCGGCCTTGATTGAATGTCGATCAATCGAGTAGATGACTTTTTTACAGCGCAGCTCGAAGGACTCCCACAGTGCGTAACATTTGTCAGTTACCGCCAAATACGATTGCGAAAATGCGAACGAGTCTTATTAAGCAGCCGATTAGTTGGACAGAGAGTTCTGGTATGCAAACAAGGCTTACGTTCGGTTTTCACTAGGTGCAGAGGAAGGAGCGCAGGGTGCGCAGTATATTGCCGGAGCACGTAACACCTTCAGTGTCTCAACATTTAAGGACGACACGCCTCGTAACAGTGCTCGTTGGATTGCATTCTCGTAGTCCGATCGTTCTTTCATAATACGTTCATTCTCTTGTCGAAGCCGCAATATCTCCGCCTCGAGCTATCGATCCCATGTCAAAAGTGTTTCAATGCCAAGCATTGTCAAGCAAAAGGAATACAGACAGAGATATACATCATCGTTCTTTTACCTCAGCTTCTTTCCTTTGATCGAATGTTTCTCGTCCTGTGCGATTGGTTGTCGCTTTCGAACCACTAATAATTGATCTATTTGGTATTGTTCGCCCACTGGGGGTCCTAGAAGGCTTTTGCATAATGGGCACCCCTTCTTGTAGTAAGCGGGAACCTTGCCCTTCGAGATAGCCCTCCGTCGTAGCGGATGCACCACGCATCTAAGAAATTATATTATCAATTTCTGGTTTCGGTAGTAAAACAATCATATTAGTCTCGCAATCATTAATATTAACGACATTACAGATGTTGAAAAGCCGTCCGGATCTTCGAATTTCATTTTGCTCTTAGATATCGAAAGGTCGCCTTCCTCTTTGCCGTCGAAGGTCTGACTCCCGGCATCATACCCTTCTAATTCCGAAAATCGGCCTTCTTGGTTGCTTATACCACTGCGTTCGCGCAGAAGGCCTTTCAGAGTAGCGACCTCCTGCTCTTTCTTCACGATATCTTGTTCTTTGCTTAAAAGTTCTGCTTGTTTGTTGTTAATCTCGCAGAGCTGCGACATCAATTCTTTTCGCAATAAATCAGTCTCAGTCCTACATGCATCCAATTTGGTTTGGCCGACCCCGGTCCATTGCTGCATTCGGCCCAGAATATCGATGAGCAGCAACTTTGTACGAGAACAGTAAGAACGAAAATTATATGCCAGCGAGAGATCGTAGATAAAAATTAAATTATATTTGACTTTGTCTCGTGTTCCTTGGGTGTAACTTTTTTTTCTTTGCAAGATTGAGAGTACATTTTAAGGGACGGTCGTATTTATATTGTACCCTTGCCACGCACTCTCCCAAGTGGGCCCAATTTTATGACGATTCTACTTGCGTACGGAGCTCAACCTTAAAATCATGTTCAAAGTTCTCGCTTAGAGTTGCCAAAGCTCTACCCGCTTCTTGCAAGTTTAGTTGCACGCAGTCGAACATTTCGTCCAACTTCTTGTTCCTACAGATGAGGGTAAAATCAGTTTCGTATACATGTACGAACGAACGAGCGCAGTTCTCTTCTTATACCCAGTTGAAGTAGGTGTTTTCGACACACAAAAGCAGCACGGCCCTCCCGGAGGTGTGATAGGTTCCGTTTGAGGATTATTGTTATTAGACACCTCATCATCATCCGTCACAACATTAATAGCAGTTACTTGAGATGGTACGCCAATCACGTCGGTCGTGTCGATGCTCTCGTGCACTGCTTCAGTCAGAGAGTCATCGGCACCCCCTGTAAGGCGATCTTGACTTTTTCTTCCAGGGCTTGCCTTTCGTGCTATAATAGCTGTAGATTTTCTGTGCCGAATTACTTTATTCGGCTGCCTACGACCATTTTCAATAGGCCCTGGAACGTGATTGTAATTGACCAGTTATGGTGAATCCGATAGTTGAGGTGCAAAACATGTTTCTTCGTCTTTACCACTGCTAGTTAAGTTTAACGACGAACGAGGCATTTTCTTGTTTGATACTTTGGAGACTGTGTATTGCGTTACTTAATAATTTTAGTTATGTTATTATAATCGGCCTATTACTCGAAAGGACACGGATATAAAAGTGTGGTCGTGATTGTCATATGTTCACAAACGAGAAATTGATCGCAAGGTCGTAGATAGAACAGGGATCGTATAGGAAATATCTTCTATTGTATGGAAAGAGGAAAATAATAATCTCGATCAAATTTTTCCTTTTTTTAATTGTATGAAAGTATAATCAAGATGATCAATCAGGATATTTAAAATATAAATCTTCTATTAAACAATGATACATTCATCTTCGATGTACCTGTACAGATATAATAATGGAATTGCATGTCGCGTACAAAACATTCGATATCTGTGTGAGCTTACTACTTTACATTATATTACATGCTACATTTGTCGAATCATTCTTACAAGTAATGAGGGTATTCAAAAATGGGTCTGATGGGTCAAAGTTGCTAAGTGCATCACTATAGTAGTCAGTATTAATGATTTAGATTCGGCTTAATTATTATAAAATATATATATATACATTGTTTAAGCGGCCTTCTTAGCTGGTGGCCTGTATAAACCAACTACGACCGCGTGATCTCTCTCGTAAGGTTCTAACGTGATCTGTTCTTGCGGTTTCAATTTGTCAGAGACAAGTTTCTTCACTTCGGCGGCAAATACTGCTTCGGGTTGCGCAGTCGAATCTATACAACTTGCCTAAAACATACATCTGTTATTACTATCTGCTCAGAATTAAGTCATTTCCTTGAATAATGGAATACATACTTTAATCGATATAACAAAATGACCGCCGTTCTTCAGGAAATATTGTGCATTCAAAGCTACTATTCTAGCTTGATCTGGCTGTGCCACGTCGGCGAATATGGTGTCAACCATTCCAACTAACATCCTATATTTGTGAGGATGCCTGGCATCTTCGATTATAGGAATAATGTTGGTTCGCTTCTTAGCAACATTTATCAGATCTCTACCTGATCTGTGAGAGAATTCTACAGCGTAGACCAACCCTTCCTGAAAACAAATCAAGTACATAATATTAGTAATACTTCAAATGAGAGTATTACAATAAAAGTAGTGTACGCACGCCTTTCTGGAATAAGACCTGGATATCTTATTCAATTGAAAAACGAGTATGTTACTGCTTTTGCATAGCTTCGACACCAAATTAGCAAGGATGAACCAACCTGGCTCTAATGTATGCACAATGAAGTTGAAAAGGATATGGTAAACTTACTGGACCAACGACGTCTGCGACATGTGACACTGTTGTTCCCGAAGCAGCACCCAGGTACAAAACTTTGCTTCCTGGTGGCATGTGAATTTGGTCAACACCACCGAGGATGGCAGCTGCCAGTTTGGATCGGAACGGATTCCAAACTCTGTATTCAATTTTGTCTCCAGTCTCACCCTATAGAGTAAAATATTATATTAGATAAAGTCACAGCATAATGGCCAAGTAATTTCAAAATCATAAGGACATCAAAGCAATCTTACTTCCACACTGATCCTCTTCTCGCCATATACTTCTGACCCAGGTACTAAATTTAATGTGACTAAGGCATCTTCTTTTCCCCTGGCAATGAAGACTCCCTCGTGACGATGGGGTTCGATTACAACAGTTCTACCACCTTTGAACCCACCACCACCACCACCTCTTCCTCGTCCACCCCCACGACCACCGCCGAATCCACGGCCGCCTCCTCCTCCGCGTCCACCACGTGGAGTACCAAATCCTCCTCCTCTGCCGCCGCCGCCGCGACCTCCGCCGCGACCACCGCCGCCACCCCTGCCACCAAATCCACCGCCTCCGCCAAAGCCTCCTCCGCGGCCTCCACCGCCTCCTCTACCACCCCTGAATCCGCCACCTCCGCCTCCGCCGCCACCGGGTGAAAATCCTACGAATAACAATATGCCGGATTGTAATAGCCATTGAAAATCCTCGCTACCATATCAGAAAATAATTCGATATACACATTCCCCGAGCATCCAATCCTCATGCAAATATATTTCTCTCTACCTTCCGTCAATATATTCCCGATGGGATTATCACATGGGCTCAAAAATCAAAATAAAAATATAGCCGTGCACGTGTGACATGCTTCTATTCTTCGACAACGAAACTTAGTATTCTTGACTGAACAAAATAGAAATACATGCGCGATTTAATTCAACATATGAAAATGTGTATATAAAGGCAGAGAGACAACAACTGCATGTTCTATTATCATAGAATTCCAGGTATCCGGGATTTAGGTTACGGAGTAGCATGGTCACATCGTACAGTAATCGTGCTCCGATATAATTATGGAAAAAATGTATCGCGATAACTGTAACTAATTTTATACCTGGTTTCCCCATCCCAAGCGCTTGGCCGCGGTGTACTTATTATTAAATTTCTTGTACTTTTCACTCCCTCGAGCACACGTGCGTCACAGACGCTAAATCCTCACGGAAATCGTGGACGTTTTCAAAGTCCTCCTTCCGTTTCATGCTGCGATGCGAGTGTGGGGCACTTTCGAGATCCGAGAGTTTCGATATCGACGCGTCCCACTTCCGGAACAACTAGGCGGACTGTTTGAAAGAAAACTCGGAGGAAAAAAATGATTTTGTGTGCTAACGCTCAGTTTTAGTATTACACAGTGTATTTGTTCGTAAAATGCTATAAAATACAACAGTTAGTACAAGAGTAAATACTCTTTACATTATAAAATATAATGAAATAGAATATCAGAACGTGAAAGATGGAGCTACTGATCACCGAAATGTTTGTTATTGGCTGGAAAGTTGGCGGTGGTGGGGGGTGTCTATGGGTTATGGTGGGACGGAATTCCAAATGTCCGAAACACCAAATGCGTGGTGCGCAAAACCAAAACCTCTCATTCACGTGATTCTTCATTGACGTTGATTCACGTGTAGAATATTATTGTGTGTAGTATGATATGATCAGCACTGTAATGATAGAAACGATCATCAGATGGAACTTGGAACGTATGCGCAGCGTTTCTAATATTTGTTGAACAAATGATATAGCGGGTTCTTTAATAAAACTTATATAGGGAAAAATAGCAGTATGAAGTAAATATCAATCTTCGAGTCTATGACTTTCGTGTCGGAATGCACAGTAGTTTCAACAATGATTTATTGCATTCGCAGGATCAGCGTTGATGGCTTGATTGTTTACTTCCCTTACGACTACATTTATCCAGAGCAATATGCGTATATGCTGGAGCTCAAGCGTGGCTTGGATGCCAAAGTATACTATATTCTAGGAAACTATATAAACGTTTGAAAAATGAAAATCTACAATCCTTTTATTTTTAGGGTCACTGTGTACTGGAAATGCCCTCTGGTACTGGCAAGACTGTAACTTTATTGTCACTTATTGTGGCTTACATGTTGGAGAATCCGTTAGATATAACTAAACTTATATACTGCTCACGTACAGTACCAGAGATTGAGAAAGTCATTGAGGAGCTGAAGAACCTTATTGATTATTATGAAAAGGAAACAAAGAGCAAGCCTAATATTGTAGGCCTAGTTCTTAGCTCCAGGAAAAACATGTGTATTCATCCAGAAGTAATGCATAGTTTACTTTTACTTTTACCGTCGTTAAAGGAAGATATGTCTTTCCTAAGAGTCTCTCACATGTTTGTATAGGTCAGCAGGGAAAGAGAAGGGAAAATTGTTGATGGAAGATGTCATTCTCTTACAGCATCTTATGTTCGCGAAAGGCATAATTATGATGAAGCTACTCCAATATGCAACTTTTATGAGGGATTTGATATGGAAGGAAAAGAGCAAGTTATGCCCCCTGGTATATATTCTATCGAAGATTTGAAAGAATATGGAAGAGATCGTAATTGGTGTCCTTACTTCCTTGCAAGATTTACAGTCAGTATTATATTCAGGTTTTGCTTGGGATATAGCAGTGCTCATATTAATCAAGTATCTTTTCTTAGATCTTACATGCCCAAATTGTAGTATACAGTTATCACTATTTATTGGATCCCAAAATTGCAGAGACTGTATCGAAAGAATTAAATAAAAGTTCTGTGGTGGTCTTTGATGAAGCCCATAACATTGGTATAGTACACTTCATATGATAGATCTTTAACTATTGATATATACTTTAATTAACTTTGTATTTTAGATAATGTATGTATTGATGCAATGAGTGTTAAGATAAATAGACGACTCATGGAAAAGAGTTGTGCCAACATACAGTTATTGGAAAAAACTGTAGCTGAGTATGTACATTAGTTACGTCTGTTCACCAAAAATTAACACACAATCTTTAACAATTAATAATCATTATTCCTGTTTTCCATACAGAATGAGGGATGATGATGCCAACAAATTAAGAGAAGAGTACGAGAGATTGGTTGAAGGGCTAAAAGATGCACAACTCCAAAGAGAAACGGATATTATTTTATCCAATCCTATTTTACCAGACGAAGTTTTGGAAGGTAATTATGAGCCAACGCAATTTCCTTTACTTTAAGCATGAGTATTGAGCTTTTGTTTTCTTACAGAGGTGGTGCCCGGCAATATTCGAAATGCCGAACATTTTGTGGGCTTTTTGAAGAGATTCGTTGAATACTTGAAAACGCGATTGCGTGTGCAACACGTTATACAAGACTCTCCCGCTGCATTTTTGCGCGATATCCAGTCCAAAGTTTCCATAGACCGAAAACCTTTAAGATTTTGTGCAGAACGATTAGCATCTCTTCTGCGAACGATGGAAATCACAGATTTGACTGATTTCTCGCCACTAATTTTGGTGACACACTTGGCAACATTAGTTTCTACATATACAAAAGGATTCACAATTATAGTCGAACCGTTTGATGACAAGACGCCGACTGTGTTAAACCCAGTTCTACATTTTAGCTGTCTCGATTCGTCAATCGCCATGAAACCAATCTTCGACAGATTCCAATCAGTTGTTATAACATCTGGAACACTGTCACCTTTGGATATGTATCCAAAGATTTTGAACTTTCATCCAGTTATCATGTCATCGTTTACGATGACATTAGCTAGGCCATGCCTTTTGCCAATGGTACATTTTCCATCTATTACATACACCAAACATTATTCGCTACAATTAACTAATTCATTCTGTTTGTACACAACAGATAGTGTCAAAAGGGAATGATCAAGTTGCTATCTCCTCGAAATACGAGACTAGAGAAGACGTAGCTGTCATAAGAAATTATGGCCAATTATTAGTTGAATTTGCAGCAACTGTGCCTGATGGCATTGTTTGTTTTTTCACTTCATATTTTTATATGGAGTCAGTTGTTGCTGCATGGTATGTATATTGTTACTCATAAATATTACGGGCTAAGAATAAATTATGTATACATTAATTTTAGGTATGATCAAGGGATTGTAGATCAACTCCAAAGATATAAACTACTATTCATCGAAACTCAAGACTCTGCGGAGACCAGTTTAGCTTTAATACATTACATTAAGGCCTGCGAAATTGGAAGAGGAGCTGTGCTGCTTTCCGTAGCCCGGGGCAAAGTATCTGAGGGGGTCGATTTTGATCATCACCTTGGGAGAGCTGTACTTATGTTTGGCATACCGTATGTGTACACTCAATCGCGAATTTTGAAAGCTCGACTTGAATACCTTCGAGATCAATTTCAGGTAAAATGAATTAATTGTACTCATACCGTCCACCTCTCTTTTTTTTGGTAGTATAATTTAAGTAACATCGGCTCGAATGTTTTATAGATAAGAGAAAATGATTTTCTAACTTTCGATGCGATGAGACACGCTGCGCAATGTGTTGGTCGTGCTATTAGAGGGAAAACTGACTATGGAATAATGGTGTTTGCGGACAAGGTAAAGTATAGACTGTAAAGCATGTAATGGTAGATTTGTAATATTTTTCCTTTGTGATCCTTTTCAGAGATTTTCAAGAGTAGATAAACGAAGCAAGTTACCAAAATGGATACAGGAACATCTAACTGATAATCTTTGCAATCTATCGACTGAAGAAGCTGTACAAGTGAGATTCTTTAATTATCGAACCTACTATATTGGAAGAATAAAATGATGCAAAGAATTTGAATTAAAATGATTAAATTCAATTAATTTTCAGATAAGCAAGCGTTGGTTGCGGCAAATGGCACAGCCATTTTCGCGCGAAGACCAATTAGGATTATCACTACTGACGAGAGAACAATTAGAAAAACAAGAAAGCAGTAAAATTGAAGAACAAGCACAACAAAATTAAATCGAAATGAAGGTCCTTAAGAATTATTTAAAATTATATGTAAAGATATTTGTAGAAGAATTTTTACTTTGAATTATATTTGTATCTTCTAGATGTAGGATGCGCAAATGAATTGGCGCAAAAAGTAATAAATATTTTTCAATAAAAGAGAAACGAACGTTATTTGAGAACAATTTATAATACTGGTAACATAAGGAAAGTGCCTAATTATGGGGAAAGCTGTGTCCATGCAATTAAAAAAGTTTATTAACAAAGTACGGTGGTGAAGTTTTAACAATGTACAAAATACAATTATATCTATAAACAACTCATCAGATATCACCACCTGACAAGAACCTGATCACCATCCTGTATCGAGTAATAACTAAGTTCCTGCAGTGGTTTATCCAAAGGAATTTCATCTTTAGACAGCTGAAAATGATAAGCAGTGCAGTTAATATGGCCTGAGCGTGATCTAAGTAAATCAACATCAACTATTCATTTACATTTTGTTGAATGAATGACAGGACTGGAATTTTGCCACCAGTTTTAAAAAGCCGCTGCGCGATTCCAATAACCTTTTGGACTTCCATATCTTTTAAAAGCTTTCGTTTAATACCTCTAGGTTGCTGTGGATGATCAGGACTTGTGAACTCAACTGTTATCACATTGGACACCATTTCCACTTTTGCCTTCATTGATGGAATATCCGAAATCCCATATTCTAAAGGTAAATTACATAATATACAATAATTATTTTCCGAGATATAAATGCGGGCGCGTTCTACATACTTTGAATTAATGGCGGATATCGGGGGTGATCTGCGAGAAAAGCGTTCCTCTTTTCGGGATTACTTTCACCTTCAATCCATATTGGTAAATATATTTTTAAGTAATCATATTCTGCCCCCCGTCTTTCATCGCTTAAAATCTCCGTCCCATTAAGGTTCTGCAGAGTCGATATTCTGGCGATTACTAATTGGCGCGCTGTTTCTAAGCTTTCATTCTTCAGAACTGGGCTTTCTCTAAACTTGAATTCCTCTAGATTAGGCAGCTTTTCTAATTCAGATATAGATCGCCACTGAAAATGCAAATTATTTCAGTATTATATTCTCAGTGACATGAATAACTGTTTGTGCAATCCTGAAATCCTTATTTTGTACCTCTGATATGTTAGTCTCCGACATATGGATGTGTCGTAATGCAGGAAACAGTGCAGTCTTTGCCATTGGATTCTCGGATGGAAATCTTATTTTATCAATGTCATTGCAATTTAAATTAAGATATTCTAAACTACAAAATATCAGTCAATTATATAACATTGATTACTTTAGATACACTCATGTATTTGAATGTTTGGCTTACCATGGAAGGGTACCAAGTTTCAAAAGTTCATCCCAGTTTGTAATTGAGTTTCCTTCGAGTGTTAACTTTCTTATTTTCATAAAATTGCTGTTAGGAGCTGGCTGCTTTATATCAGAAATGAGATTAAAAGACACTGAAAGCTCTTCTAATGAAGGGAACATAGACATGCATCTCTCAACATCAGACCAAGTGTAGTTCATTTTAGCCATTGTTAAATGTCTAACGGATAAAAATGAACTACTTAAGCTTTTAAGGTCTTCTCCCTCCGTAGGTAAATGATTCTCACTGGAAAAAAAACAAGTTTTATCAAATCAGAATAGTATTGCTCACTGTCTCACAAAGATGTATAGAAATAGTCTGCTATCGTACCAACTATGAATTTACCTGACATTAAGGCGGTTTAGTAGAGGAAGCTGAGCACACATATCGGCTACAATTTTCCATGAATTGATTAAATTTCTAGATATATCTAATTCCTCCAATTTCGGGCACAACTCTTCCAATTCTCCAGGCTGACCAGCAGTACTCACATACTGTTCTCTTAGCCATACTATCTTCAACTGATCAAACCTGCTTTGCTTTCTATTTACTTTTGAAAAACCAACCACTTCCAGAAATGGAGCATTTATTTCTTTCTGGAGGCTGGTTAATGTGTCCCTATCAATGCCTGCTAACTCATCATTAATGAGGCCGTACCTCATTTTGATAGCTTCCGGACAAGATCTCCCAAACCTTGCTTTACCCGCCCTTATAAAAGAGCCTGAGGTAGAGTGCCTGCAGCACATAGCAAATAATATAAGAGATGAAAATGCATAAGCAGAAATGAATAATTAGTGCACGACTCACTTTGCTTGAAAATACTTCAAGCCCTCGTATGTACCATCATGCTTGCCTCGAGTTGGATCGTCCCAATCTATACCGAGCCACTGACCCTTTGTATCACCAACTGGGCCAACATATTTTAATGTACCCTGATGACCGTCACATTCGACTCGGCTGCCAATTTCATACTTTCTGTCTTCTATCATACTGGTGGGAAGTAAAATATGTAATGACATAGAAGCTACTGGCAGTGTTGTCTATAATTCTGACTATATCAATATCATACACTAAAAGCCGGGTCATTTTGCAATCGCAATTTATAAGGGATTTGCTTAAAGCGGCCAATAAATAAACTTTACTTCACATTGCGGTTTGAAACTTAACCTCGGGATGACTGATGATCATTGAAATCGCGAAAGTAACAAAAGAGCAACTTCGGCGAGTTCGTTATCGGGGCCACGCCAGAGCCCTTCGATGTGCCGATCTAAATTTTACAATCACGAGTATCGAAAGACTTTATAAATCCAATTGCATGTCAATTCAAAGTCATATACGGCACTATGACATTTCTCTGTTTTGTGTTGCGCGGATACCTGTGGTCTGAGAGCTCTGCTATACAAGACGTTCCAAGTTCCAACGCGCGAACCGACCGAGCGGCAATTCCACTCCTCCTTACCCGCGAATAATGATATTTTTCTATCAAAATTATTGAAGAATACTGTACTCGTAATTTTCATTGACACCGTCGTTAATACATATTCTGCGAAACGACCGACCATTCATATCGAAATCGTGTATGGGAATGCCCACGCATTTAAGAATACCAATGACGGTATACGGTACAGTGCGAGTGCGATCGGGCCTCGTCGTTGGGAGCAGTTGGGAGCAGTTGGGAGATACACTACGGCTATAAAAGGAATGATTCTGAATAATGACAAGCCAGAAGCAAAAATAAATACGTTGATTATATTAATCATGGAGTATTTTCACACCAATTAATACAGAAGCTGTACATACATTGTAATATATAATAAAAATGTATATGTGCTATAAAATATAGTGTACGGAAATGTCAATAAAGTTTCGGTCACTATACACACATATATGTATACATATATATAATTTTTGCTTATCA
This sequence comes from Crossocerus cetratus, assembly GCA_963675795.1. NCBI lineage: Eukaryota > Metazoa > Arthropoda > Insecta > Hymenoptera > Crabronidae > Crossocerus > Crossocerus cetratus. Next base: position 6,122,265 of record OY776670.1, on the reverse strand, counting down.
AAACAAGTTGTGAGAATGGATCTAACAAAATTTTTGTTCGTGCATTGATTAGGAGTTCATCACAATACAATGTTCGCAACATTGGCTCCATTTAAGATTTCAATCCAATAACCATCTGGATCTTTGATAAAAGCTATTCCTTTCATCTTGCCGTCATCAGGTTTCTTTACAAATTCAACATCTAACTGCTCAAATCGCTCACAAGCCTTGTTGACGTCAGGTACTGTGATCCCAATATGACCTGCAGAACAAACGAATAGGTATGAAAATGTAGCTTCTGTGTATTAAATACAATGTGGCTTATAAACCGCATTGGAGATCTTACCAAACCCTCTGGGTTCCGAATTTCCGTTATGATATTTCGCATCTGGATCACTCTCCGTTCCCCAGTTACTATAACAATTGATAGGTTTAACAAATTACAAATTTGGTACAAGACAATTGTGAAAAGTATCTTGCTGTTTAAAGGACGCATACTGTGTGAGCTCTATAGTGGCCTTTCTACTGAATGTCCATTCAATCCGCTCTCTCTGATAAGTGGGTATGTCTTTTGCATTTTCATATCCCATGAAATACAAGGAGAATTTCATTTCGGGAAAATCTAGCTTTTGGAGTAACGTCATGCCCAGGACTTCGGTATAAAAGGGTAAAGACTTTCTAGGATCCTTGATCCTGTACATTGTTTGTTGCATAATGAATCCATTGGTGGAGGAATCTGGTTCCTTGCACAATTCGCGAGCTTCGCGATTGGTTAATCCTGTAGGTTCACCCATCTAGGAAATAATTGCAATTATTATTGTTGCTCGCTGCGGCTATTTTCTCGCGAAAATGATTCAGGACGAACTTGTGCAGGTATTTTCTGAGAAGGAGTGTATGCACGTGTTCGAGAGGCCAATCTACCGGCTGCGTTACCCATTCCCTGTGCGATTCGAAATTATTTTAAAGAATCACCGGCTGATATTTTCTTAATCAACGTGAAGATAAAGTATCACTGCGTAACTCAAGGACAATACCGCACCCGTGAATACCTTTCACGCAACGTGTGCGCTAAAGCGAAGACAATAAATAAATTTGTCCTCGATTCTTTGGACACAACAATACTAAAATGAACCCTATAACAAAGACACGTCCGTGCAACAAGAGAATCGGCTTCGGATGTTAGAAAATCGGCCAGGTTAGATAATGCACGTTCGAATTCCTTCCGAGAAAACCTGCCAACTATTTTTGCCAAAAGAAATCATAGTGTCAGACCGATTGATTTTGAGCAAGTCGGACCAGTGTTGCGATTGACTTTGATTCTTACCTTTTTCAGGGACTATGCCGATATTAGAATAAATAGAATGAAAAGACAGTTGATTTGCTGGAGGTTTGCGAGAAACGTGATTTCTGCCAACGATAGCGATTGTCGCGATCTACTAGATAGCACTGAGATGTCTGAAAAGTGGATTATCTGCGAGGGAAACGACGCGTTGCGCTCAGTTCCACCGCTGTCTGCTTCGTTTACCTTGGGTTCCCTTATCTGTCAAAGTAGTCTCCAGTGACAAGGTAGCGTTTGGGTATTGGATGGTGCTTAAAAGAACAGGTGCTAAATAAGTATAAATCGAAGCTGCAAAATGGCACATTGGTTTCATCGAAACGTACTCAAGGCGACGACAAATCAAAAGTTCGAATTAAAAGTAGCCAGTTCCTCCGAGGCTACGAGGAAACTCTGCAGGTTAGTCCAATCAAGTCCATTAAACGTTTAATGAGCTTCGATATGGTCGCGATAAGTTGACTGCGCCCTATATATTTCGGTTGTGAATAAAATTTCCGCGACGCAGTTACACGAAATTTCGAAAGCCACGCCGCTTTCGTACACGTACTATCAATGAGAAATGCAAATGTTATACTTTCACTTTGCAGTGATCTGAGGCTCTCGAGAAACCGGCTACTCGAATTAATAAAAAACCCCAATAACACCAGTGATACTCTAGAACCTGCCTTTCATAGCTATTTGAGCTTACTCTATGGATTTATTTGGGAAATAGAGTCCTCGACTGAGGAAAATCAACATGTTGGACGACCCAATCCCAGCAAATTGAGGAACACTCTTGTATTTAAATGGACTCATACTCTGCTAGGAACAAACACTTAGTATGAAAAAAATCCTTCACATAAATTATGAAAATTCTTTCCTGGGACACTGACCACTCCAATGCCCCTCAAAATGTGCATTGATACATTTTATTGTACTCAACTATAGATTCAGAATTATCTCATTATAGTAAAGGAAATGTACAATTTATATTGCATTCATCATTTAGAACTTTGTATCCAATCTCAATCTGTCTAGATGGACCTAAATATTCATGCAAATTATGGCAATGGGAGTATTAGTGGGCCATCTCAATAGATATTGCTTTCACATTCTTTTTACACTGATAAATAAGAGATACTATATATTAAGTTTAACTTCCTTTTAGTTCTAGTGCAGATTCAGTATATGATGCTGCGAATATGACTGTGAACATTGGTCTTTGGTTTATGAAGCATGCTGCTATGATAGCTGGCAAAGACGAGTAAGTAATAGTACCTGTCTACCAGTAATTTGGAATGTTGTTTTATATTGATATTCTAAGGACATAAAGTTACCACAATTGGATTTCAGTATATCTATGAATGAAGCAAAAGATGTACATACAATGTTAAGACGGGCTGCTGGAATTTTTACCTTTGTACAAACAGAATTCCTCCCGCAATTAGATAATCCCCCTCCACTAGGCAGTGACTTAGACCCACGTGTGATCAATGCGTATATAAACCAATGCACTGCAGAAGCTCAGGAAGGTAATATTTTTTAATAAATTATCCACAATCAACTTTTGAGCCAAAATGGTAACAATGAGTGTTTTCATGTTTTCACAGTGACAGTTGCAAGAGCAGTTGAACTGAAACACAGTCCCAGCTTAATCTCAGCTCTAGCTAATGAAACAAGTAAATTATTTTTGGATGCCGCAAATACACTGCGTCCATTTAAACCTGAGGTATCAGCCCAATGGATTAAGTATTTAGAACTTAAATCAGCTTTTTACCAATCTTATGTAAGTATATAAAAATAGCATTGAAGAACAATACAAGGGATATGGGTTCAAAGCTAATAGAAATTTGCGTTGAATTTATAGGCCTACAACTACTGTGGGACCAACTTGTTGTCCATGGATAAATGTGGTCAAGCAATAAAGGCGTTGCAAGAGAGTGAAGCATGTCTGAAAAAGGCGAAAACTTTATGTATGGAATACGGAAAAACTCATGGTCCTGCGCCTCGCGTAAAACCCGATCAACATGCCGTCTTTCGAAGATTGGCACCGATTGTAAAATTAACTCTCGATAAGTGCAATAGAGAAAACGGTTTGATGTAAGTCCATCTCACAAATTATCTGCTAATTTAGCACTTATTTAGTTAAAAATCTTACTTTTATACATCTTTCCTCTTGAAGATACCACCATACCGTACCAGGAGAAATTCCACAATTGGACACGAAAGCAACATTTGGCTTAGTGAGCCCAATTGATTTTCAAATGCCTCAGCATAACACTTTATGGACTGTGGCAAGTTATAGATCGCTAGCTGGTGTAACAGCCGCGAAACCAGAGAAGGAACAGAACTTGCCTCCTGTTAAAGAAGATGCTGTACACCAGAGTACAAAAGAACCCCGAAACGAAAGTGGTTGTACGCTGCAATAACTGCATGATACAAATTAATAATTAATGCTTTATGTTGTTCTGCCTTTGAATGACCAGGTGAAATCGTAGATTTCTGCTACTATAGACAGGTAGTAAATATAGTAATAAACGCATTTTAATCTTCAAATCAAAAATACCCATTGCACCTGGGTATTCTGGGATAGAGTCCCACACTAATTACGCGACCTTACTTTGTGCAATGCTATGTAACAATCACGTATTATCTAATATTTTCTTATTCTATTATCACTAAAAGTGAAAAACTGTATTATTAGACGTGTTCTAGCGTGATTACTAGTCAAGCTTAAAATCGCAGTTGATGTGCGTAGAGGCACAAAATGCGATTGCTTTCCTATAAAATTTCCAGAAAATCTATTTTGTAAAAAAGATGTTTTATGTATAAGGAATGTATATAAGTAATTCTGTTAATGTGTATTTAAGTTTTATATTTATTAACATTGTGCGAATAATCGTTTAACGGTATATTGCCGAAACGTCGATGTTGCAAATACTACAAAGTTTTATCATTGTACACATGCAATATGCATAATTGGACAGCTGTAGCAAGATGCAGGAATGCGTAAATTTATTTATTTGTTACACCTAGCAGGCCGACGCGAAAGAGTAAATATTTTTCCAACTTGTACTGACCATTCTGTAATGTATAAATTGCACAGCTCTTATGCATGGCCGACTTCAGCCATGCATTTTTAATAAAAACTACTACCTAATGATAATTCACAGATTTGTCTTATCTAATCTACTTTCTTGAGTCTGTGTAGGACACGCGATAGATGAAGGAAACACGTCTGAACTTGAAAGCTTGAAAAGAATAAGTTGTGGCTTGTGGCGCTGGCCACCGGTCTGGCGTAATCTATAGATCTAAAGAGTGGATTGGTGGAGGCCAATGATACTGTTGGCTGGCGAGGTTGGCCGAGCCTCAGTCTGCGCTCGTGTGTGCAGTCGCAGTCCTCTCCGACGAGCATGGCGTGCACGAAAATATAAATATTCCATTTCTTTCTCCATCGTGATAGATTTCACTTTCTGCTGCAGTGTCAGTGACTGTGAAATAGCAATAGAATAGAACTATCATTTTCATTGTTCTCTGCCTTAGTCCCCTGTCGATCGATAGTTCCTGTTACAAGGGCACACCACGACCAGTTTTAATCGGGAGTGTAGTGAAAGTTGCCCGTGTCTTTGACCCAATTAAGTTATTCCCTAATAGTTCAACCTGTCATGCAATTGAAACATTCCAAGGCGCGGTAGCCTCGCCGTATCGTCAAACTTGACAACAGGAAGCGGCCACAATTGGTGTGCAAAAGGCACAGTGGAATTTAAATTACAACTATGACGAGCACCACGGATACACGTGACGTAATTCGCGTCGGATCGCGGAAAAGTGAGGTAAAAATCTGCCGACTTTCCTGAACCCTCTGTGGATTTCGAAAACGAGCATTTACGTACATGCAAATGCGATAGTACCGGAGGCGTGCAATTCTTCTTTTTTCACGCAATATCATATCAGCATGTCGCCGAATTCGCATGTCCAATGTCCAGATGTCGGCATTCCAAATGACTTTCATATTATAAGTTCTAAATATTCCAGTTTATCACTCTAGTTCTGGACTATTGTAGAAATTGTGCATGACATAAGGATTATGTAATGAAAGGCCTTTTTTTGCATCGAGTACTCGTGCGACCGCTGAATTAGTCAGCGGATTTTTAATCTATGTACGCCGTGCCAACGTTCTTCCGTAAAGCCGTAACTTGTGCCGAAACCAATCATGGGTTACGATAGAACGATCTGATAACTCCGTTAATCTTTTACTCACTACGCGACTGATATGATGGCCAACTGATTGCCAACTGATTTCTATCTCTAACTTGTTATTCCTAATTCTCCCCATAGAAAATACTTTGAGATTTCTTTGTAATAAATATTGTCTCTCGTCTTTTACATTGTGCCTTATTATTTTAGCTGGCCCTAATTCAAACAAGGCATGTGATAAAGTGCTTAAAAGAATGTCACCCAAAAAGGGAATTTGAAATTGGTGAGTTTGACTAAATTATTCTATAGCAATGTATTTATTTCAAAACGATTGGTATAACACTTTCGGACACTAATAAATATAAGTAAGTTTTCTCATTTACATATATGCATTAACTGATCAATGCATTCGGTTCAAAATATAAACTATTATATAATTGTGAAAATGTCAAACAGACTTGAATACATGTATAGGGTTGTTGATTTCAAAGTTGTTGAGCCTCAAATTATGCCCTTCCGAAAGCTAATGCTTTTTTATATTGGTCCATAATAGTATGCATTTTTTATAGTCACAATGAGCACAAAAGGTGATAAAATACTCGACATATCTCTACCAAAGATTGGTGAGAAAGCTTTATTCACAGAAGAACTTGAACTTGCCTTACAAAATAGGCTTGTAGATTTTGTAGTGCATTCTCTAAAAGATTTACCAACTTCACTGCCAGAGGGAATGGCTTTGGGTGCAATATTAAAGTGAGTGTCGTATGGTACAAAATATACTTGGGTATTCTACTGATGTTGTGTTATAAGAAAGGCCTGCAGATTTAAAATTTAAATTTGGAGTTCCATTGTCATACTCATGAAAAAAACATTAACTCAAGACTTGAAGTCTTGGACATAAATTGGGGGTACTGCGCCTTTAGGCTTCGTAAAACATACAGTAGAAATAAACCAGTTGTTCTGCTTACTTAAAACTCACATATTTGGATAGTACGTGATTCTAATTCAAGATTTTTATTATCTTAGGAGGGAAGATCCCAGAGATGCTGTTGTTATGTCTAACAAATACAAAGGATGCACATTAGCAAGCTTACCTGGGGGTAGTGTCATAGGTACTAGTTCCTTAAGAAGAACTGCTCAATTAGCCAGAAATATGCCACATTTGAAAGTGGAAAATATCAGAGGCAATTTAAATACCAGATTAAAAAAATTAGACGATGAGAATGGACCATTTGCTGCAATTATCTTAGCTGCTGCTGGTTTAAAAAGAATGGGATGGGAATCAAGAATAAGCCAGGTAACATATCACAGAAAATCTTACTTTAACTTTCTGTTGTAAATCTTTAAACTGTTCTTTAATTATGTCCTATAGATTTTAGAGCCAGAAGATGCATTATATGCTATTGGACAAGGTGCATTGGGGGTTGAGTGTCGAGAAGCGGATTTAAAGATACTTTCTCTATTGGAGCCGCTATATGACATAGAGACAACATTAAGATGTGTTTGCGAGAGATCGTTTTTAAAAACACTTGGTGGTGGCTGTTCAGCCCCAGTAGCAGTGTCTTCCACTTTAGAAGATAAGAATCTAATAATTACTGGCGCAGTGTGGTCCTTAGATGGCCAAGTGACTATTATGGACACTTCTAAAAGTAAACTCTACATACCAGATGATGACGGAGAACCACCAAAGTGAGTCAATTAAAATACATTCTTTGCACATTCATCACTCACTATTAGATTCAAAAGTTTGATAAAGAAGAAAGATACAACATACTAGATCCCTAATGGAATGATTTTGTTTTAAACCAGAAAATGTCCTTACCGTGAACCACGACTCTACTGCAGTGTTGCACCTGGAAAAGTAAGTAGTATAAGTCTTCTTGGTGCTGAAAAACTGGGCAAGAGTCTAGCAAAAAGTCTTATAAGTAAAAATGCTTTGAATATTATGGCCGAAGCTAGAGATGAAATATTAAATTCTAAATAGTAATAGACACAGTGAATATTTATATGGAAATTAGTTTTTCTTGATAATGATTCAACTCTTGATCATGTCACATATAGAGTAACATATTTCCAGAAATCAAATAGCACTTGCATAATCAGAACAAAAGTTTATTATATTTTAGTTTTAATATATTTATAATAAATATGTTACATCTTGTTTCCTGTTGAGCATATTTTTATTGCAGATTTTTTATGTGTATGATTGGTGTAGGCTATCGTGTTAATACGAAAATCTATTTCAGCATTGTTAAGCAATTACAAGTTATACAAATTATTGTGATTCTAATTCTATCATACTAGTTTTCGATAGGAACATTAATGAAAACTGCAACGATGTAGAAATGCGATTACTGCCATATTACAATTCCTTTGGAATTCCTACAATGTCCATAAAAGTTTATATTATGTACATTATTATTCGTAAATTGCAAAACTGCTACCTGTAGCATTACTTCTTGTCTGTACATGCACACAATGGTAACTTGTAAAAGGCTTCCAGAATTGTAATAATGTGCATTAAACTGATTGCCGAGGTTCATTATCAGAAAAACTAATTAGGTTCAAATATAGTATTGTATATTGTATAGCAGAACGAATTTATGAATCTTTATATGTGGTAACGATTATATCACGTGTATAAATTGTTCATAGGGCTTCTAGTAATTGGGTTTAATCGTTTATACGTTAATGGATTGTGGGAAGAATGTACTTTTTGTAAAAATAAATTATGGACAGAGACAAATTTATATCAAAGGATCTTTGAACTTTAATGTTGTATATAAAAAAAAGTATATATTAATAAAAAGAGTAACGTTAATTTGAACTGTAATTTCTTTGAAGGATGCATGGGTATAACAGCATTTTTCCAAACATTTCTTTATTCATACTGTTCGGTTTGTACTGATACAGTACCGATTTCATGTTTTTTCAGTATTTCCATGCATCAAATATCCTTTAGTTTTACGAATCCTCATATCTGTACACAATCTGATAACAGCACGGGCCGAGTTAGATTGATAGCATACGATGTCCTTCGTTCTTTTTATTCTTCCGGCGCTTGACCATTGATTGGAACTCGTAACAATTCGATGGATTGGGCCCTTGATAAGTTCCAAGCCGCATCACGTTAAAGAGGAGATATCGTATATTGTCTTATTCTTTTATAGAATAAAGTGAAGTTACAAGAATAGAATATATTTCCTTATACAAATAATAATTGCAAAGAGTTGAATGAGATAATGACAATAGCTTCCAATAATGGCGTACTGTTATCATAAAGATGATAACTACTATCCAGTTTAGTCATCTGCAAATTACGCGATTACTATACAATGCATATTTAATAGCATGCTCCCAAATGCTGTTTAGATGTATTCAATACTAGTACAATGGTGACAGTCCATGAATGATTTAACAGAGGTGCGCTAATTCTTAATATATAACAACCACACATTAGATTATTTTATGTACTCTAAAAGGCAGTCTATAGAATTAACAGATACTAGTGACAAACTTCAACATTTTCGAGACCATGAACTTCAATACAGTTTTAATAATCTCAAACAAGAGATATATTGCATCGATTTATAAATATGTTTCTCACATTGACAAATATTACAGCACGAGAGATAGTCGGGTTGTTGTTTTGAGCAACATGAATATTATCCACTTATTTGAAACAACATCAAATGCTGTAACATGAAAGAAGTCAGACCCTCTTTGATAAAAGATTTTATACATTTGTCAAGCATATACAAATCTGTGCATTACTGTTTAATCTCAACACTCTCTGGTGTATTAAAATTCTAAGAGATAATTCAGTGCGCAGCCCATTGAGGATGATGGAAGTTTGATTGAGGTGAACAAAAGACATCGTTAATGGGTATTACAAATTCAAATCATATAAACAGTCACATTACCAAAAAAGCACATACATTCTACTAATGGTTAAATTTTATTTTTGAAATGGTTAACGAAAACTTATATCCCTTTATTCGACTTCTTCCTCAACCAATGCATGACTAGCGACTATTTTCTGTAACAATAAATGAAATATATTGAGTTTTCTATTTACCTTTACCCTATCACTACTTTAGATATTCATACATACTTGACCAACAATGCGTATTCTCTGCGTTAACATGAAGAATAGTTCTTGTGGCAGTGTCTTTTCAAGAATCTGTAGAAGTTGGGTGGGTTGTCCGCAAACTGCTACTGCGTTTGCTAAATGATTAATTCCTTCGTCAACCTCTCCACGTGCTAATAACTCTTCGCCGAGTTGGACCTAATTCATAATTAATACTCATTGGCATCGAAAAATCCATACAGACGAAAGATAACAGCAAGTCAACTTTGGACAGGAATATAAATAAATATTATTGTCAATACCTCTTGAACAAAGAATCTTTGAACAACTTTGTGATCTGTCAAATCTGGGAAATTTGAATTTATTCTTTGGGCTTCCTTTTTAGCCATTCTACCTGTAAATGAAAATAGCCATGGTACAACTTCAAATTATAAAGCATTCTATGGGCACAATGCACAGAGCGTGAATTGAATTGTAGAACACAACTGTTCATTCAGCAATTGCCATTAAAGTGTGTCCTAAACCAGTTCTTATATGTAGGCCAAACACATATTATGTATGCAATTTCTATGTGTTAACAATTACAACAAATCCATGACAAAACATCAATTTTGTTAGAAAAGCTCTTTGAATTACATCAACGATCCCACTTGACAAATGCAAATTCGTGGGGCTACAGTAAGTTGTATGAAATTGTGAAAACACCGACAAACATGTATCACATGGTCTAGTAGTGGTGAAGAAAACTCTCCACTTACGTTCACGAAGTTTCTTCTTGAAATCCGGGTCGCTACGACGCTTCTGATCGAAGTAAACACAATATCCAACGAATATTCCGGCTATGCCGACGGCAATTCCAACGGCAGCCTTCGAAATCATGGTCATTATAATGTCTAAACTTAAGTCTTTTAATGATGAAATTTACAAACTCCTCATTGCAACTTCGACCATCCTAAAAGAGGCTGCGTCCGCTATCACACGCCCAGAACTTAGTCGCAGAAACAATCTTTTCACTGATAGGACTACCACTTGTCGGCTCTACATATAGTTACTATCATGAATTCCCTAGTATTCTATCTTTCAATACCCTCTCGTTTCAGGAACTAAAAATTGTTCGCTGGCTCTCATCATCATCATATCTTAGTAATTTGGCTGTTTTTCACAAAAATGTCTCTAATTTTTTAATATCAGCTATATTTTCGAAGCAATATCGTATTTCTAAAGTTCCATATCGGCCGGCTCAAGCAGCCAACGGGTATTACATACAACCATAACTCCTTCTTATGCGGCTCACTTCAATCTGGGTTCTGGATGATCACCATAAAATAGCGCGCCAAAATTCGTGGATTTTACTGTGTGCGCTCTGCGTATATTTGATGTGCTACTGTTGTGCATGGCTCTGACAAACTAAACGCGAGGCAGTCGGCACTGGTCGGCACGAAACAAAGAAAGAATACAAGTTTGTTAGTACTCATCAAGTTGTTCAAGGAAATGCAATGAAAGCTTGCTAAAATGCCGCTGATCAAGAAGCCGATGAGATATGCTCACCCGGAGGGTCATACGGACGTTTGTTATTTTACTGGAGAAAAGTAAGCTGAAACAAGAACATCCTAGTTTTTGTCACATTGTTAGCGAAGATTCTTAACAATATATGTATCTTCAGGGGTGGACTTATTACTTGTGGATCAGATGGAGATGTTAGATCTTGGTTGAATTTGATGGACGATGATCCAGCGGCAAGTTGTATCGCCGAGCAAGCGATTTCTGTTACCTCGAAAGTAAGTTGAATCATACGCGATGGAGGATCTTGAAAATTCCATGTCTTTTGGCAGTGAACTCCTCTTTTTTCAGAATGGAAAAATATATGTAGGAAACGATAACAATACCGTGCAAATTCTTACTTATCCTGATTTGGAGAAAGAGGGTGTCGTAACTAGATTCTCAGCACCGGTATCAGCATTAGCCACAGCTACAGAGAGCAATGTTATAGTATCCGGAGCTTGGTAGAAATATATTGATAATATTTATGGTTTAGATATTCATGCCTGACCTTGAGATACTAATTGGATTGAAACATCATTTTACAGTGATACGAGAATACAAGTCACTAATATCAGCACATGCGATAGCATAGAGTTGGAAGGACACGAAGCTCCTATATTGGGATTATCGTTAGATCCAAAAGAAGAATTTGTGGTAAATTATACAAAATGTTTAACACTGCAGTTAGTTATCAGTACAGGATAATAGATGGGATACTTATTTTAGGCATCCTCTAGTGCAGACGGTTCAATAAGAGTCTGGAATATCAAGGAAAGAACAGTAGTCAATGTATGGCACAATGTTGTACCAAAATGCAATTCATTTTTTACGGCAAAAGCTTATTGTGTGCCATCCTTCCAGTGCAAGACTGGGAGTTACCTTGCATATCCACACAATAAGGATATAGTTATTGTGGAAAGGTCTTCTTGGAAGGAGTACTCCAAGTTGAAATGCATTAACATTAAAACTGTAAATATGCATTTTACACTAAGTGTAATGCCATAGGGATTATTAAAATTACTAATGATATTGTTTTGTTATAATAGGAAATTAGTATTTGTAAATTTTCTGAATGTGGCACGAAGTTAGCTGCTAGCACAGTATATGGAGAAATAATAGTGTGGGATTTTGAAACAAAAGACTTAATAGGATACACAGATCACCAGCAAAATGCAAAAATTACATCAATTGCGTGGAAGATCGATAATCCGGATGAACTTGCATTCTGCGATGCTATGGGTCAATTGGGATGCATTGATGTAGTAAGTAAAAAATACTGATTTATGATAATTTCATCAAAAAATCATTATTCATCATAGTACCTTTTCATTAGATATACAATGAAAAGCCAGAGGAAGCCAATGGATTTGAACTGAACGTTAATGGGGAAACACTTGACATGCAAAATGATGATGAGGATAGTGATGACGATGCTATATCATTGAACAAAATCAAAGCTTTAGTGAATCTAGAAAATGATGAAAAAGCTTACTCTGATGCAGAGACAGAAAAAACGCAACATGAAACAAAGGTGTATGCTCCTGAAATCAATTTACAGCCACCCTTTCAACCTAGTTCATCACCAGTGCATTTATTAACACGGTATATGGTATGCAAATTTAACTGATTTCTATTATATGAACCTCGATATCTCAGAGAGACTTATTGGGCAAACTACTCAGGTGTGGAATGATACTGGCATGGTAAGGTGCTTTGCTTCGGAGGATGCAGAAGAATCTAGCATAGAAGTAGAGTTTCATGATGTGGCAATTCATCGAAGTATACATATCAGCAATTACTTGGGCCATAAGATTGCAGCATTATCCAGGCAGGCTCTTGCTTTAAGCTGCCCAGCTTCTGACGATGGTCAGAGTAAAATAGTTGTTATAGCATTACAAGGTCAGTAGGTTAATACCAAATCCCATTAGACTATTAAATGGATGGCAAATTTAAAACAATGAAATATCAACAGGTTGGGGTTCTGGGAACAAAGAATGGACTAGTAATCTTCCTGACGGCGAGGAAGGGGAGTGTATTGCCGCGGGTGACAATTTCGTAGCAGTTGCGACTTCAACAAGGAATCTAAGAATTTTTACGGTTGGAGGAACTCAACGGGAGATCATAGCTTTACCAGGTCCTGTGGTGGCGATGAATGCTCTTGGGCATTGTCTTGCCGTAGCTTATCATAGCGGAGTGGGTATGCAAGTCTTTTCTGCATAAGAACATGTTTTTAATGTGTTTGTTACACTGTGAAATATTAATTCTTGATCAGGAGCCTCGGGAGATCAACAGATGATGTTAATGTGGATACAGATTCGCGGAGTAAGCTTACGAAATCAAACTCTGAGTTTGCCATTATCTCCCTCATCAGAATTAATGTGGCTTGGTTTAACTGACTTTGGCTCCCCCGCTATTATGGATGCTGCAGATATTATTAGAGTTTACAATAAGAAACTTGCTATGTGGAAAGTAGCCTGTGATTTGAATACGCAGGTAATAATGATTCAGTATAAGTATTTGCTTTTAGCTCTGTAAATATGGAATTAACAAATTTGTATTAGAACAAGGGTAAAGGGGATCACTACTTTATAACTGGAATAAGTGAAAAAGAAAGCATGGCACGCTGTGTTCTCTGTAAAGGGAGTTATTACCCACCCACGACGCCTCGGCCAATAATATCGGAAATACTCTTGAGTCCCCCTCTTTGCGATCCCGGAACCGAGAAGACAGAAAAGGAGAGGAAATTATGGCAACTTGGAACTAATGCGTCGGACGAACACGAAGCAGTATTAGCTTTAATTGCGGTACGATAATGAGCCAATCGTTCTATAAAAAGCTTTGCATCCTGGATAGAAATGACAATTACTGTTATATATTTAGCTGGCATGTCGAAGCAATTTAGAATTTCGAGCTGTGGAACTCTGTGAACAAGTGGCCTCTGAGAAAGTCATAGAATTAGCTATTAGGTATGCTCGCGGGATGAACCGAGTTGCCTTATCCACTAAATTGGAGTCTATCGCCGACGCAAAAGACGAAAGAAAAGACGATGAATGTGAAAAGGAAAATGAAGAAGATAGTGGCCCGAGAACTGAAAAGGAAGAAGAACTGGACGATGATGTCGAAGATGAGCCAATTTTAACACTTCCAGTTCCAACAAAGCCACAAGTTGAAATTAGACCTTTATCTATGAATGCATCTTTATCGATGAAACGGTCTAATCCATTTTTCAAAAAAGGAGCATCGCCTACTACAAAAGGTAATACACAACTTTTCATACGAAATCATAAACTATTTCATATTTTAATAAATCTTTGAACAGGTTTAGCTGGACTGGATGTCATTCCAGAGAAGCCGCAAAAATTAACTCCAACATCCACAATCCCCACAAAGTCGAAACCAAAAGAATCAAAAGATGCGCCAAAGAAGCAAACATTCATTGGCTGGTACGCGAAGAATAAAAAGCGTTTTCAAGAGGAATTTCCTCATCTGAGTCCTACAGAGTTGACAAAAACTGCGGTGGCAAGATACAATAAAGAGTTCGGTCCAATAAGCAAAAATTTTAATCTAAACCAATATCAGGAAAGGTTGGAGGCAAAGAAGCGCAAATTGTCAGACTCTGAGGATGAGCACAGTAATTTATTAAAGCGTTCTACGAGCGAAGCACTGAGTGCGTTTGCATCTTCAAAATAATTTATTTTATTTGTACTATACAACCACGTTTTTAATAAATTTTCTATTTTAAGTATCCGACACTGTTTGCTTCCTATATCTTTGTCGACTGCCAATTAAAAAATTGGAAATATAATTTTCCCTACTGAAACTTATCTAATTTTAATGAATATTGATACTGCAGAGAGAAGCGTTTGGTGGAGATGGTCGATAAGGATCATTGCAGCATCTTGCCCGGATTCGCATACGCAGGTCGATAAAGCAGTCGAATGGCAGCATTCGAACTGTTTCTAGTTTGCTGATGCACCTCGAACCCTACGCACGCGCGTCATCGCGAGCCGAGGAGGATTTGCAAGGGTCCAAATAGAATTACGAAAGTAACACGGAAATATAATGAGTGACAGAACGAAGAAGGGTAAGTCAATGCATTTGGCATCCGCTCGCGCTTATTCGTGCCGGATTCTGTAACGTAACCGCCGGTCTAAATATACGCGGTCTTAGTTCGCTGTGGAATACGCGCGTTTTCAGTTGCATCATCACGATGCACATGCTGAGAAAGTTAGAAATCTCGCTGATTTGCGATGACCTGTTGGTTAATTGAAGGGGATGCATTAATAGCATCAATAAGTGCATTAAAATAGATACGCCAACTGTCTTAAAAGTGCTCCTTTCATAGTTGGCTTAATATGGAGTTCGCCGCTGACCGTACTCCAGGTATTCCGGTACACACTTTCCCACCGGCCCCGTTTAATGTTAATGCTTCGCAAAGCTCGCATGATGCTATTACAGAGGAATTGCGAGCGAGTGCGGTAAACACGCTTTAAAGTAATAATGCGGTCGCGGGCCTACCTTGCTCAATGTCTCTTATTCGGTCTCATCTAACGGTTAATAAAAGTGTTCTGACCAAAATATTTCTAAGGAATGCGGAACGGATATAGTACACGAACTCTCGAAAATTCTTCGTCTGATTGTCATGTATATTATTCAAAAATTTGTGCCAAGAAAGTACGGAATACATATATACTGTCACTAAACTATATCCAGTCAGTAGTTCGCAACAAGCAGTTTGCCTCGATCAGAAGGTCTAAAGAATATCTATCCAGGCCGTGCCTTTCTTGCAAAACACCTGCCGCGAAACCGTACACTCATAGCAATCGATATATCTACTATAAACGACAAAGGATCCTACTCTATTACCTGCATTCTTTATGCTTTATTGCTATAAATATTCTGCTATTACACCTGCATTTTTATTTTCACGATAAAAGTACATTCGCACGGCCAAATCGATATTTTCATATTTCGATATAGATGATCGTTTGTCACCTCGACTCATATTTTAATTTAAAGATTCAGCGGATGTGTCCAACATAGGTAGATAGAGTCCGGGAAGTTGTTTCGTATTTATGCGGTGATCGCGTCCTCCGCAGATTATGTTTTATAAAGTATTCACTGAACATTTGCGATATTCTTGCTATGTGCGTACTTTGCCTCTTTTTGAAATACAAATCAGGTTTTTTAAGATTAACATTCAAGGAATGTTGGAGGGGAGAAAAAAACTATGATTTTGACCGCGTACCGTTACCGTAGTATTGGGAGGTATTCGTGCTCGGATTGGTAAGAAGTAACATAAAAGTACAATGACTTCTGTGTGCCGGTTGATTAAGCAATTGTCGGCAAAGGCGCCTTGTGCATTCCGCACACTGAACCTAATTAAGTCTGTCAAAGATAACACACCCGACAGCGGCTTTTTCCAATTTAATAAATTACCGCGTCGATGTCAGTTGAATTGAGATTTGGTGTTACGAGCACTCATATAAGGCAATGGATTTTATT
Organism: Crossocerus cetratus; assembly: GCA_963675795.1. NCBI lineage: Eukaryota > Metazoa > Arthropoda > Insecta > Hymenoptera > Crabronidae > Crossocerus > Crossocerus cetratus. The sequence goes on along the minus strand of OY776670.1, from coordinate 6,105,637 downwards.
TTTTTCAGAAAATACAACATGGGACCTTATACAGGGTGCCATGGGTTCTATGGGCCCATGGCATATCGTGATTGCAGTCGCATTATCCCTCGTCAAATTCCCGGTCGCTTGGCACCAACTTTCAATTATCTTCCTCGCACCCCCCACGACCTTCTCATGCATCTCTCCAATATCGGCGGGCAATGAGTCCAATTATATGAAATGTTCTGTAGATGTGGGAAATGGGACAATAGAGAAATGCACCGATTTCCGATATGACAAGCGAGTATTTCGCGAGAGTATTATAACACAGGTCTGTTTCTCTTCATTAGAGATCAGAACAAGCTCTCTTTAGCAAGGTAACAAATGGATTGCATACAAATTAATATTGTATTAACGTTACAGTGGGATCTTGTTTGCGATCGTGAACAGTTAGCTAATTTTGCGCAGTCTTGTACAATGTTCGGGGTATTAGTAGGCAACATGCTATTCAGTATGATGGCGGATAGGTACAGTATACGCGAATCAAACTGGAAGCAAAACACAATTGTGTAGAAATTAAGTTAAAATATATTGAATTATTATTATTTTTTTCCAGAATTGGGAGAAAGAAGCCCTTGATGCTGGCAATAGCGTTACAAAGCGCAACAGGCTTTATATGTGCATTCGCACCATGGTACGAGTTGTTCTTGGCATTTAAGTTCATTTCTGCTGTAGCTACAGGTGGCACGATGCTCGTCAGTTTCGTTTTGCGTAAGTCGTTTAAGAATTCACGAAATGTATAAATATGATTTTTCAAAAGTTCTCTTGAATTAATATTTTGTCCTTGGTAATTATTATTTTAGTTATGGAGATTGTGGGAGTCGAGTGGCGATCAACTATGTCAGTTCTCTTTCACGTACCATTCTTATTGGGACATTTAATGAACCCGTTGATATCATACTTGACGCGCACGTGGTACGGCTTTCAGATGGCTGTCTCAATTCCGTCCCTTTTCTTACTATCATATTACTGGATTATACCAGAGTCACCGAGGTGGTTGCTCGCCGTTGGCAAAGTATCAAAAGCTGAGTACATCTTGATAAAAGCCGCTGGTAGAAACAAAATCCCGTTGGAGAACGTTAAAGCGGCGATTGAAGCGCATAGTCATGGGATAACACGAAATAGGAAATCTGAAGAGAAACACAATGTCACCCACTTATTCAGGACGCCGAACTTAAGACTGAAAACGATATGCATATGCGTCAATTGGTTCGTATGCGGCAGCTGCTTTTTCGGACTAGCCCAATACATGGGTCATCTCGATGGAAATATATTTGTTAATATTGCTGTATCCGGTACGAGTCAAACCGAGTTCTATTAAGGTCGATTATTACAAGAATGTATCCATGCGGTACTAAATTATTGTTTATAATTTGCAGCGGCGTTTGAACTGCCAGGAACTATAGTAGTCTTGTTCCTGATATCTCGTGTCTCGCGACTGAAAATGATGATTGGCGGCAACATCCTGTCCGCACTGAGTTTACTCCTAATAACTGTGATAACGAATTCTGCAGCTAGAGTAGCATTAGCCACCATTGGCATTGTGGGAATGACAGTGAGTTTCCCGGTCGTCTATTTATATAGTAGTGAAGTCTTCCCCACCGTCGTAAGAAATATAGGTGTCGGGCTGGGGAGTATGTGTGCAAGAGTGGGGAGCATCATAGCGCCATATATCGCCACTATGGTACATACTTTCAATTAATCGCTCACTCATTTGTCGACCATGCCACTCTAATAACTCGCGTATGTATGTTATTAGGGATCTATTGAGCCCTGGTTGCCGCCCGTCGTATTTGGACTTGGACCACTAATTGGGGCTGTACTTTGCCTCTTTCTCCCAGAAACGATGAACTGCGAACTACCGGAAACCGTGGAAGACGGTGAAAACTTTGGACAGTATGCATATATACAGCTTAGTTGAACGTATGTCATACAGTGCCTATGTATTCATATCGATTAATAATCTGTCTTTTGCAGGAAAAAGCCTGTTGCAAGTACATCAGCAGATTAATACATATATTTTTATCTATCTTCAATTGTTTCCACGTTTTACATATTCGGTGTCGTTGAGTGATCACATTTTACAATTACTTGCTTTCCTATCGTTGTCCATGTAAAACCTGCCATAGTACTCTTTAAGACACAATGGATATTTATATCCCTATAAGATTTAAGGACGGTTTCTGACATAATGCAATTGTTCAAAAGACTGTGGTCAGTATCTTTTGTAAAATATAGCACATATTTTTTGTAAAATGGTTTTATTGACTAAATTATATTCCCATATACTCATATGACCAAATGTAACACATCTAAATGATTCGATCAAAGAATACTATCATATCAACATATGCAACAATAACATTTGCACGTGCTATTTCATTCTCCAGATCTCTAAATGACTAAATGCTACACTCAACAGCTTTGATACGTGTATGACAGTGAGGAAGTTCTTACAAAATAGAACCCTAAGTTTGCGCACTTAAAAATAAATATTAATTAATCAGCCTTCTCTGAGCTTTCTGTATCTCATTTGTAGTAGATACAATTTATTAGTTACCTAACTTGTTGTGTGACCTATATCCAACACTCTCCTTGGCAAAGCATTAACAACACCATTTGTTCTCTTATGTACTACATCTAAAACCTGATTGCCATATTTGACTGTGTTAGTTAACGAGTCCAGCCAAGAAGACATCATACTTTTGGACGGACTTTTATCTACTGAATGTACAGTTGTATCTGCAATATCGAATGGGTAATTATTAGTTGCTTGTCATGAGGAAAGCACATGACTTTGTGAGAAGATACATACTTGAAAGGAATTTGAGAAGAACTCCGTTTACATCTTTTGGTTTTTCTTGGTGTGGAAAATGTTTTGCTCCACTCACCAGTTTTACACTGAATTTTTCTACATATTCTGAACTTTGAGTAATACTTTCCATTGACACTGAGCTATCTAATGTGCCGACTATAAGTAAGGTTTTTATACAGATCTGATCACAAGACTCAGTGTTCAGCCTTATGAAAGGAAGACTTCTATAATAATTGATAGGTCCTGTCCAGTCCTCTATAGAAGATGTGACTATTAATACTAGCATTGTTACTCACTTAATATTAGAGTAGAAAAGGCAATAATTCTTACCCATTCTGCTAAACGTATATTTATATGCCTCCACGTAATTCTTTTTAGTATTCGTGTCATCTACCTTCAAATGTCGAAATGTGTCATTAATAACAAACAGATCTTCCCTGAGTGCATCAATTTCTGGCAGGAATGGCAATCTGCTAAAGTGCAACCACCTAAACATTCAATGTTCTTTCTTAAAATTACTTTTGATTACATTAGTGTTATCTATTAAGGTGTATGCTACTTACTGTCCATCAAATACAGACTCCCCCCATAGTCTATTCCAGTAAAAATTTGGATGTGGACATGAAATTGCAGCAAACTTATGAATCATATCTTCATGCAACGCAACCATGTACCATCCTAGTAGTCCGCCAAGATCATGGCCAATTATGCTACACGTTCTGACTCCAAAAGTCAGAATAAACTGCCTTAATTCTTCTACTAAAATTTTAATTTTATAAGCACGCTTGCTAGATGGCTTGTCACTATCACCAAACCCTTTTAAATCTATTGCCACTACCCTGAAAATGGCATAGTATAATGTAGAATGTGAGATTATTCTAATATCAGAGAACATTTTATACTAATTATACAAATGATAATCTTAATACCTATAATGTTCTGCCAGACATGGTATTTGCTCCCTCCATGACAACCAGCAATCAGGAAACCCATGTAATAATAATACTAGGTGTCCATTTTTCTCCCCAGCTTCAACATAATGAAATTTGACGCCCTACAAAAGAGAAAAAAGCACGTTTACGGAACTGAAATTTGCCTGGCCGATTCTCCGATTGTCGTATCGTCATATTTATATAATGCAAGCGACAATTCTCCCGATCCATTTAGCATAGATCGATCGTGTCGATCGATGTCGAAGGCTAGTTGAAGGCAAAAGCTGTCAACGCGCAAACTTATCTGAGGTCACGCGTTCTTATTCTCGTTCGAAACAACACTTTGGAATTATCGTGAGGCGTTCGCACTACGCCACTTGGAGATTGTTGCACGGCATAAACAAATCCCTGTTACAATTTTTGGATAATTACCTTGATTTTGACGTAAGAATGTGTGCCGAGATTGTTGTCCACCAAGCACGGTGGTGGTTTGTCCCTCTGTTGCATCAGGAAGAACTTGTTCGGATTCCAGAGCCATTTTAGGGAGCGCTTTACTATTAAATACAATCCGTAGACGAAGGAGAGGCAGTGCAGCTTCCCGATCTCCCACGTCGATATGTACACGATTCTATCTACCGTCATCGTCGCTTACATCGAGACGAACTCGAGACTAAAATTCTCCCTTGGACAGCCGTCCAGGAAATACTTGTCTCGTACAGCAGCCCTTGCTCAGGCGGCCTCGGGGACCCAGTGGAGAAGACAAACCGTAAGAGGTCCTCTTTCTTAGGCAGACGGTCGGTCACTTGGCGTATCTCAAACTCTTGGACTTTGTTTATACACCACAGTCTAAGTCTGAATAATAGTGCAGACTACTAGACGGAGCGCGGTTATCTGATAAAATGATATAAGTCTGTCTGGACAGTGAGTGGGCCAGGATTAAAAGAGAGCGATGCTTCCAACCGATCGGAACTTGTATCACTGTCACAAGCTTTCGACTGTATGACTGAGGGCACATAGGCCATCGTCAGATTCGTGAGCAAAGAGGTATACTACTCAAACTTATCGGATATATCTTTGGGTTGGCGATTTCTTTGGGTTATGATTCTCCCGAGGTGCGAACGGACTTTCCAACGTAATCATCTCTCACTCTTGACTCTATGTTGTCGATGAATAGTATGTTTTCGAGAGCCGCGTCACCGGTAGAGAGCTGCTAGTTAGTTCTCTACATGGGAGTGAAATTCACACGATGGACTACGACCTGCGCGTCTAATCAAGTGCGTCTATCTCCTTTTAACAAACATGATTAGCATAGGATGACGCGCTGTGCTTACACTCGTAATTCGTAAGAAATTGTGGCGTGATTCATATCTTCCTTGAAAGTAGAGCCTGCGCCAGTCATTATTAGATAATCGACGGGAGATGCTAATCTCGCGTGGTGAACTTTGATTTTCTCGAAATACGTGACCTGTTTTTAGTAACGAGATAGACATTTCTAATCCTGTACACTTTGCCCAAGATTTCCCTATTTTAAACGCACAATCTTGTATTTTTATTGTTCAAGTAACACTTTATGTTTACTGGTGATGTCATAGTCTCCTTATATGCTCCAGAGTTAATTTTGTAACGTAGATTAATTCGTATCTGTTAAGTTGTTCTAGTACTATATAGTTAATGTTGTACGTGTAACAGAGATAGCTGAGAATGGAACTTGTGCAGTTTATCTATTAGGACTAACAAGCGCATTAAATACAGTTCAATGATAGCTTGTGGCAATAAATAGACACAGAATCCCTCCCCCAAAAATTTGGATGAATTTTTGTTAAAAGATTGGCAGCGGTGGGATTCGAACCCACGCCTCCGAAGAGACTGGTGCCTTAAACCAGCGCCTTAGACCGCTCGGCCACGCTACCAGGTGTGAACGGTACTGCGAAAGTGCGCGCTTTCCGTGCCATCCCATGGATTATGTCTGATATTTGGTTTCAATCATACGCATTCTGCGTTTGAGTATATGTTTGGACGTATCCTGATACTGTCTGAGTTCGAGGTCATGTGTACACACTATAAGCGCGAGTTCCTAAATAACTGAAAACTATGTTCTTAACCAAGTTGAATCTTCAACAAAGAGCCAGCCGCCTTGCTAATAGTTCTGCGATAATCGTGCCAAGTTATACTCATTCGTAAAAAATTCTCCACGCGAATTTGCAATGTCGAATGTAGGCTACGAAATTGGAACTCATTCGTCGCAAAATTCCGAAAGCGAGTAAACTCAAAAAGCAAAAGAAGAAAAAATGTATAAAAGGAATGTATAAATCGATCTCGTAACAAGATTAAATTTGAACGAGCAGTTTCCGAGTAAGTATGTAGGCGCATTTAGGACGCGTTTATCGGCGGGTCCAGCTGCGAGGTGGCATGCCGTATGTGAAACAAATTTGCCTGCTTGTTCGGCACATGTCGTGGGCGGTAGGGCTCGTCGGATTAAACAAAGGCCGCGTTTCGGGCGGGGCTTTCGATCGAGTGGGTGCGCACGCGCTTCCTGCAGAAATGGTAGCCGCCGCCGCGGCCTCGGCCGAGGAAGACGCGTAAAGAGCTCACGGGGGAACGAGAGAATGAGGATGAGCTGCGGCGGTGGCGGCGGCGGCAGCGGCGCTCGCCCGGATCACTCGGATCAGACTGAACTGGACTGAACTGGCGAGCGAACGGCGTCCATCACCGCCTTTCGTTCCCTTCTTTCCTTCTTCCTTTCGGTGGGCGCGCACGGCCATTTTGCGTCGCTCGGACCTTAATATTCGCCGCTCATTTTCTCGCCCACCCTGTACTCGCCACTCGGGCGCGTCCGCGTCCCTCTTTGTAACTTTATATGCGCCCGATGAGGCTCAATTGTCCGCGCTGGTGGGCTCCCCCTCGTTAACAACGGGAGTCCTCGCGTGCTACGCATGTATGTAGTACCTACTCCCGTTGCGTGTGGCCGCCGTCGCCGTTGTCGTCGCCGCCGGCACACACACCGCTCGGTATGTAATCGAGTCAGTTAACACCGAGTGAGATCGCAAGAGCTGCGAATGCTGCCGATTTCCACGCGACGGATTAGTCACCGATCGGCTCTCGCTCCTCCTGCCGATCCCACTTCGCCCCGGTGACAGGTGGTTACCGGAAATCGAAAGTTAATCCAATCGCTGCCCCGCGTTCTTTCAACGAATCGCGCCTGTTTTGACAATGAGTGCGGGGCTTCTACGCTGCCACGATAATTCCATCCCTCCATCACGACTAGGGACTTCCATTCTAATCGAGAGAAAATTACACCGTCGGAAGACCCTCCTTATATTCCTTTATGTCTTTACTAGACCAACCTGTCACACTTTTACCCCACCGGCTTATCCTCGGCTTCTCTCTCCAAATTTAGAATATTTTATCATTTTATAATTTGTAATATTTGTTTATACATTTATAATACTTGTGGAAGCGAGAACCACAAGTTTTTAAACTTAAGCTATTACCAAAAAATATCGAATAAAATTCCATATGAATTTTTCCAGCCGAAAAATTCAAAGTGTCATTCTTCCCACGAAAGCCATGGAGACACAGCGACGAGTGTCACGTTTTCTCGCGACAATTGACCGACACTCGTGTGCGCCACGCGACAAATCTAGCCCCTCGAGAACAATTAACGCCGCGGCCGGCGGTGGCAGGGTATTTATAGCGGCGATAAGGCGAGTTGATTAATCAAGAGGCGCAGCGTGCAAACGAGAACGCAAAGTCGAGTGTCGCACCAGCCAGCCGCACCAGCCAGCCGCACCACCGGCTGCCACTGGAGCTCTCTCGCTCGCGTGAGATGGTGGCTGAAGGAGGCGTAGGAGCATCCTCGCGGTGAATTAATCATTTCAACAGCTGCTGTCGCATTAGCCGAGAGCGGATAAGACAAATGAACGTCGTGGAGCTTGTTAAGACGTAATCCGGGCGAAAGAGAGGGAGAAGGAGAGGGAGAGGGAGAGGGAGAGAGAGTGAGTGTGAGAGAAGGGTGGGGGATGTGGTGGCTGTCTGGTCGTCGTCGCCACCCGCTTCCATCTTCGCCTCCGTCAGATTCGCTGCCACCGCCGTCACATCCGTCGCGTCTCATCCGGGATTAGACTCTTGTATACCGGGTCGCCATTTTCCACAGCGATACTTCCTCTTCTCTTCTCTTCTCTTCTTCATCACCAATGAGCCAAAGTGCAGCCGCGCGATCCTCCACTCCTCTTTTACTTCCGCCAACTACCAACAAGTCCCATTAGAATCTGATTCCTCTGGAAAGCTTTAATTCAAGAATTCCGAGCAGCTCAACTCCTGGCGGAATTCTGACGCACACCGTTGCTGGTCCAGGCAGACTGGAACTCGGCAGGAAGTGGAGAGATAGGATCAAGGGACTGGAGGTTGTTGTCGAGGTCGGATCTCCTGAAATACGATGTGTTCGCTGGAAGACGCGCGAGCTCAAGGATCATCGATGACAGCTGATAGTCTGCGGACGTGGGTACCAGAGACCAGATGAATTAGAAACCTGCAACCATCGGCCATTGTTGCCTATGGAGCTTGCATCCTATGCTGATTTCAAACCCGATACACATATTCGCTCTTTTATATCCTGCCCAGATAAGAATTGGGTACTTTTAACCCTTTGGGAAGTATTTAAATACGAAATGTATGCGATATGCCGAGGCGGGTTCGAAGCGGGACTCGAGATATAGGTGTTAATAAAAGATCCGGGTTGGAATGGGGCGAAAATCCAATTGCGATAAAAGCACTGCTCGATTCGTGGCTCCGACTCGAGGAAGGCGGAGCGGAGTGCGCTGGCTCCCGGCTTTCCTAGGAGCAATCTCTTAATTATTTACCGCAGAGAACGCATTACTTAGTGGGGCGACACGCGGTACATAAGGGAAGCGGTGACTTCTTCAAATAGGTATTAGCTGCGGTAGACGCGGCCGGTGGAAGAGTCTTCGATTCTACTTGGCTTTTGTCGGGCAGCGCGGTATTGCGCCTCTCCATTTTGTCATCCCCCGGCTCGCGGGGGTTTCAATGTTGTAACCATGGAGACGTCGCGTTTCCGCAAGGGGAACCGTATAAAGGGTGCCGGGCGTACGTAGGGGCAAGTATGGTGTGGCTGCCATTGTTAAAATTCGTGGCCGCCCGACGTGCCCAATTTGATGATAATGAAAGTGCGATACTGTCGCCTGACTCGCTCGAGTGTCTAACTCGGCAAGAATTATAATATGCCAACCGCCACCCATGGACCATGGACCTTCACACTCTGCCCCATGTAGATCTCGCACGATTGCTCAGGAACCGTCGGAGTCGCTCGGATTGCGTGATCTTGAATTGAACCGAATCGACTGGCAGGATTGGCCAAATTTCACGGGTAAACGAGACCGATTTGGATGGAAGGTTTGACGAGAAAATTCCCACTCGAATCCCGTCAATCGTGAGCCAGTGTTTCGCGGCGCGCGTCCTCGTTGTTAAATGGCCAATGAGTTTCATAGGCGCCATTAAGGGGTCCTTGATTCGTAATGAGACACTCAAGTGCGGAGTCTTATGATTATCCACCATTAGGACAATAGGGAATAATAGCGAGAGCAAGTCTATCGGACGTTTCATTTAAAACGAACGCATTGACAGAGTCGGCTTCTTCTAGGTATGGGTTCTCCAAACTAAATTCTAAATCACTTGATACTTTCGAACAATACATCTATTTACTGTATCTATGATACGGAAGATGTTTCCTTACATTAGTTTACGGTGGGTTTTTTATTTGCGAACATTTGACGACCTTTTTTTTTGTTTGTAGATTGCGAATGTTTGGCTGGAAAGATCGACGGACGATTGAGGAATGTATGAGGTTTGAGGGTATGATGCGGAAGATGTTTCCTTACATTAGCTTACGGTGGAGAAGCGCGTTTTGAGTAATATTCCGGCACACGAGTTATTAGCATAACTATGAATCGCGCGAGCACGACGGAGTCGAAAGGCTGTGGAGGAGAAGACGGGGAAAAAAGAAATAATCGTTAGGTTGCCGGTGAAGGAACCATTTGTTAGTTCTGGGCCATGTCACGAACGCAATTAGTGAGTGATTCGTCAAGCACTGCCAAGTCCTCGACAGTAATAGCGAAGGGCCCTCCAGCGGCTCGAGTACTCTTCCGGTAGCGACTGCATTTTGATTTGCGCTTCAGTGTGCTTCCTTAAAGTGCAAGTTCGCTTTAATGCAAACCGGCGAGCACTCCCTTACCCTCCAACGGCTCGCGCGCCGTTCATTGGTTCACGTGTGCGGGGCTAACAGCCCGTGAAAAAGTTCCATTGTACCCGTGAAATGAAACTCTTGATTCTCACCACGTGGAATTGCGCGCACTAGTCGAATTGAAGTTGAAAAGTGTAATGAAATCGCAGGATCACTTGAGTCTTTCGTCCGACGGAGTGCGAATCGCGTGCAAAATTGTTTTTGCACACTGGCGGAGAAGAAACGTTGTTGATCCGTGAATTCTCGAGAATTGTTACGTCATACATTGGCCGCCTTGACTGTCCCGATTTTTTCACCAACAAAGGTATACGGTTAGAGTTTCAGGGCGACGTTCTCTCTAATCTTAAGTAGCCGATTGGGGTCCTAAAGTTTGTCTCGGCAAAAGCGTCTGGGCTAAAGAGCTCGAAATAGGTGTGTAGCCACCACTGGCATGGGAGACGTATCGAGTTCTGACGTACCTTCCGCGAAAAGATGTTACTTCCGAAATGTGAGTGGAGATCGATCTCGTCACTCTCTCTCTCTCTCTCTCTCTCTCTCACTCTGAACGTGCGGGGTGTTTACACGCACTGGGAAAAGCTCGTGGGATGCCTGGAGGATTTCTTCTCGGTGTAACCGGACTCCTATTAAAGCAACACCCTTTGTAGCTAGAAATGGGCATTGTGGCGACAACATTGTGCCCGGCGTGCCGAGCGCATTACAATTCATTGTGCGGGACTAGTGCGAACAGCATCTCTCCGGGCACCTAGACCCCGACACCTGGTAGGTGTAACGTTGCCGCCATTTTCTATTATAAGGATAATTTGATACATATCGCGAGTGGGACCGCACAAAAGCTCCTCGAGCCTCGCCACCTCTTTCTCTCCCTCTTCCCCACCTCTCTCTCCCTCACTCTCTCTCTCTCCTTCTCGAGCATCGCTCGCTCTTGCTCGATAAATTCGTCTCGCTCGGCTTTCGGGGCTAGAGCGACCGCGCCGCTACGGGCGCAATCTCGATCGCAACTCGGCGTTCGTGTACACGCAAAAATTATGTAGAGAAGAGCGTGGCCGAGAGGGCGAGTAGACCGCGCGTCTACTCTCCACATCTATTCATATTTTTCGTGACCCCGTGAAACCTAGCGGTTCCCATGAGTGGGCCGGCGACGAGAGCCTGTATCCAAGAGTTGTTAAGATAATGATGGCTCCAATTTGACGAGGGCCGCGCTCCTACCACGAGAGGAGCACACCACCACCACCACCGCCAGCCGAGGGCACTCTAAGTGCATGATGGCATAAATCATCGCAGTGCGCGCTGGCGAGTGTGGACGAGGCGGAAATGAATAAAAGGCGCGCGTGCCGCGGAGCCGGCAGTTTTCAGGCGTTCACTGGGATTTTGGTCACGTAGAAAGCCGGTAACGAAGTTATCGGTAGTAGAAGCTCTCCTTGGTCCGGAGGCCCGGACCTCGGCGGTAACGTGTCTCGATTCCAAGAGCCCTGTGTACTCGAGAGCCCATAGAACCAAACTCAATATGGCGGAGTCAATTGGGCGCCTCGTACTTTAGGGATGTTCCCACCCTCTTTCTGCCACGCTCGGCACCCTCCAGCGCGCGCGTTACTCTCTCCCCGTCTCGCTACCCCCGCCCCAGCCCTTTCCGCCCTCAAGCATCCGGGATATACCCGCTCTGTGTTTCCCCGCACTTTTCTACCACCTCCCTCCCTCACCACCCCTCGCCGCCCCTCACACCCTCTCGCTCGCGCCTACATAATAGAAGCACAATCGACTTTGAAACACAATCGATAGTTACGGAGACCACAGGACCGAAAGTATCGAGGCACCGAGGGAGAGGGAATCCGAGGCGGAATAGAGAAAAAGCTACGGGCGCGACCGGCTCACCTACTCCCCGATCGAGAGAGACTTTGAATCGCACATACGGTCTCTGCTACCTAACGCCACCGACTCGCACCCTCCCCCTCCCTGCCTCCTCTTCGCAAAATCGACTCTCCCCGAGTGCATCCGCTCTCTATGCGTATTAATGCCTCGGCGAAACAACCTGGGACAACGCGCTCGCCGTTTTACTCTCAATCAACGCCGAGTTCGATGAAACAGCGGGGCTCAGACGCCTGCACGGCTTTCACCAGTTCCTCTGAGGCAACGTTTTACCTCCTGGTGAACCACCAGAGGAAGAATCGGTTTTTTATTTGTCAACATTTGCACAGATTTTGTTGTTGGTAGATTGCGAATGTTTGGCTGGAAAGATGGACGGATGAGTGAGGAATGTATGAGGTTTGAGGGTCCTTCAAGTATCCCAGAACTGGTTCATGTCAGGCGAGGAAGTGCTGGGCTTTGATTAGAAGGAAAATATAATTTGAAACGTGGACTAGTTGGAAAATTAATTAATTTCATGTGGGCTTTTACTAGTTTCTATAGGAAACGGTCGCTCGTTGACAGAGAATGTCGTTTTCCAGGGAGAAAGTTGCTTTCTTTCGTTCGAAACCGATGATGAAGCGTTGGCCGTCGGCAAGCTGAAAGCTTCGATTCACAGTGCCGCGGCGACGGATGCGGACATTATACTACATGGCGGCGCTCATTTGTTTGTCATTTCCTCGCCGCGACTCGCGGAAACAAAGGGCGAAAGCACAAAGCACCAAAACAAAAAGCAATCCGACGCCGTCGCACTCGGTACACACCGCAGCGGTGGCTTTCGGTAGGCGCGGAATCAACCGGAGTACGCCAACTTTTTCCTCATAACAGAAACTCCTATCTCCGATAATAACTCTTGCCACAATTTACAAACTGACGAATACTATTTTTCGATGTTGCAAAATGAGTATTTCTCTTGTGAGAAACCAACTATTGCCCGATTTTAAACCTGAGCCTGAAAACGATTGATTTTAAGGCGATCGCAGGAGTTAATGAAAATTGGACATTTTTCCCCAAAGACAACTGTGATTTGAAGGGGAAAAACTACGATAAATGAGAGAGGGAAGAAGATTTTGAGTTGCTCGAGAGTTGTAACTATTCTCGACGCCATCACTAGATAGCAATAGGCACACTAGAAACGAGAACGAGGAGGAGCGCGAAGCCGAGGAAGGCGGAGAGGGTGGCAATGGTAACTTGATGGGAAGAGGGTCGTTGTTGCCTGCAGAGGACAGTGGAATGGGTTGGTCGCCGATCGGTAGGTTCGCGGAGGTTGGCGGTGGCTGGTGACGGGCCTGAAATGCTCGGAATTACCTGTTCGGAAGAGAGCATTTCGTCCTCATTTTTATTTCGTTTCCGCGGAAAAAAACTCGGCCGCGCACACGCCGCCCCAACACACCCACCTGCGGATCCTTGCCTCGCCTCGCCTCGCCTCGCCTCTCTACTAATCCTAACAACTCTCTTTCCGACGAATTTCAAAAAGGTTACCGGGAGAACGTGTTTCGCCAATCACGCAAGCCTTGCCAATTCACCAGTGCATTGACACTTGCAAATATAATCCTGTTGATAGATGCATCATTTTGAAGAATTATTAGTGTAGTAAGCACAGCATTGAGCTCGAAGAGAAGTGCAAGAAAGGAATCAGCACTGTGGAGAAGACACTCCGTATTCATAAGCATGAGATATCACTCGCGTGTAGTTTTTAGAGAGAACTAATTTAAAAAAAGTGCAAAGCTTGGCAAAAGTTATTTGTCATCCAAACCCTGTAAATAGAAATGAAGTTAAAGAAATTCAGTTGGATCCGGTTATTTTTTTACTCAATTATGAGACGTGGGATTAATGCACACCGCACACGCGATATATCGAGCGCTTCCCCGCCGGATGAAAGTGTGAGGAGATTTTTCGCGAACGTGCCAGCAGACTGGAACGCGGACAATACAGATCCGCGCTGAAAGTTTGAACAGCAATGATAATATCTGTCGCGAAGGACGAGGACTCCTCTCGAAAGGACGTCAGCGATGACCTCGAGTGTCCGGTGTGTCTCGTTAGCGACGATGACTCTTCGACTTTCTCGAGATCCAGTCGCCCCGAGGCTTAACTATGTATTTCATATCCCGCGGTAGCCGAGTGTCGATTACACACGCCTCGGATATAAATAAACCCTGCGTAGAAATTAGTCTAGCGAGCATTCCACCTTTGAGAATCTGGAATTAGCTGTCAATTGGAACGGACGCTCCGAGTGACGGCTATTATAATTTCGAGACACTTCTTGTGCAATGATTTCCAATTTTAATTGCGCGTCTCTCGTCTCGGACCAGCTTCCCCAAAGTCGAGCGATTTATCGCCGGTTACTTTTTCTATTTCTATCACTCGATACTTGCTAGCGGATGTGATTTCGTCAAACTATCGTCAAACTGCACACTAACGATCTTCTTATGTTCTAAATCTCATGAGAAATGTATAGACGTCAATTACGAGGATTCGATTTTACTTTCCCAACATTAAGAAATGTAAATTAAACGTTGTCTCGGCTTTCACCGATCGCTTATTTCCTTTCCATTTTATTCCAACTTTAAATTTACCCTTAACGACTCTAAGTAATGGACTTCCAGTGCACGGATTACGCCGGCTAAAGTGCGAAGAGCGACAGGGAAAAAACTGTTGTCATAATCCTGTAGCACTCGCGGACGGTGATTGTAAGTGATTAACGAATACATTATCCTTGCCTCGGCGGATAATGGCTATAATGGTATCCGGAGCGTTACATCGATTGACGGATCCATCAACGCTGTTCAGGGCTTTTATATTCGTCCTTTCACCGCGTTAGCGTCGCTACCGGCGAGAGCCCGGGTATTTTTGTATCCTCCAAAACGTGCCAACACACAGGACTCCATTTCCTCTACACCGATATCTCTCGGCCACTCTATCTTCTAACGACCCCGCAAATTAAGCGACATCATCACCATTCGTGAAACGGCATCCATTTTCTCGACGATGCCACATTGAGCGGACTTGGCGATAAAACTGCTATCGAGGTGAACGGAGGTTGTCGATATGACGCGGGCGGGCGAGGCCGCGGCGAGGATTATAAATTTGCAAGATAATCGTGGAAATTGTGCGGGCGATCGAGGGTGGAGGTGGGAGTGGTGTCGGGCGATAGGCGTGAGTGATTAACAGGCATATTATCGGAGGGGCGCGTTGGCGCAGCGCGGCACCCGGCACCCGGCACCCGGCACCCCTATAATGGTGGGACAGTGCTTTTTGGATAAGCGGGCGCGCCGAGAGAGACCCATTGACTTCGTACATTGATTTTCCGTCAATCTGCTGAGAGCACCCTTGTGGGGTCTCCGTGATGCGTTTACCATAAGCGATAAGGGCGGAATGAGGAGGGCTGAGGGTCCGCGCGCGACACACCCCATGAAAGGGAAATAGAATAGAAATGACCCCCCACGGGACTCGCATTAGGGACACATGGCCAGGCGACAAAGCCCCGACATTCCCTGCCAACCCTCCACGATCTTAGCCATGTATACGGTTACATAACGTTACGTGCTTGTCACCCCTCGATTCGGCATCGCGTCGATCGCCGAGGGTTGGAATATACACGCGCACCACCCCTACGCCGCCGACACGCCATTTTGTACCTACGCTCGCCGCAACCACCATCGATGGGACCCACCTTCTTCTTCTCTTCTCCTCTCTTCTCCTTTTTTCTTTTCCTTTCCTGTCCTTTCCTTTCTATCCCCTGCGGGAATTCCCTACTATTCACGGCTAGTTGCGCGCGTCTTATCCGAGAGTGCCGATTTCCACTGGGATATGGAGTCAGTGCGACCCTCGCATATTCTTGAGCTATTTAATATTTAAATACTGACCGACAAGTTATCGGACCAGCCGAGAGCTAAGCTGCAACGTGTCAGAGAGACGGCAAAGCTGCCATTGAAAAGGGAATTAATTCAATCGAATTGAGAAAGATATGGTATAGCAAGTATGTAGTTTGGAGAAGCAAGAGTCACGGGGGGTGGAAGAGCAGCAAGAGTGTTTAAGACTTTTGTTATTTAAGGAGTGACGTGATAATAGTCGGGAGAGCCTCCAGGATGGAATTAGGAAAACGGATCGGACTTGTCTTAAGGTGTAGATTACGCTCGCGGGAAGAAAGCCTGGTGAGTGGTGGTGGCTTCCTAACGAAAGAGGCAAGAGGATCTCGCGCGCTCGGCCTTCATGGGTGGAAGTGGTGAAACACGCGGGGATTGATCGCGGCAAATGGACTCGGCGGAGCGTAGCATGTAAACCGGAAGATCTGTCGATCCGTATCGAAGAGGAGCCCTGGACACCTGTTGTCTCAGGGAAGATAGTTTTAGTTTCGCGTGGCGATCGCGCGTCGATCGCGCCCGGCTGAGTGAGTTTTCGTGTAAACTGGACATATCGGGTCGGGCCGACCGGGCGACCGGGCGACCGGGCGACGCGCGGGGACAAGTGGAGCGAGAGGGGCGAGACAAAGGTTAATTTGGTACGAGCTGTAATCCGTCTCATCCGTCGGATGGAGCTCCAGGACCCCAGGACGGATGACAGGAGCCCGGATTACTGCCTTGTTCCGTCAAGGATTATATCGAGCGCGAAAAAAGATTAATCGCCAGTTTCCACCGCGGCGGGCTCGCTCTCTCTCACTCTCTCTCTGCGCCCCGGACACCCGCACTTTTAATGAAGTCATTGAAAACCCCGGAAAATTACACCCCCTATCATGCCACCGTCGACTTAAGAAGGCTCACTCTTCCGCCAACAGCCACCCACTTTAATCTCCATTAAACACAAAATAAACCTCGCTCGGCCTGCCCTCTCTCTGGTCGCTTTTCGTTATTAAAAAGGGGGAAATTAGAGTTCGACTAGTTAAAAGAGGCAAATTACACTTTCCGCGCGCTCCAGCGGCTGAAATGGCGAGGGCGACGGGAGGGCAATGGGGAAATTCGGTAGGGGCAATTATGCGTCGGGAAGAATTGCATTTCATTTGGAATGCGCGCTCTAGGTGCGGCCGCGGCATATGCCGACGGGCTTGGGCCAGACACGGGACACGGCGTGCGAGGACGCGCGAGGACGCGCGAGGAGACGGGCGGGCAAAGTATGAAATTTGGGGAAAATGGTCGCCTTCCGGCGGACTTCAATTAACGAGGAACAGGCTCGGCTCCTCTCGATTCGCCTGGCCATGCTCGGGAAACGTGCCCTGGATCGCGATGTTACCATTGTTCGTCATGGTAACATTACGATACGCGCGCGTTGTAACCCATTGCTCGGTTGTGAGAGGAGGGTTCGAAGCGACTGAGCGGGGGGGTGGAGGGTTGGGGGGGGGGGAGGGAAGTGAAGCCGGTGCGCGGGTACGGCGCGTTCGTCTCGTCGTTAATATAATGGCGAAAATGGCGAAACGGGCCGACATCACGTAGAGGTAATTCGGCACGCGTACACTCGTCTATCAAATTGATTTCCACACTCGGCGTCCTTACCGGGCACGTTTATTTCGTCACGTTTACTGGACGCCGGATAATGTAATGGTCCCGGCTAAATGACGTGCCCGATAGAAAATCCAGGAAAGAATTCCTCGCCCGGCCGCGACCTGTCTCGCGCGCGCTCTCCTCATTTCCCGAAAATGTTTCCTCGCCTCTCAGTGGCCGCGCGGTGAGAGAGCACTGCCGGGAGAGCCAAGATTATCTGCCCGGGCGAAGCAAATGCTTTTCGAGATACCACTGCGCGTCGTCACTCCAATGGGAAGGAACTCTCGAGAGTGACTTTAGATGGGAATGCCGATTAAGTGCGAATGGGTGGATGTTTACAGAGATTATCTTGTCGGAGGAAAAGCAGCGCCGTGCGGCTACCAACGACCACAGCCCCCTCCCCCCTCCCCCCCTCTCTCTCTCTCTCGTTCGCCCTCTGTGTACTGTCTTTTGTTAGGGCGTCTTGACTTTTCCGAATGGTGGAAAGGAGTGAGGACCGGTAGCAGGGGCGACCATTTCATTCGACAGGACGTGACCAGACACTTTTGAGATGCCTGGAAAATGAAGAGCCACGAGTGTAAGCCGGTAACCGTCGCACCATTTCCATCCTTCCGACTACTGTGCCTTCCTAATTGAGCCGCGTCAGCAGCCAATCGGCACCTAAATTATAGGTGCTGGCCAAAGAGCCGATAATCAGCCAAGTCAACTCACTATAAACAAACATACTTCAACCGGCATGTTCTCCAGGATGCATATGTCGAAACAGACTTTAAAACTAAACGATAGAATTCCAAAAACTAGCATGTCTCATCATCATTCCAACCAACCACTCTTCGATCGATCAACAATCCAGTTTTCAACATTCTAAACCTCACACGTCATCCCAACATAAACATCTTTTCAAATCTTTAATTTTTCCTAACGAAACCCGCGCTCATTACGAAAATCCGTCAGTACATCTTTCAATGTTCTGGACATATTTTCCTCTCCCGGTGGCGCTGGTTCGAGTTAAGGGTGTCCACGGCTGACGAGTCGTTAACTGATAATGAGGCGGAAGTAATAGCCACTCGAAAGTGAGGAGTGAGAAACACGTCGGCAGGAGCGGGCGGCAAGAAGTGGCGCAGCCTAACTGACACGATTAACCACCTGCAGCATCGCAACAGCCCAGGGAAACGTGTAGATATGTATGACGCTAATAGAAGGCGCAAGGAGTTGAGGCTGGAGGGAGAGAAACGGTGTGCTCTTGGCTCGAATCGAATGAAGCGTGTGGTATATTTCAAAGGTCTACTTAGCATTCGGTGTCACGTAGAGGCCACGGTTTAATACATCAAAAACTCGGCGGAATCCGCGCACACCCACCCTCCTCACTCGGCAGGCTGTGCTGCTGCTGCTGCTCAACGTTCTCCTCTCTCGCAGCACTCGCTCGCCTCGCACTCCGGCCGGTAAGGGGGTCGGGCGGGGCGGGGTGGGGTGGGGTGGGGGGTCTGGTGCACCCCCTCGGGGGGGCATTCATTTGTTCGGTCTTGCAACCCTCTCGAGGACGGTGCGTGCCTTTTGTTTTCGCGCGGGCACGAGTTCTGATTGGAGCGTTCGCCGCGATCCGCCGGCCATGGCAGCCTTTTCCCGTGCTAGGGTTATCGGGCCAATAGCCTCCTCGAGGGCGTTCCTGGGCGGGGATTCAAACGCGTCCTACATCTGTCGCTGCTCTGTTGTCATTATTATTATTATTATCGTCGCAGCCGGCGGCGCAGCGGCGCCGCCAGCGCCGTTTCCCTCGCTCGCTCGCTCGCTCGCTCGT
Organism: Crossocerus cetratus; assembly: GCA_963675795.1. NCBI lineage: Eukaryota > Metazoa > Arthropoda > Insecta > Hymenoptera > Crabronidae > Crossocerus > Crossocerus cetratus. The sequence continues at coordinate 6,086,442 of OY776670.1, read as the reverse complement.
TGGATGTGCGCCTTTACGAACCAGCCGGCGCACCGCGCACCAATGGAGCCGCAGCGATGGTAAAGCTGGATTCTTCCCCGGGAGCAAGCTTGAACCACCCTTCGTCAGGTGGCGCTGGCTGCCTCGAATCGCCGCGCTCTTCGATTGCCGCCTATCCATTGCAATCGATCGAATTCAATTAAAACTTGCGTTAATCACTCGGCAACGCCGCCCGCCTATCTACTCCGCGGGACTAATTGATCGAGCGTTGGGAGTTCCGAGAGCCGTTTTTACCGTGGTTTACGGCTCTACCACCTTGAACTTGGAATGCGCACTGCGGGACGCGGAAGCGCTTGCGACTCCCCGACTGATTGCTAGAGCTACGCGTGGATTAACTGAATTAATGAACTAACTTTTACAGGTCTATTAATAGTTTTTGTTGGGTTGGTGAGGTTTTTCTTTCTGTCGGACGCGAGGTGGCTTGGCTTGATTGCGTGTAATTGCTGTCGAAAGCAGATGAGAGAATAGTCTGAGTCAGTTTTTCGCTGGCAAGGCTATGTCACGTGGTTACGGAGGCGGCTGCCAAAACTCAAGTGTGTCGCGGTCGGCCTAGTGGACAAGCGTCGTTTCGTATGGCTCATCCTGGCAAAGGTCAGAGGTTTTAATATCCTCTGCCGGACACCCACTTGGCAGCGATAATTCGAATTAATAAGCGCAAATTGGCGGGTCGCAGCCGATGCAAGTGATGTTTGGAGGATACCAGCTCGCCACTCGCTTGCGCCGGAGACACTTGGATCATTCGAGGGATCGATTCCCGGTAGACTGGGAGGAGATGATTCCGAGTAGAGGTGGTCCGGTTCCTCGAAAAGCGATTGATCTGATTCGATCGGAGCCTATCAAATTAATCGAATAGACATTAGAATTGTTGTGCCGAGAAGCAGAGAGTGAAATATTGTTTATCGGGACGGACACTTTGGTTATTTCTCTCTCTCATTTGTTCCATCGCGGCGACTGTCAGTACGGGCGAGCGCGCGACTGCGATAGGCAAAAAAAGGTGAGGCGACCTACACCTCCTGTCCTATCCATGCCAGGGGCGAGCGCAAATGGCACTCATTTGTACTGATAGCGATCGTCGGTCATCTTGCAAAAAGCACGAGAGCTAACGACCGAGATGCGCCTATGCGATATCTCTCGTCACAGATCCGTCAGTGATATCGAGCGTGGCAGGACGGTGCAGCCAGCCGAATTAAAAATGTATTAGAACTCCCGTCGGCCCTTTGTACTTTAATCGTCGCGAGGTTAGGCGAAATGGCTCCGCTCTCACCATCTCACCACTCCTGCTAAACGAGCCTCCGAGCAATTCCTTTTTCTATCAGGCCCAAATGAGTTCGCCGAACTGACAATGAGATTGCCAAACAGGATCCTCCCCGAAACGGCCAAGCACAGTCCGTCCAAACAACCCAGTAGAACGAGCGTCTCACTGCAATGGTACACCATGTTATATATGTATAGCGATCGATGCCCCTCCGCGGTTGGAGCAATTTCGCATTAGGCTCAAGTCGATAATCAATAGCTAATCGAGAGTTAATAATCGATCGGCCAGTTTTCCTCGGAATATCGAAGAGAGGGAGAGAGAGAGAGAGAGAGGCGCCGAATTGCGAAGTACTCGCGAAGAGCAGCCGATGCGAGCTAAAGACGATAATTAACCGGATAACGCGAATGACTGTGTTGAATGTAGAGCGTGTTAATTACAGGTTCGTGCGATATCGCGCGCTATGCCATACTGCGCCCAGCTGTATTATCCAATTTATCCGCCGACGGACGTTTAGACGGATGCGCATCTGTGCACTGTTGTGCATGATGCATAATGCACTCCGCGGAGCGCGTTTACCGCGTTACCAGCATTTCGCGCGGCCCCGAGAGCGATGCACAATTCAAGACCGAGCCTGTAATACCGCGCCGATGGTTATTACTCTATTAAACGCATGGCAAGTATAAAGGTATGATGTGATTCTACTCAAATCCCCTACAACTGACCGACATATCTTTCGAGCACTGCGCCGCACACCGAATTCACTCGACGATTTGCCCGTAACCGCGACTTTTCGAATGCGAGATCAATTCTCCTAAAAATTAAAATTAAATATGCCAAAACCTCATCAGAGTACAGAAAGGAATCACGAGCCACAGGATGATTCATGCTCTACTTATAGCGTACGAGAGGAACATAAAGGAATGATAATGTAATTGTGCCGAATTGTAAAAAACCGAGAGCAATATCTCTTTGAAGCAGCGAGCGGGTTGGAGAATTATTCGAGCATCGCCGTGACTTTAGGTGCCCTCGGAATGAAATGCGTTAGTGGAAGCGTATGAAAAAGTGGTGGGTGGGAAAAAGGACTGTGAAGAGAGAGGATATAAGAGGGAGGACGGAAGGCCACCGTTATAAGCGCGTCGCAGCTCGGGCATTTCAAGCTTCATGCACATGTGAGCTTGCCGGCATAAGGGTGGGATGCACTCGATGCTCAGACCGTCAACCTCGATTCGGCCTTGCCTCTCCACGGGACCGTTTCGCGTTTCCTTGAGTCCGGCAGGATTCCGGCGTAGTCTAATGCGGCAAAAGTAACGTCCAAGCTCCCGGCCGCGCTCGCCTTCTTCCAGGACACATGGAGCGAGCAAGTAAGTACGCGCGAGCACATAAGTCGCCGCTCGCAGAGAAGAAGGCAAGAGCGAGTGTGCGAGAGAGGAAAAGGAAGTGCGGCGGCGGGAGAAAAGGAGCGGAGAAGTGTCAGCCGGCAAATTGGAAGGAGGTTCACCACGGCAGCCCCGCCGTCAAATAAACATGCCAGCGCCGGCAATTTCGAATATTAGAAGGTCCCGCAGGATAGGCGCATCCTGCGTCAGGACGCGTGAGCTACGCTGATGACGTTCGACCGCAGGACCGCGCGCGCTCCCAGCGCACAGACCCGATGCAATTGCAAGTGCCGACCGCAAAGTAAATGGGCGCGCAACCTACCGGCTCGCTCGCTCTCCCGCTCGCTCTCGCGCGCCTGGGAATCCAGCATTTCCCCGAGAGACTGCACTCCCCGTCGACGAACCCACCCGCGCTCGATAGGTATATCGGCGGCAAATGAGTGCAACAATCGGCTGCGCGGGCAAAATTACGACACCGCGTGCGCGCGTCCGGCTTGGAATAACAACTCGGATGGATATCGCGGACACGGACCGCCAGCGGGAAACGAGAACGCGCATCGCGCCGGCAGATAAGCCGCGCGCGCTAACTGCCCTCTCCGGAGGCTCCGGCTCTTTTTCCCGTTTTACGATCAATCCTGTAACGTACTCCCTCGCGCTATTAGGCTCGCAGAGTCAATTTTAAGCGGCGAGCCGCCGAGCTGTCGATACTCATTACAGCGGGCATACATTATCCATCAAGCGCGCTCGGCGTGTGGCCGAGGAGCGCGCGGCTGATAATCGATTGCTTGCCGAGGAAATACAGTTCGACTCAACTTTATTGTCGGAGAGCCCTGCGGATCAGCCCCGTCGCCCGACAACTTAATTGCCGAGCAATCGCGACGCCGCGCTACATCGCTCGCTGAGGATGCCGAGGGAGCGACGAGGGTGATCGCTTGTAGTTCGATCACGTCCCTATCGAGCAAGAGAAATAAGTCAGCCGTCCTTTCTCCCTGAATATTTTCAGCACGCGATCTTACTTTCGAGTCACATAACCATATCTTTAACGGCTGGTTATTTCAACGTTTAAGCTAAGGGAATTCGAGTGTGAACGATTCGCACTCCCCTCGACCTAACGAGTCGAGCAGTCACCCCTTTCCACGCCGAAACACCCCACTGAACCAACTTGAATTCCTACGAAAATCAATCGGGGTCAATTGATACGACACACCGAGCAAACATACTCACTATCTCATCGACAGTCGACACTCTGAATTCCACGACTCTAAACAATCAACCAATACACTTGTTCCTTGTACGATCAGGATTTATAAGAGACAATCTAATCATCGGGCAAGCAGAGTGTATACTCGGACGCGCGAGATGAGTGGGAAAATGAAGTGTGGCAGGAGTGCGCCGATAGTCTATCGATAGATCCGACGAGGCAGTGTCGGAGATCGATTTCGCGTTGGCCAGCGCGTTCGGCAGCGGCGGCAGTGCGATGGTGCGGAGAGGAGCGGCACCTCGGTCGGCTAGTGTATGTATAGCATGCGTGTACTCGGAATCGGAAGGGTATCGGCCGAGGGATGAGTCCGGCGAGGGAGATTGGCCGCAGTTTCGATCGAGAAACGGGAAGGCAGGGGTGCGGATAGGGGGCAGACGTAACGTGCCGACGACGTCCCGACGATGACTGGTGCATCCTGATCCTGGCTGGAGACGCGCGCGTGATTCTGAGAAAAGGCCAAGCAGCCAAGCAGCCGAGCAGCCGAGAGCGAGAGCCGCAGTGCCGGCCCGATAGAGTCATCATGTGTCGGCGCTAGGATAGTGCTTTTATTGTAGCATATCGAACGTGGATACCAGCTGGGGGCCGTGATCCCTCGGTTTCCTCTCGAGGACGAGGAGAGAGGGCTCCGGGCACCGGGCACCTTCTTCCTCGAGGGCAGCGCAGAGGACGCAGAGGTGCGCGAGCGCGCGCGAGAAAGGAGAAACGAATTGCGGGGCTAGTTGTCCTGTATCGCGACGGGCGGTCGAATGCGCGCCGGTGTATGATTGATCTGACGTGTACCACGGCCACGATATCTGCCTTCGTCACACATCCCCCTTATAGACTCATTCTAGCCCTCGGACCTCATTTCTCACTCGCCCTCTCATCAGCGCGCGACCATCGCTGCGCCTGGCAATCCCTTGGAAAACTGCCGCGCACACACCCGCCCTACTCTCCTTTCTACGTCCGCGGACACTGCGCGCCCCGGCGCTAATTATGCTTTCAGCCGCAGTAGTATAGTAGTATGTCCGATTACCTTGGCGGGCATCAGCTGATAGGAAGGTGCGACGGAACCAAGTGTACATATTAGGCCGGGCTGGGTTAATAAAGGGGAGAAATCACGAGACATAACGTGACACACATTATATTAAGCGCGTGATCGCCGGAGGCTAATTCTCTGAGGTGCGGGAGGATGCGCGAGCTGGTAACTAGGAGATTGCGTGTTTCAATTATATCCACGGGATGAAGCGCGCGTCGAAGTAAAAACACACAAGCGTGCCCGGTGTGAGTGGTTTGGAGCGTCGGAGGATCGCAGGGATCGGCCTCGCTCCTCGCTCTTGAGCGTGGAGCGTGGAGCGTGGACCACGAGGGAAGAATCGCTTCATCATAATCGGTCATCCAGCCTTTTTCTATGGGGCCGGACCCCCTGCCGCCTGCGCGCCCGGATATCTTAGCATCGAAATGCCGCGCTGACAGGCAAAGAATTTGATATCGTGATTAGCTCGTTACGGTATTGTGCTTTAACGCGTTGCCACGGAGCCCGATCTCTCGCGTCCGTTGTTTCCCGGCCGGTCCCCCCGGCGCGGCGCCGCGCGGCCAGTCCAATCGAACAGTACGCCGCTCGTCGATCGGCCATGCGGAGTAATTGATTTCGGGATCGATATGCAAATAATGATTCGCTTTTTTCTCCGCTGTAGTTAACGCACGCGCCCGATCGCTCCGATCGCTCCGATCGCTATCGCCGAGACAGGGGAGAATAACGAGCTCTCTGACAAGTAACAGAGATCGCGAGGAAATCTGCTGGGTTTTCCCCGTCAAACTGTCGAGTAGTCCTCTCCCCCTCTCTGTGTAAAAGGAGTGTCCGGGGTCTGAGTGTGGATGTTCAAACACACGTATACCTCGATCTCGTTTGCAGGAGGCGCTCTCGACATTTTCTTGGCAGGGCCATCGGGTAGATCGTTGCCGAGATTCGCGGAGGAGCAGTCGAAGGTGTTACGATAATTCGAACTCTCTACTCTCGCTACTCCTCTATTTGCACTTCGAATCCCTCTTTTCGTCCCGGGGGTGTGCAACAGCGGCCCCGTTGCTCAAGCGTGGCCTCATTACCAAAGCAAATATTTTATAGTCGACAGGCCGACTCGACTGACTCTCTGCAGAGTCGACGTCGCCGGGCGGGCTGGCGGGTTGCGGGCCGGAGCGGCGAGAACAAGTTGGAAGAGCCAAGGAGAGATGCTCCTGGAATCGATGTAAAAAAAGGCCTCGAATAAAGCGCGAGTTCCTTCTTCCTGTCTTCCAATCTCTGTCCCCGAGCATCGCTCTCGCCCCAACCCCTCAACCCCCATCCCCTCAACCCCCACCTCTCACCCCCGGCGAGTTGCGAATAAAAAGAATCTCTCTTTTCACTGGCTCTCGCGATTTACCTTTCAACTCGCTTGTTTTATACCGAGCGACAACCTCTCTCCTTCGTTCGCCGAGTCGTCGATATTCCGAGGTGAAGCGATCGCCGGCAGAAATTAGATAGGTCGCGGCCTCCCCTGTTCCACTCTTCCTTCTCTCTATCTCTGGCGCCTACCCCCTTTACTCTCTCCCTCGCCCCTGACATGAAGATGGGAGCGAGACTTTAAGAGAAAATGAATTCCGTTCTTTCCCGGCAGCCTCTCTGCCAGAAGGAAACAATATTATCGTGAAATTTAAAACTTCGATCCGAGTCCCACTCGATACGCTTTCCAATCTGCAAGATGGCCGCGGGAGAAAAAGGAGCGAGGAGACAGTAGTGATTATTTTTCTAATTAAATATCGCGCTTTTCTCCGGGTATTTGGCATAAAGGATCGGAGCGAATGTCTGGATCGGTGGATTAGTTGGCATCATCGTGATGGGGTGGGCCGGGCTGGGCCGGGCTGGGCTGGGTAATACCGAATTCAGGATGGAGGGTCCGAACTCTAGCGAAGCTCGTACCTCTCGATCTAGTTTCCTAATGCCGTTAAATTGATCCTTTGGCCAATGACGGGAGCGGCGCACTCTGTATCCTTTAGCATTCGACTGAATCGTCAATTTGTCTAGCATTATCCAGGATGTAAGGAAAGGACGGGGGGTGGAAAAGCACGCGGGTGGCGAAGGAGGAAAAGGAAAGGAGGCCGGGGGTGGTAAAGGCGGGGGCCGACTGGGCCGAGCGTCTCCAAAGGATTTCGTGTATTTAGGATAACAAGCTGCTCCGCCCCCGAATTGGTATGCAGAGACCCACGAGTAACTCCTTTATATTGACATATCGTGGAACGTGATCCAAATACATGCGACATTATACCGAATTGCGAACAAAGCTGCTCCGGTGCGCGGCTTCGCTCCTACGTCGGCGGGGTCTTCTGAAATCGCCCGTGAATAGAAAACAAATCGCCCGTGAGGCAAATGCCTGCCTTCGAATGTGACCTATGCACTCGATGAATCGATTACTCTCGAGCCAATTTCGCCGCCGCCGCCGACGCGCCGCACCCCACATGCTAGATGTCCCTTCGCATTTCGCCCGAATAAGTATACATGCCCTCTGCGCGATGCGGACTCTCTTAACCCGGCCGCCGTAACTCGGTGCGGCAATCGGCGATATCTACTGCGCACCGGCAGTGCAATTCGGCCGACACTCTCGGTCCGAGCTAAGAGCGATATCGAAGAGTTATGCGAGTCGTAAAAATCCCACTGGTAGATAGGACAGGTAGAGCCGGGGAGAGCTGGAGAGAGCAGACCAGCAGACTTTCCGCGATCGCGCGCCGCCCGAAATAAGCGAGTAACCGAAGATGGATATCCGTTTCAAATATTCACGCCCTTTTCACGCCGGCGCGTGAAATTGATGCGTTTTAGGAACCCCTTTACTGGTAGGCGGACAGTTACTGCAGCATAAATATTGCCGAGAGCCCTGCTGACCACATGGCACAGATACGGCCCTGAATAATACGAGCCTGTCGGTCTATGTGGCCCCAGGGTACCCGAGGGCACCAACACCTTCCAATTCTCTCCCTACCTATGTATGTACTTGTCCTTGCAATTCTTATTAACTCATTGCCACTCGATAGATGCCACTTAAACTAACATTTTCCTTCAATTCCTGTATTGTTGTCTGCTTTTAATACTGCGGTTATGAAAGAGGATGTGCTTAATAATTTTGCAATCACTATTTTTTATCCTTGACTCTGTGGAAGAGCTGGTTTTGTAATCAACGAGCCTTTGATCTTGTGTTTAGAACAATACTTATAATGAATATTCTAGCTATTTACAATTATTCGTGTAATTGTCGAAGAGTAGCTGCAAAGGAATCTCTACATTTATCTCAGTGAGAGCAGACTCGAGCGTCGACTGAATTTCCAACTGGTACTACTCGGGCGCGCTCGGTACTTGGCTCGCGACGATTGGATCTTGGCGTTGAGCGGGAAGGGTCGCGATATTTGTTCAGGCATGCCGGTTGGAAATTCTAGGCGGCTAAGGGATTATTCGCGGCACCCGTTGCGTGAATATATAATAGCCGCTCGTGTTTATGTATCCAGCTATGACAGACACTTCCGTTTCCGTCGAGCGCTCTTGACTTCGTTCCGTTCCTGAGCGCGTAAATGTGTTTACACCGCGCGCCGTCGTCTATCATCGGTTCGCGTAACACACCAGCCGCACGAGGGCACATCCACCGCTAAATGCGCTAAAGTGTCTGCTCGACGCTACATTCGCGCGGACGCGATCCGCCCAAATGCGAGCGTTACACTGCGAATTTCCCTCATGAAACGGTTGACCTCCATACGCGCGCTCTACATATGTATATCCTCCGCCCGGGTGTCAGGTATGCTGGAACATAATTAATGTCCGCGCGACACCGCCGTTATAAATTCCAAGTTAATTTCCGCAATCGCCCCGGCGTCCCCCGTCAGTTTACGGGGGCAGACTGCATCGTTCCTTTCCAATTTTCCTCGCACGCCTCGCGGCTCTTCTTCCTTCCGCCTTTGTTCTCTCCAATTTATCAGATTCTTCGGCGGCCGCCCATTAACGTAATTAATTAGTTCTCGCCGAAGGCTCCTGTAGTCCAGGCCCCTCGTCCCTCTCTCTCTCACTCCTGTTGAGTGAACGGGCGAGCTCGTCCTGAAAAATGGAACGGCCACTGAGCGCCGTCCCCGTGTTAATTGTTTCGTACAAGACACTTTTCTAATATCCTAGGCGCAGGCCAACATTGCCATCTGTTCCGCGCAGCCGGTAATATTCTTAATTATTCGAGCGGCGCACTCCGACTAGAATGCAGAATCTCGCCGACACTCCATACCGCTAAACCAAGCGGCCCATGCATTCCCCAGGCGACATGCATACTCCAATTCGAGGAGTGCGTTTACGTGCGTCATGCGATCTAACTAGTTCTTCTCGGCAGCGCACATTAGCACCCGGCTTTCTACGGGCAGCCATTCCTCGCGAGGTTCCCGTAGACCAGCGGGACCTCGGCAGCCTGTCGCTAACGCTAAACGCGCTTATTCCACTATTCCACTATACATATAGTGGCTGATTAAAATTCCAGCACGGATCTCCGGTGCATGCGAACCTAGCGGTAAGCGCGAATCACGCCAGCCATGAGATTTCCATGGGCAATTTGCCCCTTTTTTCCCGCGGGCCCTCGACACTAGCCGAGACAAGTGCTCGCACGCACGTCGTATGACGTGGTATGCACGTGGCCTCGATATCCGAAGTAGCCGAGGTGGTCGAGGTGGTCCGGTGCGCGAGTGGGAGCTCGGCGCGGCGGATAAAATTGGAGAAGAGGGAGAGATGCTCGAAAGCAGAGAGAGAAAGGCCGCGGCCGCGCGACTATCTCCAAGGCATATGGTATATCATTGGCCAGGGCTGGGCGGAGTGCGGCATCGTGTTGGCGCCGCCAGCGATAGATACCGCTAATTATCGATCGTAAATTATATCACGGGGGCACACACGGCAGCCTGATCGTATCGCTGCTACGGCCAGTATCAACCGGCAGTTCGACTGCCTCTCAATGATATAGGTGCCGCACTGCCGCGTCGCCTCGAATGCCGTTCTGACGGCCTTCCGACTCTTTCTCGGCATCTCTCCTCCAAGCCCTCGGCTTTTCCCTTTCTACCACTGCCTCGAAATCGCCATTGCCATTCTCGCAGGGTGGCTGGATATAGATTACACGCGATCATCCGCTCCTGCATATTTCAAGCTTCGCATATACATACCTGGCGCAATTAATTACCGAGCGGAAGATCCCCCCCTAGTTTATTCGGCGAACGTATCATTTCTACTTCTAGGGGGAACCTATGCTGTTATCCTCGAGAAGATAAGAGAGCGCGGAGGTATTCCGTAAGGAGTTGGGAAATGTTCCGGCATCGATTCTCGCGAGACAGTGCTGGCCTCGTTTTCCCGGGAAATGGAGGATGTGTGCTATACGTCATAGTTGATATCGGGGCTTCCGGCTCTTGAGCATATCTCTCGTGGCGAAGTGCGCCTGATGAAACGGAATGGCAAGCGGCTATTAAAGTAGGTTCGGTGTGCGGCGCTGGATTTTCTCGGGCGTGCTCGATGGATATGCGAACCCTTCCCTCGAATAAACCTGCTCGATTCCCTTGGTAATGGCTTGGCAGGCTGATCGAATTTCTCGGCGCCACTGTGTTTGACACCTTCCGGCGCGTAGACCTTTCTTTAGCTCGGCTCCGCCAGAAGAGGAGAGTGCGGAGCTCCTTGCGAAAGAGGCTGCCATCAGGAGGGTTGCACTCGGCGACTGCCTCGAGAAACTTAGGGGCCGGGGGGTGGGGGTGTGGGGGTGTGGGGGTGGGAATGCCGTGCCCTATCATGCGGCGGCGATATCGCGTTACTCGACTGGCCTTTGATCTCGCGACACTTACAATTTTCTCGACTGGCGATACACCCTTATTTCGCATCGCGCCACGCGAGTTCTAATGAGAGAGTGCGCCCTCGCCATACAGCCGGTGGCCCCGGCGGCCCCGGTGGCCCCGGTTGGCCCCGCGCTCTCCTGTCCCCGGCTCGTCGGGGCCACCGGTAATCACAAGGCTTGATGGCTCGTTCCTGCTGCTGTGTAACCCGCCACCCCCATCCTCACTGGCGACCACCTCATCCCTATCCGGTTGCCTTTCGCGCCCTGCTACTGCGATGACTGTGACGCTGACGTCTGACGCTATTATGCGCTATGCCAGCCCAACGGCACCCGCGCTCGCTCCTCGTATTTATCCCTCCCCTAGATACCAGCTCTCTCGCGCCAAGCCGCGCCAAGCCGCGTTAAATTCAAGTAACGAGATGAGCATCACTACAAATAGCGAGGCTAGTCGAACTCTGTCGCGGGGAATAAAGGTAAAGTGCGTACGCCTTGTACAGGGTGATACACTTGCCTTTTAATCAGGTGTGTTGGTATTATTGACCCTAACTCCATAATTTTAAGGTTCAATGATGAATTTTGCAAACCAAACGTTTTAATCACGAACTCAATTTTTTGGGTATTTTTGTTTTAAACCATTTAACCATAATACTATAAACTCATGGTTAGTAATACCGATATACCTGATTAAAAGGAAAGTGAATCACCCCGTACATCGAGCTTAGCCAGTTTCGTCCCTGGAGGATTCCAATTAACGCATCGCGAGGAATTAAGGGAGTATGTTTGGTGTTAATATTGGACTCGACAGCCGCGATGGAATTTCTATCACGATCTACTAATACACGCGCTGGCTATTCCCGAGGAGCTAAGAAGCGATTGCCACCGCACACACGTGTCGGCGCGGCATCGCTCGAAGCCTTGGTGCAAATACAATAACCCTTTATTTGTTCCCCTTTCCTCGGGGGGGCTGGCCGTGATTCAACAATACTCGACGTGTAGGCGGCAAACATCGAGTTCGACGGCGGACTATCCTCTCGCTGGCCGTGTACGCCGGGGCCACTCTCGGCCCCGGGCGATTTTCGCGAGATTCGCCCGCCGAGAATCCACCTACGAAAGGATCCGCCGATCAAGAGAGCCCTATAGCCGAATGAGATAGGTGAGAGGGAGAGAGGGTGGGCTATCGGGCGAGATAGGGAGACTGACACGCGGTGAGCTTGAGGAAACTTCAGAAGATCAGAGCAGAGAGCAGGCGAGCGAGGGAGACGGCCAGAGTGGAATGAGAACGTGAGAGATGTTGGACACAGGGCAAACACTTCAGGAGATTGCCGTTTCTGAGTTGCAACGCCGCCTGCCTCGGCCGCGGAAATCCTTACTTTCCCAGCGCGGCCCTCCCCCAAATCCCTAATCTTCCTCAAGGGCGCGGATTAATTCTCGGGACTTGTCACGTGCGCTCCTGATCTACGTCGATCGGAATCAGTGCTGCCGCGACGCCCGGCAAATAGCATGACCTGATTTTCCACCCTCTATCCCTCCGCAAATCTCCTGGCGCGCGGCGCGCACGCCCGAAGCCAATCCTCCAAAGTCCAAATCAAACGAAAGAATAGCCGCGAAGGGCTAATGGAAATGTGAGCGAGGGACCAACGAGTTAAAACTTCCATTCGATCTGGCCCGATTTAAACAGACCGAATCAGTATTCAGATCGGACTGGAGATCGTGACTGCGGAGTACTCGAGTTTGAGTACCGTAAGACTTCATTGCTGGAACTCGCCGCGAGGGCGGACACTCTTGATTCATACATTTTGCATGCCGGTGCATAGTAGCTTCGTCACTCCACGCTAGCCTGATTGGAGTTGACATTTTCATTACGGCGCGGCGGCCGAAGGTGGTATATGTATGTATGCGCGTATGTTGGAAAAAGCGGCTCTGAAGTCCGCCGCTCTCTAGAAGTTGGAGCTCGCTAGCGGAGCCGGAATGTTAAGAACTCGTTTGGCTGTACACATACACCACATTCTATATTCTTAGCTGGGCTGCTGATTCTGCGGTTCACGGACGGCCGGGGGAGGGTCCTGAAGGAGCAATTAAGCTTGAAGTGTTTCCTGCAAGGTGTGACTGGTAGGAACGAGTGGTCGGGAACGAGAACGCGCCGGCCACCTGACACGAGCGAGCCGACTTCTCCAGTCAAACGTCGGCAATTCGACTTTTATTCGAATAGGATACAATATATATTCGTCGGGTGCGTCTTCTTTTTCAGCGAGAATATCCCTCGTATAACTGTAACCTCGTTGCTACTTCGCTGCTGGCCAGCAGCGAAGAAACAATGAAAAGGGGCACGAACGCTCAGATAATTAAATGTAAAGTGCAAGGTCGCGCATTAGAGTGCGCCGCTGGTTGCAATAAAAAAGCGCCGCCGCCGCCGCCGCTCTTTTTGCAGCGCGTGGAGAGGAAGGAAATTTGGGGCTGGTGGAAACGTGAATTGCTTTCCTCTGGCTCTTCTCACATATTTTACGGGGGACGCGCTTCCTTCTCGCCATTGTGCGGCTCATTTCTACTGGCGGTGGGGTATCCAGTAATCGTGAGAAGTTCACCGTGCACTTGGCATTCGCTCAGTGCGAGTTGCTGAATTCCTCGAGGCGATGGTCACGTCGGATAATAAAGTGCAAGGGAAGAGTGGAGCCACTGGCTCCTCTCCCACTGGAGAGAGGAAAAAAGGGTACTGTGCTGCTCGACGCGGCACAGTAAGCATTTTAGTTCGCGGCCGTCGTCGCCTCTCTTGTCTCTGGCGGCGATGAGGTGCCTTCTTAATTGCGGGAATAATAATCGCTCGTGGAATTATAATCGCGGCTGCGGCTGAGGTGTCAGCCTGGCGGAGACTCTGCCTACGTGCCCGGCCAGAGAAGAAGCCGAAGCCGAGAGGTAGGTGTGCATCTCTCGAGAGCGAGGGTGCGAGAGAGAGAGAGAGAGAGTGGAAGAAAGGGAGAGAGGGAGAAAGAGAGAGGGCGAGCGTTCTGGCACAAAAGAGGGGAATTGAATTAAAATTTGACCTGTCATGCCTCGGATAAATCCGAATTAATTAAGCGGTTTCAGGCTAGAGTTTCGAGCGGTCCTTTTCCCCGTTTTTATTTTCCCTGGCTCCCTGACGAGAGGACTAGAGGAGACAGGAGCGGGTGAGAAGGGCGAGGAGGACGAGGAGGGCGAGGAGGGCGAGGAGGAGAGCCGAGGCGGTTCACTTGGATAGGACTTCGCAGGCGTGGGTACTCCTCCTTTTTTTCCACGTCGTGCTTTCTCGGTAACTCAAACGCGGGAGCCATTCGGTAGCTGATGGGTTAATTGAGAGGCGAACTAGCTCTCAGGCACAAAAGGGCTTTCACGGCCGAACGGGAACGTGATGTCGGATAATGCTTAGGGTTACACTTTCCTCAGTTTTGTTGCCTGATGTCGGAGGAGATCCTGTTTATTAAGCGATGCTACTCTCGGACTTCCAACCCGATAATTCCTATTTCTGCTTTTTGCCGCGCGCGCGCCTCGCTCGATTCTAAAGTGCTTCGGCTCCCAAGCCGCTCGGGCTTGCTTTCGCAGCCAGTCTGCGAAAACAATACAGCGGAGCGTGTCTTTTAAGATGACACAATGCCCAAAGCTGTAATAATAGCATGAATATTTCATCTCATCCTCCGGGATATTCAGGACTGGACCTCGTTCAAAGGGTCCAGCCTAGTTTCGACCTTTTGGGGTCAGCCGGCCCCGTTAATTGTCATCGAAGGTGTCGAAATCTCGTGTCCTTGAAACTGGTTCATCCGGCGAAATGTGGGTCCGAGTGTTCCTGCAGCTTGCGCAGCATCCGGTAATGAGTGGCCCCTGCATCAGGTTCCTGGACCAGTCTGTCTTTTGGCCACTGTTTTCTTTCGCTCTTTTTTTCATACCCTCTTATAGTGGACAGTGGTCAGCCCACTGGTTAAGTAACTGGTTCGTTAGAATGTTTATTTGCTTAGGACTCTTTTGTCAAGGCGTCGACTAATGTTATGACGACCTGTTACCGTCCCTCCGGTGCCTCCTCGCCCAATATGTACGATGAGCACTACCGCTCGTCTTTCAACTGCTCTGTTATTCAGCCTCCCAGCCCCACTCGTACATACAACCTACCCCCGAGCGTCCCAGGATTCCCACTTCATTTATCGACTTTCTCATGTTTTCGCTTACCTAAAAACCATGTTAAGCAAACCAAAATAGAAAGCATATTAGGAAAATCTGATGCGAGTGAAATTGCGGATGAAAAAAGCGTGACTTTGAATGAAAATCGATGGCTTCCGAGGGTTTTACCTTGATCCTAGTATAATGGAGGAGCTGTGCGTGGTGCATTAGCGTTCTAACCCCTTTGAGAAATTCTCCCCTCTCCTTATTGTGTCATTAGCCTGAATCATGTCTAAGTCTGGTATCACCGTACGTCCTTGCATTAGGATTCCGGATGAAGACGTCTCGAAGCGTGGAAATTTTCCTTTCATCAATTATATGGTGGACGTGCCGGACAGTAGCCGTTCATTAAAAGCGTATATACGAGGCTGGCGGTGGTTGCACGAAGAAAAATACGCTAACGATACCGCTGGTGAACGTGTTCTGAATACTGGGGGCCGCACACTCTCCTCTGTGGTCGTAATCCCCCCAGCGCCCGTTTCTTCGGCGAACCTGGCGTTAGAGAATAATGCAAAGTGTGGAGTCACTCTGCGGATGGTAGTCAGGTATCGCTTCTGCTTCTTATTTATATAAATGACCAGCGCATAACTCGCGAGCACCCGACGACCAAAGCGCGCTCGCATCCCTTCAATGCTGCGCGCTCTGCGCTGCGACCTCGTGTCCGTCCGATGATGATAAATTAATTGTAAGCCCGGACAAATGTTACGGTTAATTTCCAAGATTTCATTCGCGCAACGCTGCAGTCCCCCCGGCCTCCTTGCAACTGTCGAGTCTTCTATGTACTTCCCTTCACTCAAGTTCCACTCAAGTTCCACTCAAGTTCCTGGAGAGGTGTCCTCGCATTCCACATTGGGAAAACCGTAGGCCGCTGTCGGGCGGCCTCTATGTCTTTACCGGAGGCCGGCAACTGGTCGCTCGTACGTTTAAACGACGTGGCGGATGGATCGGTTATGGTGTTCATTGTTGACTCGTCACGGCTCTCGAGGGTTGGCATCCTCTCTGAAAGGACCACAACTTGTCACACGTCGGAGCCTCGTCGACTACCGCGCTTTAAATATTGGCACGTTCGATTCCGAGGGTATGGACCCCGGCCGATTGATTAGCAGTCCCCGTAATTATGTGAAACGAGCCGAGTCGCGCTACGCCCGCAGACCGTCTGTCGCTCGACCAATCATCGAGTCATGCTACTCAAGCCGCACCAGGATAATTACTATTTTCACTCCAATTACCAACGCACGCGACCACCGAAATCTAAGCCTCGCTGTCGCTTTTCGAGCGTAAATCGTCGTATTTCTCTTTTTGGCCCGATTCAACGGAATTCTTTCTCCTTGACTGTTATCGAGGAGCACCGGGGTTATATTCCGAGATACTATATCGTGTTGCTCGGGGCCCACGTACGCCTCACGTTTCCTTCCGCAGAGCTGCACGTCGGATTCGCCGCTCTTCATTGTGTGTATCCACCCCCGAAATAATAGGTCGCGTTCGGCCATCGAGCTTGGTTAACCCCATTTACTTTTCATTCAGCGAGGGGGCAAAGCGCCGGCGCTCCTTTTGCCGAAAACAGCCGCGTACGCATCCTCGCACTTGTAAATGCGAGCCATCTCTTCTTCACAGAGCTAACCATCCCCTTCCCCCGTATACATATGTACAAAGCCCTCTCTTTGAGATCCGTGGGGGTAAAATCTCCGGAGAATCGAAGAAGTCGAATGGTGGTCGGAGTGCGCGCGGTGGCGGGCAGCTACGACTCATGATCAAATCGATTGTAATCAGAGCCCATCGAAAATCATCCAGCGGTATCCGACTGGTGTGTGCCGGTAACCGATGAATATTAACCAGCAAACAGCGCGTTGCCTGGCTGCCGCCGCGCCGCAACGAACCGTAGCCCAGCCGGCTTGGCTCGGCTCGGCTTGGTTGCTTGCTTGCGGAGAGTGGACCGCGCGCTCCGGACTCCGGAGTAGAGCGAGTGCCAGAGTAGGAGGGTACATATTCATGACGTTAACGAGCCTCCGTCGAACGTTTAATTCCGCCAACCGCCTGAGTTGGGTTAGGGTAACTCGCTCAGCAAACACGAGCCCTAACTAACCGTGCATCTCCCAGTCCTGCCTTCTCTACCTACGCTCTCCTTCCTTCTCCCCCTCCCCTCCCCCTCTCACTCTCTCTCTCTCTTTCACCCTAACCCCTTTCTCTCTTTACCAGCGAGCGCAAGTCTCCACCTCGCCCGAACCCTACTGCCGCCCTGTTGTCCCCCCCCCTCCGCCCCCACCCCCCCTATTTGTCTTTCGAAGCCGCGAAAGAACAACTGGAAACCAGCGAGTGGCACAAGTGGCACGCCACTGTTTACCGCCCTCATGAATGCACCTATCACCAAACTCCCGTACACTTAATTGTCCGCCGCGCAAGCCGGCGCGGCACTCTCTACTCTGATTGTAACGCGATTGACGCGACAGTCTTGCGAGTACTCGCGTGTTCGGTTGGAGGCTCTGAATAAACCAGGCAATGCCGGGGAAGTCCTACCTTGTATCAGACGAACACCGAACACCACTCGCAAGCGGCTCATTCGTCATGCAGGAGTTGCAGCGGTGAAAAGCCGGTTGTTCTCGCGGCGAAAATCAAGCGCTCGCCAACTGCGCCGAGCGTCTCAGCTCGCGACGAGTGTCAATCATACTTGCACTCACGCGAGGGGATTCTTATTGATCAACTCTAGTAACGTGTCCGACGGATTTAAAGCTTTTTCAGAAACCTCGCCGAGTTTGTAATGGTGACACTCGATCCGATGCACCACTGCACCCATACGCCACCTGTCATTGGCTTTTGGTAAAATCGATATGGTCGATGCGATCGATAATTCATTTATTACTCGATGCGAATTCTCGTATTGCGATATTATAAATAGTTTAGTAGTTATTCCTAAGGGATTCCTCGATAATAAGAATGGCGCTTTCGAGCGAAAATAAAGTGAGCCAATTAATTAATGAATGAGCATGTGAACTCGCCTTATGGTGACGATACGACAACGATCTTACGCAACGCCAGCTTCGAATCGAAGATGGCGCCCGCGCGGGAACGAGCCTGGCGTGTTCGTGATGTGTGCACTTTTCTCTCACATTTATTGGGTGTTAATTAAGAAATGAGTACTTAATTATATCGCTGCGTGTGTGTTGTCGCCCCGAAGTCACGAAAGGCGTGCGTGCTGCTGACAACCACGGGAGCGAGCGGAACTTGTGAGATGATCGTGGCCGAGGGTGAGTGATTGTTTGCATGCTACTTATTGTTTCAAATCTATTTAACTGATTATTGACCTCCGACGATCTGCATCGATCAGCTTGCCACTGCATTCCGTGATGTCATTGAAAGTTCTGCCTTGAAACTTGAGTTTCGTGGTATGTTTACATTGGTTATGTTCGAGTGCACCTGACCCTATTGAAATTGATGGCTGTGAAGTATTTCTCTGTATTGTACGTGCTCGTCAGTTGTCTTGTCCATCAGGGGATTGCATTTTGATGATTGTCGAGCGTACATTGTCGAGAGCAACACATTCGAGAAACATTTCTGCGGTATTCGTGGTTGGGAATGTTCGTTTTGCCACATAGTTTGATTGTTGCGATAGTGCATGACTGCTTGCGTCCCATTGGCTTGTTTTGTCTGGCAGTACCCGATTCAATTTAGAATCAATAGTTGGGGTGTGAGAGATGCAGAAGTGACACTAAAGTGATATGAGTCACGGTTGGTCTGGCCAATTCCACTGTGGCTGTGTATAATTGTGAGGATTTGGAGATAGCGTCGGACAAGAAGACGCGCCAAGAATATTGGAAGAGGAGGTCCTCCGAGATTGAGGAGGATTCGAGCGTGCCGGTAGATCTGTAAGCCAAGTTCTCTGAGAACGTCTTACTTAAAGCACTGAAGTCCGGGACGAGGCCCCTCGGGTTAACGTGTTACAGGAGTGACTTGCGACTTGGTAATTTCATCCCCGACGCGGTGTGCGCCTGCCTTTCCCGTCCTTTTTTCATTCACGAGCCACTGCCTCCATCACTGTCGTCGTCGTGGTCGTCGTCGCCATCATCATCATCATAATCATCATACCATTCCAACGTCGATGTCGTCCCCGCTGTATTTGCACCTCTCATCCCGTAGGTATCAAGCGGCCGCGCGACACATGACGCTCCGATCTTACCTAGTGGAAAGAGGCGCACTCTTCTCTGTTTACTGGCAAACAATCCACTCGGTTGCAACCTCGGCAGCTAACTCCCATAAGTCCCATACGCATTCCTCGCCAGGTTTTCTCCGGCGCGCTGCCTCCGCCCAGCTTCTGCCACTCGGCGCGCACAGGATACACCGAGGGCGAGAGCGCGTACAGCCTTTTCCCACGTGACGAGAGGACTGCGCGCCACATTGTTCTGGGAATCATCGCTCGAGCAGATTACGCCCGACGGAATTTCGAGCCTTAAGAAGAGACGGCTGGACCTCACGGGAGATAAGGTAGCTGCCGGCCGAGGAACCACCGCTCTCTATGTATGTGCTAGGAGCTCTTTACGGATTATACATGTCGCGTTCTGATAAGAGTGGGCGTAGCCAGCAGGCAGCCACGAGATCGTGTAGCCCTGGTGGAACTGTTTTAATGCGGATCAGTGTTGTAACCGTGCAATGAGGGAGAGCCGCGTCGATATCTAGGATCCATTCTGACAGGCTGCCTTTTGTTTTACTTAGCTGGATGCTGATGATGAAGACGATGATGACCGAGGAGGTTCTCCCCGGGACTCAGCATCCCCCGTTAGAATATAATATGAGAAGAGAGTCCGCCGAGATCTCGTGGGCGTTTGTAGCTCGTGTTAGTGGCGCCAGAGATAATCCTCGCGATAGTTTCCCCTCTTCTTTCCCTCACGTCAATCAGGATTGGATTCGGTTTAGAGCTCTCTATGGCTGAACCCTCTGTATCAGAGGTGCTCAAATGGAATCCAATAGCCCGCTGCGCTCTCCTCGCCCGTGAAAACATCCCACTGGCGTTCTTTTAAAAATTCATCGAGATACACCCTATACCTTTCGGAACCCGGGTGAATCAACCTCCCGATACGAGGAAACTTCTCCGAGGGTGCGCATACTCTCTACTTTGACGGGAAGTTCCGAAGCGAGCATAGTTCCTCCGGCGAGGATATTGACTCCTGGCGTGAAGTTATTCCCCATTCGCGCTCGAAGCTCCGGCGCCGCTTCCTGCGAGAAAACTCGCATCGGAAAGCCGCCGTTCACTCTGAGCCGCGGGCTTACTTAATGGCTATTTAATTCCTAATCCATGCGCAGTGGCGGCAGCCGCGCGGTGCTTCGCCGACGGCGGTACTTTCCTGGTAATCTGCACAGGCCGCTGCCGTCTTCCTGGAAAACAGAAATACGCCAAAGACGCTCTAATCCAGCACATCTGGGATTCATGAATCCCTCTCTCTGACTCCTCGGCAACGCGCGTTTCGCGCCTCTCTCGCCTCCTTCTCAACCTCGCGCCCGGCTAGCAGCTCGCCGGGAGAAAGAGCGAGGGAGAGGGAGAGAAAGAGAAAGAGTGAGCGGCAGAGAGCACGAGCACTCCCTACTTGGCTACTCTACCCATTCACCGCGGCGCGGTTCCCACTCTTCTACTTTGTAGAGAGCTACTTCCATATTTACATGGGAGGTAGTCGCAAAAGCGAAGTTAGCGCGGCTAAGCTGATTTAAGCATTCGTTATTATAATTCTTGGAGAAGCGGCTCGCCGCCGCGCTTTCCTCGCCGCGGACCGCACTCAGAGCTCCCGCGGATGCAGCCCGGCTCTCTCCCTCGCCGCTAAAAGGCTACCACATCCGCTCGAGAGCTGCTCTTCGCCACCTCATCACGCCCCCGTGCATTTAATTCCCTTTACACTGTATCGCCGCGTGGAACACACTACGCTCTCCTTCTCCGAAACTAGTTTTATATCCATCCAGGTGACACGAGTCGATTGCGAGGGGCGCGTCGCGTCGCGTCGCGTCGCCCACCGAGCAGCTGAGAGCCGCGTGTGACACGACAATTAATGATTTCGAATGGCGCTCTGATGCCGCAACGGCAAACCTATAAGGCCAAAGGAAGTCCATAGTCCGTGATGATTTCTTGATGAATTCGGCCATTAGACAGTTTCGTAGTAATTAAGAGGACGGAGCGGTGGGAAGGTGGGAAGGTGGTTTGAGAGTCGCCTTCTACGGCGCTCGATCCGCATCTTGCAGGGCAGCGCGATAATTAAGTTCGGTCCTCTCATAGCACGCGCGAGCTCTATCTAGCCCGAGGTATCCATGTCTCGAGACACAGGGAGGTGGGCGAGTGCCGGTGCCCGGATCTCCTAACTTCAAAATCCATCGCGCGCAATTAATTTCCCCGGCATGGTCCCCTGGGCGAATTCGAGGCCGCGCGCGAGATCACTTGCCGTCCGTCCGTCCGTCCGTCGCTCGCTCGGTCCGTCCGTACTCTTAATTAATAACCGAGGCAGCTGCCCTCACGCTGACGTCATTACCAGCCTTTTTTTGCCTCTCCTCCTCATGCATCTCGTCCTTTTCTCCCCGGCGCTGGCCGTTCCCGCCAGTGAGATATCGCCGATATACATCACAAACGCCACCAACAGTGTGCTACGAGACGCTTAATGAAGCCGTACACCGGCGCGCTCTCGCCATATTAAAGCTAAGCTCGCCACCACCAGTGAAACGACCTGACGAGATGATCGTCCTCGGCTGGCTCCGACGATGAGGGAGCCCAGAGGAGGAGTAGGAGAATGGCTCGCGCTGTGAAATTCCCTAGACAAATGTCTCCCGGTGGAAGCCCCTTGCCAGTTGCCACCACCCCGCCTGTCCACTGGCTTTACCCACGCTCCCCCTTGCGTGGCATCGTCGCCGCTGCTGCCGTCGCCGCCGCTGAAAGAACTCATGGCGGCTGCTACCTGCGTGCCAACGCGTGGCTGTCGGGATGGGCTCCGCCGACTGCTGCTGGATGCACGGTAATGGCGATAATGATGATGGTGATAGAGGCGCTTTATGGCTCTTCAGAAAAACTGACGCTCGAGTGCGCGCGGAAACGCGCATCAAGTATAGGCCAAGCAGCGTGCTTAGAGGAGTTAAACTACCTGTCGCCCAGCCACCAGCCATACTTCATCGCTAAAGCCGCCTGACACCCACTTGATCGCAATGATCAACCTCTCACGTCCCTATCGCTCTTGAACCGATGAGAACCTGTGTGCATGGCAGAGTCTTTGCTCCCAGAGTACATACATACTAAATATCTTAGTTCCAGATGGAGTCCGCCGGTAGACATCTTTCGTGTCATCACCGGGGCAGAGATCGCGACGAAACATCCGTGTAGTACACTGGCGATTATTATCCCGACGTGATTGTTGATCGGCGAGGCAGAGTAAAAGGTGCGTGGAGTCTATCGCTAGATAATATTGGTGGATAAGGGGGGCAGTGCGTGCTGCTCCGAAATCAACGGGGTACGTGTATCTAAGATCCTCGCTCTGAGATAGAATGCCGTCGGTGTCGCACAAAAGTTAGAGGAGCCAGCTCTCGATAAAGAATGGCTGGTCGTTACGGTAAATGTCTTACTCGGAGCCCCGGACGAGCGAAGGAGACCACTGGGATAATGATATTATTACGGGCATCTTGATTCTCCCGGGCCACACTATCATCATACGTCAAGCGTTGTGCTCGCCCGGTGAATCCACGCTGTATTAACCGGCATACATATATTTCCTACGGGCGGCGTGTCCCGCTCTCGGGCCTGGCCGCTTGGCTTTTTGCCGCGCGGTTACAAAGTATGATGATCCTGCGGAGACGGACCTGATGAAATCATCAGGGCGCACCTGATCGCGCGCGCCTCGACTTAATATCGACTGCAGAGGGCCCGGCCGCCCTCCGACAGAACGAAACGCTGCCGTTTCTTCCCTCCAAATGAAGCAATTTCCTCCAAGCGACTTCTCCTCGCACTCCACTCAAACAACCAGAGACACTCACTTCTCTGATAGTCGTTGAAAACCTGGAAATCCTTGGACTCGCATCATTCTTTGTGTTGCTGGAAAAATAATCGAGTTGGGTAGGTTGGCCTGTGGATAGAATGGCGGACGGTGTGTGTATCAGCGGTGGATTCCGAGGAGGCAAGCTCCTATTAGTGCTCGGGAGACGACTGATGACTGGGAACGGGGTGGGTAGAGCAATTAATATGCCCTAAAGTGCTGGGATCTGCACTCTCGTTCACGCGAACTGGTAATTTGACTTATAAAAACGAGGGGGATGTTCTTGAAACTACACCTTGGAGGCTTAAGTACATGGACCGAGCGGCACGTGCTCCTCAAGCGCACCTTCTTGTTTACCCACTGTGTAATTACCTGCACGGAGTGCGTCGACCAAGTACCTGCTTGTAACCCGGCACCTAACACGACTGATGGCAAATGTGGGTCGTCTTGTCAATCAGCGCCTGTGTGTACTTTCGCCCCTCGCCCGTCTCGCCATAGATCTTGCCTAGTTTCTCTCGATACAGCTTCCACTAATACCGATATATCATTGATTCACTTCATTTTTTTGTTACTAATATTCGAGGCATACTCTCATTCCCCAGCACGAAGTTGGAACCTCTAATTAAAGGATCTGGATTAGCATTGCTTTGAGATCGATGAGAGCAATGTGTTAGACTCTCAATCATCGACGCATCCTTCCGATGGAGGATTGTCGAGGAGTATCTCGCCGATGGTTTTAGCGCCAGGAGAAAAGCGAAAGAAGCGACAAATTAACCAGTGGAGGCTGCGGCTTGACCCCGCTGCCCATCGGGGAATCAGAATACAAGAAGGACGCGTGAAGAGTGACGGAGATGAAACGAGAGAACGGTAGAGAGCCCTGGAGAAGAGATGAGGCGGACGTGGACCGCCGGTCCCAGCATCCTCTCTGATGAATTACTCTTCGACGATCAGTAGTTCCCAACTACCACATCCTTAACACCGGGAGAAACATCTTATACCATACGAAAATGGATTTATATCTGGCGCATATTTTCCATTTAATAATTCTCCAGATCCTCTCTACTTGAAGATTCGAAGCTGTATTTTTGGGAGGGTCTTGAACCGATAAAAATTCTTTCAAGAAAATCATGCTTTCTCGTTCGATGAATCGAGATGGTAGCCAATTGAATAATAATAATTTAATTTCAAAGGAGCCGGTTTATTGATGGCGAAGAGCTCTGGCGAGGTGCGGGAATCTCGCAGCATTGAGAACCACTCGGTGTTGCCGATCGAAATCACTGGAGATGTCAGTTATTCGTTTCTCCTTGGATAGTAGACTTTTCCCCGGCGGTCTTTTATCGCAGGTAGTGCCCGGAGCCACGCGGTGCAAGCGATTGCACGTCGACGTCAGAGTTGGCGTTCGTGTCCTCGGCGTCCTCTGCGCTCGCCGCTGGCGTACAATGAAACATGAAACTCTCCCGGGCTGCTCACCCCACCGGGGAGGAACTTGCCGATTAACTCATCTATCAGAGGCATTGTTGCCCTCAATGAGAGGATACCGGTCGCGTTTATTATGGGTATCGCGTTATTATACTAACCTACTCGCTTTTGTGCGGCGATATAAGTTTTCCGGTCGCCGACCCAACCATACTGGGCCCCCGAACCACTGCGGATGTTGGCTCACCCGTGATTTTTCTGGGTCGCGGGAGATCCATTAGCTGGCTACGTGATTCGCCCTGGCTTGCTACTCTCAAATACCTGCTACGATCCTTGCTCGGCGCATTCCCACTGATAATGCTTTCCATTGTATTTTTCGAGGCTTTCGATCTTCTAACTGTAT
The DNA here is from genome assembly GCA_963675795.1 of Crossocerus cetratus. Taxonomy (NCBI): domain Eukaryota; kingdom Metazoa; phylum Arthropoda; class Insecta; order Hymenoptera; family Crabronidae; genus Crossocerus; species Crossocerus cetratus. The sequence continues at coordinate 6,061,686 of OY776670.1, read as the reverse complement.
TGAGAATACTCGTGTCTGGGAAATATCAATCGGATCTCTGAATAATTTCACAATGCTTTTACTAAATATCTACTAACTAGTCTCAGCTATAATGATCAATCATTGGACCGAGTGTGCCCCTGCACATAGTCTGATCGTGTCGGCGTAAATCCTACCGGTTGATGCGCGAGTACCTTGTTAGGTTCTCCATCAGACGGCTGCGCGCAATTGCACGGGGTATTTCTTACTCGCTGCAATTTCATTAATCCTTGAGCAGTAGCAAGCGGATCTTATTGATCGGAGGATGGAAGGAGTTGGCGGCGGCGGCGGCGGCAGCGGCGCTATACCAATTATTTAAACGGATTGCGGATGTTGGCGGCGAGGCAGCGAGAGCCGAGGCGGTAGATCAATGCATCTCGGGGATTAGGATTCGCAATTTGCTTGATGATCTTTTCGAGCCGGAATCGAAGCTGCTTCGCGGCAGCGTCGGAGGGTGGAAAGTCCTTTCTCGATCGGTGACAAGAGCTGCCGAGATACAGTATACTCCTGGCGGATAAGTATCAAGTATACAGGTCGAGCAGATATAGCCGGCTGGTATCGACCGGCTAGCCAAGTTCAACAGCCAATCCTCGGCTGCGCGTTAAAACCACGCCCTTTATTTCGCGGTTGCATTAACCGTATCTCGCCGCTTGTGTTTAAGTCAAGTCGGGATACTTAGGTTTTTTCCATCCGGCCCCCGCGCCCACCTGAAAAAGGACCATCGGCCCGAGCTCTTATAAATCCGCGACTCACGCCCGGCGAATTAAGAAAAAAGGAAGGAACACGCCGGGGCCAAAAAGAAGGAGAAAGCGGAGAGCCGAGGGAAGAGGACGAGAGGAGGCGCTTTACCCGTAATCCCGTTTTTATCGCACCGAAGCTCGCAAGCTCATCACCTTTTCCTTTTCGCGTCCGCCGAGCGAAAGAAGCGTGTGTTTCTGAATAAACGATACGATCCCGTGAAATGTTAACTCAATCTCGTTCCTCGTTCCTCGTTCCTCGTTCTCGTGGCCGGCAGAGTGGAACTCATCATCCTCTCTTGACTCGATAACCAGAAACTCGGCGGCCCCTCGCGCCAACAAGAACAACAGGAGTGAAGCAAGAACAGGAGTGAATCTGTTTTGGAGACTGATTGGATCCATTTGCTCGGTAACCGGGAGGAATAATTACCGATTACGTGCCCGTATTCTAGTGTTACAAATCGCCCAACTCTCCACGAATTAGTTGGATTGGCGGCTGGCGCGCGCAGTTGGCGCGGAGCGGCCTTCCGAGAAAGATTCCTCTGTAACCGGAGTAATGAAATGATCGTCAAAGCCAAGCGGGACTAATCTTTCTATTAGGATCGATCTAAGAAGAGTCGAGTCGCATTCCAGCATCACGCGGCCAGGAAGCGGCAAGGTTCTCTACGGAGCGGGCGAGGGAAAATGAAAAAAATGTATCTCACGCGCGACAATAGAGATGCAAATTCGGCGCAATTCCGTGGCATTAAAACCCTCGTATTTATGTAAATAAGGAATTGGACAGGGGGCCGAGGGTGAATGGGAGGCGCAAAGGGTAGAGAGAACGAGCCGCAGGAGCAGGAGGAGCAGGAGGAGCAGGAGGAGCAGGAGGAGGCCGCGCTAAGGATATCGGCTGGTGGTGGTAGATGGTTCGTTTCGTACACGTCCAAGTGACGGTTCGAGGCGAAGGAAGAGAAAGCTCCCGTTAATGAGCTTCCTCACCCTCAAAGCTTTGAAAAGCTGGTTACATTCGTCTCAGTGGGCCTGGCCGAAGTGAGAAGGCGAGAGAGGGCTGTTCAATTCAAAGCTTCCAGGAAATTATACGTCTGTTACCCGTTCGATCGGGCCGAGCGCTCAAACTCGCCTCTAATAGCGGCAATAGCGTATTTTAATCTCGGCCGGCGTCCAAGTGCATTTGTCATTTCACTGCGGCTCGCTTAGAGGCTGCAATTTACACGCCAGATGATTCATTTACTCTGGTTTCACTCTTAATCCCTGAATTACAGACCACCCCACCTTCTCTCTCTCTCTCTCTCTCTCTCTCCCCGAGACCTTCGGCACATTGGCGAAGAGCGGCCGTCTCCAAGTTGGACCGAGAGTCGAAAAATGCGAAACTCCGCCGTGGCAGCGGCCGAAAGCTCGGGGGAAAAGTATGTAAGAAGGCCTAAACGAGACGGGTATGAAGGGACTTAGAAAAGTTGGCCGCTGCCTATACTTTGGGGAACTCCGGCTTGAGGTGTGGGAGTGAGAGAGAGAGAGAGAGAGAGAGAGAGAGAGCGGGACCGCGGGCCGCTGTATCATGAGGTGGAGAGAGCTGTCTCGGTTTTGGTGAGCGGCCCCCGACGGAAAAACGGGGCATTAGAAGGGCCATCTGGCCAGAAGGCACTTCGCCCGCCAAAGTGATTCTGGCCGGAACCGAGGAGTTTGGAGTTGGCCGCGCGCGATGCCGTCACGCCAATTTCTCTTGGGGGATGGTTACTTACAGTGTTGGCTTAAACAACATACTTAACCGGGCTACTTAGTACTCACGGGGGCGCAGACGTACCCCTTGCAATAATAACATTTCACCCCCTTTAATCCGCTGCCTGCTGTTAGTCCCCGGCTAAGTATCTGTCCTCCTCCTTCCATCCGTCCGTCCGCTCCCTCTCGCGTCGGCCACCTTCTCGCTCCCGGGCCCGGGGTCCAAATCAAAACACGGAAAAGCCGATGCAGTTTTGCGTAATACCCTCGTCACCAAGTTTCTCCCCGCGCTCTCGATCTCTTCTCTTGGCTCTAAAAGGAGCGAGCGGGGTTTGTCATTCAAACTCGCACGTATATCCCTGCTAATTGACTTTCCTTATACATACTACACGTACATATACGCGATAGCGTTGCTTGTCGAGGCAACTACGCTGGCTTATTGCAAAGTGCTAATTCGCCGAGAACTATTGCAGATTCCCGAGGCTTACGGCGATGCCGTCCAAGCATGGATGTGTGTGCGTGCGAGGACGACTAAGATAATGTACCATGAGTGAGCCGGGCCCGAATTCCCATATAAGTTCCATAGAGAGTTAGGAGATACCCCATCGGGCACAACATAAAGCCCATAGTGCTAAGCGGCTTACTACCTAGGAAGGGCAGTGACGCCTGACATATCCATATACCTAGGTTGAATACGTCACTTTCGAGACAGACAGTAACGTCTCCGTAGAAGCGTATACACACCATTCGTTCAGTCTACATATACACCTTCATTAATGCACTCGGGATAATCTGTATAATTAGATTCCAGCACCTTACGCGTTAAGGAAAAGCTCGAGCGTACAACGAACTTGCGAGAGGAGCTCATTCCAGATTGGCTAGGATCTTAATAAAAAGAAGAAAGGCGCCAGGCGTACTCCTTTAAACGGATTAGCCGATTGGCGCGCAGGACTATTTGCCGATGGTTGACACAGGCCGGCAAATATTATGATTTTCCCATGAAGTTAGAGCGAGCGGGCCCGTGCGAGTAAGCAGGGGTGACGCGTGACACACCCCCATTGAAATCGGGCGCGCGGGATATACTTAAATTAAACAGACGCTGGTGTCGCATTATCGCAGCGAATGGCAAGTTATATCTAACCTCTCATTAACCCCGTGTGAACCCCGGCGCTGGAAAGAGCCCGTGAAAGCGGACACGTAGCGATTTTCGGGGTCCAAGTTGGCGACGGGGCCGTTTATTACGGGGTTTCCTGGCCGAGCGGGTCACGCGAGACGTACTCGCTCATGTCATCAATAGAAACATGATCGAGAGGGTCCTGGACACTAATCGTGAAAGCGTATACACACAGAGACTCCCTTCCGCGCTGCCAGTAGCGCGCGTTAATCTGGAAATGGGGCAGAGAGCAGGAGAATGCGTGGAGCGCGGGCGGCGATGAAAATCTGATTAGTTTGTTTTCTTAGGCGGAAAGATCCTCGGGCGCGCGCAGCGGCCTCTCTGCCGGGAGGGAAATCGGCCCGACAGGTCTCGAGGCGACGACAGATTCGTTATTCTCCGGGAGCGTGTCGCTCCGCGTTTCATTCGCCGCAGTGCCCTCGCTCTCGTGGCCCGCAATCTCCACGGGACAATGCCGACGATTCCACGAGCCGTTTCATGGCTTTTCCCTTTTCTCGCGCACCCTTAAGCAGCTAAGAGCCCATGATCCGCCGACGGCGGCGACGACGGCGACGGCGGTCGCGTCACCGATGAGCACCGGAAGAAGAGATCGAAAATATAGAACGACGCTCAAGAGAGCAGGGTGAGTAGATGAGAGGCGAACCAGAGCGAACTAGAGGGAGGGAGAGAGAGCGGCGCGCAAAGCCTCGAAAACTTCTTACCGCAACAATGGCGAGTAGCGATTTTAAAAAGATCCTACGAAGATTTACCATCACTTTCACACCTCTCCATGGCACCCCAGTGCCGGGCTAAGACCTACAACAAATACCTGGTGGGCATCGTAATCTCACTAAGGCCTCCCATCGTGGGCTCCCGGCAGGCTCCCCATTATGAGTCTCGCGGCATTGTCACCGTGTCGAATCTGTCTACAAATAACCACTAGAGAAATGGTTACTCTGTCGATACTCTTCCTCCTTTTCTCCGTCCGTCTCTCTCCGTCCCTTGTTCGCCAACCCCTCGCTCGCCAGTTCGCCACCCTTGTTCATTCACTCTATCCCGCTCTCGTTTCCTCGCTGGCTTTTATCCTCTCGCTCTCCCGGCCTCGCTCTCCGCACTCTGCCGCCTCTTCCATCGACACCATCTATATCTCTCCCTAGCATCCCTCTCGCCCGCACTCATTTCGCCTCTCCGCCATTCAGAGTGGACTACATTATTTTGTTGTAAGGCCCCGACCACACCGCATTATCCTAAACATCTAAATCCGGACAGCTGGCCCCGGCCTCCAGGGTCTCTCAACCAGCGGCCCATTTCCAGCCCATTACCCGTCTGCTGCCCTATCACGGGCCCAGTCACAATTTTCGAGTCTACTCCGCCAGATATGTATTACGAGGTTTTGGCCAATTCAAACGTCTCGATTTATTCGGAATTAAAGGCGAGCATCGAGCAGAGCAAGCGCGCGCGAAGCACCGAGAAACTTTTAAACCACACGGTAATACTGCGGAGAGCACTGGAATCCATTACCAATGTTTAATGGAGTGTCGGGCAACTTTTTGCCGGCGCATTCGCCGGTCGGGCGAGCTCGGGCCGCGCGGTGCGGCGCGGCGCGCTGGTTATCGCAATCCATTAACCAATGCGTTATTGATAACGCGCCGCGCGCGGTTCAGGAAGCTTTCCATCGCAATTTCGCCCAGCAATCGGACCCTCGACATTAGCAGCAGCATCGAGCTGGAATATCCCGCCGGCAGCCATTCATCGCGCGCGCGTTCGCCGCTCTCGCGTGCATATGCTGGGGAATCGTTAGAAAAATATGGGAATCTCGTTCTGCCTGTTTGGAGCGCGGTGAGAACCACTTTCTAATGAATGTGCCGGAGGTGTCGGAGCAGCAACTGTCAAAACACGACTGGCGAGCCTGTGAGCGTGGCATCGGCCTCGAGTGCAACAGAGAGAGCGAGAGAGCGAGAGAGCGAGAGAGCGAGCGAGAGCCTGGCTGCTGGGAGAGCGAGAGAGGCTAGCTGGAGGAGGACAGTCCTTTTCACGCCATATTGGATGGCCGTATAGTCTGGCCGAATGCGGTGCACGGGCCCGATGTCTATCGATAATCGCAACAGCCATCCTTTCAGCCAACCGTACTAATTTCACTCCTCTCCCAGCGATCTCTTTCCAATCCGCCCTCGTGTACCAGTACAAATATCTACATGCATGTCTACCTACAACCCTCTCTCTCTCTCTCTCTCTCTAGAGTCTCGTGTGACGCGGACGTGGCTGGCATTGTTCGGTCGCGTGTTTGTTGCGTAACGGTTTCCGCACTTTCCGCTCGCCGCCGCTCTATCGATACTTATCGCCGAGAACAAAAACCATCTCGCCTTTTTTTCCTCTCTGTTCGCCGTCTGGCAGGCTGGCGGCGAGGAGCCGCAAATCCGTAACTCCTAGCCACCGAAGGCTCTTGTTACGGTGGCTCGAGCCTGCGCTTTATTCCCGGCCGATTGAGTTAAAGAGAGATGATTGCCGAGCGTATAGCGCGCGCGAGCGGGTAAAGTAGCGCTCGTTGATTCTTCTCCGCGTGCGAATCCACGAACGTATCTCGCGGCGGATTAATTGGATTTGGAGGGATAGTTGGCCGGTGAGCGCAGTGGCGGCCTCCGCTCGGAAAATGTCATTATACCGAGAGCGACGATTAGCCTTCTCCAAGTTGGCGGGAGCGAACGCCCCTCTGCCGCCGGAGGACCAGTTTCAATTGCGCCAAGTTCACCCGAGTAACTTTACAAGTCGGGCGGCCCGGCGGCGCCGAGCCTCCGTGCCGGCTGGCTGCGTGGTCGAGAGAGGAATCCACTCAGCTGTCGAGAAGTTTCGGCGCGGATCGAGTGGCGGGCACCGAAAGCCCCGCTAACGAGGAGAAGGAGGTTCGCGCGACGGAGGTGAACGCGGAGGGAAAAAGGTCCGGCTGTGTCGCGCAAGATGAAGGAAGGAGGCGCGCGTAGAGCTGTCGGGGCGGCGGTGCATGTGGGAAAGGAGGAAGGATGAGAGAGGAAGTGGTCTCGGGTGGAAGCATCGGGAGGCAGTGCGGTAGCACAGGGTGGAGTCACTCAGCCGAGTACCGCGAGGCGTGCGCCCTGGCTATATCGGCTTTTCACGGGAGTCTTGGTCGATGTTCCCGGTGTGTTCCTGGTTAACCCGCGGGATCGGTTACAAGGCTGGAAGCAGCCAGCCGATTGGTCCATTTTGTCAGCGACACCCGCCCACGCCTGGTTATCGCGCAACTACTTCATCTTCCACCCTGTCCACCCTCAATCCCCTCTCTCGCCACGGGCTTTCTCCCTCTATTCCTCCCTCGGTTCGCCCCTATCGGCTCGTCCTCCCTCGTCGCTCGTGTCGATAACCCTCTTTTCTTCTCCTCCCTCGCACGCGCTCTGCTCGCTCTCTGCCTGCCTGCCTGCCTGCGCCTCTCTCCCGCGTCGTCGCTCTGATCCCTCGCGTGTGCGCGCTTCGCGCACCAGAAGGGCTCGTCGAGCGGGTTGTCGCCGGGGGCGAAGAGGGATCAGGGGGAGGAGGAGGCTGCTTTGACCTTCGGGGGAAAAAAGAAGGTGGCCGTCCTTTCGAATGCGACTTGGAGATCGTTAACAGGGAGCCCGCGTGACTTTGCAAATTGCTTGGAGAGCAGGGCGTGTATGTGAGAGAGAGAGAGAGAGCAGGGAGGACCATCTCGCGCGCGCGGGGAGAGCCTCGGATTGTGGGAAGCTGGCATGGTCCCCCTCGCTGAATCGCCTCTTTCAATCGGCTCCTTCCAACTCGAATGTCCCTGCTTCGCACACTCGAATCTCACTGGCGCCGTTGACTTACCAGCCCTTCGCCTCCAAAAGGGGGAGGGGGGGCTGGTGCGTTTCTGTCGCCGGGACAGCAGCCTGCCAATTACTATATTCCGGCCAGCGCGCAAACGTTGCGCCAACTAGCCAGACTTACCAGGTTGTACACTCGAACAAGTGACAATTCCACGTGCCGTTGATAATGGCTCGAGTATGTACGACTCTCATGATTTTCCCACCACCGCGACTAACAGCCGGGCGCCGTGTCCGCGCCATGTAATTACACAGTCGCGCTAAATGACTGCATGAGGTAATGCCCCCGCATGCGCGGAAATTTCGTAGCCGTCGAAACACAATGTTCCGCACGGAATGGAGTACACAGTGAACGTCGGGGGCGCTCGGGACAGGGAGACGGATGGATCCAAGGGTGCAGGGACAGAGAAAGGGGGGGGGGGGCAGAGAGTCACACACAGAACACACACGGCACTTTTGTTGTAATGTCATAATAATCTGTTAATATATTTTCGCGTGGATGTATGTACAGGCGCAAATAATAATAATTAATAATATTATTAATAATATTAATAATAATGCTCCGGCTTTTTCCCTCGTTATATTTATATATGTATAGAGTTCCGTTGGTAATTAGCCTTCCTTTACGGTAAGGAGCGCCTATGTATACGTTGCGGCGGCGCGGGGGTCGGGGGGTGGGGGGCGGGGGGTTGTATTTATATATTTATACTGTAGACGGTAGTATGTTCATTATGTATAAGGGCCGATTATACAAGAATTGTCCGCTAATGAGTCTATCTACAAAGAGAGGGAAGTGCGCGCACACAGTCGCATGGTTTCTACCGTCTTGCTTAATAAAAATCGATCGGCGCCCGTCGATGGCCACGCTTGAGAACCGACCAAGCATTTACTCCCGGAGTGACGTCTCCTCCGGAGGATTCGCTCGATTAATGAAATTTACAAATTGCTAATCTCTACTTAGGCTAAAAGGAGAGAGGGAGGTTGGGTTTCGCCAAGTATCTTAAATTAGTTTGACCAGCGGCCTCGATCTCCCGGCCGATCCGATCTCGGCTTCTGCGTTCCTACTCCCCCATAAATGCTCTTGTGCGGTTTGGTTCTGTCGTTTTAGCCGAGCCGAGCGCGTTCGCTTCGTTGATTTCTAACGCAAAGTAGCCCCGGCCCAATTCAAATTCGATTCAACGGCCGCCGTTATTCTACTAGAACACCATTACTCCACTCCCATCCTAGTCGGCACACTCGCAAATTAATGAATGAAAGCATCGCCGCTAGATCACTGATTCTCGATACACGTCGCACTGGGTGTCTGGTCTGGCCCTTTCTCTCCTAGACTACCACGAATCACGCCCTCGCCAACTCGAACAACCAATAATCCTGGCGGGATATCGGGCAGCTCCCCAAGAACGTGGTTTTTAAAAGCATCCCCTATGTACACAGCGCAAAAACCTCCTCATGCAGCTCGCTCCGAATCGTTCTCGTTCTCGGTCTCGCGCGAGAGCGGCACTCGCGGCCACTGCCAACGACCGCCGCGCACCAATTGCAAGACTATTTACACACACACTCCCGCCGACACCCGGCCCCCTATTTGGATCTTGAGAAATTGCACTCGTCACACTGATTCCGTCAAGACGTGGAAGCCCGCGCAGGCGGAGGTCGCTTTTAAAAGGTTCCTTCCAGCCGCCTGAGAGACTCGCCAAGACACCGGCCTCACTCCAACAGTCCCCGCATTCCCCAACTTGGAAATTCAGGTCTGGCTCGACCTCTGCGCCGCCCGGCAAATATCTTCCGCGGCCTCTCCCGACGAGCCTAATGAAATCTGTCCTCTGCCGTCAGGAAAGCCGCGCTCTTTCCCACCTCTCGCGTCAATCGCTAAATGGCTTGAGAGGGCCATTTCTCCCTTTTCCGTGGGAAAAGAGTTGGGCGCGTATCGAACCCGCTGGCGGGGGCTCTCACAAGATTTCGAAGCGTTTCTCGAAGCCGTTGCGCCTGTCGCCTGGCGAAAGGTTCTTCCAGGGCTCAAAGGGCCGGCCACTGCCGGCTCCCCTCGTCTCGATTTCCGTAGAGTCCGCGGCCTTGTCGTATCACGCCGGCGAGAAAGGCCTGTGGATCTGCGGGGGTTTCGGATTGGGCGGTGGTGTCGCGACCCTGATCAAACCCTGACCTTGAGACTGGCCCTGCGGGGTTTGTTGACTGGTGGGCGGACTGCCTCGTGAGGAGGGTGTGTGGGGACTCGGGACCGCGACCCTCAATGGCCCCGTCACCGACAGATTCGTCGCCATTAGCGGTGGACTGTGCGCTTCCGAGAGGCTGTCCGACAGTCGCGAGATCCCGCCGTCGGACAATCGCGAGCCCTCCGATATCCTCGAGATCCCTTCCGGCAGTTGGTGTTGCGGGTGCGGATGATGGACCAGTCCTTCGTGGGGATGAAGCCTTGGCGGAGGCAAGCCCAAAGGATCCGGCAATCTGTAATTGCACAAATAATCCACTCCAATTAGCCGCTTTCCCAGAGAAACAACTTTTTCAGCCCCGGATTAAAACCCAAGAGATAGGTTATATTCTATCCCCCACCCCCACCCCCACCCCCTGGATGATCTGGATCGATTGAAGGAAGAGTGTTTACCTTGATCCCAAATCGCCTCGTGGTCCGACCGCCTGGAAGGGGCTGGTCTCGGTGAGCCTGAAGATGCCACCGCCAGCGATGTTCGGATGATTTTGTTGGGGGCTGTGCGGTCCAAAGCGGAAGCCAGCCGGCGGGAACTTGAAGGCCGTCGCGTGGCTGAATCGAAACTGCGATTGCGTGGGATCGAAGCGGAAGTTGAGCGAGGGTGGTGGCAGTGGACCAAGAGGTCCCAGAGGAACTGGCGAGGGTTGGTGGGTCGGTGGCGGCGTCGAGCTCGGCGATGGCGGCGACGTCCCTCCGAGGGAGATGTCGGAGTCGTCGGAATCGCTGCCACCGGGTCCCGGGCTCAGCGTGCGCCGTGCACTTCCGTTTCCATTGCCCGATTGCTGCTGCATTCTGAAACAGAGAGAGATACTTGGTCATTAGCTAAGCTCCCAGCCGCGCGCCTGTAAGCCACCTAATTCTAACCCATCCATCACAGCTCTGAGCCCCCAAGTTTCTCGATCGCATCTATCTCCGGGAAGAGCGCACACTCTCCACCGCACACCGCACACCGCAGCCAGTTCTATACTTGTAAGGGCCGATGGTGTCATTCGAGTGGCGATCGCTCGGGATCAATTACTAGCGGATGCATGATGCATATCGCGAGGGTTAACGAAGGAGGTCATTGCTTATTTGAGGCAAGTCGGTCAACCGTAGATAGTGCCGAGTGGCCGAGTGCGCGACGAGCAGACGCATGGAGAAAGAGCAATCGCGTCAATCGCGTCAATCGCGTCAATCGCGTAGGCGTGGATCGCGATGGGAATTCGTAATTCCTGTCTCGCTTTCGTACTTCATAGCTGGATGAACACCGGGCGCACTGGAAACACTTTGTTTCCAGTCATCGCCGCTCGCCGCGCTCGTAATTAATGAGCGCGCGAGCGGCTCTCGTCCTTCCCAGCTCGGAGGGAAGGATTCACGGGAGAGTAACGATCATTCCTCGACGACGGCCTCGGCATAAAGGAGGGGGATCCACCTCATTACTCGAGAGATTACGGCTAGATACAGAAAGGCAGGGCGCGCCAACTTCTCACGCGGCGAGGAGAGCAGGCCCTCCAGCCACCTCAACGCTCGCGCTCAAATGACTGATGGCGGTAATAGAATCGTACGGGATGTTTCGGCTCGCCGACAGCAAAGTATTGTTCAACGTGCCACCTACGAGAAATCCGCGGATATATCCTGGAACCCGAACAAAAAGGACCTCGCGCTACCGAGTGCGCTACCCAGAGCAGGCGCTGGGGGCGACGGGGCCATCTACACGAAATTCTATTACGCTCCACTTTAGCGTCGACTGCTAGCAATCTCGCAAATTGATCGCCGTCCGCGTCGCTGAAAGCGACAAGCCGAGACGAATAACTTGAGCAACTTTAATTCCGACCAAAGATCATTTTTCTCGAGTTCCGTCGAGGGCTCTTGGCGTACTAGGTCGATAGGAAAATCCCTTTGTATACTCGGTGGGTCGTGGACGTTCCCCTGGTGGCTGGAAAGACTTGTTTCCATTGGGGAAGAGGGAGCCGCTTGGTGGTCTTTCCAAGACAATAAGATGTTGCGGTGGCCTTAAAAGCTTCTTCATTGCAGATCGATTCTACGTGGCGGGCTCTCGAATCCTCCAGTATTTTCTTTGCTAATCGAGTTCCCAATTGGAACTGTTACCAAGGTAACGCCTCCAAAGATCCCAGAGAGGCTCTCGAAAGCCCAAGGATTCTCGGCAGCTGGATGCGACTTCCCAGAAGCTTTTTGCTTCGCCCGGCACTAATTACACGTATGGGTTTTAAGGTGGCGCGTAAGAGCAGGAATCTAGTTAGGCCGAGTACCAAGCGCATAGCAGTGCGAATGCCTTGATGAATTCGGGCGTGTCCGCGGTATCAAGAGCGACGAGTGTGCCTTTGTGCGGTGGGCCTGAATGCGATTTATTCGATTCTAATTCCCGGCGAAGACAGGGGATCAAGGAAGAAAGGGGGAAGAAAGGGGGGGGTGGGTGGGGGGTAAGGTGGGGTGGTCGGTAGTGGAACGTAATTCGAGGTGAACCACTCTCACGTGGACCTGTTTGAGGGACGCGTTGGACACGGTAATCGAACCCGTACCCCCTTCTCCTTTTCCTTTTCCTTTTCTCTTTCTCCGCTTCCCTCCGGGAGCCTCTTGTGCCTCCGCTTCTTCTTCCTCGTCCACTTCTTTTCCGTGGTGTCTCTACTTAGCGGGACGCAAGGCTCGTCGCGTTTTAATTATGCCCGGGAGACCGCCTCGCCTTTGTCTTGCTCCTTTCACGGGACACCCGCACGAGCGGGCGCACCGACTTATTATGTGCCAGCCTCCTCTCGTTTTGTTCCACTTAGGGGCCTCTGTGCCCCTCTCCGTGCGTGTGTGTGTGTGTCTGTGCCCGGCGATCGGCCCCCATTCAGGGGCCTTAATGCCCGGGGCATTAAAGTGCGAGCGCGGCCCCGAGAGAGCGGTGTCAATTTTTCGGCGTGAATGCGACCGGGGCCATTAATCTAATGTGATTCCTTGCGCGAATACCGGCAACTCTTCCTCTCGCCCCCGCCGCCGAAACACCTCCCCCGCCTCGCTCAACGAGACTTTGCTCCGGCGGGTGATCGGGTGCTCGGGTGATCGGACACGGGCGATGAGTGGCGAGTGGCGAGTAACGAGGTTCTCCCCGAAAACGAGACTAACGAGCGGGAACGGGGATTTTTGCCGGCGAAAGCGAGTTTTTGGCCGCGACCAAGTAATATATTCAGGGATGGCTCGGATTCGCGTGGCGAATCGGCCTCGGCCGGGCGGAACGAGGCCTCCGCCAAAACACAGGTGACGCGGTGCTTTCGGGGCAGCGGCGAGATGATTAAAAAAGAAATTCATCAGCGCGCCGAGGGAAAGTATCAGGTGCAGGAGGCGAGAGGCCGCGCCGACGAGGATGCGCCCCGCCGTTAAGTATTTATGCCGCATGACGAGTCACTTTTGTAATCCCTCATACGCCCCGGAGAGTATTATGCACGCGGCCAACCACGGGCCCCCTCAACCCGTGACGGAAGCTACTGTAATTACGCGCGCGAGATAGTCGCTCTCGCTTTCGGAGATCTCGATTCATCTCGCACGGGGAAAAACTACTCTTCTGCGAGCGGCCCTCTCAATTTACCGTGTAAATCGGCATCGACATTCTCTGCGCAGTTGTGTCTATCGCTTATTCTACTCTGTAGATGCAAAAGTCGAGGCCTGATCCACCCCTCGCGTCCGTAGTTTCTAGTATTGGAGGGGTGGTTGGGGTCAGTTGAAAAAACGATCGATTTCAACCTGATATCAAAGGCGGATCTGTCAAGGACGACTGAGAGAAAGCCGACGCGACGCGACGGCACGGCACGGCGGGGAGAGTGTGACGAGGGATATATCATTTTAAGAGAATCTACCCCGTGTCGGAGCAGGAGAGCGCGTGGATTTGGGTGCGTGGTACGCGAGCCGATCTCGCGTCTCCCTCACTCGGCGAGCGAGCCCCCGGCTGGCCCTGGATATTTCGGGCAACCCCGTGCCATGCTAAATACCCGCTCCGCACAATGGAGAACATATCATTCGAAAATCTGAGCCATGCCAAGGCTTCGACAAAAGGTAACTGGATACCGGGTACGAGGAGGAGACGGCATGTGAACAGAGGGCCCGCGATTTCAAGCGGCCTGGACCCCCCATCTCTCTCTGTCGCTCCTCTTTCGCCCCGTTCCTTCATCCCCTAGCTCTCGTTTCACTGCTTTTTTTCCTCGCTAGCTCATTTTTAATAGCCGCTAATAGAGACGTTAAAACGATACGGGCCCTCTTGCCCGACTCGGCCCCGATGCTCAGTTCTTTCTCTGCCAACCCTCTCCACCGGGCATCCTCGACATTGCCAGCCCGGCCCCCCCTGCATTCCACTTTGCTCCTCGCCGGGACCTCCACCCTCAAGTCCAACTTTCTAATTCTGCCAGAGGAGCCAAATCGGATATATAAAAAGCCCGAGGCAACCTAACCATCAACGCGCACTCGCGGTATCTCTTATCGAAATGGTCGCTCGGCCACGGAGACTAGCACCGGAAGCACAGAACGTTGGAAACAAAGGGGAGGGTTGCTTGCTACAACGAAGCCAGGCCGGTGCAACGAACGGAGTAGCACAGACAGGTAGTCCATGAATTGCAACATTTTAATCCGACCGCGGGATCGGGAAGTCTCTGCCGGTCTCTGCCGGTCTCTGCCGGTCGCCCCCTTGGCCTCGGCCCAGCAAACCGAAGAAAAGCGCAGCCACTTTTTTGTCGAGCCGAGAGCCCGAGAGGCCGAGAACCATCTTTCCATCCGACTGTCGCCGAGTCCCGAGAAACTGGACAAATGTTTGTTCGCGAACAAAGAGTATCCAATGACGCGCTCGGCTCACTTGTTCCGCCGCGCACTCCTCGAATCCCGATCTGTTTGTGGAGATTTTAAAGTGCGCGCCCCATGCGCCCACCCGACACCGATATCCACGTGCGCTTCTTCCTCCGGAGGCTTCGACTCTCTCTCTCTCGACGTACTCTTGGCTGCCGTTTGCCTTGGCGCGATCGCAGCCAGTAATGCTTCTCTCCTCGTTGATAATTAATCGCTGGTGATTACCGGCGACCAAAAACGGCTCGCAACCAGAATGATGCAGTGACAAGATTGCCTTCTCGAGGCTGTGTGTATACCTCTCGTGGGGCTTTGAGCCCGCCGGGAATTAATCTACTTATGAAATTTACACACACACACACACAGAGACGCAGGCGTACAGGCGCGAGCCAGGTGCCCTCGAAATCGTGGAGAGCAGAGAGTCGTAAGGGACATTCTTGCACAGCGGTGGAGCGAGGCTGCGCTCGTTCACCAGGCACGACAAACAATTTCCTACAGCAGCATAGACATTTCGAGTGTTTGCCGAGCCCCCTCCAAAGAGCCGCGTCTCTCTCTCTCTCTCTCTCTCTCGACTAGCTTGACCATTCCGTGGGAAAAATCTTTGGAAATGAAATCCTCTCGCCGCGCTGCCCCGCGCCTTACTAATCCCGTTGTTTTAGGCTGCCGGTCGATCCTAGGCCGGCGCTCCTGCTTGCTGCTCTCCAACGGGGGCGAAATTATCCTCGGCTAGTTAGTCGTGGAGCGCGCGCGCCCGACAGCAGAAGGAATCCGTACGGTGGAAATGCCCGCGGCGCTCAATGGCTCGGAGAAAAATGCCATGTCGCGCGCATCCGAGCGAGATAAACGGATAACTGTACCGGGAGATTGCAGGCTCGCTAGTATTTCGCTAGTTAGCGATATTAGCCGGGCGGGGCTGCTTGTCTTGTTCATGCCAATTATCAATCGACAGCTTAATCATCCAACAACTAATTAGCCAGAGAGAGAGAGAGAGAGAGAGAGCGGCTGCGTTAGTATTGGCGAGGAAAATTCGGTAGGCTTTCGGCGTGGCAGTACGTCGTCTGCGATTTGTGCTCCGAGGGATTTGAGGGATGAATGAATGCCGGGTTAACATGCTCGGCGCTAACACGATCTGGGCCTGCAGTGGCGTGGAGGTGCGCGCGAAGGCCACTTCTCGAGATCTCACTCGAAATATTTGCTTGGAATCTTTAAGCCGGCCGAGTTCTCAATGAGAATTCGGCGTCTCATTTAATTTAATGACCCGCGCTCTCGAGACGAGCTCCCGCCGCTGCTGCTCGGCGCACATACATCAGAAATCACTCGGTAAATAATTAATGTGTAATCAGAGCCCGTTTGTGTGCGGGAGTGAAAGGGACCAATGCTCGCCCGAGCCCGGAGAGAACTCATGAGGTAGCAAGGGCGCCATCCTGCCAACGCGAGAACGAAGGGTGTTTGCCAGCAAACACCGTCAAGGGCCTCTTAACGTGTCCCAAACGCGTGTGTGCAGGCTCCTTTTCGTCCAAGGATCTATTGTCGAGGGCGCCCGAGGACTTTTGGCGAATGTCCTTGTTTGTACCTTGTAAATGGGACACAAAAATTGAAAGATTCGACGCTGGGGAGAACGCGGGGAGTCGGCCCAGTGGTGCGACTTCAATTCAACAATGACAATTCATTCTGCCTCAGCTCCGTGATACAAACAAGCCTGATAAATATCTTTGTTACGAATCCCATAAACCTACACTCCAACTCACCCACAACTTCCCATCTTCCCAATGAAATACAGACGCAATTTTAAGAGTAGCCGCAGACCTTTAAGACTAGAATGAAGAATCTTGGAGCAAGTGAAGTGAGTCAGTTATATTGGCGCGGATGATTGGGGGGCATGGAAGCTCCGGCGATTGCAGGACAATCAAAGCCTCTCAATTATCGCATGACGAGAAAGAGAGGAACCTCAATGGCATCCGATTGAGGCACGCGCCGTCGCTTAGAGGCTCTCGGAGGTTCGAGGGCCCTCGAATTGATTCGAGTCCCGTGGCACACTTCGGGGCAAATTAAGTTTCGCTTCTGAAATATGCCCCACCCTCACTGCCGCCGCCCATCCTCATTTCTTCTGCCTCGAGCTGTCTTTACGCCTCGTTTCTTTGGCCGCCGCGAGCTTTCTTCGAGCGACCTTCACGTCCCGCCAGGAATTACACGGGGCCCCGATTGTTTCGAAAACTCGGGGGGAACCGAGAGAGGGCGGGGGCTGAAATGGAGGCAGCAAGAACTAGGAGCGAAAGGCGAACCCCCAGCCGAACTCTCCGTCTCGCGCAGTCAAGACGACAAAGACCATTCCAGCGAAACTCTTTCTAATGGCATCGAAGCCATTCACGAAGAATGAATGAAGGCGAATCTGCTTCTTGTTACGTGGTGGCCGAGGGGGGAAGCGAGCGTAACATAAGGAGTCCCGTGGGGCAGTACAGTGCACCGGGCGGGCCCACAGGCGAAGAGGGCACGGGAGCAAAAGGAAGAAGCAGCCCCCGGTGTAGCCTCTCGTTTGCAGCGGCGCACGCTCAATTAACCATTTTCAGGGAAAAAATTCGCCGGCCAAATTCTGCGCGACAGCCCGTGAAGTCCGCGGCTCGTGTTCACCGCGAGCCAACCGAGCTGGATGACGAGGGAGTGTACCGGGGCCGAGGGGGCGAGAGAGAAGGAGGGAGAGAGGACACCGAGGACGAAGAGTGTGTATACGTAGCGGCGATCGAGAGCCGAACGGCAGGAGAATCGGGGCTGGGGTAGAACAAGATCGTGCGTCGAACGAGGCGAAAAAAGCGAAAGTAAGGGAGGACCATTGAGGTAACCCTGTATCGTTTTTCAAAGAGGCCCGTTTAGTCCTCTCTTCCTACTCTATCTTTCCTCCTGCGCCGCATCTTCGCTATATCGTCCCCGACTTTTCTTCCTTCCTTCACTGCAGAGAGTTAGGGCCCTCGATCCTCCTCCTCCTCCTCCTCCTCCTCCTCCTCCTCTTCCACCTCCGCCTCCGCCTCCGCCTCGTACCTTCTCTTCCGCTGGTGCCTTTTTGTCTCCTCGCTCGCGAAGATCGTACTGCACGCTTGGGTGTAAGATTTCACGTATATACTGCGCGGGATGGATCAGATTGGCCTGGCCTTAAGCCGTCGCAAATTACCCCGTAAGCCTTTTAGTCGCCGTGTGTATTTTGCTGGCTGTGTACCCTAAACCCCCTGGTCTACCCACCTCGAGCCCTATCCTTCCTATCCCGGCCTCACTCTCCTCTCATCTCCCTTTCGCCCCCGCCGCCGTTGCCGCCGCCGCCGCCACAGTGAACCTCTTCACCGCGCCCTGCCCGTTATTATTTTGTTGTTCCGTAATATCCTCGAAACCCCCGTGGGGCTTTGCCAAGCCACTCTAAAGGGAATCTAACTCGGCCCCGTGGCCTGGGGTACATTACAGAAATAGTTTCGAACGGTGAGCATTATCAAACGGCTCTGCGAGCGCCGAGCGGCCCGCCACGATATGATTACAGCTAAGAAACTTCCAAATTGAATTTTCCTCTTCCAGTCGATATCAAAGGAGGGCCAGATACTTGGCTATTTTCGGATCGACCCGTTCGACGGCCTATTCACAGGAGTACTCGATTCCCTCTGACCTTCATTTCCAGCCGAGTGAAATCTGTTTTCAAATCTAACAGCTGCTATCCCGAGTTCTTTCGATCGAGTTTTACTCTTTAAGCCGTCGCGTCGAGCGATATCGCAGATCGCAGCATCAAAAGACGAGAGGAAGAGAGAGTGGTTGTGCCCCCGGGGTGTGGGCGTAAAAATTTAACGCAATTCCAAGTGATTACCGCGGCCCGCTCTGTGATACACCCCCTTATAGATCCACCCCTTGATTGGCTTACATTGTCGATGCTTAACTGTTTCATGCACCAGTGACCGACTAGGGGGATATCATTGCGTCCGATAGGGGTAACGTTTTCATAGCCCCGGGGCCCGAGAGCGCGCTTCTCATTGTCAAGATTCAAATGTAAAAATCAGCCGGCAGACAGTGCTCGAGCGATATTCGCTCGAGCAAACCCCGCCGTATTACTTTCCGCATCGGCCATTGTATCAGAGTCCAATTTCCCGGCTTAATGGCGGCATAATACCTGCACGAGTGGATGTGTATC
The DNA here is from genome assembly GCA_963675795.1 of Crossocerus cetratus. Taxonomy (NCBI): domain Eukaryota; kingdom Metazoa; phylum Arthropoda; class Insecta; order Hymenoptera; family Crabronidae; genus Crossocerus; species Crossocerus cetratus. Next base: position 6,043,040 of record OY776670.1, on the reverse strand, counting down.
GCTCGACGGGAATAATTCCGCGGGCGACTCGAGATTGCGGCCGAGAGAGAGAGAGAGGGAGGAGAGAGAGGAGAGAGATCTCTCCTGGTGGCGCGTTCGCGCGACAAAGAATTCACCGAGGTCATTCGACACCCTGTGCCTCCTCTGCCGACATAATACGCACGCTGTAGGTGCGTGGCTCCGTGCACGGGCACACACGGCCGAGAGGTCTTATGCGCGTCAAATATACGCGTCGTGTCCACCGTGTCGAAGATACCATCTCATTCAAGGATCAGGATCAGGACTGCAGTGTTGCATTACATCACCGGTTACGGTTATCCCTTAATATACCGGGTGTTCGCTTAACGAGACGACAAACGAGCGTCGCGTTACAGGAGGGAATTCCGCCTCGGCCCCTGCCGCTAAGAGCAGACCTCCTCTCGCCCGAGAGCCAGACTGCTGCGAGAATACAGCATAGCTTGCTAGAGCCCAGCTATGCCAGATTAATACTTTAATCAGACACATCGTTGCGCACCCGCGTTCCGCGGAGCGATTCAATCATTCAAACATCCGTCCGACAGTTACGCCATATCGGCTGCATTACAAATCTAACTGCTAATTGATTATTACTCGATAGCCGATCGAGCATGCGCCGCCAGCGTGGTTAATCACTGGCCGACTCCTCTGCTCCGCTGTATGAACCTCTCGAATCATGCGCCGGTTATTCATTAATCTCGCCGATATATGTATGTAGAGCCAGTATATTTCTCCCGATCGCTGACAAAAGGCAGCCAGCACCATTTGCATACTGATTGATCCACGTTGGCCTGGTCCTCTGGCAGGTTCGTTCTCGCAGGGACGGCGGGAAGAAGCTCAAGGGAGGAGGAGGAGGAGATTGGCGGTATCGCATGGTATCGCGCGTAAATGCCTCTGTCGCAAGATTTACTACGTCTGATTAAGCAATTAAGCCGCGGCTGGAGCGGCTCGCGAACTTTTTGCTGCCGTTCCCTTCCTCGTTACCAGCTGCACGATTCAATGCACCGCTCTATCAAACTCGGCGGGCCCCGACGCCGCGCCCCGTCGCCCCGGTCGCCCCGGTCGGCCCGGACTTGCTCTCCGCCGTCGCCGTGGCTAGAGGCCGAGACCGGCCGGGTTCATTCTCCGGAGGAAGAGACGTCAGAAATCTCGTCACGCTATAGCCCCGGCGCGCTAATTGTCGCTATAATCTACGCGGCGAGACCGAAATTCCAGGTTGTTAGAGGCTAACGATTGCTCGCTGACGAGAGAGCCTCGGCGACGAGTGGGGTGGGCGAGGAGGGTCGCAGCGCGGCGCGGAGGAAAGAGAAAGGGGCGAGCGGCACTGAAGGGGGGGGCGTTAATTACAGCGGCTAATAACGCGAAGCTGCGAGTCTACGAGTGGAGCCGAGTGCCGCTTTTATTAATAGAGAGGAGCACACGGCTCCCTCGAAAAATGATGAAGACATCCATTTCGAATGGCGCGCGATCCGGCAGCTTTGTTGCCGCTAATAGTCGCGGCCGACGGAACAAGCTGCGCGCACACAGTGGGCGCGCACAGTGCGCCGGGGTCGAGGCCGGCGGAGAAAAAATCTCAATGCGAATCCGGGCTTTACGGTACTCTCGACTAATTGTTTAATCAGCGCGCTCGCCGAGGATTGAAAGCGGGAGACGGGAAGAAAGAAGCGGCCGGAGAGGAGCCGCGTCGGGAAAGAATCCGTTTAGCTAATTCCTGCCGGGCCAGACACGCGGCGGCAACGACGACAGCGGCGGCGGCGACGAGGAGGATGAAGGCGGCTGCTGGCCCCACGGCGTCGGCTGTTGATTCATTTTATTAATTTTTCTCATTCCCCGACGATAACTCGATCCACGGAGTCTCCAAGGCAGAAGCGTCCTCGGCGCTGAATTAAAATTATTACCGGGAGCCAACCCCCAGAAAACGCCCCCTTTCTCCGTGGCAACGTCTTCTCCTCGACGACTCGGTGACAATAATAAGATTGTCTTTCTTTATCGTTCCTGCGCGGAGGACTCGCATCCTTCTTACCTCCTTTAAAGTTGCCAGCGTCCTTTTTCTATAGATGGGAGGGATCGAGTGTCATTGGCGGGAGAGTGTGTTAAGGTCGACCGGTCTCGGGGGAGTAAAGGTGGCCGAGCGGAAAAATTAAACGCATTCGCGTGATATGTCTCGCTCGACGCGAGGGTGGACCGTGCAGGAGAGTGCGAATCAATTTCTGACATGACGCGCGAGCCCGCGCGCGTGTCCGTGTAAACCAATTTCAGGCAATTTCGCGTCAAGAATAGCCTCTTCAACAATCAATTGACCCACGCGAGGACCTTTCCAATTTTAACCGATCTCGAGAAGACTTCTTCGGGGAGAGTCGACTCTCGCCCGACTCTCGCCCGACTCTCGCCCGACCACCACCGCCGCCTCGCCGATTCTTCCTGCCCCTTCGCTTAAACGATCATCGAGCCGCGCACAGGATTAGATTCCCCCGAATCTCCTTGACCGAAAGCCCTTTCGCGTCCACCTTTTACAACCTCTATCTATCTCTTTCTCGTCGAATTTAGGGTAGTAACAATTTCTATTTGCATTCTAAATGCTCGCTTCTATTAGTCTCTTGTTGAGTCCGCGGGATTATTGTCCCGATTGTTTCCTTTGGTCGGGCGAGCGAGTGGTGGGTCTCGTGTTTCCAGGCTTTCTCGAGGAAATGGAAGCTCCTCGCCTTGGTATTCCTGGGGGAATTGGCGGGGCCTTGGCGCAATTTTATCGGCGCAGTACTTTCACGCTGGCTGACGGGGCCGTGCGCTCGCGTGTCCTCGACGAGTGAAATTAGCGAATCTCTAGTCCCCCGGGGCGTCGGAATATGCCTCGTCCACGGGGGTGGTTCGCCCCGCTCGATGGGCTAACGCTCGCTTTCCAGCCCCACGGCACGCTTGATATTCCTTCCACTCCCCTTTTCAATGTTCCGATTTCTTCGAGTGTCAAATTCGATAAGGCCGCTTGCACAAATTTCCCCGCCGCCACGGACCCCGGCCACTTCAATATACTAGCTGGCTTTCTCGCCGAGTAATCCTCGCAACTCGGAGAAAAGAAAAACTCGGTATCCTGTGTATCTCGAGTTTCTCCAAGGCGCGAGCGATCGAGGAAGCACGCATGCACACGCACCATAATCCCCGTGAATTACATCTGCCTGCGAGCTCTCTTTCGCTCGCGCCTAAGGCGCCCGCCGGTAGAAAGTCAAAATCCCAGTCGGACGCGAGCGATATCGCATTTCCCACGTCTCCAACGAGAGAAAAGGAGAGAAATACATAGGACAATCTACATACCGCGAGGTGGGCGGACTTGGGTAGCGTCCGACGAGAAATTAAAGTGCAATTTCTCAAAGTGTCGCGGACTAACAGTAATTTCCGCGACACGCGTAAGAGAATCACCGGCTAACTTCCCGGGGCGAGATAATGGCGATGAGAGAGCGAGAGAGAGAGAGAGCGAGAGAGGACGAGGAAGAATGGGAGAGGGCAAGAGGGCGCGAGGCCGAGAGGGGAGGGCCAGCCGTTTGATTGCATGATGAACGAGTCCGGCGGGGCGAAATTTGGAAATTAATCTCCGCGTGCCATCAATCTCCGGCCTTTTTCGAAAGGTGGGGCCCGCGATTACACGAAGATTTCACGAGTTACAGGATGACGCGCGCAGTCGCTACACTTTTTGCGGAGATTACACTTTCGGCGGAGCGAGCGGCTGCCGTGCGAGAACCGCTGCACTCTGCCAGCGTCAGCTTTTTCGTCGACATACGTTCCTTCGAGCCACCGAGCCACCATCCCCATACACACGCGCGTGTACGCCGCTCGGCCGTCCAAGCACGTGCGAAACACACGCTCGTATGCAGATTCTATCTGGCAGGGTGTTTACGGCGGAAAGGGCTGCCGGCCATCAAGAAAAGAGGAGCGAGCCCAAAGCCACGGGCCACTTTGTACGTCGCTAGGTAATTAGCCCGTTATCTCGGCCATCCGCTCCCGATTAATTTCAGGCCTTAACATACGCGCCGATCTGCTACATACGTATAGTCTGCACGCGTGTCGCGCGAGCGTATGTAGCCACGGGACGACATGACGCGGCACTAATCCCGAGCCTTCTCTCGGACAATACCGAGCGAGCCCAGCAAGAAGCGCCAGTTTCTTCAAACCGCAAGCGAGAGTGGAACAACTCTGAGCGAGCAGCAAAATCAATAGGCAGCCTCGCGGCAAAGTTAATCGTTGTAAGCGATACAGCCGAGTCCACTATGTGTGTCTTTCTCCGGCGTTTAACTGCCAGGCGTCCGATTTTTTTCCGATTTTGTAATGTAGCCGGCCGTGCAACCGGTTTTCTCTCGCACTTAGAAAGTCCGCCGTTTTTTTCGATAGCCGGCAACGATACCGGCGATCGATCGCGCGATAACCTGCCGCGAGCGGAGTTAAAACGAGCGGGTAGCAGTGCAGGACTCTCCGCGCTAGCACTTTTCGAATTCCGTTTTTAATGAAACATAGCGCACTACCGGAGATCGATATGCTTTCGGCGGCGACTAATACTTTATCCTTTTTCCAATCGAACCCATAGTGGAAAGTCAGCTCTCCGGCGCGCCGCGGCTGGCTTTAAAAAGACTGCTCTCCAGTGCAAGCTTCCCATGCGAGCGGCCGATAAATCACATCGCATTAGAGCGGTCAATCACTGCTATCGGGTGGCCGGGCGTTGGGAAAAAATCGCGCGAGCTGCACGATCACTATTTTTGTCACGCCCTCGTAATTATAGAGGCGAGCCATTAGGGAAATGCCGGCCCCTTGTTTCGCGGGCGGCGCAGTAATGTCAACGGGAAGCGGAGAGGAGCGAGGAGAGACCGAGAGACATTAGAGAGAGGCTGTAGTTGTAACGCGGCGTGGCGTCGTCGTCCATGTGGCCGCGCGTCCCGCGCGTCGGTGGCTGGCGTGGCGCGAGTGGCGCGACTCGGCCATTTCCTCGTGTATCCGCAATCAGCCGACTATTACGTAAAGCGTCGCTCAATGCGCGCCTCGATTACATTTTTTCTTCCGGCCGGCGTTTCAATATCGCCGGTACATTATTGTCACCTCTGCATTTCCGCAGTACATAATTAGGACGTTGGCCTCAGCGCGACGCTCTAACGTGTAACAGCATCGTTCCACCTTGGCCGAGCTACCACTGGCCAGAGCGTGCACGTGCGCTCCCACTTTTGCCTAACACCCCGCACGATAATTACTGGCTATCGCGCATTGTCCTCCTTTTACTCGTCCGCCGCTTTATTAACAGATCTCCTGTTATGTTCGTCCACGTGTCATCGCTATTGATTTCAGCTCACGCTCCGCTCACTTTATTGGGTTACTGTGGTTGGAGCCCTGATGGATGAGGTGCGCGCCGCAGTGAGAAAAGTTTGAAGAATACTTTTGGTAGTTGGAGGCTCGGGTGAGGAAACCGTCGAGGTATACGGTAGTCCGGAGGCGTTTATACTCTTGGGGGAGAGGCTCGCTCTCGGACAGGCTATCCAGGATGACGTCGGAAAGGGGCATCTCTATTTAGGCGTGCGCCAGATAGCTAGCCGGCCCAAGAAAAGTCCATTCGACAAAACGATCAAACCGGTTTAGAGCGATCCCGCTGGATTAATAGAACTTTTTCTCCCGAGCGAGCACACACACACACACACACACGCACACGAGGGAGAGCGGTGAGATTTATGAGCCGCCGCTGGTCTTTAGAGTCATCGCGTGTTAGTCAGACACCCGCCGCAAAATCTCCTATCCTCACTCCCCCACTCACTTCTCTTCAATCCGAGATTACAATTCCTCGCGATAAGCATCCACGGGGAGTCGGGGAGGCGATGCACTTCCCGACACCAAAGGTGCACGGATGCGCGCGCGCTCGCTCGTGCAGAGTAAGTGAATGGCAGTGGCAAGGGAGCAAGGGAGCGCTATCGCGCGGACGGATCTCAAAAAGCACGCTTTTCTCCTGTAAATTAGAGGCCCGCGGCTATTTTCGACGGCGGATGTGACGCTGCAGCCTTCGGAAGTGGCCCTTTTTGTCGGAGCGACGGCCGCGGGGCGCGGGCTGACCGTCCGCCGGGCGCCCGGCCACTTAATAGCAGTATGCTGCCCTTTCGCTCGTTTGCGGTCGAGAGATGCCGGCCAGCGGAGGAGAGGCCCCGTTCCCGGCGCCGCTTTCCGCCAAAGTCAATTCTCCACTCACGTCACTCCGCGAAACCTTTCATGCCGCTTTCCAAATCAAACCCTCGAATAAACTCTTCGCCTCCCACCCCTCTCCCCCCTTACCGATGATACTCTCACGCCGCATTTTGCAACGAGATATTTAATTACAGTCCACGCGTCGATTAAAGTCATTCGGCGGAGCCCTGCCTCGTTGAGAGACCAGTTCTCCTTCCGCACCGCGTACGACAAGTATTGCTGCCAACGAAGAAAGCAAGAGAGAGAGAGAGAGAGAGAAAGAGGCGAGTGATAAAAAAAGCCAGCCGAATAATGACCTTCTCTTTGAACGATAATGATCCCTCCCGATAATTCGAAGCGCGTATAAGAAGGAGCAGCTCGCTCGAAAGGCTATAATGATCGTGTAACGAAATACGAGCATCGGCTGTCTCTTCCTCCTTCTCTTTTCCTCCTGCTGCATCCGCCGTGCTAAACAGCACTACTGTACGCCTTCGATCCTCTCCCTCTATCATTCGGGATACACACCTTGAAAGCCAGCGAATGAGATGGCGATTTCTTGGCGTAGCCGCCAGGACGACTGGGCCGAGGAGCCGTCGACGAAAAGAACCAAGTTGGCAACGCGGATTACTGGCGAGGGCCTCGTTAGCCAGCCCCCCGACCAACCAAAGCCCCGTGTCCCGTCTAATTAATTGTAAAAGCAGATTGACTCGCTGCCTCTTCCAACCGGCCAATGACAGTCTGATCTAGCAAATTATACCGTTTATCGGACTCGGCTCTAACACCACTAGTCGCGCGTCCGACCTTTCCATTTAATCAACCACCTTTCTAACTTCAAATCACTGCATTCCAGCGCGATCTTCCTCTCGGCCAAATATCCAACCGGCAGAACGCCACGGAGGATTTCAGCAATTGCGTAGAGCCGTAGAGCCGTAGAACCAGGAGGAGGAAGTGTCCAAGCGTAGGAAGCAGCTGCCGGACGCGTCTGGCCAGTCACCGTCCCTTTCTACTTGGACGCCGCGTGTCATCGGCGATTTCTCGCGACGCGACGAGACTCTTGGTGCGCGCGGACTTCTTGCGCCGGGCGACGTTATTCCCCGGGGAAAAAGCAGCGGATCGAGCCGAGCCGTCCACCGAGCTAGGACTTTAGTTCCGAGCATCTATCTCGGTGGCCTGCTCGAGTGTAATCTGGTGGCTCGCAGCAGGGGGAAGCCCTTATCGAGGCATTGACAGTATGTGCTCGCGGGGATGATCGAGCGAGCCTCAGCGAGCGCTCATGTGCCGGGCAAAATCACAGATTGACTCGTCGCAGCCGTTTCCGCGAGAATCTCACCGCGACGCGCGTTTTCTCTCCCGGTGAGTCGCGCGTCCGACTTCTTTGTACGAGCATGACTCCGCAAACAGATGCGCCCGGGCCCCGTCGACGGCCAACATTTCTCCTCGCCCGTACTGTTCGCGCGTCGCTGCTTATTCCAAGAGCTGCTAATGCCTGCCTCGAGAGTTCTATTCCTCTGCGATTAGTCGAGGTCGCGCCGATATAATTCCGACACTTACAGCCAGATAGAATCGCCCGGCAAATGTAATTATATCGATTCCACGGGGCACGTGTTTAATTGTCTCCGACTAATCAGACGGTGGTAAAGCCTCAATCTGGTCGTGGGGGAGGGGGAGGGAGGGGACAGAGCCCGAAATACAGCCACGGGCGCGCACGATGCGCCAGAACGATAATCACAAATTGGATTATAATTCGCGGGAGATAAGTCACGCTCGTCACCTCGACTGCGAAATGACCGGGCGGGGGAGGGGGCGGAGGGGGCGGAGGGTGGAGTGAGCGAGACGCACGTACGCTTCGGTTTCTTCTCCTCCTCTCTTTCTCCCTCTGGCTCTGTCGAGAGAAGAGAGCCTTCACGTGGCCTCTTTTCCCTCCGCCTCTCCCGGCCGCCTCTCCCGGCCGCCGAGCCTCCTCGAGTGCCACCCTCTCCGTCAATTATTTCGTAATTGAATGCGAAGAAGCCGAGAGTCATCGTTTAAATTATCATTCCCGACAGCCCACCGGCGTACGTGCTGCTCATTGTTTATCGCCCCAGGAATGAGGAAAGGAAGAGCGGCATCCTGCCACTTTCCGATTAGCATTTCTCTCCCTTATTAACCGGCTCCCATCTCGTACCAGCGCAGCGGCTTCGACCCACCAGGGCGCAGCTAGAGCTCCTCTGCTCGCCATCGCCAAGAGACGCGCCCTTTACAATTGTCCGATAAAGCCAAGTGTCGAAGATCACGCTACGAGTCTCGCGGTCCAAGGTGCGAGCTCCGAGAGAGCAATCTCGAGATAACGAATCAGTGTTCCAGCTGGCTCTATTGAGGATGATATCGAGTGCGAGGTCGAGGCAGGTATGCTCCCCTTCGATGGTCCCTCGGCACGAGAGCGGAGGTGCGGGAGGTGCGGGAGGTGCGCGTTGTCACGTGGGATGCCCTCAAAGGGCACGGACTATTCCTAACTCTCGCGCGGTCTCCTCTCCCGGGCGCGCCAACACCTGATGGTTATCCGGCTAATAAATAGCTCGGCAGAGTGACTACAATATTTCGTGACAAGTTAATCACGCTCTCGCAGCGGAGGACCAATCCCCGAGGGGGCAGCCGAAAGAGGAAGCGGGGGCGCCTTGTTGCCCCGGCGCAATGGATGAATCCACAGAAAGTGCACATATTTATGTAAATGCGCGTGTCCGAGGCGTCCGTGGCCGGTGTGGCCTCTTTGTTTTACAAATACGCCACTTGGAGCCACGAAGACGAGAGCGGTGGCGGCGGCGGCGGCGGCGGCCATCGCTGTGGTGTTTGATGACTCGGCACTAGTGCTCATCGCTCAGGCTCTCCTTCGGCAACTCACAGATCATCGCCGCACCGATTGGCATACGATTAACATTAATTATCCTGCCAGAGAGTGTGCATTCATCATGGGAAACAGCGGACGCCTCTCGAGCCCTATACGCGCGAGTTACGTACAACTTACGTACAACTTTACCTCGCTCACTTTAGCGGCCAGCTGCCGGCGAGTGCCGAGTCCAGCCTTGTTACCAGATACATCTTGATCGCTGCCTCCGCAACAACTTGACAAATCCACTCCAATTTCCTGGTACACGAGATCGAGCGAGCCGGCAGAATGAAATGAGTTCCTGTAAGCCGGCGCTTCTCTTCTATTTGACCCATCTCTCGGCGGAGAATGTGATTCCTGGCGGGGAAAAAAGCCCCTGTCCTCTTACTGGGAGGTGACTCGCTACGCCCGAGGTTCGCTTAGTATTTTAGGCGGGCGTGTTTGCACTGGTTGACGCCGCCCGGGCCGGGTGGAACTTAGCCGACGGGGGTGGCGGCGGGGGATTAGAGCAAATGGTAATCCCGTAGGCAAAGCGTGGCATTACACAGACGCGCGCGCAGCCGCGCCGCTTTACACGCCGATGTTTTTACAACGGGGACACACGTTAACGCCCTGTCACTTGTTTCGTGTTTGCTCGCTCGTTTGATCTTTGAGCACGCTTCATTTGCCGCTTATTTGCCGTGCACCGCCTGTATGCGCTTCATCTCGCGTGCCTACGTGCGCGAGAGTTGCAACATACGGCTGAGATTTCACAGGCTCCCTCCTGTCGCTTGTCGCTTGTCGCGGCCCCGCAGCGCGCGCGAGAGCCTTCGGCAAATAAGCGAGCCTCCGCGCCGAATGTCACCCTGGCAAAACAATGCGACATTCTGACGCTCTAGTCTCTAGTGGAAAGAGTAGCTTCTGTTGGGACGCGAGGCTCACGGGCGACGAATTTGTTTAATCGGCTGAAAGGAGTAGCGGCGAGTTTGCTCAAGACGATCGAAAGCCAATCAGTCTAAAACTCTAAATGGCCGGCTAATGCCAGTGAGATTCGATCGAGGTTCCAGATAAGAATTCGATTACTCATACTCCCTCATTACCGGGAGGCTCGAGCTCGCTCCGAAACAACACGTCAACTGTCACACCATCACTTGGAGGAATTACTAAAACAAATTCTGTTCCGCCTGGTAGATATTAGCGTGGACGCCCGGCGGACGCTGGCTCTGTCGGTCGAGCTGCGAGATACTGACATCGATATCGCAGCGGTGATCAATTTTTCTTCGAGCCGCTCGGAGGACGTGTGGCTATGAAAAATTTCGGCCGGCCAGTAATGAGGTGGCTTCACAAAAGGACCGCTCTTCGCGTTTGGACAGCCACTGTCATTTGTTCTCGGATCCACGGTCATTTGTCTGGACGAGTCGGCTCCTATCTTTTGTTACACCGTCAAAACAGCATTGTGTCGGCCTAACGACTCTCATCTCGCTGGCCACCCTCGCCTCCCAACGCCATCGCTTCCCAAATCACATGTCCCTCCTCCCCCTCTCTCTCTCTTTCCCTCTCTTTCCCTCTCTTTCTTGCCCTCTCCGTCTCCGTCTAGTCGAGTCCTCCGCGAGTGCGCATTATGCAATTAGTTGAATGGAATCGGGCGATAAAAAGAGCAAGCGAGCAAACCGCATGATTGCAGCCACATGGCTTTAATCGAATATCATGCTGCGGAGATCGGCATTTAGAGCTGTCGGCGATAGCAGCAACATTAATCAAAACTAGTTTCATTAGAAAATTATAATGCCGGTCGGGGTACCTGCAGGCCCAAGTGTCGTGCGCGCCGCGTAATATCTCAGACACGTACAAATTACAGATATTATCTCGGTAATTGGAAATCCAACAATCCTTGGATCCCCTGTATTCCCCTTTTACCTTTTATCGAGCGGGCGCGCGCAGCCTCCAGTGTAATTCCGCGCGCGATTCCCCAGGCGCTTCCCCTGGCGAATGCGCTCGTGTTCGCAAAGTGCGCCGGAATTCGCTCGATCGCCGGTGATATCCCTTTCGGTATCATTGAGGCGTGCACAGTAGTGCACACCACCCAGCGCGTTCGTTGCTCCGGGTACTATTAGCATCGCGAGACAATCGAGCGCCTCGAGCCTCGAGCGCACCACACCACGAGAAAGCCGCTCGATTTATCGTAATTTTATGTATGGCACAATCAGCGCTCTCGGTGCCGGATAAAAAGGTGGAGGCGAGCCGCATGATTTACTGCCTTTTAAGAACTCACTCGGCTGAGTTGCGCACCAGCTCGCGGAGCATGTTCCGTTCCTCGGGACCACAGCGGTACAAGTTAACGCGCTCCTGGCTCTCGCACCGCCCGCCGGCCACTCGCATCTCCACCGTCGCCGCCAAGCATTGAAAGTGATACGTCGCGGCGCATTCTTGCACCACGCACACCTCATTTATTACCGCGAGAGAAATAAAGAGGGAGGGAGCAAGCGTCACGAGAGAGTTGAAGCTTTTCAGTTGTGGAGAGAAGATTCGTTTTTGATCGAGCGACCCTGTCAGATTAATGAGCAGCGCTGCACTTCCGCGCGCGCGCTCTCAAGAGGATTTTCAGGAGGCGGCTCACCTGCCGGCCTTTCTAGCCTGGCCCACCTTCATCAACTAGTCCCACCGGTGAAACTGACTCTACGTCCAGTCCCGACCGTACTCCCTGGCATTTCGGAGTTTTATTGGTGAAAGACTCTGATTACGTATGCGCAATCGAGCGATCGCCGCCGGACGATGAGCGGCGTTCGAAATTCGTTCGACTTAAGTGCCCGGCCACTAATTCGGCCCAAGTCGATCTCGTCTTTTAACGATATTATTCGGCCGAGATAGACGTAGTAGACGTAGACTGCGAGTGTGCTAGAGATGGACTTTCTTCTCGTGGTAGGCCAAGATAAATGGTGTCGGGATTAATCGGTTCGATCGGCTCGATAGTGGGAGGTGCGAGAATATCGAGCTTCTAAAACTATGTAATCGCTTCCCTCCTGGCTGGCTAATCGTCGGTAGACGTAGCTCGCATAATTTACGCGTCATGCAATCACGGCTCGGCTCTATCGAGGTGGCCCCGCGGGAGAAACAAGAGGAGCAAGATTAGCGAGCTCGATTTACCGGGCACCGATGACGCGTCTAACCCTCGAGCGAGTAATACTTGTAAGAGGACATAAACTAAAAGAGCAGAAGGTCTGTACCCGGTCGCGTTCGCTCAGAGATGGACGCCGCGCCGCGCGGCGTCGGGACGCGCCGTTGAGCATTGATTCGAAAAGCGGAGTGCTCGAATCAAAGTACCGAAAAATGTAGTGAGCGCGCCACGCCAGTGCCAGTCTACCCGGGGGAGATCGGGTGTCCAGGGTTACTCGGTGGGAGTTCGAAAAATCGAGTAATCCGATTCGATTTTTATCGGGAAAATCTGGAATGGGTGTCGCGCTCGGAGGAGCGATAGGTGGCCTGGACCATTCTCGGGACGTGGATCGGATCATCCGGTTGGCTTTGGCTAATGATCGGAAACGATCCCGCGGCTAGTCCCCGCTGCTCTCTTCTAAGGTGCAAAGACCCGCTCTCTAAGGTACTTTGTAACCCCATACACCGTGGCTAATTGACATGCGAGGCGTGGGGTATCGCGTTGTAGCGGGCGGCGCGATAATCTGGGAAACAGCGACTTCGGCATTATACTTTATAATGGAGCCGCGGCAGTCAACGGGCAAAAAGGGGAATGAGGAATCGACGTCGACAATCAATTTTCTTACTGCCCTCACAAGCCCGAGAGAAAGGAGTGAGCGAGAGGATGGATAACGGGCGGGAAAAAGAGCTACTAAAAGGAAGTCGTCGACCGGTGGAAAAAGTCGTTCTGGTGGGTTCTACAACCTACACCGCGCGCTCCTTTATGCCACGCGAGCTATACGTCCAGCGCGCCTAATGAAGACGTATTATTTAATGTACCACCGTCTCCTACACCGTGATTTCGTGCAACAAGCCATTGTCGAGTCCGGGCTCTAATCGTCAAATTTGTAGGAGCAATCTCGCGCGAGTTATGTAACAAGGCCTTAACGCACTGCTCATCTGCAACGAGCATATGATCACGTGATACGTGTCCCAATGAATTCCAACGCTTTCGTGCATTTATCTCGCGGCCCCAACACCCCGTCCCAATCCACCTCGAAACGGTCCACGCCGCCCAAGTGGTTTCGGAGCCCACGGACAATGGGCGAGAAGTGCTCTCGAGCGAGGCACGGATGTATCGCGCGTTTCTACTTGGCGTCGACACGAGCCTCCACCAGCCCTGGAAGCGGCGGCGGAGATAGAGTCGAGGAAAAGTTCTTGCGACGACAGAAGCTGCGCAAAGTCTGAAGGGATGCCGGGAGGAGACGCGCTCTGGAAAAACAAAGCTCGGAGGCGGACGACCACCGCCGCCGAATCGAGTGTCACTCGGGTCTTGGGTGTACGTACGGGATACACCGGGCGTCCCCTTGAGTTCGCGTCGAGTGGGCGCTTAAGGGGGAGAGAAGCGGTCAAATCGATACAGTGTTTTGTTTTAAGTGACGTTAAAAGGGTCGCTCGAGACAAAACACCGGGGACGCACACACACGCATACATACACACATGGAGAGGCTCTACCACGTGGTGGAGGAATTTCGGGATAAGTCCTCACTCCCAGTGCAATTCCCAGCAGCCTCCTCCCACTCCCACTGGCTCTCCTCTCCCTCCTCTCCCTCCTCCCGCGGCTGTAAAGAATGCGCGCTGATTGTTGGAAAAGTCGTTGCTCCGCTAGCATAATTCCCGTGCGGAGGAAGAGAGGTAAAACAGGAGGTAATAGCAAGTGCATAACGAGCTTTCATTCTCGGGGCAGACAAAGTCGGGGCAGAGATGTCGACGAGTGGAATGAGGGGATGTTGTTGGTCCGCGCGGTTGACGGGGCCGCTTTTCTGATTTAGCGACGGCCAGCCAGCAGCCAGCTGCGCTCCAAGTGCATGGGACATTAAATACGAATGACTTGTCGATATTAAAATATGCGTGCGCCAATGCGCGCGAGCACGGCGGCCTCCCTCGAGCCGCCTAGCGCAATTCCCCGGCGGCTTTTGTGCCGAGGCCGGCCGCTATAATGGCATTGATAATTTTTTCAATTTGCCAAAGTTACAAAACAAACGCGCGTTGCCTTGGGTGCTCGGAGCTCTCTTTCCCTGGGCTGGCCGCGCGCTCGCCCTCGATCAAAGCGTCGGGGCGGCGCCGGCAGCGGCGGCCGCATTGTGACGAGGAAACACGAATTCCTGGTCTGGAAACGAGTGTTTTAACAACTCTCTCTCCCTCGCGGACCCCCCGGAGCCCGGCCGCGCGCGCCCCGGCTCTCAAAATCTATTTTCATCGTCGGACAGATGTAACTTCGCTCTCTCGTGGCAGCGACGCGTGCATCGATCGTCAGTTGTCTCTGTACGTCAGGGCCCTCCAGCCCCGGAGACCCAGACCCACCTCCCCCCCTCCCGCCCATCCTTCTCTCTCTCTTCAATCTGCAGTCAATTGTTTCCAGCTAAACTGTTTGCCTTTCAGTCGGCACCCTTTTGCCGCGCCTCTCTCCCTTTCTCCCTCTCTCTCTCGCTCTCCTCCGTCTATTTGCTCCGTTTAATGTGGCGCGCGCTTTCACAGGGCCCGTCGGAGAGTTTTCGGCAGGGCGAACGTCGAATGTCGACTACCGCTGGCTCCGAACCCACCAAAGAAACTTTTCGACGCCCGTTTGCCGGCGGCGGCGGCGCCGTGGTGGTTCTGGCGGGGGGGGGGGGGGGGGGGGGATGATCGAAAGGCCTCGCGAACCAATATGCCTGACGCTACAGCTATTTGCGTAGAGCCCTGCCTTTTAGTGCTCCTTGTCGGATGTAGACGGCTCTCTTCTCGTAGGGGCAAGGACGCTCGCGGCAGAGCCGAGAGAGTTTCGGTTATGCGTTAAATCCCCCGGCCTCCATTAATTTCCGGCCTGTATCGGAGAGAAAGAGAGAGAGAGCCGCGCGTAATTATGACTATAAGTTCCAGGTCTGGTGCTCTAGCCGGTCGGGATGAAATTAAGACGGCAGGCCGCGATAGGTTTTCAATTCGAAAACAATTAATCACCGCCGCCTCCCGCGAGTCCGCGCCTTATCCGGTAACGGCTTAATTATAAAACAATCACGCTCTCTCTACTCGGGTACCGGTACACGTAAAAGGCGATCGGGACGCCAACGAGCTCCTCTCCCTCTCTCCCTCTCTCTCTCTCTCTTTCTCTCTCTCGCGCGCGCGCTCTCGGGAATATGTGCTAAATCATCTGCTGGTCGTTTGTTAGCAGGTACCGGGGCCGCCTCCTGGTGTAACTATCAGCCGCGAGCCCACGAAACGAGAGACGATGCTTTCGATACTCGCCGATATAATCCGCTCTCGTTTCCCCCCCTCAGCTCCACTTCCCCGCGCTCCCGAAATGCTCGATGCACTTGGCTAACGAGGCGGCCCAATCCAATCGACGCGACCTATTCCACTAGCAAATCAATCGAAGCCCGGCCGCGACAACGGCGGGGCCCAGACAGGCTTGCGCGGTGTAAGGTGTTTTCCACGAAGGATTCTCGTGCGTAAAGGAAAGTGCGGGGAACCGATCGGTGTATCGCCGAAGGCTTCCGCTCCGTTGCGCGATATTGCCGAAAACGATCTATCGTCCATCGACGTATCCGATCTCCCGGCGGTAACCGAAGTCGCCGGGCCTTTGTAGTACACACGAGCGAACCTGCGCGCGGGGGAGGAGAGGAGGCTGGCAGAGGACTCGCACGACCGACTAGTGTTCGATAGAAACTTTGGCCCGGAAAAAAAGCCCACCGACGAGCATGGTAGTGCGGTCTTCCTAAGGTGGCCTGGTAATCAGGATGATCGATATCTCCGAGCCTCTGGCCCCTCCCGGCCCATCCAGCCGCCCCCTCTCGCCCATCCTGGCCCCGTTTTGGTCCAGGTCTTCTCTTAGTTTCGGCGTACTCGCGCTCCACCGCCCTCGTCTCCCCTCCCCTCCCCTCCCCTCCCCCCTCTCTCTGTCTCGCTCTTCATTCATGCTCGAGGAATTCCTTCTGTTTACGAGTTCCTGAAGATCGCGGGCCCCCCTGGCCGCTAAGCGTCTCGTGGTCAGATTGTCAGCCGCTTAATTAACCGTGAAACGAGCGAGGGGTAGCCGGACACCATAGACGAGACCGCACGATGCCAGGACATTCGATACACCCCCGAACTCTCTGTGTCGCTAGAGCGGGATATCCAGCTCGGGCCGAAAAAGAGGGAAAGAGAGAAAGAGAGAAAGAGTAGCGGGAGGAGGAGCTGCAGGTTCTTCTTTCTACTATATACGAGGTAGTCCTTGGTGAGCGCGCTACGTTCCTCGAGTACGTAGCGCGCTCTCCGCTCTGACCAGGTAACCGGACACCCTGATCACGGACCGATGGAACTCTATATCACAGGTGGTAGTGGCTACGAAGGTCCTCCGACTGTCAGAGATGCTCTCTCTCTCTCCCTCCTTGTTCGCTACCCGGCGAGCCCTCGCTCGCCGATCGTTTTGTTAGATTTTATAAGAACCATGTTACTCTTGCCCGATTCTCTGCCGGCCGATAGACTCGCTCGTTCGCTGCACGTCTCTCAACTTTAACCCGAGCGCGTCCCAGTCGAGTTTCGTCGAGATCGAGATAGAAATCAACGCGCTTCCCTCGGCGTTCTGTCGAGCCGGGAGTGGCATTAATTGATTCGTAGCTCGATCGATTAGCGTAACTCCGAGCGCGAGTTGCACCTTTCAAGCCTCCAATAGCCGCACAATGTGCTTCCTTATCCGATCTGCTAACTAATGGCAGTGGATGTCGAGGTAAAATAAATGCAAATTCCGCTCGAAATGATGATTTGAATGGAGGAAAAATATAAGCGGGGATTTTTTAAATGCTGCTTCTGAGAGATCGGAGCTGTCAAGGCGTCGTTAATTATGTGACAAGTGGCTGCTGTTGATCGCGGTGTAATGAGCAGTGTCAGGTGATCGAAGCCTGGTTGAGTGAGTATCGGCTGGCGTGGTCGGGTCAAGCAGTACGATCTTTGCACGCCGACACCCCTTTCGAGGTTACTTAATATCACGCATTATAATAACCACGGCATCACACTTGCAACCTGCCTGCGGCGGGCACCTGCTCCTGGCAGGATACTGGATTTCAAAGGAGTGCCAATGTCAGACTACAATCCGCGTGCTCTCTATTCGTAAGTCACGGGCGAGAGAGAGGGCGGGAGAGGACTAGATCGGGGGATCTCTTTCACGAGGGAATCAAGAGAATAGGCTGTGCGAGCTGAAAGTTGGATCGAGGAGAGAGCAACACATCGGCCCGGCCTTTCTGATAGAGAGCGAGAGAGGCAGTCCCGTGATGGCGTTTCATCGCTATATTTCATTTGGAGGACGGTGAACAAAGCGGCGTTGGAAGAGGGGTATCGGTTACCTCACGAGCCCTTCGCGTACAAGGGGTACTCTTTTCAACGCCTTCCAGCCTCCTTCTGTCCCTTCGGAATCGCTTTTTTCCTCCCGCCCGCCACGCCAATCCGCCTCGCTGGACGCTCTTTCTTTTCAGCTCGCATAATACGCTCCTTTAGCCCCCTAATGAGCGGCAATTACGCTGTCTCTACGACTAACGATCAGTGGCGATCGATGATCTCCCCCTCCTCCCCCTCCTCTCCCCGGCTGCAGCGCGCGAGAACGTCGGCCGGGAATATCTCGGGCCATTTGTCCGCGGAGCCAAGACAAAAGCGACGGATAGGCTCGGACGCACGCGATCTCCTCGCCGGCGCGGCGGACGAATCTCCAATGGAATCTCGCGCCGGGGAAACCTATCGTCCCAATAAGGAGAGCGTCGATTGGAACATCTGAGGGATGACGTCCGACTCGTCAGGCAACGCGCGCGCCCCGGCCTGAAACAATGCTCCTCGTCGATCGAGCCTTTTGTACCGATAATGATACCTTGCCACAATCAGCCGCTTCAAGGCGATCAGCTGTGGGCGGAAATCCTGCTCGATCCAATTGATTTGATCCACTGGACCGTTCCGATCTCTACCTGATCGCCAGAGATGAATGAGGCCCGGGGGGTTTCCTTGGGGGAGAAGCCAGCGGCGAAGGTGCTCTCGGAGGAGTGATCGGTCAATGATGCGGCGAAGGTCATGCGAGTCCATTGACGAAACGTCGGTTCAAGTAGAGTTAACCCCGGTGCATAAATAACGGCCCATTTGCCCCCTCCCCTCGCCCGTTCAGCGAGTGCACGAGTGCAATCGCAGTTTAATATTGCTACGACGACGGAGGCGTCACGTGCTCGAATTATTTATAACGGCGCGGCCTCTCCGCTCGGACAATTCGGGGCTATTTCTGTTTGATTGGGAGGAATGCGAGCGCGCGTACTGGCCGGGGGATGCTAATAAAATGTAGCATTCGGCCCGGAGCATTAGTGGGAAGGTTATTATCCTTATCGTAGGAGGCGATCCTCCGCTGACAGGTATACCAGCGTCCTCCGAGCAATATCGTAAACGATTTCATTCTCGCAATTCTCTCTTCCCCCTTTGAGCCTGGAAACTGCGATAATGTGGCCGCCGGCGCGATACAACTTTGTCAGGAGATGGGGTGCGCGCCGGGATTCCAAGGGGAAGAGCTCGCTTTCTCCGCCACGAGAAAGGACAAAGCAATCCAAGGATACTAGAGCGAGAAAAGGGGCCGTCCGCCGCCATATGCGTCGGGATCGACGCCACAGAAAGAAAGAGAGGGAGAGAGGGAGAGAGATTGTCGGGCACAGTGTATCGCCGCTGGAGGAACTTCCGTGTCCGAATCGATAGCAGTCGGACGAATTAGTAGGTTGCGGTCCAATATCTCTCGCCCCTAATATTCTCGCCGGCGTGCGTGGACCCTCGATGGGAGCCGGGTGCGGGATACACGCGTTTACTCTGGCGGTGCCGAGGGGAACCCCTGCGGTGAGCCCGTGAAAACAGCCACCAGGCATTGGCCTCCACTCGTGAAACAAAAAGCGAGCGTCGCGGAAACAAGTGACAGCTGCCCCACGCACGTCAATTACCTATTTGTACTTCTCACCCCCAACCCCCCGCACCCACCCCCCACCAATCACGCTATCCGTCTTGCCGGTGTATCTAATTATCTGTCAATAGGTTCTGGCGAGGGAAATTGGCCCCAATTTGGTGTCCGCGGCCACTCGATAGTAGAGTGTCCGAGTTGTTTGATATCTATTGGGCGGCAATATGCAGAGTGAGGGCCGAGTGAAGGATCGATTAGTCCAAGAGTTAAGGATCTCCTGACGGAAGGAGGCGAGCGTCATCGTAGCCAATCTAGGTTGTCGTCAGAGGGAGAGTGAATGGCACACACCTGGCATATTCACGGCTTGGAAATGCGCGCCGCGCCGCGCCGGTTCGATCAAAGGCGGATATAAGGTTCAAGTAGAAATTATTGCGAATAAACGGGCCGGAGGTAGCAGGGGACGCGCATCGCGCCAGGAAATTGGATTGTGAATGGAGCGGCATCACGGAGATCGTTGCCAAACGCGTGCCATTAGAGGGACGAGCGCACGCGGTCCAGCGGCTTGAAAAGGGTCCTCGCGTCGCTTGCTTTTTTTCCCCTTTATTTGCGGTGCGGAACACGGCGCGGCAATTTGGCCGCGATATTTCATTATATCTCGAAAATTTCCCCTTTTATTAATTCAGGGTTTTTCCTGCGGTCTCGTTGACCGGTGGAACAGGCTTATACCGTTTCTGCCCGTGAGTAACAACTCCGAGCCACCATTCAGCCGGCGAGGAGCGCGCGCGCGCGCGCGCACATACACACCATCAATCACGTTACCTTGTGACAAGCTTTGACAAAAAGCTGCCACGCGAATTCCGTGGCCACCCTGGAGAGCGCGCCGACGGAGACGACGGAGACGCCGCGCGGTAATACCCGCACACCTTTTTCATAGCTGGCGGACTATTGCCCGGAATGTCGAAATGCGGCAATCATTAGTATCACACCGGCAGCAGACGGCACACCACGCCACAGCGCACCACACATACGCTCGTGATTCGCGCGCTCTTTCTTCCCGGGCGCGCTCGCCCGCTCTCGCCCGCTCTCGCCCGGCTCTCTCCCGCCGGTAATCTATCACGAAGGGCTCGTGCGCGAGCAGGTGTCATGGCAGCCTGCCGCTAATGATCCTGGACATCCACGTGGAATTAATCATTGGCCTTTGTCTCTTCTACTTTTTACCTAGAAGCTCTCGAGTCGCTTGGCACCCGCGACTTGGCTCCCATGGCTTTTCGGCTGCGGCCACGGCAATCTCTCCGGCCTCCGGTCATTATCGCCGCTAATATCTTCGAGCGGCTGCGCAGCTTGCCGACGGTGCCGTCGGGAGCTCTAAACGGCTCTCGCTCTCCGCGCGATTGAGCGCGGCGAAAAACATCGGCTCGCCAATCGAGCGCCGCGAAAAAGAAGCGGCCAAAGAAGCGCGACTGTCGGTTTAGAGGCGAGCCGGCTGGATGTGTCTCGGTGTCCGCGGTCGAGCGGAAGCGTCGGCAAGAAAGCCGAGTGCACGTTTTTCAGGAGCCCGCGCGATTATTAACGGCGGCGATTTAGTCGGACGCGGCGCGCGTATCTGCCCTTTTTATCCTCGGAGGATCTTGCGCGCGGCGTGGCGCGGTGCGGTGCCTCTTGGGAAACTATTAACTGGCGAGGTGCTGCTTAAAGAGGTTCCAGCGTATCCGGCAATTTCCTCGCGTGGGTAGCTGGGTAGCTGGACGCGCCGCTGGCGTTCTTTCAAAACGGGAATCTCCTGTCCGATTCGCGTCAGCCAGCTGTCTCCTCTCTCTCTCTCTCTCCCTCGTCGATGGACACTCTTTCGCTGGTAGGACGAGAGCGTGTTGGCTGGCGGTGGCCGGGCTTTCCAATTTTTCTCTCCTCCGAGAAAATTGCGCCAACCATACATAAAGAGATATACACTCGCGATGACATTCGCGACTTGTCAATGTAGCCAGTGTATTCCCGCAGCTCGCTGTATTTAGGGTCATCAAGATAACGGAAGAGCCGTGACACTTGACCGTGACTCAACGATGGCCGCGGTCGGCGATGTCGTGGTGGTCGGTGGATTTTCTCGTAATAATCATTGGTAACGAGAGGCTCCTTTTCTCCGCGGCGAGGAGGTACGCAAGCTCTCTTCCTACCCGGAGCGCAGCCTCGCTCAATACGCGCGTCGCTCGCACGCAGTGATAAATTCTCAAAGTGTCGTTTCGCGTCGTGGCTTTGAAATGAAATTGGACGTCCCGTACACCACTCGCTCGCTCACTCGCTCCTCTCGCCGATATAATCGCGCGTGAACCAGCTGCTACCTCTCCAGTGCACTTGGCTCTTTTATGACGAAGTAGGTGCGCGCTCCCCCCTCCCCCGTCTTCGCGCCAACCCCTGCGCTCTCCTTGACTCGCCACTTGGCTAACGCCGGAACTAATTTTCGAAGCCGCAACAAGTATGTCGCTAAGCGGAGCCTCATTCTTATTTGGCGAGGAATGATGATTCGCCGAGACAATACCACACACAGAGGCTGATATATCTGTGCCCGGCTGTCAGGGGCTGAGGGCGGCCTGGAGGAAAAAATTCTTATTTCGCGTGTACGTCCGTGCGGCTTCATCGTTCACACGTCATGAATCATGTCGACTCGGCGGAGGAGAACGCTGGAAACAGAGGAGGTGGCGAGAGGAGAGTTTGCCCGAGAGAGAAAGAGAGAGAGAGAGAGCACAAAGGGAGGAAGGAACCCAACGCGGCGATTCGCAGGTTCAGCGGGCGAGGGTGGTGTGCGAGAGAGAGAGGGAGGGAGTGCGGTACGTCGAGAAGCAGACGGGATCTGCGTGGAAACGCAAACAGAGAGGAGCGAGCGGGCTGGCTCCTCTAATACACCGGGGACTTTATCAAAATCTGATAACTTCAGAAGCGAAGGCAACGTCGGGAGAGGAGAGGTGAAACACGGCCGTTCGCTCGCCTGCTCGCTCGAGCTAAGCCAGCCACCCCCGAAAAGCCAGCAACACCGAGGGTCGTTGAGGTGGTTATCCCTTCCCACTGCTTCTCATGTTCCTGGCGAAAGCCTCGCTACTCGAGGCCGGATCCTCTTGGATATACCGCAATTTCCAAATTTACCACCGACTTGCCAGAAATCCCCCTTTCTCCCTTTCATCATTAACAGAGAAAACCGACCACAATCCCAACTCTCAACCCCACACCAACTTATTCCCCAAGAATAAGTGCGAGTCTCAGCCCCCAGCCCCCCGACGCCCCCCGATCCAGCCAAATCTCTCACTCGCAATAATCTCGCGAGGCTTTTTCGCCAGGCATCCAACTTTGCCATCAACATTCTGCGAGTTCTCGAGATGCAATGCCGCTCGAAGGGAACGTGACCGATTGTGGAGAGCCGGTGCGCGAAGGAGGCGGAGGCGGCGGAGGAGGCGGAGGAGTGGTGGTGGGACAGTGCGAAACGGAACATACGTGTTTCAGGCTGGTCCCGAGTGATACATACATGGCCCTGGGCGCATCGTAGAAAGCCGGGCGAGTTCCCGCGGCGTATATGGACCTCGGTACATCCTCGCGCGCTCACACGCCCCAACTCTCCCTACATACGGCCCGCGCACATAGACACGGCCGGCTGGTACATGCAGCTCTATACGTGCGAGCACGGAGATTGCTCCGGGGCTTTCGGGGTTGAGCATATTGAATAACTCGCTCGCTGGACCGCGAAAATATACCGCGAGGCTGCCAGTATGCGGATCGACGTTCCTGAAAGGACCTTCCAGGATCCTCGGGGCGGGCGCAGTATCCTGTCTACGTGTCTACCTAACCCACCCCTGGAGCACGCTCACGCGCCGACTATACCAACCCTCCTCCAGAGCGAGCGAGAGGGGGCGAGAGGGGGAGAGGGGGCGGGGGGTGACTCGACTCGTCCGCAGCTCCCCGGGATTACCCTTGTGTGCCAGAGTCTGAAAATGCACCACCAGCACACACTACGAGGAATTTTGTCGCGATGGCTTCGCCAGATTCCCTCTACGCTAGACTACTCCCTCCGCGTCTCTCTGCATCTCTCTGCACCTCTCACGAGCGAGAGAGCAGTTTTTCTTATCGATTTCAGCGACTTCTCTATTCCAATATGCCAAGCTACCATGCGCGCGACACACTATCTATGTATAGTGATATCTCGAGTACTCTACTTTGCGCAGCCGATGCTAACCAACTGACGAAGGCACATAAGAGAAGGTCCGAGGGAGTGCATTTCGGAGTAAAGATCCATTTCCTGCGGACATGCGGCAGGAGCCCGGGACAATTCTCATTGGGCTCGACTTGCTCCGCTCAAGAGAGCGAGGAGGGCCGAGGCCGGGAGAGAGTTCTCGTCCGGGAATTCGCAGGATAACATGCAGGGAAACGTGGCTCGAGGCCAGATGCGGAATGTCGTTATCTTGGGTAATGATAGGCACACTGCACGCCCATTGTTGGCTAACTCGAGTTGATTACACGGACTTGGCATTGCCGGCCAAAGGGAATTTCGCTGGTCGAGCGAAAGGGCTTTTTATCGTAAAAAGCCCCGGGTCCTGGGACTTTGCTTTCACTTGATTCCGCTTTCACGGTGCGAGCAATATAGCGCCAGTATTTTTCAAGTGGCATTGTTGACGAGTTGGAAATAATAGATGCGAGTGAAGAATGTAAGTCTGAAACGTGTAATCTTCGGCCGGAGCGCGAGCTCGTCAAGATCAATTAGAGGAGGATAGTCTAGGGCGATCGTCGGCCGTTAACGATATATCAATTACAACGTGGACTCTACATAACCACTATTAATGACTTCATTTGGAGCGCAATAATTGCCGGAGTCATGCGCGCACCCCGTCCATCGAATCTGGGTCGTCACGACTTTTCAAGGAAACACAATTCTCGCAACACAGCCCACCATATCGGCGAGCACAATCATTAAAAACGTATCCGTCTCTACCGGCGAACCCCCCCTCCCCGAAAGTTTTAACTCCCGCACGAGTAAATTCGAACTGTGCATCGCGACTGGCGGCCAGAAAATCGGGCGCATTTCAGCGAAACCGAGTGGGCAAACTGAATTCACATTTGAAAAAAAAAAGAGAATGTGAATATTCCGCATAAAACGACCTAACAATCGACCCTCCGTTAAAAAGCCGCTCGCGCGCTCCCGTTAATAATTACGAGCACTACCTTCCCGGAAATACTGGGGAAATGCTGAAAATGCAATTGCTCGAAAATTTCGCCCGCCTCTCTTTCAGCACGCGCGCGCAGGCGAGCACAGCACCCTCCTCTATAATTTAAAATACCGCGCGTCGATCCTATTGATTGGCGACGCAATTCCATTTGGCTACCGTTAAGCGGGCACCTGTAAGTAAATCTGTAATTTCGCCACGCACGCCGAGAGAGCGAGAGGGCCACTAACGAAATGTGGCCGGGCGATTCTTTGCCGGCAATTCCGGGAGGGTTGTCGAGCGAGGCATATGCCGAAATCGCGTGCTTATAGGGCCGAGTGAGTAGGTGCTTCCGAGGTGTCGAGCGGTTACGGCGAGGAGCGGAGAAGCCCGGGGCTGGTTTTCCCGGGTTGTAAATCACGGAAAGTACGGTGCCGTTTTTCGAGTGGTGTGCGCACGGAGGGGGAAGGGGGGAGGGGGGGGGCACCTTAATGGCACCCACAGACAGGGTGTGACAGGCATAGGTAGGAGGCAAGAAGCGTAGACATATATCCCGTAAGATGGAGCCGTAACCCATGGGGAAAACCCAGGGCGAGTTTCCCTTTTATAGGGAAATAATGCCGGCGCTATTCGCCGGGTAGACAAATGGCCGAACAATGCCGCCACCAGACGATACCTGCGCGCCGATTGAGCCGGCCGGAATCGGGACGACAGGTGGTAAGGTGGTACACCATCGTCCTCTCCCGTAGGTAGACCCCGTGCGTCCTCCTTGATATATTCCATAGTGACGGCCGCCTAATGACAACCAGTCGTGACTAATCGAGGGTGCAACGGATTATCACTCTTTCACCCTCATCGGCAGATAGCCGGAGATGATAGGTCCGCGCGCGCGCGCGCTTGGCTACGGTGTATCGTGAAACCAACTTGCTAAATGACCGGTAGAACGACTCTTTTTACCGGAGGCCGACGGAGCATCTCTATTACTGCAAATATTGGCAGCGATCGGGAAAGGAAACCAACTTAGGCGAGTGGATCGCGAGGAAAGTCACGTTTTCTCGGCGGAGTGTCTGCGCTCCCGCATTGCCGCTCGGAAAAGTCTGTTAACGCGCTCGGATGCGAAATGTCTCCGAGGGAAAGGGCCGAGAGAGAGAGGGAGAGAGAGGGAGATGGCGGTGGATGCTGCACGGCGGATCTCTCATCCGGCGAAGTCGCTTTCCCTGCAAAATTCCTTTCATATCCTGTTTCAATCGGGGCGGAGCGGCCGGATGTAAAATTGATTCGAGAGCTATTCCGGCGCCCGATCACGACAGCAGGACTTTCCTATGCAGCGCGAGATCGCGCGAGGCGGACCACCAGACACAGAGAGGAGGATGTCGCTCGGGGGGAGAGAGAGACTGAGTGGAGGCATCGCCGAAATACAATTTGAAAGACGTAATTCGAAAATCGTCCTTCGCCCGTCGGCAGCGACCCTCCGTCGGACGTCAAAATGAAATTACGCGACCCTCCGCGCGCGCGGGGGACCTTCGCCCGGGCACAAAGCCTCGTTTCACGAGGACACTGCACACAACAATCTCACTAAAGGCAACCAAACCACTAATCGTTTCGCGATTAACAAAACTTTCCTCTCTCTTCGCG
The DNA here is from genome assembly GCA_963675795.1 of Crossocerus cetratus. NCBI lineage: Eukaryota > Metazoa > Arthropoda > Insecta > Hymenoptera > Crabronidae > Crossocerus > Crossocerus cetratus. The sequence continues at coordinate 6,017,137 of OY776670.1, read as the reverse complement.
CCGGCGACTACTCTTCCGTCGCCAAAGTCCACTCCAATTCTTTAACACCCCATTCTCCAATACTCTCTGGCTAACATTAAATCTATTCTCTAACGTAATGTCTATAATATTCCGGCGAAACTTATAATATTTCAAGTACGAGTATCTTTAGTGACTAGAAGTAATTTGTCGCTCCAGAATCGGAGTTTGTCAAAGTATTATTTACACAAGACTAGGAATATTTCATTGGGACAAGGATTGTCCCGAATCGTCAAAAGAGTCTAAAGAAGGAGGAAGAAAGAATGCCGCGGAAGTAGACTGATCAGAGACATACCGATTTTTAGCAGCAGCCGCTCGATCCCGTTGTCTCCTGTTCTTGAACCAATTTCCCACTTGGGTCGGCGTGAGTCCCGTAGCGGCGGCGAGTTCCCTCTTCTTTCCGGGATTGGGATACGGATCTTGAAGGTACCACTCTCTCAAGAGAGACCTGGTCCTCTCCTTGAAGCAGTGGGTCTTCTGCTCACCATCCCAGATCGTCCTGGGCAGGGGGAATTTCTTCCTGACGCGGTACTTATCCACTGGACCAAGGGGTCGTCCGCGGAGCTTCTCGGCCTCCTGATAGTGCGCTTCGAGCCACATCGCCTGCAATTTCCCGTGGGAGTGTTTCGTGAACTTGTGCCTCTCGAGGATCGCGTAGAGTTCCCTGTAGTGTCCCGAATGAAAGGCGACGATCGCTCGCGCCCTCAACACAGCCTCGCTCTGATTCAACTCCTGGATGTTGGGATGGGCTACTGGCAAGCTCCAAAGGAACCTCGCCAATCTCTCGATGTCGCCGCTCTCCTCCAGAGTCTCGCAGACCGTCGCGACCTGGCCGACGGTGAAGGACAAGGTGGGCAATGCGAACACTGGCGCCGGGACGATGGGGCCAGCGTGCGAGGGTGCTGGTGCACCGGTTCCTGCTGGTGCAACCGCAGACATTTTCGCTGGCTAACTCGCGCGACAAGCCACACTACTCGACAACTCTTCACCCTTCGCCTTCACTCGCTCTTCTTTCACACTCTGACTGCTAGCTGCTAGCCCTTACAGCATTGATGTCACTCGGCTGACTCGCGTCTCAAACAACGCCCGACCACGATTTGTGCTTGCTCCTGCTAGCTCTCATCATCTTCTCAGTCAAGTCCCGAGTAATGTCCGCACGCGCCCGGCTGCGAAGATGTGCTGGAGCGGCTACTCACGAGCGAGCCAACTCTTCCACTTCACGATCGACACTGCCGGCTGACATTCGCCAGTGAGAACTCTCAACTGTCACCCGTCGAGGAGCACACTCTGCTGCTGCGCCACTGTCAACGACACCCCGAGACCTCGTCTCTTCTCGACTGTCGAACACTTGTTCTCCCTTGCTCGAGGAGAGCGAGGGAAGGGCCCGGTGGATTGGTGTCCGGGAACCGATTCGAGTATGCGGCGCGATGCCAATCGAATGCCAATCGATGCCACTGGTGCCGTCGTCGGCGGAGAGTCCTTCGATGTGACCCGATCGAGGACAATCTCGTTAATGACTCCGGCTAGCGATCGTCACCAGGTGAAGTAGTAGGCGGATGATGAGTCGGGATCGCCGCTGGCCGACCGACTGAAACTCACCCCCCCGGGCGGATCTGTCGCGCGTCAGGTGATCCTCTCTCTCGAGGGCAGGTAAGGGTTCGGCCGTTCGGTCGTCCGGCCGTTCGCCAGGTAGGTATCCTCGGGGTGAGAGCGTGGAGAGCGGCGGTGGCGGATCCAGCGGAGCGGCGGCGGCCGGAGCGCTTCCTGAGTGCGCGACGTGGGGATATCACGCGAGGAGGCCGCTGTTGCCTGGATCGGATCGGATAGCAAACTGGTTTCGTTTACAAGCCGGCATCTCGGCACCGGCCCTACCCAGCATGATACGTTTGTACGCGCCCGTTGCAACCGGGTAGTCCCGCCGGCTCGTTGCGAGAGGCACCTCTCTCTACCTTCCACCTCTCTATCGCTCGCTCTCTCCCCCCTCCTCCCTCTCTATCGCTCTTTCTCTTTCTCTCCCACTCTCTCGCCCTTCCCTGGCCGACTATCCCCCTCTCTCTCGCTCGCAAGCCTTCGCACCCCTGCCGGGGGAAGCACGAGGCCGCGGAGGGGTAGACGGCGAAAAGGAGACGGCGATAGAAACCTCGAGTCCCAGTCGCCAGGCCACGCCCATCAGGTAGACCGGGATTGGCCGGATCCCATCCACGTAGCCATGGCAACCTTTCTTCGTCCTTCCGTGCGGCAGTGTCGGTGGCCGCGTTTGTGTCCGTTTAATTATCCCCACCACCGCTCGGGCCCCGCTCGCCACTCCACCTCCGAGGACCGCGCGCGCTCGGTATCTCCTACCACCTTGACCGCCGTCCTTCTTCTCGCTCTCACCCTTTGCCATCCTGATTCCGACCACCCCCTCTTTCCCCACGCTCTTTCCTCACGCCCCTCCTGCCCCGCGGCGTCCGAGCCGAGAGAGACGGAGCGAGACGGCGAGCGCCGGAGAGAGGGAGAGGGACCGAGAAGCAGCGGCGAGAAGAGTGCGAGGAAGACGAGCGAGCAACGATCGATGCACCCCGCGCCAGGAGGAACGGAGAACGGCGGCGCGTCGCCGTTGCTGCGACGGTGGGGAAGAAGCCGTCACGACGACGGCTATGAGGATATGAGTGAAGCACGCATGACGAACACCTCGCCGTATAGACGTATAGAGCAAGAGAGGGAGAGACGGAGAGAGGAAGAGAGGGAGAGGGGGGGGCAGAGGGGAGGAGAGAAAGAGAGAAGTAAATCGCGAACTGCTGCCGTTCCTGCTGCCGTTGCTTCCTTCTGTTGCTCCTGCTGGCGCGATCTCCGCGCCAGAGAGATTCCCTCGGCCGATAGCGCCCTCGGATCCACCCTGGCCGCCTTGCTCCTGTTTGCCCTCGCGTCCTCTCCTTACCGGGAGCGGCTTGCGCGATCCGTTAGTTGGCGAAGCCTGTTTCTGATAGCACGCGATTCGCCCGGAGAGTGGTGCGGCTGCCGCGCGAATCTTGTTGCTCTTTGCCGCGCGCACCGCTGACCCGGCAGCGCCCGATCTCGAGGGGGCGAGAGAAAGAGAGAGAGAGAGAGAGAGAGGGAGAGTCCTCTCTGGCTCTGGTGGCGTCGCTCGATCCTGCGCAGAGCCGCCGCCGCCTTTTGTCTCTCGCTTTGACGGTGATATCCTTGCGGAGGAGAGTCGAGCTCGGCTTTTCCGAGATTAGAATTATGCTGCTCTCGTCCACCGCGCCCCTAACCGGCGCCGCCGCCCCCCGGCAGGACGTGCGCCATGGAGAATCCATTTTATTAGAGTCGCTGAGACGCCGAGTATGTATATCAGAGGTGGCTGGCGGATTTATTCCTCGGCGTACGCTGCCAACGCGAGCGAGACAGGTGGAGAGCACACGTATTGAAGATTTGAGGACGCGCGACGGCGCCGAAGGTGTCTCCGTTTTATCGAACGCAGAGAGGCCAACGTGCGAGCTTTGGTCTCTCCCGACAAATATTCCCATTCCGCCAGCTCAAACATGGCTTACTTCTTTCCTCGTACGTGTATTCACGCTCTATGACCCATCCACCTTTGGCTCATCCGATTTTTCGTTGGCTGAAAGGCCAGTTAATGCCTGGCAACTTAATGATATCCAACTTTCTCGCTCGCTCTCTCAAAGTATATCGAGAGTGCGCTTCTGTTTGGAATACAGAGTGATTGGTACGCGACATGATCGAGATTGCGGGGAAATAGAGTTGTTGAATGGCGCTCGTCCGGATGAATATCGTCCCGTTATATGTATGCCGGAGCAGAGGAGAGGAGAGCAGGAGCGGTTGTGACCAGGTTGAGGGAGAGAGACTAGGTGGCCCTATTTAAATCGGATTACATGGAAAGCGGGATTACGAGTTTTTCGAAAGACATCATCCTCCGGGGGGCTGACGTTCCCGTAGCTGGACTCCGGGTTTTTCCCCGGGCGGCGCGTCCACCGATCCCGCCGCGCCGTCCCGTGTCTACGTCGCTTCCAATTATGCACGGCGTACACCAGTTACTACCTGATAGCCGTGCGGGCGAAAGGGGTCGAGGGTGAGCCTCGCACTCACCTACCCCTCCGCTCGCACCGCGGAATTGCCTACTGTAATCTATCGGCTCGGACAATGGAACCTGTGGCGTTAATCCTAGATAATAGCTGGACGCCGTCATTAATGAATTCCCCCTATTCTTGGCCCGATCTATACGCGTACCGCGAATTCTCTAAGTATGTACCCGAATATTGGATCAGGCGATCGAGCCGCGTTTAGCCCTCGTTCATCTCAAGTGCGCCCGGACAGAGCGCGCGCTCGCTCGCTCGCTCCCACTAGCATTAATGTCCGTTCATCGAGCGTGCAATTGATCGGTCTAATTATGCTGGACGTTGCGCGCCTCTGCGAGCTAATAGCAATTAAATGTACGCCGTAATTACAGCGATAATGTCCGCCGCCCGCCAACCTGATATTCGTAATTATAGATTAGCGCGTGGGCGGCATTAGAGGGGAAATGAGATTTTTTGTGGAGCGGCGAGCTTGCGCAAATAGCGCGTTGTTTAATTTGTTGGGAGGAGAGTGTGTGCGCTTGGTGTTGGCTCGAGGTTAGGATTATAGCGGGATCCTCCGGCGCGGCGGCCCGTATCTATTTGCGGATCCATAACGGAGTGTCGGCCAATCAATGGCCAGCAGTATTTTACGTGCGGTGATTTATGGGGGATCTCGAGGCTGAAGGCGACGCTCTTTTAAAATCAGGTGTAACGTTTCGAGAAGGTGATTTCGCCAATCCGAAACACATGTTCGGACAGGCAGAGGCTCGCTCGGCGAGAGCTACCCCTGGAAAGGTGGAAAGTGGCAAAGGAGCCCGGGGATTTCCCCGGGGAATTCCCAAGGATCCCCGAGTCGAGTAGGTACGCCGCACCGAGACAATGAGGTACCAGCAGACCCCTGCCGGGCCGAGTGACCGACCACCAAAATCGAGAGGTGGTAAATACTTATAGGGTCCAATTATCCCCCAACTGGTGGCTTCATTCTCAGCGCACTGTCATGGGAACCGACACTCGGCGATTCTTCCTCGCCTTTTATACTTTTCACGATAAGACCTCGTGTACCGTCGATTCGCCGAAACTCGTTGCCGCACGTGCTAATGCTCGCCTCCGAACAGGTAGACGCCATACTTGTCCATCGCGCCGAGGGAACGCTGTGTACGCATCTCATCTAAAGATATGATTTAATATCGTTTACTAGAAGTGAGTTTATGTGCGCGATATAGAGAGTATCGCTGAAATCGTGTCAGCAATAATTAACTCGATCCGCGTCAATATTCTCGAAAGTGGTGCGTTATGAATGAAAACTTGAACAACACGCAAGGTCCGATCAAGGTTGCGATAACTCAGCATTACAGTATTGCGATCTCCATTAATGTTTCCCTGCAATTATCCTGTTAGGTTACCCCCCTCCCACGAACTTAACCAACCCGCTTCCACTCCGGACGACTGTCCGCGAGTCGAGCCGAGCCGAACGAATTCCCGTGATTTCATGCATCGACGCGCATTCGAAAGCGTCGTGTTTACCTAGATAGCAGCGGCAGACAACGAGACTGCAATGCGAGAGTGTGATATCTGATACGAAGGTGCTTGGGCGCGGGAGAGGACCCTCGTCCCATTACACAGCGAGCGAACGAGCGAACGAGCGAACGAGCGATTTCCCCTGGCGATTTGTAACGTGGCCGCGCGCGCGGGCTCTGTCGGCCACTCGGTACATGCAGACATCGGGGGGAAATTGCTGTTCCAATAAACTTGATTAATAGTGAGAGCGCGCGAGCATCCGCGGCGACATTTCGGCCGCATGATTTATGGCGACGCGAGCGACGCGCGTAATCGACAAATAAAGGCGAAACGAGCGCTGCCCGCGGAGGAGTTGCGTATGCACGCTCCTCGGACCAATTAGACCTCCGAATCCACCTGAGCAGAGGAAGAAAATTGGTGGCCAACTCGCCCGCCAGATAAATGTCACGATAACGACAGGTAGCTCGTGCGCTGTTACACTGTTCCATCATCCCACCCCTCGATTACCGAGAGATCGATCCATCGCCTACGCCATATCGTTTATTTGCCGCGCGTCGTCTGCTCTTGTAGATATGTATGTGTATTCTCGGCCTCTCAGAGACAAATGATTCGAGGGCACGACAGCCATTTTAGGTTTCCCGTTTTCGCCTTCCTTCCTTCCTGCGAGGCCTCGCCGAGCCTTTTACGCTCGAGTTCGGCGAGGCCGCGAGCAAACCAGCCGTCCTCTACACTGCTCCACACACCCCTTTCGCGAGAGGCACCCCTTTGTTGCTGTGATTTGGCGCGCGCGCCGCCGCACCCAAATACACTCGGCCGCTCTTCTTAGCGGTTTCTGCTGCTTTCGCACATAGCTACGGACCTCTCCACCTATATATACCTACACACACATAGATGTATGTATGAAGGAGCGTGCAACAAGCGCACGAGGCCCAGGCTCCGGCGCGCCGCGCCACAAAGCTCCTTTTATTGAATTCCAGCGGACCGAGCACCGGCACCGCTATACTATGTATTGCCTGCTGCGATGAGAACTGTCAGCGCGAACCTCCTTTTCGCTTCAACCAGATTAATCAGCCGGCTCGATGAGAGAATGCGCCACACTTGATTTCATTGTTAGCGGCTTTTGTCGAGTATCGGATCGTCCATCTCGGCTCGAGGAAAGTGAGAGCGAACGGTAATATGTATCGGCGATGCGATGGATCCTCGCCCGAAATGCGTCGAGCTCAATGCTCGGTTAGAGACAGACTTTTTACGCCGGGGATTACACGTTGTAATCGTGGCCTGTGATTCTGAGAGGGAGAGAGAGGCCGAGGGGTTTTTCGCACGTGACAGCGAGTTACATGGGAGATATGGTGGTTATTTGTGCGCCAGCGTGCAGTGCGAGGGGAGTAGGCGAGACGTATCGTTGTGGGATAATCCTCTCGGTTGGCTGTGCGGGCTGTGGGGCGTCTGCTCCTAATATGCCAGGCTTTATTATTTAACGGCCTACTAATGGCCCAGATACACTGCTTGGTCTCTGCTCCGCATCTCTCCGGCATGCACGATTAATACCGAAATCCGCTTCTTCGCCGGGGACGCTGCTCCTCTCCGAAATCCAACTCTTCCTCGACGCCTCGACGGGGCTCCACTCTCGCGGCGGCTTTGCTCGGTTTTCTCGGCCAATCCGCTATGTATTTTGGTAGGACAGCGTTCGGAGCTACCATCTTCTTGTCACTGGGTTCCCGAAGAGCTTAACTTTGTGCTTATCAGCGGCGATCAGCTAACAGAAGGGCCGCGCCGGAAAGGGAGAGGGAGGGAAAAGTTGGTGGAGTCGAGAAGTCGAGGTTACACGGGAAGCTCTCGTTCGTGGCGGAGGGTCGTCGCAAGTGGCGCCGAGACGAGGAGTCCCTCCTCGGGGTGTGTTTACAGAGGAGCCACGGAAGCCGGGGGTGAAATTCGAGGTTTGAAACGCCACCGACGACGTGCACCAGGATAGAACCAGGAGGAGAGCGGGAGAGCGAGAGAGTGCGGTGGAAGCGGAGGAAGGGCAGAAAGGAGTTGGAGAATCCTCTCTCCTCTGGAGCCACTGGATGACGGGACTCATCTGCGCGATGGCGCCACGGCCATTTGTTTGTTTTACTTTTCTGGGCAGGCTGGTTCTCGAGCGAGCTCTCTCGCCGGCCCTCCTCCTTCCAGCCTAACCGTGGGTTAATGAGGTCGTTAACGAGGGCTCCCCGTAATTCCGCTATCTTATAGTGGAGAGAGGCTGCGCGCCGCGCCTTCTCCCGCCGCAGATAATATCGTTGCGGTCGACGAGCAGACTGCGCCCCTGCCACTAAGATTCGGATATTTCTCCGCTTCGTCCTCCGCCTTAGCCGAGCGGCGAGCTCGAGGTGTCAGCGAGCCTCCACTCGCGCCGCCACTCTTTTAACCTCTGACACCCGACGCTAATTTATTCCGCTCGTTAGCCTGCCCTTTATTCGCCAACCCCCTCCGCCTCTCTGGCGCTGCGCTCAAAGTTACCTCGACGTAAGAGCGGGAGCGCGAATTATGGGTTATTAATGATGAGCTGCCAATTATATTTGGAGTTGCGGCCGCGAGCGCATGCGGCGCTAACGTGCTTTTACAGGCCGGCGTGGTTACAGCGTTACGCGCTGAAACCTTGGTCGATCCGCATGATCCTCAGCCGGCTAAACAGCATGACGGGTAGTGTGCGTTTCGCGTGAAGCGGATTTGTTAAAAAAATTGCTGCGCGCGCGTATGCTCGCCCGGCGCCACTTGCTCTGCGAGGGAGGCGAGGGTGGCGAGGGTGAACGGGCGGGCGCGCAGGCACTTTTTGTCTTGGGGAGAAAAATCTCATCGTTCCACTTTATCTCCGGAATGCGAGAGAGTCGGCCTGACAGGCTTTTTCCCTGCCTCGTTTTCGAATATTCCTCGAGGTACGCTCGCGCACCTCGATTAAACGTCCCATGCTTTCCCTCATTGCCGCCATCCCCCTCGTTTATCAAGCCCCGCTCTCTCCGTCGAGCTCTGCTTTTACTCTTCGTATCTATGCGCTCTCGGCTTTTTATCCTCGCCTTACTTTATTCACTCTTCCTTCCGTTATCCTCTGGCCATGATGCTTTTAGGTTTTAGCTGATTTTTGGCGAAATCTCCTTGCGCAGCGGCCCCGTTTTATTTCACGCGGCGCTTAACACTGGCGAGTATCTCGGCTGGGGCGCACCTGTTCTCGAGCGCGAGCCAGTTTGCCCTGGCGCGTTACAGGCATCAGCTATCCTCTTTTCGCGCGGGCCGACTCTCCGGGCGCGCGAGAGGCCTTCTGTGATTGGAGCGTCGAGCCCCGCCGATTACCCTTTTTCGCGGTGTGACGGGAACTCATTATTATTTTTCGCACGGCTTCCTCTGTCCGCTGCCTTGCCATCGGCCGAGAGCGGCCGAGAGCGGCGGCCCCGGTAAATTTTGCCCCGATATTGCGTTTGGCATTATCGCAATCATGAACGCAAGTACCTGCCTGGCGAGCAGCCTCCCCACCCCCTCTCTCTCCCCCTCGCACACCTTTCCCTCTCGCACTGGCCGTACGCGTCGCACTTTGCGCGCATCGATGAGCCATCGGCGGGCGCACACGTTCGCCCGAATTTACATCGCGCTTTTAACATGGTTGCGGCGCGCGCGCCATAATTTTCGCCCACTACGCAAAGCTGTCCGAGCGGAACACGGGCTTGGCGCGCGGCTCATTACGCCCGCGCTCGCATACCTGCACACACCCTCGCGCACACCCTCGAGCACACGGACGGGATAGCGCCGCCACCCCCGAGCGGCTCGGCCGCGCTCTGCCCACACCCCATCGCACTCGAAATATGTATGCACAAAGAACGCGGGCGCATAATTCGCGAGCGGGACGATTTTGCAGGCGCTCGCGGCCGCGAAAATCGGCCTCGAGCCCCGAGCTCGCCGATGCCATTCCGCCCTCATGATTATCATCGCGATGGGTCAATCTCGAGCACCTCATTTAAATTTGTCGCTCGCGCCCCCTCGTCCCACGGAGAAAAACCAGCCGCCTCGTTAACGCTTCGCGTGCCGAGCATCACTTTTTGACAAGTTGGGATGTACTCAGGCTTTTTGTTGGGCCAAACCTCTCCTCCGCGCGTGAAGCGAGAGTCGTTGGGGGCGCCGAGTGTATTTTCGTTTGGTTCCTTATTGTCGATTATGAGGACGGAGGGGCTGGGGGCTGGGGGCGGGTGGGGGTTCGCGAGCAAATGCACTCGTGAGAAGGTTTATTCCTGACGCGCCGGCTCCAAGGGTGGCACTCGTCACACGTTGGCATGTCAAGTCGCCGAGACTGCAGCGGCGCCAGCGGCCAGCCGAGACACACGAGGATGAAGGAGAAGACACGCAGGAAGTGGCCGGGAACTCGATATCGGCCCCGGGCAAATACGTTTTCTTGGCCTGTTTGTTATGTTACATCCTTGGCCGCAGCCCCCGAACGGGTGGCCTTTTAAAACGCCACGTTGTCACTTTGGTGGCGAGGAGCGAGCCCGCAGACGTGCCTCTTTCCATTTTGGATACATGCCGATGCTTCGCTTCCAAGTAGCAACAAACCCATCAGAATCGAGCAACTCTCTCACCAAGAAAACCTGATGCGCGCCGTGCCAGCTACCTTTCTGTCGTTTCTCTCACTTTTCCAACGCCAAACCTTTTCGGCTGCTAGTCCTGTAAAGCCATAATGGAATTCTTGCCCAAGAATATTCTACCTTTGATCTTTCGCTTTACTTCTTTCTCGAGAATCCACCTCTTTCTCTGCGCAAGTACCTTCTTTGCGAGAAGCAATCTCGACGTCTCCTAATTAAAGCCCCCGATCGATTCTCTCAAAGGAGGGACTTTAAATTACCTACGCATTTTTCCACCATAATCATAATAGGTCAAATTTATCACGAAAAATCTAGAAAAAACTACCGCGACCTAATATGATAATCTGCATCTCCGGCGAGTGTTACTCGCGAGTGCCGAAGCGATCAGCTCTTTGTAGAGAGGGACTTGGCCACAAAGTGGATGTGCCTTGGACGGGTTTCAAGTTTACAGCCACTAGTCACCAATAAAGTTATCGATCTCAAGTGGGTCCTGGGGATTCCCGCCTAAACTGCACGCGACGATCCCCGGCGTCGTCGTATTCCGTCAGGTCCTCAGTAATATTGCTGCGCGGCGTGGCGCGGTGGCGAGAGGCCGCCGACAGGTACACGCTGAGTCGGCTCCGCCCGGAGACCTCTACTTTACTTTACCGTGGCCCTGGTGCGCCCTGAAAGGCAGGCGACAATAAAGTCCGGCGATCGTCGCTCTCCGTATATTATAGCCCTCTGAGCCCCTCTCGCTCGCACTCTCGGCCGCGCTCGGCTCTATTGCTCTCGGAGGCCTGCCACATCTGGAAGTAATTACCAAGGATCCGCTCCTTGCGCTCAGGTGCAAGATCCCTCAAGGTGCCACTCCGGAATCTAGGAGTGGAGCTCGAAGAAGGGGGCAAATGCTCGCGAGGCGAACGTGACGATGCCCGGGGAACCGGGATTAGCGCGACCGATGCTTTTCGGTGCTTTTCCTCCTGCTTACGGAACTGCCGGAGAAGTCGCGATACCATCTCCCTGCACCGCTTTTGCCTGGCGAGTGGCGACGACCGGCAAAGAGGAGAAGAGGAGAAGAGGAGAAGAGGAGCGGGGCCTCTCGCCAGAGTGCAGTTTCCTTTGGTAACTGTATACACGCCACCGCACTGAAATTCTACTATCCTCCTCAAGAGGATATACATAGGCTTGCTATTGCTCCTTGACGCGAAGCCCTGTACCCGAGTATCTCGAGTGGCAAATATTTAATTGCTACCCTACCAATCTGCTCGACACACTTCCAACTAGCCGATGCAATTCTATGTACAATACGCCAGCGATACTGATATGTGTGCCAATGGATGATAGTGGATTACGAGAACCTTAAATCCTTTATGTAACTTTTTACAATGCGGTCAGTTGTCCTGCAAGAATGACTGGTTTGAGTTAATGATACATAAAGATTTGCACCAAATAACCTCTAAATCTGGCGGTGCAAACTCGAGGATCTCGTTATTAGCGAAAGTGAGAGATGGAAAGAGGGCGAGGAAAATGCGAGAGGGCATTGTGCGCCAGCGATGCGAGCGATAACATGGAGCGATATTATTTCGGTACGTGCCTCGGCCTGGATTGCGAGGACTTGAGAGCAGAGCGTCTCTCACTCGGGCATATCCCCGATGCAAAAGTACCCGGTAGGTATTTAAGAAGCATATTCCGTCCATTTGGCATTGTGCGCCATCCAATGGACACTTTCAACAGGGCGGAGAGACTAGGCAGGAGAGAGAGTGAGAGAGAGAGAGAGAGATCGAAGGATCAAGGCATTGATCGTAAGCGGCTTGGCCCGTGGGGACTTTACCTTTGTGCTCGCGAGCAGCTATTTGCCAAGCCCGTAAGTTCACACCTTGGCATAATCGGAGTATCCCGAAAAGCGGGACACGCTCTCGGCGACTATTATGCCACCGGACATTTACACACTGGAGCGGCGCGGAGCGGCGGCTCCCCTGATCCCCATACTCAACTCGGCGAGACCTCTGCGCCCCGAGCATTGCGATCTCGCGCCCTCGTTAAAACTTTCCCCGATCTCGAGCCGATCTTCCAACCCCCGGCTAAACCACAACAATTCCCAATAATAACACTTTTACCCAACCAACACCAATACAATTGCGCGAATATCAATACTTGGTTCATAAATTTGTAAACAGTTTCCTCCGCAACGATTAAATCCTTGCATCTCGGCCACTCCGGCACGAGCGATTGCATTGTTATTACATTCGAGTGGAGGTTGCACTCTCGAGAGGCTCTGTTTACTTCCGCCAAACGGCGGAATGGCCCTGTTTACTTCTGCCCCGTGCGAGTGTGTACTTGGCCAATGCGGACGCTCAATCACGCGCACCTGCGAGGTCAAATGCGCGATTTTGCCCGAAATCTAGCTCTCGACGGCCAGGGGAATTAGCATACACTCCGCCGAAAGAGAGGACGTGGGGAAATGCGACATTGGTAAGAGCGATAGGGGATGGGGTCGCGGACAAGGGCTGACTCGATTTGCTCTTTAAATCCCTTCTGGCTCGGCCGTAACTACACGGAACGCGCGTGTCGGGAAAAAGTGTGTTTTCTTTGGTGTCGCAGGATGTTGGAGGTTTGCCGACTGCATAACGCGCGCCGGCGTGTAAGTATCTAAGCGAGAGCCGGGGCCGGAGCCGGAGAGCAATACGCCAGTATGGACGGTACGTACACTCTCATAGTGCACTCCGGCTCTCGGTCTATGGGGAGGGGACTCCATAATGTAAGTTCATCGCGGGCGCGCTGATGCGTGTGTAATCCCGTGGTGCTTACCGATAGCATCGCCGGGTTTTATTTTCATTATTCATTTGTTCGCCCTTTCCCCATGGTTGGTCGGGAGGCTTACACGCGTAACCCCATGTTTCTATGTCAGTTTAATCAGATAAAACCCCGGGCCGAACGCCGAAAATCGCCCCCCCCCCCCCCCCCCACTTTCCCCCTCTCGCCCTTTACCCCCCCCCCACACCTTTGGCATCGTTTTTCCTCCGCGCCCCGGAAACCAGACGCATTTGCGGCAAAGCTACAACACATTGTTGGACTGCTCGTCGCGTTCCATTGCGGCGGCTAAGTGCGCCCGCCGACTAGAGTGGCACGCATTTTCCAAAATAGGCGTATTCCTATGGAAATAGTTGTCGAAATCATCATGCGCCCTTCCCTCTCTCTCTCTCTCTCTCTCTCCCCGTCTCTCTTTCTCCGGCTCCATCGAATATTTCGACAGTTTCGGTGCACGCTGGAGTGCGCTACTGGCCCTCCAATCATAGCACAATGATGACAACTGTGACAAGCATTTTCCATACTTTCGGTAATGCGCGTAACAAATGTTTCTCCCTCGAGTGCTCGACGAAATATTTATAAAAACAGTGAAATGTTGAACTCGGCATAAGTACATGTAACAATGTACCGAAAAATAGTTGATTAAAATGTGTAAAATGTGTTATTAATTAGAATTGGGGGGTGCAAACGGGGAGGAAAAATACGTGTTTGATGGATGGAAGTTGACGGGGAGGCGGCGGTGTTGGTTGCGGGCGAACTTAATACCATTAACTATGGCTCTTCCCGAAATCTGGGCTACGCGACGGTAGATATTAACTATCAATTGGCAGCTCGCTTCCCCGGCGATTCTCGCTCTTCTCTTTTCCAGCAGAAATACCAGCAGGGCTATCCAGGCGTCTTAAAGCAGGATCTCGTCTTTACTCGCTCGGAAACACGATATTCCCGATACATCCCTGGGGCTGCCCACGTGTTTCACGTTGACCGTTAAAATTCGCCTCCATGGACCTCGCGATATCTCGTGCTGCTGCTCTTCTATGCCTCTCCCTTTCTCTCTCACTCCCTCGACGGGCTCTCTGGTAGGCAGTGTATTATTTTTCCGTCGGCTCGCCAAATTGGCTCGCCGAGAATCTCGAATTACGGATACACGACACCGCGAGAGCAGATTGGTAAAACTTGCAGCATCGACTGCCTTCCACCCCGCGAAGCCTCCTCGCTCCTCTCTCTCTCTCTCTCTCTGGTATACAGTGAAAAAGGACTCCTTAATATTGGATTGAGCGGCGATCGGGAGGATCGGGCGGCCACTCCGCTCCACGAGATTCACTAGATATCTGCATTGCAGCCTGACCTTCCCCCCGCCCTGATAGCTCGAAAGACAAGATAGCGCTGGGCATATAATTCAATAAAAGCGCGCCGGGCTGCGGCTTTGATTGTGCAATCGACTCTGTCGGAATACGAAAGGACGTCAGTCGGGTTCTGGCGTGGGCGATGTCTCTTGTGGAATGGCGGCCAACTGGAAAATGGACGGGTGTATTGCTCGAGCGTAATTTTCGCGAGGCGTCCGTCAAGGGAAAAAAGAAGGAAGCCAGGCTGGAGTGTTAAAATCGGCGATGGACACCAGGCACCTCTGGGGGCCCGGCGGTTCTGCGTAGAGGAGTGCATGTCCTTCCATATGGAGGCTCTTTGGGCTCCAGTAACCCAATAGGCTTCCCGTAGGAAGATCATACTTGGGCACAAAGGCTGATCGCTACATCGCACGCGATCACCCGCCACGTCACGGAAACTGACGATCTTCATAGCACCATTTGGCACCGGGCTCGCCCCTCTAACCAACAAACACTCCGCTCCTACCTCCAATAAAGTGCATATATCTCGATTCGTTCGTTGCATGCACCCAATCCACGGACGATGCTCTGATGCGCACTCTGTTATTATTCGATTCAGGTTCCCGCGATTTTTCCCCACCGGATTCCAACGCCTCGCTCTTCCATCAGGGCCATTTGCATGCACGCGTTATCTCCTCACTCCGGCTCTTTCTCCTCCTCCTCCTCCTCCTCCGCCACTCCGATTCTCCACCCTTCGATCTTTACCCTTCCAAGATCGATTGCCGTTCAACGAACCCTTGGAACTAGCGCAGGAATTAGTAACAAAGACGAGGCGGGCAGATTTGATATGGCGGTTTGACTCCGATCCGACGAGCGTACTGGAGAACTTGGAGCTTCCTCCTTGAAAAGTTATTTAAGATCTCGCCGCTATTGTAATAGGTGCTCCCTGTCCCTGCGAGCTCCCACTGGCATTGTTTCGAAGAAAGGCAAGATAGTTGGTGCGGTAAATTGGAGTTTACGTCGTAACGAATAAGAAGATCTTTGGGGGCAAGTGAGCCATCGCGCGCTTTGTATCCCCTTTCCTTTGTGCCTCCTGGCGCGGACGCAGTTTATAATGAGCGGAGGCAAAGGGTTTCGAAAAAGGCGGCCGATGCTTGCCGATGAGAGGATGCTTTATTCGACCACAGAGAGGCCCCTACATTGTTACATAGTGCACTTGGAGCGATGCTTACCCACTCGAGAGTGTAGTGTCTAAAGTTTCGTGGTCCTCGAGTGGCCCGGTTACAAAAGGAGAAAAAAACAGTAAATGCACTCGGTCCGCTGGCTTACTTCCTAATAGTCCTGGCGATACAAAACTTACGAGTATGTCTAATGCCTTATTGTAGAATAATATCACTAATGGACCGCTCGATGCGCCTGCGAGGAAATGCCCAATGAAAGAACGCCTGCCGATGTCCAGGAGTGTCTTACAGTCTCTCAGTTGGGGGGGAGAATCGAGGGGGTGCACAAGGAAGCATCACTTTATTCTTTCAGTCCATGCTTAAATCATACCTGAGGCTCTTAAAGGTATTCGATTAACTCGTACGAATCGATTCACTCCTCGGTGCGCTCGATGGTCTCCCCGACTGCCAGTATTCTCACCAGATCGTTGGACGATTCGATCACATTCGTGTAAGTTACCGTGTCCCGATTCCGCCTCTTGAAGTCCCAGCTGAAGGGCCTTCGAAATAGATAGAACCCTGTCGCCACCAGGAGAATTACCAGCAACACCGAGATGCAGCTCCACAAGGCCGGATAGAATATCGCCGAGTTGTACTCGCATTCGAGGTCGTAGTTGGGTATTTCGCTGAGGAGTTTGTCATGGTGCTCCTCGGGTATACGGCACCTGGTGGAATTAAGTGAGGGGGAACATTCATTAAAGTTTCTACTAGCCTTTAAAGAGCGAAGTGACATTTGTTTAGCCGCGTTGGGGATACAATTATTGGATCATTGGATGTTAAGATATAACGGGATGTTTCAGGAAATGCTGAACGCTGCTTTGTAAGATTAGTTTTTTTGTGTTTCTAGGTGTATGAAGAGTCATCTGAATCATGTGGGTTCAAACAAGGGAAAGCGTCGAGCGTCCGATACCAACTGTTAGCAAGTACTTGACAGAGCTACTCACTTCATTTCTCGGCTAATTTCTCGTGTGGAGTTCTGCAAATTCAGCCACTCCATTTGGCAATCGCACTTCCATGGATTGTTGTCGAGATTCAGGATGACGATCCTTTGAAGAATCGGCAGTAGCTCCAGTCCGAGAGTTTGGAGGCCACAATCGTTTATCGACAGCCGCTCCAGTCTGGGCAGCAGCTGACCAACCTTCGGTAAGAGCTTCAAATCGACTAGTTGCGTCGAACCAACAATCGATAATGTCTCCAAGCTAGTTTCGTTCTCGAAATCATTGAAATGCAGGACTTTCATATTCGGCATGTAATTGAGCTTGAGCGCTTTGAGGTGGGGTGCGTAGAAGTCTTGTAATCGAGAGATCCGGGTGCCCGAGAGATCGAGCTCGAGAATATTCGGCGGTAATGTTGGAATCGTCGTTATCGGGTTCCAAGATAAATCCAGACTGGATAAGTTGGTTAAGGTTTTAAATAATTGCGATGAGAAGAAGGAGGTGGACACATTGCTCAAATCAAGATGCCTCAGAGAGGTCAAAGTCCAAAATGCATTTTCGTGAATTCCATCACCAATGGGGTTGTTCGCTAAGGAAAGATACTCCAATACCTGAAATGAAAATATCACAATAGGATGAATATTATAGCCGATTTTTAAAAGCATGATTTACTTT